>CM068376.1:231793951-232461309 GCA_034769895.1 Magicicada septendecula
TGCCTTCCACTCTCTATTTTGTTTTCCAAGCCTGTACTCCAAAATTCAGTTTTGTTGTCAGTTCATTGGGAGTATATTCTGTTCCCCTGAAGGAATTTGTGTCATGTATAGCTAAAGAGGGCATATTGTTGTGTCAGCTCATACAATTGAAAAACATAATACAGTATATTGCACGTAATTTTCCTACTTTTATAGTATATGTGGATCATAATTTCCCAGAAATTGCACTTTTTAATGTAGCTATTTAATTATGTAGGAAACTTGCTTATCCAGAAAAAGTGCTGACATTGATTATTATGGATGTTTGGCACTCTTCTGTGTTTATTGATGTGATAATTGGTATTTACACAACAGAATCAGTTAATAAACAAATACTTAATCTCAAGTCTGTGTACTGTGAAATGTATGACTGCTGAGCTGAGTGAATATTGTTGTATTCTTCCAAACTGTATATTTCTCTCTTTTGAGCTGCTTCCTTTTACCATGTTTTAGTTGGTCTGCCTTGCCTGCTGAATCCTTGTACATTTATTTTTCATTCACCGTTTGCGTGCTTATTTGAGTCGCCATTCACCATCCTATTTATGTGGCTCTACTACCCAGGTATCTTTGCTATCACTGTCTTTAATTTTCTTCCATTTTTTAATCTCTTTTTTCTTGCAGACTACTTCTTTTTGTGAGTGTCTATACTTATGCTGTAACTACTGAAGTTACTACCTTTTTGTAGTTTTATTAATTTTGTTGACACGTCTCATTTACCAAAAAAATTGCTTTTAGGATCAATAAATTCTAATAACTTTACCTGTTTTGTTGTTTGTTTCTTTATCTTCCATTTTATTTTATTGTCAACATTGACTACTTCCGGCTTGTTACTTGTTCCACATTTTGACCACCTACAATAATGTTTACCTTATCCTGGTATTACAGTTGTAGTTTTTTTTTTTACTTTTAACATTATGTTATTCTCCTTTGGCTATTCATTTAATGTATCCAGGTTAAAAATAATGGATAAATACTTGCGTAAATTTAGTTTTAAAGCTGATGGTTGACTCCTGTGTATGTAGAAAAGTGTTGCAGGTTTCTTTGAATGTAATACATAGTTGTCTTTTGTTGCAAGTAGTTGCTTGAATAACAGTAGTATAGCCTCCCATCATTTTATTTTATTGACTACTAGTTATACTGACTAGTTTGTACTAATAATGGAATCATATTAATAATTATTATAAACTGTGTTCTATGTAATACACATTATCTGTGTCCACAAAACTTTGAGATGTAATGTTTCCAACTATGTTATTATAATAATATTATAATTTATAATATAATTATAATGTTATTATATAATATTTATCTTTACTTAGACGAGTAGGTGATTTATATTGTCAAATTTAAACCATCTGTGATTATTATGTAAGGGTAACATTTTCCAAAAAATATTATCAGAGTTTTCTTCTACATTTCATGCATCGTGTAGAGGTATTAAATTGAAGCGAATCATTTTAATCGTGTTGGGTGTGCCATTTCCTGTGATTCATAGGAAATGAATAATTTCCTATCTGATGGGGATGCGATTAATGAATGTAAAGACTTGGTTGTATGTGTGATGTAATAATTAGGTAGGCGTATCGAAAAAATTATATGCAATCAGATATTAGGGATGAAGTTTTATTAAGACTATAGCTGTGCATCGTTTTTGTGTGTTTTAGGTGTTTAACAGATGGCACAAGGAGACAAGTTTCTGTTGATTGAAGTATTAAGATTCATAGTGTTTATGCCAGACTTTTGTTGTTAATAGATGGTTGAATATAAAAAATGATATTAGCTTTCTCAGAATTATACAGGCTCTGGAGATGAGTTTTTTTTCAGATATTTATGCGTGTAGACAAAAAAGGTTAATGAATAGTCATGAATAGTTGAAACCATTTAGCATACAGAATAAAATAAAAGAATATGAAAAAACAAGGGGTGAATACCATGATTGCCATGATATCGGAAAAGGCCAATTCACTCATCTTCGTTTCTTAAATCTCCAACAGCATTATCTTAGTTTTTTCATTTTGGTTTTTGATTTTTCAGCCCGTCATCTAGGATCACAGAGAATAACAGCAGACTTAAGAAAAGCTTTGCTCAACTCATATTTTTAAAGTTTTTTAAAAATCCTCTTGATTTTTATTATTTCACTCTGTCTGCACTTTTATTGTATCTGAATGGAGCTCTCAGTATCTCAGTTGTTCCCCCATGCTTACTACCAAATGCTTTTTCAAGATATATAAAGCAGACATGGAGTTCCCTGTTTTTCAATAGACGTTTTTTGCTGATTTGTTGCTGATATAATAAACGAGTCTAGTATATACATATCTCTCTGAAATCATACAAGATGTATAATATAAGAAATCTTATATACAGTTTAACTTATTTTATGTAATTTTATGGATTAACCACAATTGGATGACAAAAGATGTATTCGTGAATTGAAAACAAATAACATTGCAGAATGTTGTTCTCACATTGCAATGTGTACTTATTTAACGATAATTATGAGCTATAAATGTTTATTACATATAATTGTAAACTCATTTTCAAATTTCAACCTCATTTTCAAAATTGTAACCTCATTAAGTCTTCAGATTTCTAAAATATTAAAGCACGCACATACATATGTGCAGATCAGTTGTAACATCTATAGGGGATCCATTGTAAGTAATATTGCCATTAATAAGTAATTTATTTTTGAAATATAAGACTGTCTTCAGAATTGTGCTGTGTAGTAACTGAAAATACACAAATATTAGGGTAAGAAAAATACATACCAAAACATTACAAGTAATCATTAAAAAGAAAAAAAAGAATGTCATTGTGTTTGTCACTTGTACAAGAAATAAATTAGAGTAAATATGTATTGTACAAAAAATTGTTAATGTAATAGGATGTTGTGCTCATCAGAACTGGACAGCTGGACAGTACACAAGAAAATGAGGGTTTTTCATTCTGGTTAGGACTTCATTGAGAAACCTCGTGTCAGCCCAAAATGTGTTGTTGGTTTTGTTTGAGACTGAGGGAGAAGAGATGTGTGCATCATGTGTGGTAGTTATTAAGATAACGTTGACTGGATAAGAATCAGGCTGTGCTGTTCTTGGTGAATGTAGCTGGAGTGGCATCAGCATACTGTAGGTACTGGATATAGTAATTAATCATGGTGATGATCAGAAAGCCTATAAATACACATCGGGAAACTCTGTTTTAAGGCTAAGTGAGGGGTAATATGAAGTGTTGAAGACTAACTGTGTCAGTGGGAATTGCAATAATTGTGTGGTCAATGTGATGTGTGCTTTAGACCTGTAGTGGGTTAAAATTAATTTACCTTTTTTTATCTGTCGTATGACTTCTTATTGTATTTATTTAAATAACGTGTTTCGAGGCACAAGGCCTCATCTTCAGGTTTCAGTCCCGTGTGGACGTCGTTAACACATTAAAATTAAACTACTACACATTAAAATAAAATAAAACACACTACACAAGTTAACCGATGTCTGGGTGCGCACCCTTTGCTGGCTCGCGACGCACTCAAAGGGTATGCTATAGTGGGTTGTGAGATGGTCAGCTGGCAAGGAGGATTTTGGTTTGTTGCCTCACATAACCAAATGATGAGAGAGGTGTGATGTTTGGCATTATTCTTTTAATGGCAGCAGCAACTTAGTGAAGGGGTTGTATTAGAAGAGTTTTACCGGGCTGTTTGGCCGTGGTTTACGGTTTAAAGACAAACCAAACATTTCTACAGCACCACTGGCTGCCATCATCAGTGGAATTCAAAGAATTCAAGACCTCCTGAACATGGGTTGTTACCGTCAGCCTTTACCACAGTACTGTGGGCCTGACGATAACAACCTGCGTTCAGGTAGTCTCGAATTCTTTGAATTCCACTGATGATGGCAGCCAGTGGTGCTGTCGAAACGTTTGGTTTGTCTTTAAACCGTAGACCATGGCCAAACAGCCCAGTAAACTCTTCTAATACAACTGACACAGGCCTTGAAAGCCTTAGAACAGTTTTAGTGAAGGGGTGATTGGAGATTTGCTTCGTCCATACAATAGCAGTTTTTTATTTTTAGCGGAAAGTGTGTAAGCCAGCAGGAAAGGAGTTCCTGTTGAGAGTATAGCTAGGGTAGCATTACTGTTCAAATGGGTAGTAGGTGATGGTGTATTAGCTATAGCATTTGGCATTCTGTCTTTCCATATGGTTCAGGCATGGAATTAGTGGAAGCAGATGAGCATCTGTTACAACGAAGCTAAGGCAGATGGTCTATTCAACTGAGTTGATTGGTGGAACAGTCATGAATGCTTTGGCTTAGGGTATGGTGTGCTCATATAGGCATGCATGTGTGGTATATTTGATACGGGATTGCCAGATTAGGACTGAATCAAGTGTTTCATACATAGAAACCAAAGGAGTTACATTAAAAAGACCAAAGCTGACTGGTGACTCTGTGGGCCCAAAGCTGCTACAGACCTATGGAGACATGCAATACCATTTGTAACCTTGAGATGAGAGATTGTTGCTTGTGAGAGGAGATCCAATAGATGGTATCGTATGTGTACAGAGCTAGTCCCGTGATTGGATAAGGCTGATGCAGTGGAGGGAGGTTTTGGGTGTATTTGGTAGCAGGTTAGTGTTGTGTTGTTGGAAAGGTGCTTAGAGACTGTTAGGAGGGACAATATCCAAGTTTTTGTAAGGATCATAATGCCCCCATCTTCACAGTCGGTTTCAAAGAAGAAACATTGAATGATAAGATGGTGATATCAAGAAGAGAAGTCACTTTAACTCTCTGTCTTTTGACTGGTGTTGTCCTGAACAATGATTTGGTGTGGTCACAGGATGGTTTTAAATGACTGGAAATAACTTACCCAAAGGAGCACACTAAGTTTCTCCTTGCTTTATGTTATTATGTCATTGTTGATTGTGGACAGTAATTTGGTATCATAGTTGATGCCCAAGTCGCAGATTGTATCTACCCGGCATATTCGCCTACCAGCTGTATGGTAATCATATTTGATTATTGTCTTCTGAGAAAAGGAATGACCGCTGTCTTGTTTAGGTGTAGTGGCATGTGATTTGTGACTGACCACATGTAGATATTGATAGCATCTTCTTGCATATCAGCGAATTCCTCATAGTTGTTCAGGTTTGCATAAAGCTTAAATCATCAGCTAACGTTAATTTCGGGGAATGAATCTCTTTTCCAATATCATGTTTAACAAGATTAATAATAGTGATCCTAAGTTTAAGCCCTGTTGAACACTTGAGGTAGCTTTATATGATGTGCCAATCTCTCTGACTATCTTAACAAGGAATGGGCTATCAGTAAGGTAAGACTTTGTCCTTGGTAATGTGGTGAGGACAGCATCAAATGCGTTTATGAAATAAAAAAATAATTGTTATTTTTTTGAGGGGATAGTGTGGAAAACCTATTTACACTGCTAAAGATTCTGCATTACTGTGGCAGTGGAACTTTCATCTACCGGTACTACAAACCCTTCTTCCATGGCATGAATCCATCCCAGGTCATAGCTTTAGAGTGGTCCATTTATGTTTTAAAATGATGCCATTTATTCTCCAACCACCTGTGTGTTTATATGTTATAATAGCCACGTGTGTCTGCATCAACAGTTACATGTGGTCAGTCGCAAATCACATGCCACTACATCTAAAGAAAACAGTGGCAATTACCTTTTATCAGAAGACAGTAATCAAGTACGATTACCATGTAGCTGGTAGGCGAATATGCTGGGTAGATACAATTTGTGATACGGGTGTTAACTACGATACCAAGTTACTTTCCACAGACAGAGCATGTCTACAGAGTAGACAGTGTGGTCTGCCTAATTCCTTGTCTTATTGTACAGTTAGCCCTGTTCTTAGTAACAGATTTTTATTAATATGTTTTTCCTTCGGAAGACATTTCTAATAATTGAGCAAACTAATTGAAATTTTGCAGCTTTATATCATAACGAAAATGGTAAATAATGTCAGAACCCAAATATTTGAAATAAGATACCTGTTCTAAAACATAATTATTTATAGTTGTTAATCTGACAGGATATTTATATGTGAAAGTGATGGGCTTGTTACTAAAAAAAATGTTTTTTACTTAATAATTTCTATAGGAAAACTCAGGTAGCCAAAACGATAAGAGGAATGCTTATAAAAGAGCAGTTGTTGCAATTTGCTATTCTTGGTCTGCTAGCTTAAAGGCCCCTACACACCTTCCAATCCAATCCGACCGATCACCAATTTAGGAAAGGAGATCACTATCCATACTGTCCAATTTCTTTCTCTGATCTCGTCATTTTCGTCAGTACCATTGAGATTCCCGACCTGGCACCGAGGTACCCTCATAATGGCACCGTTTTTGTCAAAAAATCAAAAAATCGGGGTTGCTCGTACAACACTGTTGATCCTCCAAAAGCCCCCACCAGAAAGGAAATTTTGGGCAAAAAAGTAGTTAAAGGAAAGAAAGAAATTTACCCATTCGATATTGTTGAAGCAGTTGAACTGAGACGATTTCTGAATTTTTTTTACGAATGAATGAACAATGTTTTATGGAATTGCTGAGAATGGTAAAGCCGTTCATAGAAAAACGTAATACCATTTTGCAAGTTCAACAAAATATTTCTACATCCGTCTTCAGCCATTTTACTCACTATATACTCAAAACAAAATGAAAAACACGTTCAAAAACTTGCAGTCCACTGAAAAGAAAAGAAACAACTAATCGGAACCAACGCCTGACTGCGCTATACACTATACGATCTAGGATGGAAGGTGGAGGGGATCTGTCCTAAGTCGGCTAGTCAGATGGGGAGGACCACCCGACTTTCCTAAATTGGATTCCAATTTTTTTGTAAGGACGATCGTCCTACACACTATACAATTTGCTATTTTCATCCTACATTTAGGACATCGGATCGGATTGGATTGGAAGGTGTGTAGGGGCCTTAATAAGTGATCATTCCCTGGCTAATCACTAAGGTACTTGTGACTCACGAGCACATACATAAACATAAGTGCATAGATCCACCTTATTTCTACCATTGAAATTAGTAATAATGTTGCACTAATGTAGCAGAAGTGTTGAAGATGCTAGTTAATAAATTATTAAAGTGCTGTTACTTTCACTTGGAAAACAGTCTTCGTATTTTAAGAACTGGTAGGCATCACGGCAACATTGAAGGTTATTCATGATTTTCATCCATCAGGCATTGATATAGTGTACCAATTTCAGGTTTTCATCCAGTTTGCTTCATACTTGTGTTGTAAATGCCCATAAACCATCACATGTGTCCATTCCGAGTGGAAATGTATGTATTCTTTTATTATTGAAGATGAAATGAAAATTAATCTTGAATTCATGTTTTTATGTTTCTGAGAATAGGGACAGTGTATTTCCATAATCTTGTGAAATTACATCATAATATCACTTAAAACTGATAGCTTGGGCAATAAGAATTCGTCTTCAACAGACATTCTTAAAGTTGTCATAATTGGATGTGGTGTTTCAACATTTGGGATTTATGGTCATCTTCAGAATTATTGCTGTTTAAAATAATGGATGATCAGGGGCCAAGTCATGTGGAGCTGAAATATAGATTGGACTCTTAATACAATTAACTTAAGCATTTTGAAAATAAAGGAATTTAGACAAAGTGTCTCCTGTAGTGACATTGCAACACGAGGACATTCTGATTGTCAACCCTTTTACCATGATGTTGTCCGTAACATTGTAATGTTAAACATGCATGTCTTTAAAATGTATCTCACCAAGTATCATAAAGAGCAGTTCCTTATTTTGTCTGTAGCTTAATTCTGCATGAGATAAATTGCAATATCTATGTATTACAAATTGTGTAACTAAGATAAAAACATTATTTTATTTGAAAAGTAACAATTAATTAGTAGATTTCACTAATTGCCCAAGTTATGGTGCTGGTTTGTGTATGGTGGTGTTTTTACACACAGTCTGCATATTAAAGAAGCCTTTTGGATTACAATTTAGAATATATATAAGTACAGTTGTATATGATTTAAGTCGTGTCAAGTGATTTATGTGATCTTTAAAAATTATCAGCTTGGTACTCTTGTTGAAATGGTTGTTTATTGCTTTTTAAAACAATAAATGTATATTTAAATAACTGGAAATCTTGAGTATTTAATATTGTTAATTAGTAGAAATTGTATTCTTTTTATTGTTATCTGTTTAATTTGATAGATAGCTAACCTAGAAGTGTTTACTATCAAATAACTGGAATTTTAATTTCTGGAAATTCAGCCTTAAAGTTTTCATTGTCTGTTTGCTTCTAGTCCAGACCTCAGACCTCGCTTTTTTAATTGTAATCTGATGATATTCACATACCATCAAAAGTTATGTTTAAAGATCTTCTGGGTCATGTTATGACACTAGCATTATTATAATTTTTTTACCAGTTTAATGGCTAATTGTATATGTCTGAAGCTTTTGATGGCCAGACATCCATTAGCTTAAGCCACAACCAGCCTTTCAGTACACTTAACCTCACATATATTTTTTCTACTGTTTAACTTGTATTTTTACAATTCATAGACTGACCAGTAAAGTAAAAATTTGTTAAGTTGTTGGTATAGACTGACCTGTAAAGTAAAAAATTGTTAAGTTGTTGGTTTTTTATACAAGATAATTTGGAAGTCAGGGTATATTCTTTGCCAGTTGAATGCCAAGTGGATATTATTAACCCATCTTAATATTATTGTTCTAAGGTCTTCACTGGCGGTGTAGTATTATTTAAAATATATACCAGGCTGTTTGGCTGTGGTCTAAGGTTCACATTCAAACCAGACGTTTCAGCAGCACCACTGGCTGCCATCTTCAGTGGATATTCTAGTCAACCTAACGCAGGTTGTTGTACGTCAGGCCCACAGTACTGTGATTAAGGCTAACCACCTTAGACCACAGCCAAACAGCCCGGTTGATATTTTAAATAATACCATCTTAATATTGTTATAAGTTTTGTACAGTTTTTAGTGTTATATAACATAGAATGTTTACTTTCCCATTACAGCTACAAAAAAACTTTGTAGGTGTTGAATTTTCTCACTCATAGGCAGGGCCGGATTAAGGTATCTTGGCACCCTAGGTTAATTATATTTTAGCGACCCCCTCACCTCCCATAGGCTAGTCTTATGTTTATTTCCAAGGGGCTGAATGAAGCTTTAAACACCCTACAATATATTTCTTAGTTAAGAATATTTCAAATATCATACTGTTTTTGGAAATAGTCTCAAGAATTGAAAACTGAGAAAACTGAGGCTATTTTTCAGACATTGTTTTAGAGTTACACCTTCATCCATGTGTAGTTTCCATGGCTTTTATAAGGTAAAAATTTACTAAGTAGTTACAGAATTATAAAGGTTTTATTAAGGGTACATTTAACATCTTTTACACAAAGAAGACAATCAGTTAAATATCTTGTAGATTTGTTAAGACTCATGTAAAGTTCAAGCTAGACTCTTTTTTCTCACTTTAGATTGAGCAAACTTCTTAATCACCTCACTGAAATCAAGTCCTTGCAGAAAGTCACTTTCAATGAACAAGAGGGCTACACTGGTCAGTTTGTGCAAAATGTGCAAACCTATCTCAACTAGATGGAATAGATAACGTGGTCGGCAATTCCAGGAAAGTTGGGCGGCGGCATAGTTCTATGAGCGCCAGCCGCCGATGACTCATAACCGGAGAAAACGGTTTGGAAAGCACTTCTATTATTTATCTACAGTTTTATCATAATTTCTCGCAAACAGGATTTCTGTGTTCAAAATGGAGTCAAATTTTTAACCTTGTAATTTATTACCAATTTTACATTTAGCTGTAAAATTTTATTATTTTTTAGCAAAAATTTTCTGCCCCCCCCCCCCCCCCAAGTGCTGCGCCCTAGGCTACAGCCTAGTCAGCCTAATGGTTAATCCGCCCCTGCTCATAAGCTAAGCTTTTTAGATTATGCAAGGTCACCTGAAGTACACTGTTATTTAGAGACTTCCAGGTGTTGCTACATTAATTGAGGCTACATATACACTTTGCTAAGCACTAATAGAACATTATGTCTACTTGCTTAACAGCAAAAGCAAGAGACAGCAGAGTTTTATTTGCACAAATACAAGACATTGTGCCCATTCGATGATAAAGTACTGCCAGTGGCAAGACACAGTCTACCCATTAAGAATTCCCTACACCATGTGTTAAATTTAAAAAACAGCATATCTTAAAAACCATAGTGATTCAGTGATATGTAATAAATGGTGTCAGATTGAAATTTCCAGAAAACTGCTGGCAACTTTTTATGTTATGGTATAGAGAAAAATACATTGAAGTATGGCTACTTTTTGAAGTGAAGTGATAAATGAGCTATAGTCAAGAAGAGATTGTCATGAGAATCACATGGATTGTGATCTTAAAACAGCTGAATAATTTATTGAGTGTCAGAGAAATCATTACTAACAGTTCTTATTAACACTTTTCTAAAACAATTGTACACAATTGTAAAGGCATTCCGCATTTATACCTCACTGAGGAAGGAGCAAACCACCCCGAAACGTACGTTTGAGGATATAACAAAAAGTAAGCGTTTTCACAAGTGAAAGTGCATTAAATTAGTAATTGTAATATTTCTGTTAATGGGACATCTTTCTAGAATTATTTAAAGCATTAATTAACATAAGACTGTTAGTACAACATCAAGTGGCGGTTGTGAAGGCTTGAAATTATATTTAAGTTGCACATGAATAAGTGAGACAGAATTGCTGTCATTAGCTCGTTTACATTGTGTGAACACATTGTGATAGTGACCTCACCAGGCTGGTGTTGTTACCCATTGATTAACAAACAGCCAGTTTATCACAAAAGGAGAGAAAAATGCCGTTTCAGTAAAGGAATGAATCAGGCTGTACTTTATCGTGTAATATAATTTTGAGCTGGGTTTTGTACTCTTATGTAAAATTATAATTTTAATGTTAAAAAACACATTAAATTAATAGAAACAGTGTTTGTAAAGTTTACTATTGCTTGTGAGATGTTAAAACTCTTGAACGTGCTGCACATAATCTAATTTGAGCACAGTTTTGTTTGTAATTGTCAGTAAAATGAAAAAAATAAAGCAAAGTGAGTACAAAATAGAATTACATATAAATAAATACTGTACACATTAAATTTTTGTATGTAAGATGTTAAATATTTTTAAAGATGCAAATGTGTATGTGTGTGCACGTGCGCGTGCACACGCTTGTGACGGGGAGGGAGAATTGTTGTTTCAACAGTAATAGTGATTCAAGAATAAGAATTCATTGCTGTTAGAACTATAATAAATTGTATAATATGCAGGGAGTATTGTCAGGTGAAATACTTTAACATCTTATATAATGTTCTTGTTTATAATCTATTTTTACAATTATAGGCAATTAAAGGATATAAGTATATAAGATACAGGTTAAGGTAGTGTGAAGATTTAATTTTATCCTTATCCTTCATAAATATAGGGTATATAGCTGTTGGTGGCTTATTATATAAATAGAAAATTGATGAAAGATGACACCTACTGAAGATAGTTTTTTATGGAACTGTCATTTTCCTTTATAGTAGGGATAAATAGTATTTGTAATGTTTTCATTTATTAATCAGAAAGCATTTATCTTTTTAATATTTAATTATTAAATCTTTGAATTTACTATTAATAGTCAGTGTAAATGTTTTTTTGTTATTATTCTTATTGTTAATTGTAAAAATATTAGTAATAGTTCTTTATTATAAAAATCCTAAATATAATTTGGGGATGTTTGCAAATAAGTAATAGCAACAAAAATGACAATATCAATAATAATAATAATAGTAATGGCTCCTTCCTGTACCACAGAAGTAATTTAGGAGTTTAGCAAAGTAGAGAGCAAGTCGTAGTCATGTAATATACAAGAAAAGCAGTGAGACTTGCACTAAATTTCAGCCAGAGTACTATTCCAAGACTCATTCCCACAAGCTGATTTGAACTGGAGGCTGAAAATTATGTTTGGGAATTGAATCAAGGACATATAGATTAGTTCCCAGACACTGTACCGATTAGTCTACGAAGCCCCTATTTTATCAATAAATAAGTTAGTTATTTCCATAGCCTTATTTGTTGACTGATGAATTGGGCAATGTACATTGAATATATAATTAATTTAATTAAATTTAATTGAAATATGATGATGAATTAGTCTTTAAGAACTTGGTTAAATGAAATTTTTTGTCAGTGTACTCAGAGGATACAAGCAACTGCAATTTCTTCTTTTTCTTCTTTTTTTTTTTTTGAAGGGGGTGTCTAGCAGCATACATTTTTGCATTAAAGGCCAACATGAATGGGGGTGAGAATACAGAAAGACATCAGTGTTAACTTGAGACTTTTACAGCTAACATGGCTTTGAGTCAGCAGATTATAACTCAGCCAATTCATTTGTTTTCATTTCAACTTGCAGATGTTTAATATCATTAACAACAGTCATATTTAACAGTACAATATATTCTGATGCTCCTGACTGTTGTTTATTGTAACCCTAAATAGTTAAGTTTTAGCTATTCACACAGCCATTCTGCCCAAGTGTAGCATATTGTTGTCCTGCCCCTACAATTGTTCAGTACTTCCAGACAGTTCACTGTCCAGACAGTCCCTGTCGCAACAAATCATATATATGTCACTTCCTGGAACACTATTAACTCCTTTTTCTTTTTATCCTCTCTAATTCTGTCACACACACACACACACACACACACACACACACACACACACACACACACACACACACACACACACACACACACACACACACACACACACACACACACACACACACACACACACACACACACACACACACACACACACACACACACACACACACACACACACACACACACACACACACACACACACACACACACACACACACTTTGTTAAAATATTAATTTAAACCATTATAGATGTACTGATCTGAAAGTAACAATAATCAGCTGAGCAATAGGTGTAGCAAACAACACAATGTTGTTTCTAAATTCAATATAAATATGTAAATTATGGTTGTTTGTAAATTATGCAAGAAACAGATAATGTCAGCTAAAGATAGACAACCTCTCTACTAAATTAAAAAATTTATTACGTAGTAACAAAATTTCCTTTATAAAATATATTAAGTACAACATGAAATACATTAAATAACAATTGGATCAAAGCAATACTTATAAGATGGATTTTTAGTAAAATATAGGCTTACTTATTACATAGAAAAGTGGGGGAAAATCCATATTTCAATTAAAGCATATCTAATTCACTCTAATCGTTATCAAAAATACATGTTACAGTTAGAACATATGCTACAACAATAAAATTGAAAAAAAAACTGAACTAAAATGAATAAGAACACTAATTCATACTATGACAGGATTTCTTATACTGAAGTTGCAACTTTCGACACCTCATTTTAAAGGAGATATCTAACATTGATAGATATTTTCAGAAAAACACATAATTATTTATATATATATAATTAGTCACACCATGCCTGTAATTAGTATTTATTGTGCCTGCTCAGTTTTCATAGTAGAAACTTCACTGACACATGGATAAACAGCCACTTTAATGGAACAATACTTTATAATTAAAAAAAAAGTCTGTATACTGTTCAGTTAATATTAAATAATACTTTTCACTTAATTGAAACATTATGTTACTATGTAAATAAGAATTAATGGCGATGTTATCAACTGTCAGTTTCGAACAATTGTTTTTATCACAATAATCTTACGTGAATTAGTTGCTGCTATCAACGTTTATGGCATACTACAAGTGCACAAGCATTTAGATAAATTTGAAAGCACACTTACTTCTAAATCTGAGTAAATATATCAGTCATTTAACAAGATACACAATAGGATATATACTGTCTTCAGCAGTTACTGTAAGGCACTGATTAAAAACTGTAGGGGCTGCAACATCATAATCATCTTTTGATGGTTATTAATAAATAACCTAAAGAATGATAATAGCCTTCAGTACTTGGAACATAATACTCAATAAGACTATTATTTACAAAGTATAGTAATTATTAAATTTTCTTTGCAACGGATCTTAATGTTTCACAAAGACTTACTAGCTTCTTGTGGAACTAAATTCTTTTTTGCTACTTGTGACAGTGTCACCAACAGTATTCTCAGTCATCTGACTCCAAACTGAATAATAGTCATAATTTGGAAAAATACTAAAACAAATTGTGTGTGTGTGTGTGTGTGTGTGTGTGATAATATATAAGTGGTACTTGTAAAGTAATAACGAGATAACTCCATACAAAATGTTTAATGTTACATCTGCATGATTTCAGTAGTATGTAAAATATACATTAAAATGTAAAGCTCTTTGATGATAGAAAGTAGAGTTTCATCTGGGTACACCAAAAGAAACTGGCCCAGGTGAAGAGGAAGGGAGCTCTGAGGGTAGACTCTGCTGAACGCATTGTCTCTGAACCAACTGTTATGGTGATCGCTGGAGTTATCCCTGTTGCTCTTCTTGCCAAGAAGCAGAGAGGTGTGCACTTTAGGAAAGCTGAGGTCGGCAAGGAGAGGGAGGGGAGAGAGAGACAGAGCGTGTGAGAGAGATAGTGAGTGTGAGGGAGAGAGACTGAGAGAGCGAGTGCAAGTGAGAGTGAGAGGGAGTGAGAATGAGAGGTAGAGGGAGAATGGGTGAGAGAGAGAGAGAGAGTGATTGTTGATATATACACAATTTTACAATATTCTATAGTACTCTGTATATACTTAGTTCTTGGCAAATAATAATTTACAACAATATGATTATAAGTATTATCCATTTTCACTAGATAGATAGATTTACCATAAACTTGTGTTTGTAATATTATGTAAATTCTCTGATGTATGTTCGTAAAGTTCTATAATTATTGTGTAATTTAGAATTCTGTAAATTAATGACGGTGTTCTTAATACTGTACCAGTAGTGAGTGAAACATGATAAAAATAACTTAATAATTACATAATTGAACATCCCTATAATCTGTATTTAGCTATAATATGTTTTACTATGCTATATGTTGACAGGTATATGTATAAACGTGTTCTGTACCAATTCTAATATTTAATTGTTGATTACTGCCTTTATAATTAATTACAAATACCATTACATTATGCATAATTTAAATTGTAATACTGTATTGTATAAATTAAGTTCTGTTATATTATAATTTTCTCGTTTTCTTTAAAGAAAACATTTGATGATGTAAAACAATTTCAACTCCTTCACATGTACAAGGATACACATGGACGCGTGCGCACACACACAGGTGCACACATGCACACATGCTTACATACACAAATACGTTCACTTAAATAATTGTTTCGTTGTGTTTGAAATTTCTTTTGTGCTATTTTGAATGTTCATCACTTCTTTGTTCACTACTATAATAATTATTAATATTGTTGGTACTTTCACTGTGAACTTACTTGTTGTATTTACTCATACGTCGGGGTCGATTCGGAGTGGTGTGCTCCTTCTTCAGTGAGTTTGGATACGGAATGCGCAAACTGTCAGCATTCCGTATCCAAACTCACTGAAGAAGGAGCACACCACTCCGAAACGATGTATGAGTAAATACAACAAGTAAGTTCACAGTGAAAGTACCAACAATACTAATAATTTCTTTTGTATTCATACACAGGTCCTGATGATGACAATAAACATTGTCGAATCGTCAACACAAATAATATAAAATTTGTGTTATATTTTTTGACCGACCCTCACAAACCCTTCACTGGAAAAATTCAATGTAATTAGTAAAAAAATGATAAAAAAAATAATTTTATAGAGTTTGAAAGTTCCTGGAGTTATTATATGTCTGAAGAGCATATACCGTGTATAATGTACCCTCGTGTATAATGCGCACCCCAATTTTATCATTTAACGTTTTACAGAAAAAATTAATTTGTGTGTAATCCATATTTGAGATGAGAAATAGTTGAATAAATTTATTAGGACACAGAAAAATATACATTTTTTGAATATTATACTGTGCAGAAAAAGTGTTTCAAAAGAAAAAGTGTACAAAATAATAGAAAAAATGTAGGTACTTATCATGCCTATTTATATGTAAACACAAAACAGAAAAATTAAAATCACATAAAATTTAAAATAACTCAAAACTTATACAAGTCATAGTTTTTGTTTAGTTTGTTATATTTTTAGTTTTTCACTAGCACACAGCATTTGCATTTATTAACATCTTCATTTGTTTCTGGAGAAAGTTATATTGAATTACTCTCATCTTCTAATTCTTCTGATACTCCTTTGTTTGTCGTGTCCTGTTGATCCGATGGGCACAGATTTCGCAACTTTTTCGTCAATACTTGTAGCTATTGGCATATTGCAAAAGACTGCAAATTATTGGTCTGCATTCCCAATTTGAGATGAATCGAAACTGTTTGTATGCTTTGTTTATACAATAAATTGATGAAACTCGATAATTTTATTTTCGTACTCCAAGGCAAACTTTGAGCCTGTATCATTTGAATACAGCAAATCCTAACAGCAAAAACCCCACTTTTATAAAAATCAACTAGGTAATTACCTACTTCTGAAAACTTAGCATTTTTACTAAAGAAAGAACGCCAATCGCAAGTAGTAACACTTAATTTTTCTTGTTGTTTTCCCATTCCCAAACATTAGATTCGCTACATCAAATATGCATTATGCGGTGCGATTGCCATTTTCTTTTCGGAATTTTTATTATGGGTAATTTAAAGAACAATAGAGATGTTCTTTCACTCATTATGACTATAGAGTATGTTTCTTGACAACACATGCAATACAGATATTGAGCAACTGTAAAAACAACAGACTAACGACGACAAACAAGTAGAGTAGCAGAATGCTACAACATAGTCCTGTTATAAGTCTACAACATGAACAAATAACTGATGGAGAAGGGGTGAAAACTGCGAACCATATTACCAGTAAATTTCATTTTACTATTACTAGACTCAAGCCTGCCAGTTTTAAGCGATGTTGTTAACTATGCTATGCACAATCTGACATGTGCAAATCTACAATTTAGCATAAGTTATATTATTCGTGTATAATGTGCATCCCCATTTTTGGGAAGACAATCTGGGAAAAAAGTGCGCATTATACATGAGAAAATATGGTAATTCTTGGATTATTGTATATTAATTTACACAATTTCTAATTGTCACTATAAAGTAAAAGTGACTGATCCATTTATTGCAGTGCATTTGTTTCTTGAAAGACACCCACTGTAGCCTTTTATTACTTGATAAGGAAGTACATTTATAAAACAGACATTGCAGCATTACCTAAAAACGTGTGGAAGATAAAAAAAAGCAAGCTTTCACGGTTGGTATCTTGTTGATCAGTTAGGCTGTGGACCAGAATGCCTCTTAATCAGATGTTTCTTAAACCGTACCCATGATAGACATCTTCAGTGGTGTGGTAACATAGGACTCCACGCCTCAGTGGGTCTTTGCACTTAGTCCCTCGCAGGCATTTGAGATCTCTGTTACTGCACCACTGAAGACGTCTGGCAGTATTTATAGACATCTAGGACCACACCCTAACAGCCCAGCAAGTGTTACCAGTATATAGAAGTCATTTGTATTTAGTTTTGTAGTGGAAATATGCCAGGGGTTTTTTTGTAAGGACAAAATTCATATAACCAGACTGCATTTTGAATATTTAAACATTGTCATCTATCAGGTTTGAAGAAGACTGAATAATGAATATTCTAATACAGAATTTATATTATATCCCTTCCAGTTATGTCCAACACAACATTGGAACAAGAACGTGAACAATTTAGAGTTCACATTGTAGCGTTATGAGAGTACAATTTTATCTCAAAATTAGAAAAAAAAAGTAGTGAAAAAAGCTAAATTCAATAAAATATACTGTAATATAACAACCCCAAATTTATTTAATTTGGGAAGCCCCAAGCTTTTGGAGCGACAAGTTATATAACATAACAACTTTTACTTGTTTGGTTTGGGTGTAATTGTAATAACAAAACAGTGTTATAAAGTTCTTAAATGTTTACATAATTTAATTATCAACCTCTTTACTTATTTCGGCAATACAAAAAATATTCATTATTCATCGCTTGTGCGATCTTATGTATGCGATTTATGTGAACAATTTATGTCTAAACAGTTTATACACAATTCTTATTATCTACTCTTAATTATCTATTTCTGCTCTCGGCTTACTCATTTAGTGTGGCCATCTTTTGAAATTGCTTATCAATTTACAATGCATTTATTTTTGTTTCAATTATTTCTTTAATTTTTACTTGGCTTTAATTCTCTTTTAAATTTATAGCATATGCAGTTCTTTTAGCAATTAAAGACTCTACTAATTATTCTACTTTACTTCAATTTAAAAATCAAGCATTGCTTTCTCATAGCATTTACGTTATTCCAATATTACTTTCTCAACACGAGACATTATTCTAAATTACAATAAGACTTTACATTATATGTACAATTTAAAATCTGTTAGCAACAGTTGGAATATCTTTCATTCTAGTTTCAATATTGTCTTTCAATTGTCTATTTATTATTATGGTTTGTTATCACCTCGTTTGATGTGGCAACTTCAGTGTGTCCTCCTCCGGTCCTCGGGTCCTCTTCCAGTCCTTGCTCCAGTCCTTCATGTCCTTGGGTCCTCTTCCAGTCCTTGCTCCAGTCTTTTGTGTCCTCGGGCCCTCTTCCAGGCTTCCACTGCTTGTCTTTCTTAGTTATTGTTGGCTCTGCTCACATCATGGGTTGTAGGTGTGTCCATCGAACCTCTGTTCTGCCTCACAAGTCATCAGGTGATGCTTACTGTAGATTTACGATTGCGTAGTTGACTGACGTAGCCTCATATGGCAACGGTTGAATATAGAAGAAGAAATTTTATTAGCGGTACCTGGTATTTATAGCCACATCGTGCAAAACTCCTGTTTGAACAATATTGGTCCTGTTAGAGTTTGACGAAAGCGTCTTTTCCTCCACTCTCATTCAATTCTCTTATTTCGCTTATCTTCGCGAATTGCGAAGTTTGTTTTACACTACGCGATACTCAATCGATCACTAATTTTCACATGTTTATTATACGTAACTTACACTTTTGCATTATAATTATTTGGAGAGTTAGTCACTTTTTAATTCACTGTAGTTTTATTTTATGTCACTTTCAAATGGTTTTTTAACGCTTTGTGCATTTTTATAACCTCCACACGTTGGTGTCTTTTATTTTACATGATCATATCTATTGTTCTTGTAATTAAAATACTGCTTAAAATTTAACATCATTTGAATAAGGGTTGTTACCATCCATGCACACACAGACTTCACACACACAAATCAAATACACGTGTACACAACGTTAGCGACAGGTGGCCAGAGGTGCGTGTACATGCATGAATTGTGCGTTCCCTATTTTTTTAAACAATCCAGCTTGCAATCTGAATCATGTCTATTCCATAGCTTTATTTATTTGTATTAATTATTTTATTTTTGCAATGCACAGTACCGTATCTGTTTGTACTGTCGCAATACTTTAAAATTTCCTGCTGACATTTAGAAGGCGTTGAAAGATAATGATTTTCTAAAAGTGTTGAAGCATACCATATTCTGATTGTGGTAATTGAAATATTCATATAGCCATAGGGTTGTTTTACCTGAATACAGACAAACAATAATGTGTCTTCTGATTTTGAAAACGTACCTTCACAAACAATTCAAATTAAGAGATATTCTGAAGAAAGCTAGGGAACCTGGTGCTTAGTGAGTGAAAGTATTTTGAAGGTTGTATTCTGTATTGTCACATCAGTATAGTGAATGAAATAGGCAGTAAAATATAATGTGAAGAAAACACAAAATGTCCTTTCCAGCCTTTTGCGACACAGAATAATGAACTTTTCACAATGAAAGTTATTCATCGCATATTACGAGGGGCGCAGCGAGAATTTTCTCCTGGAACAGGGTTTAGATTTTTTGATTAAATTAAAAGAAAAAGAACTCATTATTTGCTGTTTACTGTTGTAGTCAAGAACGTAAGAGTGGAAACAAAACGGATACATTAATAGATAACCAACATTTAAGAAATTCATGAAACAATAAATATGACGTCTTGCATTAGAATAAAGGATGTCAGAAAACTGGCCCGCACAAATTTTTCCCATCTGATATTGTTCATTGTTTTGTATTAATTTTAGTGAATTTTCATTGATAAATGAAATTTAACCAACTTTTAATTTTGCTACGAATCAATCAAAGATCTTTACAAATGGGCATTACAGAAGCAAACATTTCAAAATCTCACTACGGGATACGCAAGTAGAGTTTGCCTACGTGCTGGAGATATGCAAGCCCACAGTGCAGTCTGTGTATATGTGAAATGGAATTTTAATTATGGAAGCATATTGGTCACTGTTTTCTGTCTAAGAATCAGTTATACGATTCTGTATTGTGGCTAGCCAGGGAATATACTGTATGGACAAGTCAGATGGCGTTAGAGCTCCACGTGATTGGCCGCATATTTTGTAGAATTTAGCATACAAATCAGTTAGCAGTAGAGGCGTTGTGAACGCCGCGTTCGATCCTAAGTTCAGATGTACGGAATAACGAGGGGGGGGGGAGCAAGTTTTAAAATTTTAATTGTTGATTTGTTTACGAAATGGTTATAAAGTATAAATTAAAAAGATACGAACAATTATTAACTAGGTGTCATAACACCGTTTACAACCATAGACACATCTGTATGAGATTCGAATAGCAAGTCATTTTCTGTCCTTGTTTCCGTGCTTATCTTTGCCGTCCTGTTGTTCGACTTCTGCAAGTCATTGCATCATATAAACTAGAGGTGGGCTAAACTTTTATTTTAAAATAATAGGTATGACAATACCGTTCCAAAAAAATAACAGGTACAAATACCTGTTATTACATACTTATACATAACCGATTACAACAATATATAAATTGAGTTGCAAATTTAATTTGAGTGTACATAAAGTTTATATAACATTTCTGTAGTTGCGTGTATTTATAATTGGAGTTTAGTTGTAATCATAATAAGAGTAGTCCTTTTATGAATCGTAACATGTTTTCATTTCTTTATTCAAACGAAAAATAAAAAAATATAATATATGATAATATTTACTTCGCCATAAAATATTCATTATCAATTGTTTCAATGTTTCTTTGTTGCCGTACATTCATCATAAAATAAATCTTATATCTTATATTAGCAAAACTCTATGTTAAACATTTCTTCGTTACACTATAAATTCTCGACTACTCAGTCTGAATGTGTGCTTTATAAATTTGCTCTTATTTACATTATTGTTCTATGCTTGGCGTACATCTTAAGGTTTTATAACATTTTAAATAAACTAATCGAATCGTTAGTCTTCTTCTATATTTCCAACTACTTTACTTTATACGCTTTCAATGAAAAATTAAAATTATTAAATCAATTGCTAATCCTCCAAGCAAGGATTTAAATTATCTTTAAATTAATTGGTCATCATTAAAGAAAATTCTTACTATAGTTAAATTACATTCTCTTATCTCTATCTACATAATTTTTCTTTAATTTACAATTTTGTAATTAATGTCTTTTCAATGTCTCTATTCTTTTATAATTATAAATTGATTTTTCGTCACCTCAATTCTGCAGATTGTACCCATGTTCTCCAGTGATCTGTCTGTCCTCTCCTACTGGATGTCCTCTTGCGTTTTCCGGTTCCACTGGTCGTCCTCCAGTCACTCGTCCTTCATGGTCCCATCTGCTGGTTGTAGAATGGAATGATGTGTTGCTCTGAATCAGCTGCTGTTGTTCTATTAACCGCCTCTATTGCTCTGCATATCGTTCCTCTGCTTGATGTTCTCTCGCCATTTGTCTAGAGTGTTGATGTTTGTAGTTGTAGTCTCTTTGTAGATGTCTGATAATTGTAGTTAGTTTTTTTTTTATTACTTGAACTAACATATTTACAGTTTTACAGTTTATTAACAGAAGTTACAGTTTATAAACAAAAGATTTTGTCGATATTGGACATAGCGTCCAGCTATGTCTGAAGTAATTAAAATTTGCGTCTCTGACGGACAGAGCTTACCGCTGCAATTGAAAACTGATTGAAGAGTATTAAATTCTTGTCGCTGACGGATATAGCGTACCGCCATGACTGAAGACTGATTGAAGAGTAAATTTGGCTCTCCTGGGCTCGTATTTATATTCACCAAAAAACCTACACCTGTCGTCACAGGATTCTGCAGGTCAGAAGCTGTCCACGGCGTCAGTTCACCCACCATCGTCCAATTCCACATATTCGCACATTTTTGCCAATTGCAATGTCTAATGCGGATTTCAAAGTGATCTAACATTGTCTGATTCAATTACACATATTATCCTTTGTAAGTAACTCGTTTTGAGTTTCCTGCAGGTCTCCTATGTAATATCTTCAAATAAATACACTGTAAGTAGGTTTATTTTCACCTAGATAAACCTATTAATATATTAATAAACCTACTTTAAGTGTATTTATTTGAAGATATTATATAACCTATAATATAATTTGTTATAAGAAATAAATTGAAACTAAAAGTATTAACAATATTACTTTACACTGTGTCTTTATTAAACTATTACTGTTTAAAAGAAAATAAGAAACAAGAGAATTTATAGGCCTATCTCCCTTTGGGAATACCAATTTAAGTTTTCACTAGGAGTAAACAAACTAACATTGGTTAGACAAATCAGTTGCAAAACTCGGGGCAATGAAATAATTTAGAGTACACGTAATACCACAACAAATAATATAAAAAAACATCAGAAACATATAATAAAAACATAACAGTAAGCCACAAGAGTGAATGAGAATAAACCAAATTTTACAAATAAAAATAATAAAAACAACTGTAATAAAATAAATATAAATAAATAATTAAAAACTTATAAATAATAAGCAACAACAAAAGTAAATTAAATGCATTATATACCTGGATAATCTTCAGATTCATTCACTAATGTACACAGAATATACAAGTCATGAAATGTCACACCTTTTACATTACAATCTGCTTCACTTAACACATTATAAATAAAATTAAACAATTGAATTGTTTTTAAAATACTGGGATTTCAGTTATTCAAACCCTATTTTTAATTCGCATTCAAAAATAACAGCTGTTGCACTTTTCTTGATGTTAATCGTGTTCTTCGTTCAGATATTTAAGGAACAGGACTAGATAAAGTGCATAAATGTCCATTACAACAATCTCATCATTTACGTGAGATGTGTAGTGAAGTTAATATCACATTAATAAAAAGTCCTATCAACATCAGCCACTCTATAGGTTATAACACAATATAATTAAGTACAACTATTTCACTAACGACTCGGAACACAAAGTTTTTTATGAGTAAAACGTAAAGTTTTACTTTACAACCTGAACCGGTTTTAGTTACAAGTTGGTGTCTAGTATAGTATATAAATTATTAGCATATAATCTGTATTATATATCTGCATATCACACGAGAATAAATGTAACATCAGGATGAATTTTTTCCTTTATTAAAAACAGCTTCGTCTCTTTGCGCAGAATGAAGTAGGGGAGAATGGGGTAGCCCCGGTAGGGAGGTAGCCCCGATAGGTTGTTTTTCTGCTTCTATTTCCATCTGGCAGCGCTCTTCGCAGCAGTTTGGTGAACTAATTTCTCAAGCAACACCATTACTGAATCATCTGTTGTGCAGTTGTGTTTCAGCAGTGTTTTAATGTACTTCTACTCTAATTTTCACCAGTTTTCTAGCCATTGTAAGTACCCTTTGCTTTAACATTTTTTTTACGAGGTCACATTACATGAATAGTGTGTTTCATAAGCTTTAATTTACTGCATTCTTAAGTATTTTAGATAATTCTTCCTAACCTTTAAGAACGATATTTTTGAAGCCACGCAAAACGGGTAGCCCCGGTAGGTGACAATGGGGTAACGGCAGTAGGCTACCGGTGCTCCCCCACATATAGTTAAATGTTTATTTTGAATTAAAATAAAAACGTGCTTTATTCTCCTCATTGGCTCTGTTACAGATGCCAAGAACATGGAAAAGAACCACGAATCGGGGAAGCTGGTCTGAAGAAGCCCTTAAAAATGCGTTGAATTTTATTGATGAGGGTAATTATATTAGTGCGGCGAGCAGAGTGTTCAGTATCCCATTTAGCACTCTTCAAGAACGTAGGAAGAAAAATAAGGCAACTAAACCTCATCTAGGACGTAATTCTACTTTTACTCAAGAACAAGAGGAAGCACTTGCCAACAGAATAAAATTTTTATTGGATATTTTTTATGGTCTATCTGCACAGGAACTGCGAAGAGTAGCCTTTGAGTTTGCTCAAAAAAACAACATAGCGCACAGGTTTTCTCAAAATGAGCGTTTGGCAGGAAAGGACTGGTTTGACACATTTTTAAAACGAAACCCAACCATAAGTATTAGAAAACCCGAAGCTACGAGTGTTAACAGAATCACTGGATTCAACCACGATGATGTGAAGAAATATTTTGACAACTTGGAGAAAGTTTTTTCTAAAACCGAATACACGCCAGATCGCATCTACAATACAGATGAAACTGGTATCACAACGGTACAAGAACCCGGAACAATAGTTGCCACTAAAGGCAAGAAATGGGTCGGCTCAGTGACCAGCTGGGAGAGGGGAAAGTTAGTAGCTGTAATGTGTGCTATGAGTGCGGCAGGAAATTTTATTCCTCCAGTGTTTATTTATCCCCGAAAAAGGATGAGTCCCTTGCTAAAAAAAAATGGCCTGCCTTGTGCTATCTACGAATGCTCACCGAAAGGTTGGACTAACGAAGAGTTGTTTGTTACTTGGTTGAAACACTTTATTGATCATTTCAAAGCAAGCCTTGAAAATCCTGTATTGCTGATATTGGACAATCACAACAGCCACACAACTTTACAGTCCTACGAGCTATGCAAAAGTAATGGGGTTACTATGGTCTCCCTACCGCCCCACTGCTCACACAGATTACAGCCTCTAGATGTAACTTTTTATTCTACATTAAAAGGAGCTTTTAAAAAGGAATGTGATCTATACATGAAAATGCATAGGCTTGTAAGGGGATCACTCCTTATGATTTGGCTGGTCTCTTCAACCAAGCATATTCAAAAGTAGCAACAATCGCAGTGGCTGTAGCTTCAGCGGCTTCAAGGGTATAGGAATATATCCACTGAATCCGAATGTCTTTACTAATGACGACTTCTGGGCTGCAGACATATTTGTAGATAGACAAAACGTGTCTATTCCAGTTATTGAGAATGATGACGCAGGGGTTGAACCCTCGAGTAGACCTACACCATGCACGGCGTCCAATGAAGAACCAAACCAAGAAGCTGGAGGATCAAAAGAACCCCAAGATCCCAATAACTCAGTGACTTTTGAAGACCTGATACCACTTCCATCTACCAGCGGCACTCAGGCAAAGCCTAGAAAACAAAGAGAGAATCAAAAGTCAGAGATTCTGACAGCGACACCTAAAAAAATTTAATTACAACTGCAGCTGAAAAAAAAATTAGTAAGGGACCTCAAAAAAGAAAATGCATTATTGAAAAAAAGTTTAGGCCTAAAGAAGCTATTTAAAAACACACCTAAGTGTGACCTAAAAAAAGTGATGAAAGGTGGAGTTAAAAAGAAGAAAGCAGTGTCTGCACGTAGGCTCAAAAAGAAAATGTCTTCGGACTCTGATAAAGATGATTCCATTGATGAAAATCGATTATGCGATGATGATGAGATGGACGATTTGCCGGGCTTGGAAAATGAAAACATCTGTTTCATCTGTGGAGAGTTTGGTCAGGATGGGGAGGAATGGTTCTGATGTACCAGCTGCGGAATATGGATTCATTCCCTGTGTAGTGCGGGCGATTCAGCTGAAGGTTTTCAATATGACAAGTGTATTGGTTTTTGATCCATTTTTTTTTTTTTAATTTTCTATGCTGTAGTATATGTTAATTAAACGAATATGTTGTATTACACATCATTTAACCAGTAAGACTGACTGATGAGATTTAATAATATTCATTATTACTTAATACAAGACTGAACTAATTTTTAATTTTCATTTGTGTTATTTCTTGACTAATTTTCTTAATAAAACTTGTTTAGCAACATTTGTATATAAAAAAAGAGTTGTATTCTTCAACCTACTTCAAAATTTTCAATAATTTTATGTTCCCATAAAAAATATAATAAGATGTATTTTACCCATTTAAAGTACATGGAGGAAAGCCTACTACCATTACCCCCATGGATCGGGGAATGCCGGTACATATAATTGCTTTAATTTTTATTTTTTTTATATTTATATGTTTTTATAATTTTTTTATAATTTAACAGGATAAAGAATACATTCATTGCTAGACATTAAGAATGTGAATTTTGATATGGGGTAATCTTAGACAGTTATATGAGCATTACTGTTTAACCTACCGCCATTCCCCCGTTCTCTCCTATTCAGGATGAAAAAGTGGCTTCGTACTAGTCATACTCGAAATACGCTTGATACTAGTTGTTCCTAAAATACTAGGTGTTCCTAAAATACTACCGTTCCTCTGATACGCTTAGTATTGGTAATACGCGTTTACTTGTTCCTTGTGTATCGATGATACCCCTAGTATTTGAAATACTCGTGTACTGGTTGTTCCGTGTGTACCAGTGATATTTTTGTACGCCTAGTATTTGGCCTTGGCGTATTCGTTTACTTGTTACTTGTGTATATTTTGCGTAGGAGGCGTGCCTCGACTCGGAACAGTGAGGCTGCAAATAACAGGTATTTCAACTTTTCAGTCACTGTTACATCCGTTCCACAAAAATATCATTCCAAAATACCTGTTACAGGTATATTGGCCCACCTCTAATTAAATGTTAATTTAAAAAAAAGTTCATTTTCAAAGTAAGGGCGTCACTGTACAAACGCAGGAATGTTGGTTGGTACGTGCTAGAGGCTGGAGAACAATTGGCAGTTGTTTTCCTTACAAATCATACTAATCGTGAACTTGCCACAATCAGTGACGCATAAGCGGTTGTTGGTCAGTGTAACATGATTTTTGTGAAATGTAAAGGTACAAATTACACGACACAGAACAGTGCGACTCTGAACAATCTTACGGTGTTACGTTAACAGGGAAACATGTAGCATGAAAATCCAGTTTGGCAATTCAGTACTGCAAACGTTACCTCACCACGTGATTGCTTACAGTACAACTGAAATTGAAATGACAAAATTCTGCAGAACTCGCGCACTATTTTGAACAAAATGTATTTATTATTAGATTAAATCTAATTAGTACATTTTATGTTTTGAAACTGTGAGTAAAGTGCTTATACGTTTTGAAAATGTTATACTTTTTTTGGCCCTGGTGACTTAAAATTTTGGAATTTTAAAACTGAATACTATATTTAGATTTTGCTTAAAATACCGTTTGATACCCGACGTGGATTTTTGGGTTTCCCAAAATTTTGGCAAATGTTTGGGCCATGGTGTCCCAAATGTTTAAATTTTCGAACCTGAACACTACATTCATGTTAGTTAAAATTTTCTTTAATTTGATACCACATGGATTTTAGCAGATTAACAAAAAATTACCCCTTAAATTTTTGCCTCCTGACCCCTATTTTCGGGTGGATCAGTCTCAGAAACAGTAGGGATCTGTGGGGTAAAGGTGTGGACATGCATGCAAAATTTAAAAATATCGGTTGAGGCATTTAAAAGGTTTCGTGAGACATAGTTCAAGTCGACAGTCCGACAGATGAATGGCAAACGGACCAGTTAAAATCGAGACTGCTAATGACCTGGGGAATTTGTCGGGTTCGTAGTGTATGCGAAGAACGTATATTTGACGGCATCAGAAAGGAAATTTAGGCGTCGATACAATGAGAAAGAACACGGTGATGAACAACATATCGAATAACTGATAATCAACACGGTGATGATAATTGAATAAATGTGATGATTGATATCATGAATGTGATGATTCATATAATTATCTACAGCGATACGCTTCATCTTATTCATATCTTCAATGAGTAAGAGGTTAGAGATGTGATTAATAACTTGAATCGGTTTTCACCTTTCCTTGATGTCTTGTAGATCTCAGAGGCATCCAGGTCAGTAATGGTCAGTAATGGCCGTACAAGACGTGATAAGTAAATTGCTAAACAATGTAATGTGTCCAGGTAGTAAGGTGAAGTTTGATGAACCTACAGCTGCATCACAGTTGTGAGTCTTGAGTATAGAACAAACTACACGAAGGTCGTATGGAGATGAGATTACTCTCCTCTTACGGCAGTTAAGTACGGAATGTTCGGCATGGGTTTTCCATGCATAGTAAAATCATTGTCATCAGGAGAAGAAAGCTTGGAGAGGTTGAATGAGGCTTCAGCAGAGATGAGACTCAAAATTAGTGAACACAAAACAACTCTTGTCAGAGCACAAAATCGTTTGAGCCACGCTGTTGTTTAACGAATGCTTGAAGCTTTGAATTATGTGGTTCATGAATTCTGCTATTGGGCTCCACTCAACAAATAATGACGAGTTGAAAGAGACACAGAAGAGACTGGCTGCAGGAAATCTCACCCTCATTTCCCTAATGACTGTTATGAAGTCTCGCAATTTCCACCCGAAAATTAAGCTTGAACTCTATAACACGCTTATCCGAACGGTGGTATTCTGCGGATCCAAGTGTTGAGTCCGTAATACAGAATCTTGCAACATGTTGCAAGGTGTTGCGTAGGATATTCGGACCCATATACGGAGGAGGAATCTGGAGAGTTCGGTACCATCATGAGCTCTACGCATTATACAAGGAATCCAAACTCTCTGACCATATAAAGCTGAAGCGTCAACGATGGTCGGGGCATGTAGTGCGAATACCAAAGACAGGGTCCAAAAAAAAAAAAAAAAAATGCATAGGAGCCGACCAGGAAGAAAAACGGCCAGTGGGAAAATTGAGAACACTGTGGAGGGATAGTATAACAATGGATACCAGGAAAATGATAAATGCTGGAGTTTGGGGGGAGAGCGAGGGATTGCCTGGAAGAGGTCAGTTGAGGAGGCCAGGGGTCGATATGGATTTTAGCGTCATCCAAAGAAGGAGGTGCATAATAAAAATGTGGAATATAAAAAAAAAAATGTGTTCCGTATTTAATCATGATGGGAAGTGATAGATTATGACAGATTACTGTGAGAAACCCGACTAAACAAAGCGAATGGCGGCAACTGCCTGCCAAGTTCAGTGCTGGCTCAGAACGCGGTATTTTGTCCGTCGTCATGTAAACTTGGGGTACCTTAACAGGCAGTGTGGTCAGAATAGGAAGTGTGGGAGAAGATTATTATTTTTATTACTTAATTAAGGGGGTATGTACAATAAACCACTCATTTTTATTACACTTACAAATCTAATTTTGATTACCATTAATATTGTAACGAGCAGTGTCCGTCCAATTTGTAAAAGTGTAAAAATATTCTGAGTACTCTCAAGGTCTTACCAAGTCGTCAATTTTAAACGTATCTCACGCAGACTACGTCCGTCGCGAACGCATGAATAACCAGTATTGATATCCTTACCTGTCCTTATTTTATATATTTATTTCCCGAACGGCGCCAAATTGTTTTTTAGAAAACAAAATATTCAAATTAGTTTTTCTCCTGTACGGTGATGATGAATTCGAATTACCTCGTAGACTGACGGGAACTCGAATTTTGCTTGTCTCTGGACGTGTTGCCAACATAAATTTTCAGCAAAGAATTCTATTCTCCGCTAAAGAACACAAACTATATAATACAATTTCAATAAAAACAAAGGACAGTTAGTAATGATTCGTACTTGTTTATTTGAGTCTAAAATTCGCTAATTTTTGATAATTTTTGTTCAGTAGAGAGTATTATAATAAAGTTTAGCCTTGGCAACAAATTAATTTTCACTTAGCTGAGTGGCAGCAGTCGTGTGACGCCACAATGGCTAGCGTTCTTATTTACACAAGTTATTCTGCCAATGAGTTCTTTGGGTTACGAAAAGATTTAAAACAAGATGTTAAATAAAGTAGACCACTTTACATTTGTGGTACTTAAATACTAAAAAGGTTTACATGAAATTCAACTCTTGGTGTTTAAAAGTGTGTGTCAGATTTATAGGTTTCAGACATAGGTTATCTTACAGTTACATACAGTGTGAATAAATATGATCCATTAATCCTTGAAAGAATTTGGTGTTCAAAGTTCAGAGTGAGAGTTATATATTGTGAAAAAAGTTAATCAGTTTTAGTTCGTAATTATTGATAATTTAATTTATACTTAACAAAACCATGTTGTTTTGGTTATGGGTCGTCAGGATTTCTTCAAGGTTGTGATAGTACTTTCTTTAATTTTCAATGGTATGGTTGCCCGTCTCCTTCTGGCGTCTGTTTCTTTTTATTCAATTTTTATTTAAATTTTAATTTTAAAATTTTGTTAATTGTTCCTCCTTGAGTTGCTGGAACTGTGGTTGACTTCTTGTGTTCATTTTACTTTCATTTATATCTGATTTTCTTCTTTATTAGCCTTTAATAGAGCCGCAGTCAATATAGCGTCTGTACCGCTGGATAGTTAATAATGGAACTCTCGTTTCGTAACGGTCAAAATTATAATAAGGTTTTGTTGTTATGGCAACCGCTTACACTCTAATTGGTTAAACACATTTGAACCTATTGTTATAAATCCTGGGTTTCTGTTCAAAATGAATAAATATTTTATAATGGTTATTGTTCCTTGGTGATATTACCAATGTCTGAAATATTAACATAGATGTCCCTATTTTCTTTCAAAGATCAAATTGACATCTCACAACGCTGGTCTAGGTCATGTATTAATGTTTTTGGACAAAATTGCTAATACTATGTTATTACATATTTCACTTATTTATACTGTTTATTACAATTCTGACATATTATTATTGTTAGTTAATGGTAATCACATAATTTACTTGGTCTTATTATTCAAATACAATATTCAATTGTTTACAATTGGGTTTCTGAAGTTAGACAGCTGTCATTTATAGGCCTAAACTGTAACATCTTAGAATTTCTTATTTTGCTCTATTTAAACATTATTTATTAAATACATATGTTCTGCTTATTTTCATTTCGTACTTATTGGCTTTTAAATTACTTTGAAACTGTTTTAGCATGTATTAGTGTTATTATACTTTTACAAAATTATTTCTTATCTGATATTTTTTCTTTTCTATTTATATAATAGTGATTAATCTGTTGCTTGTTAAGTTTATATCATTGCTAGTTTATTCCTACTCCCATTTCTCACACACCTATTTAACACTTAAATCTATTAACAAAACATAATATAGAAATAATTTAATGGTCTGTCTATTGTTCAGCCATATTCCTTCTTATTAATTACAGTTGTTATATTGTATGTTATTACTTGAAATTAACATACTCCTCATCTCTTTATAATGTCATTACATACATAAAAAATACAAACATATTACCTTAAAGTTATGCCTTCTTGGTTTATACTCCTATGAACACTAAACAAATAAACTAATTTTCTTTAAACTAACAAAACTGTTTACCATACATTAATGTTATTTTCCTCAGTTCAGTTTCTTCAACACAATTTAATTTAATTCTTTCTGATTGAATAAGTAACGTATCGTATTGTTATTGATGTCTCTTTACATCAACATTAACTGTTACAAAGACATAGGGATCTTTTGTAACTAATACCAAAATTGGCAATCCCCTTACTCATTGAAAAGCATAATTAGGAATTATTGTTATTCCAACATTGTTTTTTTTTAATCTTTTTGGTTGAGTACACTTATATTTGCACTGACTGCACTCAATAATTTCCACAGTCCTTGCTGTTTGATTAGTTATTATTATTCCTCACTTATCACATCACTTTTACTATTTATGGTTCTTACTCCCTACCTATCTCTCACTCTTGGTTTCAATGATATTTTAAACACACATTTATAATTATTCTTTCAACATTTTGTGCCTTACTTTCTTATTATAATAAGGTTCTTAACAACATACTTTATCTACTAATAATTGTCTTACTTATTTCTTATGGTTAGTGTACTTTCTTTATTATTGTTTTATTCATGGTTAGTTTATTCATGGTTTATTCATATTTTATTTATGGTTATTCTTTATTATATTTGCTTTACTCATTTGTGCCTTTTATCATTAATTTGTCTTTTCTCATCTTATTGTCTTTATCTGGCCAATCTCTGGGGTTGGGTCATAGTCATTTGTTTGTCAGTCTAGTCTATTCATTTATTTATTGTTCTTGTTTACAATTCTCCTTTTTTCTTTCTTAATTCCATTTTATATTTTTTTCATTATTATTCATTAAATTATTTGACCTGTTATCATTTATCTAATACTTGTGGATACCCTATAGGGTCTGATTTCTGCAACGTTATAATATCTAACATAATAAGTTAAAATAAAATTAGGTATGTATCAACGGTACAACGTACATTCCCTAAAAAAAGATGAGGAGTGAAAAAAATATTAAAAAAAAACGTTGTTCGTGAAAATTTTTGTGTGAGATTGAAATTAATCGTAGTTTAAAGAAAACGTTATAACGTAAGAATTGTAGCGAGGGTATAACTTTTAGCCTCTAGTTACTGTCATTTTTAATGTACATAAAAACATTTTTTGTACAATTTAAGTATTTGTTTTGGACAGTTTATGTCCTTCATGCTCATACTACTTTGGAGTCTTTCAGAAAGCATTGTTTCTAGCTATCATACTACATTATTTCGTCTAAAATTGTCAGCCATGGGGTGAAAGTTTCTTGTTTCGTCTTCGTTTATTTTTGAGCCGTATAGATTCTAAGTAAAAAAGAACATAACATTTAAAAGTTGATATTTTGTACAGAAAATTGTAAATTTCACTATCGCTCGCGTGTGTGTGATGTTATTCAATATAGTTTCTTCCCCGAGTAGTGTATTACGTTTTTGTCGTTTCAAATTCAATATTTTGTTGAACGATATAGTTTTTATTTCGAGTTTAATGACATAAAGAAATATTAATGACTGCGGTAAAGTTGGCGTCAAGGCAAATTTTGCGAAAACCAAATTCATGACGAACTTATTACAGTGGTTACCCGAGTATATGTCTGCGGAATATAGTTACTGGGAAAATATATTTCTGTTGGTCATCAGGATCGACGCGAAATAAGCAGACTTGCGAATTTTGATGGACAAGTTTGGCTTGGGGCAGAAATCGGTTTTCACCCTTTCTTGATGTCACCTAGATCTCGGAGGCGTGCAGGTCAATAATGGCCGTACGAGAGTTTGTTAGTAATCTCCTTCGGAAGTGCATTAGGAGACTATAGTTTGCTGCTACACGTCTCGTTCCGATTTCCTCTGACGACTAGTTTATACGAAATCCCATTTTCTCAGACGCCTGTACTGTCGCTAAGTTAATTCTTACATTCTCATCATTTTTGTAAATAATAATATTTTATGACTTGCACTATGACAATTCGTTAGATTTTTGTATGGTACTGAACTTCTGAAGATAAAGTAAGCGACGTGCGCGTGGGCCAGTTAGAAGTGTTTCCAGTGTTAAGTGTTTAAAACACTTATGAAAGTAGCGTGTTGTATAGTGACAGTTGAGACATATAGTAGCAGGGCTTATTACATATTACAGGCGCGCGCGTGTGTTTGTGTTAACGACCACAACAGAAGCACGCAGGAAAGAACCGAAATGACCGTGTTCACTCGTGTACCGGTCTCATGTCTCGTAATTCATTCTTTAGTCATTTTTCTCCTGAGCAATTCTTTCGAAGTTAAACAGGTGTAGTGTAGATTTATATAATATCTCATAGGGGTACACAGCTCCATGTCAGGGATGTGATTGCGTCTCCTGGTCGACGTTTCAACATCCTTCTTCTGTGATGTTTCCTTGGGTATGCGCTTATGCCACTATATTTTATGCGGAATAGTCGTAATTCGTGTTTAGGGTCTTATTGGTGATTATGTCACCATATGTACTCTGTGTATTTGTGAATATTCGCTTTGTTCCGTTGAGGATTTGACGACAGTGGCGGCGATTGTTCTAATGTTGGCAGCGCAAGGATCCGAAGACACGAAAACTGGCCAGCGTTAGCAAGGGGATGGTTTGAGAAGTCAGAGCACATTCACGAACGCAGGGCGCAGACCGATAGCGTATAAGAATACTCTAGCCCAGTGAAATGGCAGTGGTCTCTTCGGAAAAAATAAAAAGAGTGATAATGGAATAAATTGTGCATTCCTGAAGGATACATTGGAATAGCGTCAAGAGGAAATAAATACCCGCCGGAAACACAAGTCTGCAATTTGTGTGTGGATGTAAATTTAAAAAACTACGTTCAAGAACTTGCATCGTTTCAATTCTGCAAAGTGCTTTCGAGTACAGTACGGGCCCTCGTAAACACTTTACAAAAATGTAACAAAGTAAGTTAAAAGCGGTTCATTAAATTTGTTATAATAATTTAAATCAAAAATGATGAAAACGTATAGTAAAAATGTGTGGAACTATATGTTTGTGTGCGTGTTATGGGACTCATGGACAGTGAATTTATAAAATGCGTGTGATTTCTGCAATGGCTTAGAAAGATACGCAGTGAACACAAGAATGGTACAAAAACTGCGAACTGCTCAGAGAAGTACTTTGGTAGCAATAACAAAGAGAACGTTAAATGGATACGTTACTAAACTTGAGTAGGTGACAAAATCGATACATAGAATGAATATGGAGAGGTTATATTAATTCACTAAAGCTGTAGTGACAGCAGTAGAGCCGTTTCGCGAATTGGGCGGATAGCCATATTATGAACTCTTAGATTTGGTCTGGAAAGACTGGACAGACATTCGCTTACAAGTTGGCAGACAATTTATAATTTCTTAATAATAAAGTCTGCGTGTTTATTTTAATATTTTCACGCGAAAAATATGTTCTTGCATTGTCGGGTATGTTGTTTCTTGCATGTTCCGAAAACGGTTGATGTTGACGTTTTGGCCCCGAGAATCTCTAACGCAATTGTTTAGAATCTTCAAAACACCGATATTATTCCATCATTCGTACGCATACCGGTGCCTGATGAGAAAGCAGAGATACAATTGAAACGACACATGACACCCTTCTAAGGTTCAAAACATTTTCATGAGTCCTTTAAAGTTCACAGTGAAAACGCGGGAATCAACTCGATACAGACACGAAACACGCGTACGCGCGTATAAAACACATTTGTCACTACCGGTACTCTTTGTAATTTGATTGAGACGAAGTTGTGTGTGAGTGAACTATTTTTTCTAATATTTTCATGGGTGAAACGTATTCCATTGTTGTTTTAAAGAAATGTTGCTACGTTTAGATACGGGTGGTCACCAAACACTAGTGAATACGTAAGATTCTAACCGACCCGTGTGAGTGAACATTTTTTAGCCATATGATTCGCACTTCACTGTCGTGTAAGCAACGCGTCACCATGTTATTGGTAGTATTCTACCAAATGATACAAAGTGTGCCTTGTTGAGGTGAAATTTTAACGATTTGCTAACGGACGTAGCAGGGATTGTATTGGTGTTGATTGCCGATCGCGAATCGAACGCCATTACATTAAGAAGCCACGTTTCCTTGAATAGAAGTTGGTGTGCATAAAAAATTGTCGAATTAAAATATTTAGAAGTTTTTGGTTAATATAAATTTGGATTTTTCAAATTTTTCTCTTCCTTGAATGGAGCACTTTAACTTCGATTTCGGAAATGATCTCCAAATCATAATTGTTTATTCACTTCGCAGCCAATAAAATTTAAATATTTTCACAACCAACATATGGCTGTGGTTTATTGACCCTTTAAGATGGTTTGGAAGCTGGAAAGCACTTGTTGATAGTAGCGAGCAGCATGTCTTTTGTGTAACAAATTTTTACAGGAGATATAAGACATTAAACCCAATAATGGTACAAACTGTAATGGGCGGCACCATTTAAAAACTAAAATCATTTTATTCGTGAAGTTACCTGTTCATTCTTGAACTATGCATTGTATTGTGACTTCTAGCCAGATTTGAACAGACGCACAGTGTTGTTTAGCTATTTGAAGAGCTACCCCTTTCTCTCACCCCTCATTCTGTCTGGCTCATCTGAAATTGTATGTAGGGGAGGAGGGGAACTTGTTGAATATTGCTTTTTCCTGATAATTGTATTCTGTTATATTAATAGCACATATTGATTGTTACAGTAACTGAATCGGAACTAAAGCGATTAAAAGAAGCCTTCAAACGTCTGTGTACAGTAAATGGATGTATCAGTAAGCAGTCATTTGTAAAAGATGTACTAGGAGATGGAGTTCCAGTACCTGTTGCTGAGGTATGATTTATAATACTTTTACATGTATGTTTGTGTGACAATATGATTATGAAGCTGGAAGCAAGAAAGTACCAAGTATACTTAAAGATAAAACTAATTTTTTACTGAAATCAAAAGAAATGTTGAAGATGTTACTAAAAGATTACTAATATCACAAAAGTTTACTTAAATTACCTTTTTGTTCTGTTAAATATTATTAACTAAGTATTGGATAATTGTTTATCAATATAATACATTTCTGTATTTTTAGTAGAATTTAAAAATATGTCCTCTGTATTTGTTCATTTGTCTTTCCTCCACTGTGGATAGAAAATTTATATATATATATATATTTTTTTTTTCAATCACTTTCTGCTACAGTTCGTTTCTTGATATATATATATAAAATAATTAAAATTTATATTTATTTTACCTCAAGATGTTATTTTTCCTTATTTGGAACATGTTTCGAGAACTCCTGTGTTCTCATCCTCAGCCTTTGTGATATTGCTTCTGGTGAAGTATTTGTGTGTTGGCTGGATGCTGTTTTGGTTTCTTGTTGGTCTGTGGTATTTTAAAGTGGTATTATTGTGTGATTGTGGTGTATGTAATAGTATTTTGTGTATTTTCGATGTTGAGTGCTTTGAATATTGTGTCATGTTTTGTATTGATTTGTATTTGTTCAGGTATTAGTTTGTTTTATGTTTTATGTTTGTATATTTGTAAATTTTCCCAAATGTTCATTATGGTGCCTTTGCGTGGTATATGTTTTATTAGTGTCACATTGGTTATGTCTGGGAATTCATGTCCTGTGTTTATTGCATGTTTGGCCAAATTGGATTTATATATTTCTGTTTTCTTGTATGCATTTAGATGTTCAAAATAACGTTTTTTCAGCTGTTTTTTTGTTTGTCCTATGTAATATTTATTGCAATCTTGGCATTCAATTTTGTATATACTGTTAGTTGTTGTATTATCTTTGTTGTATGGGTTATTTAGTTTTTGTAAATTATTTTTATTGGTTTTGTATGCTATTTTTGTATCTGTGTTTTCAAATAGTTTTGTTAGCTTTGTCATTTTATTATATATGTATGTGAATGTGGCCCATTTTTTGTTGTTGTTATTATTTGTGTGTTGTTCATTTTGATTAGTTCTTAATTGTTCAGTTTTTATTTTATATTTGATTTTATTTTCTATTTTGTTTACAGTATTTTTATTGTATCCATTTTCATAACCAATTTGGATTTGAGGACATCTGATGTTAGGTGTAATTGAAGTTGTGCTGTTTTAGATAGCATAAAATGGATCCTTTAGATGCTGAAAATTCCACTGTATTATTTGAAATGTTTAATTAAATATAGTATATTAATTAGTGTAATGCTTAATTAATTAGGCAAAGAACACTTATTTTTTGCACTTTGTCCAAATTGTATTACTAATACATACAACTCCTTGTGATACAGTGGCCCTCATGCATTTAATCATTTCAATTCAGCATTTTCAATATACAAGTGTCTTTTATTAAAATATTAAGGCCACATTGCAGCTAAGAAATTTTGTAATTTTTCTCGTCAAGCTATCTGTTTTTGCAATTTAGAACTTCTTTGTATTACCTACGGTACATGTGTGTGTGTGTGTGTATGTGTGTGTGCATGTTTACAGATTCCCTCACAGGAATATGGGACTTACATTCTAATATGGGATGTTTAATATTTGTGTGTATTACAAGAGAAAAGCAAACATGATCATGAGAAATTCTAAATTAAACTTTTTATTGTCATAATTTTAAATCGTTCAGTAAATGAAAATGAAAATTTTTGATATGAGGAAGGATTCTCTGTAGTGAATAGTTATTTCTTATATTAGTTAACAGAAAATATTTAAGTTTATATAAATTAGGGGGAAAATAAATTTTTTGTAGCTTTGTGTATTTGGTACAATTTTGACTCCTCTGCCTTGTTAATATTTCTTGTTGTGGGGTCTTATCCAGAAAAATTTGTATGCACTGTACAAAAAACAAGACTGTTGGATAGCTTTTTCAAAAAGTAAATAAACATTCATAGTGTGGAAAAATGTGTAAATATATGCACAAGACACAATTATTGTAATACATTTTGGTAGTTTCTTATGTAAATAAATAAACTGTATAAATCCAACTCCAGCCACATAATCTCAAACTAGAATATATTAAATTTTTTTAAGTGAAAGTCATTGGCAGACAGTAATAATATTCATCAGAGGGTTGAAACCAGATACTGATTGTGGTGTCACATAATAGTAACAAATTTTATATAAGTGTTTTAGCGAATCATTCATGATTGATTTTTGTCACTTTACGTAATACACATTTTTTAATTGTAAAGTCAGTGTTGAGTGCTTTTAAGTCTTGGAGCTTATAGGTAAAGGGCCATGGATAAGGCCTAGTGATGCATACACAGCTTCCTTAGCATGCAGCAAACATGAGTGAGAGGGCCTCTTACATATATTAACTTTCTCACCACAGCATACTAATCAGCCTCATGTTATATGCTGGAATCTGTAGGAATGAACTTGGATGCTGCAGAAGGCTAGAAATTTATAAAAACAGTTAGCTATGTATAGTGTTAAAATTTCCAATATGATATTTAAAATTATCTGTTATGTTATTTACAGAACCTCACTTATCGATTTCAGATTATTTACAGAACATTAATTTCTAGTTCATATTTCATATTTTCAATTAATACTATCAGCATTTTACTTATTTAATACAGTTTGAATATTTTTACTGAGTAGAACATTATTAAAAAAACCTTTTCCATTAGAACTGTAAAAAATAATGAACAGGTAATCATTATAAGTGAGAGAAATGGGATTCGGTCATAGTAGTTGAATAACCAAACATTAGCTAGTCCAATATGTTGACAAAATTGCAATAAATCCTCATCATTGTCAAACTGAAGGTAGTTCTAACCAAAATCTGAATATAGTACTGAAATTTTCAAAATTTTGGAATGCCAGAGTCCCAAAAGTGGATCAAAATTTTGTTAACATCGTGTAAATCCATGTGGGGTGTCATATTAAAGACAATTTTAACCAAAATTGAATGTGGTGTTCAGTTTTGAAATTTTCAACAGTTTAGAACACAAGGCCCAAAAAAAATTAAAAATTTTAAAAACTGAAATCTATGCCAGATATCAGACTAAAGGGAATTTTAAACTAAACCTGAATAGTTTTTATTCTGAAATATTTTAACATTAGTTGCACTGTGAGCGAAAAATGGAAGTCATAATTTTGTTAAAAATTGTAAAATCCAATTTGGGCATAAAGATATGAGGAATATTGATCTAAATTTAAACTCGGTGTATTTATTAATGTGACAGAATGAGTATCTGTCAAACCCCAAACAAGTTTTGGACTGCCTTTAAAAAATCCTTTAAAAAATTTGTAAGCTGCGATAAAAAAAACTGCATATTATTATCACACACACACACACACACACACACACACACACACACACACACACACACACACACACACACACACACACACACACACACACACACACACACACACACACACACACACACACACACACACACACACACACACACACACACACACACACACACACACACACACACACACACACACACACACACACACACACACACACACACACACACACACACACACACACACACGTAAAATATAGGCTTATAGTAGAGACCTATGGAATTATGGAAGCATGCATAAACTTAAAAGCTAAGACCATAATAGGCATTATGGCAAAAAAAAAAAAACAGTGCAATAGTTCATAAAGTTTAGTGTTTATTGTATGCTTGTCTAATTACAATTGTTATTTCACTAAAAAAAGTTATTGGTGATTTCATAATTTTTGAGGTAATAGAAAAATTATGTCTAGTATTGAAATCTTAATAATAAATATATTTATTTCAAATAATGAGTTCTGCAGCTCGGGAAGCTTACTAGTAGATTTGTAGTGATTTATTTAATTTCATGAGATCGTTTTCCCCGTTGTAAGTATTTTGAAATAAATATTACATTTTCAAATCTTTGCTTCTGGTAAATTGTCTAACATACATTCTGTAAGTTTTAATTTAATGGGATTATAATATTTTGCATGTCACTGAATAATTGATTTTTTCAAAGTTTCAATTGCGGTTTCTACTCTCTATAAATGGAAAAAGATGTCTCTAAAGAGACCACTTATTCTTATCTATTTCTAACTGAAGAGTCTGAATTGAAAAGTATGGCAGATCTTCCAAAGAAGACTAAAATTAATCTTAACTTTATTATTGTGATATATACAGCATTTTGGCCATTGTGGTACAAGTAATTACAATTTGTATTTACTTGTGGTATAAGAAATTGGTATTGTACATTTTAATTTTAACCACTTATAGATTATCTGTTGAGGTGGTTTTTCTATATTGTTTTAAAATCACTCTAATTTCTTTGCTTTGATTAGAGCATTGATTGGCAATCAGCAGCTGGGCCTTGGGCTTCTAGTTAAGCAACCTTCCAAAAAGGATTTCTGTTGCTGTGTAAATATTAGATACTTGTGTTTTCTATATTTGGTCATGTAACGTCTTTTCGCCGCGTTACAAATCCAGGGAACCCCTCGTAATTAAACTCCGTTAATTAGATGGGCTGCCTACGTTGTAACAGAATTGATCACAAATAATTAATGTAACAAATTACTTACTAACTGTGTAAGGAAACAATGGCAAGGTATACAATTGATTTAAGCACTCCTCATATGTGTGTAACAAGAAGACTTCTCTTTATTTAACATTTAAAAACATATACTGACAGATCCCATGACATTACTAATTCAATTATTAAGTTATTTGAAAGGTTTCTTTAAACTTTGAGATCAAACTTGATTTTATATAGCTATACCTTGGATCCGGGTCAACTTTCTGTATTTCTGTAATTAAGACTTCTAATTATACTCATTTCATGATATTAGCTTGCAAGACTTTCTTTTATTCAACCATTGGAAGAATGGTATTATTGCTTGAATTATATTACTCTACATTAGCATATAAACTGTTACAACGTATGAAGTTAGAATAGTTACATGAAATTCTTAGATTTAATTTATAAGTCTTTACAAAGTTAATAGTTTCTGAAAAGTCTCTTTCAAGATGTGTTGTGTAACAAATATTAGTAACCCTCGATAGACAGGCTATCGAGTCACTTTTTAATTGGTATGCAGAAGACTCGTCCTGGGGTATCCGTCTTGGGAAACAGGAACAGGTACGTCGTCATCTCGGTCTGGCCTTCCTCTGTAAAGGGCTCCAAAAGTTCGCAGGTTGAACAATACGTCGTGTAGATATCTACGATGATCTTGTAGATTCTCGGATGTCCTGATCTGCATATTCTGTCGCGTGCAGTAGAGTTTGTGGCTTCTGATAGTTCACATCTCCGGGTATGACTTTGGAATTGTTATTTGTTGAAGCACGAAATCATCTTGTGTTACACTCCTTTTTTACGTTTCGATTTTTTTTTACTTTAAATTTCTTGTCTATTTACATGACTATATTAATTAACACATCCAGATGCTTTAAACAGCTACATCTGGTACACCATCTTAAGGTGAGACAAAATATAGTTAACATATTTTAAGCGCACAGCTCCTACGTCTATACTGCACGAAGTCACCATTGCAAGAGAGAGAAATTCCGCTCCCTTCGCCTGGTACTGGGCAAAAGTTAGCGGGACAATTTCCGCGCGAGAATATAGTTCCTAACTATATTTAAGTTAACATTTTTTATTTATACAAACTATCCCTAAACAAATATACATAATTTAAATCAGTTGTTTTAGCGACTATTTATGTCTTCAGATTTTTATTATTAACATTAGTTTTTTTTTTATCTTATTCTAACTCACACAAGACTCGGAAAACATGTCGAGTCTGGAATCAACAGGACAGCGCCTGCTTACAAGCAAAGGGTTAAATACGATATTAATAACTCTTTACAATTTATCTTTTTATTAGAGTATCTTCTAAATAACTAATTAATTACTGCTTCCTCTCATACTGAGTACATACAGGTATTTTATATTAATACAGTGAGATTTAAATGGCTTAAGAGCTCGCAACCTTAATTTTTTTTAAATTTTTATTTTCTTGATTATTTCTTTTATTTAAATCGTCACATACTCCACCGCTTAAATTGCACGCTACGGTTAAGCTTTTTGAGTCTAACTCACTATTGGGCACTGGGATATTGAATGGGGTTAGTGTGTGTAATTTCTTTCACATAGTTGTTGTACACTTTACAACGTTGTCCACATAGTTATTACCTATAGTTACAACACAGTACACTTTATATTCTTATGAACTACCTTTTTTTTTTTACATACTATTTACACTAAATATTTACACAATTAAAACACAAAACTCTTTCTTATCTCTATCACTTAATTTTACTACCGGTTTTTTTGTTTGTCTTACTCTCTCTTCTATAGAGTAACTTTCTAAATCTTTACTATTTAGAATTCTATCTTTTCTTCTGTGAGTCCTATATAACTCATGTAGTTAATGAGTGTTAGTACCCATCTAGTTAATGATTATTCATTAATGCATGCTTCGCAGAACTGGAACTCAGGTTGATCAGGCCTCGTTTCCAAAATCTACGTTTTACATTTTTTACGTGGATTCAGAAATATAATTTTCTTTACTGCCTAGTATTCCCTTTTCTTTTTTTTTGGTTATACTATACCGTCACTTCTTCTTATACAACTTTAGTTGCGAAATATGCGTTCTCCGCACATATTTATGAGTTGCAGGTTCGCACAGGGCTACTGTAACTGGAGTTAGGTACTTTTGGATTTGGTAAGGGCCACACCATCTGAATGATAGTTTCGAGGTGGTCTTATCAATCGCACTACTAATGGGGTGAGTCTTGTACATTACTAAGTCACCTACTTGGTACCTGACTGAGTTGCTGTGATTACCTTTCTCGTGGTATCTTCTGGATTTTTCCAAGCTTGCTCTTAAGTTAGAGCGGGCTTTGTTCCATATTCGCTTTATCTGCTTATCCGTTATTTGCGGAGGCAGCAGATCGTGTATATTCCATCTTGTGGACAAAGGGTGGTTTGGTCGATACTTGTATAGTAACTCGAACGGGGTCGACTTGTGACCTTCGTGGTAAGCTGAATTAAAAGCGTATTGAATCCAGGATAGATTTTGGTCCCACGACGTGTGATCGTTCGCATGATAGGCGATTAGCGCAGATTTGAGGTTTCGTAGATACCTTTCAGCAATATTGCCTTGCGGTCGATACTCTGTAGTGGTTATATGGTCTATCCCTAACTTGAAACACATATTCCTAAATTCTTTTGCTTTAAACTGCGGGCCGTTATCAGATACTATACGTACTGGAGTACCGTAATCTTTAAATAATCTTTCCTGTAGTATTTTAACTGTTGTCGACGCTAATGCTCGTCGCATGGGATACATCCAAACAAATTTGGTGAACGAATCTACACATATCAGTAACATGGTATTTCCTGATTTGGATCGTGGATACGGACCTGAGAAATCTAGATAAAGTTTCGAAAAAGGGGTCTTTGGGATTTCTGATATCAATTGGCTTACTTGAGTATTTCTGGCGGGTTTGCTAAGGGCGCATAATGAACATTTCTTTACGAAGGTAGCTATTTCGCAGTTCATATTGTTCCAATGATATTCGTTTCGAATACGATGTATCGTCTTATTGATTCCCATATGGGCTCCTATGGTAGATGAATGGAAGTATTCCATTAGCATGGGCTTAATTACATCCGGGGCTATTATTCTTAATTCCTTTCCGTCTCTTATTTTGAGACACAGTACATTCTTACTCAATACGTACTTCTCGGATTTAATACCTTGGGTAAGTTGTTCTATAATAGGCTTCAGTAAGGGGTCTTGTTGTTGATATAGGGCAATGTTTGTAAAGGCAAGGGGGAATTCAGTAATTACGGCGTTCGCACTTGCTATTTCCGGCTTCACTATGTTTTCGGAAGTTTTAGTGGGTGACTGGAACATACGGGACAGGGTATCGGCGACTACATTTTGAGTACCTTTAATATGCTGCACTCTGAATTTGTAGCAGTTTAATTTCAATATCCATCTGCCAATTCGTCCTAATTGTTTAGGGTGATTCAGTAACCATGATAACGCCTGATTGTCGGTTTCTAAAAGAAATTCTTTATGTTCTAGGAAGGGTTTAAACTTTTCGAATGCAAAAACAATTGCTAAACATTCCATTTCATATGCAGAATACTTTCTTTCTTGATCGCTCAGTGTTCGTGATGCATAACTAATTGGTAGTCTACAGTTATCTATCTCTTGGTATATCACTGCACCTAACGCTACACTGGAACTGTCGGTTTGCACGACGAATGGTTTTGTGAAATCAGCTAATTGCAACACTGGGGGAGATATAATGCTTTCTTTAAGTTGCTCAAACGCGTTTTGATGTATTGAGCTCCATTCGAACTTTGTTCCCTTCTTTCGTAAGGAGTTTAGGGGTGCTGCTATTTCGGCAAGATGGGGAATATATTTGTGGAAATAATTCACCATACCTAAAAATCGGGCTATACCTTTTGCATCTCGTGGGGGTGCAAATTCTCTAATAGCACGGGTACGTTCGGGGTCAATGCTTACATTTCCATTCGCTTTCACTATGTGTCCTAAGAAAGAAAACTGAGGGACAGCAAAACTTACCTTATTTGGGTTCACCGTTAATCCTGCTCTTAGTAAACGAGATAACACTTCACGCAAATGTCTGAGATGTTGTTCCAGTGATTCACTGTATATTACGATGTCGTCCAAATAGTGGTACACATATTTAAATTTAATGTCGTGAAATATCTTCTCCAATAGTCTACTACATACGGAACTTCCTTGAGATATTCCAAAGGGTACCCTAGTAAATTGGTACAAGTTAAAAGGAACTGCAAACGCGGTTAGACGTTTGGATTCTTCTGAAAGAGGTATTTGGTGAAAAGCTTGATTTAGATCCATTACCGTAAAAACCATTGCTTTAGTAAAATAATGAAACGCACTATGGATGTCTGGAAGAGGGATTGATTCAAATTCTATTCTTTTATTTAATTGCCTGTAGTCTACAACTAGTCGGTATTTATCTGGTCCTTTCGGTACTAAAAAGGAGGGTGAAGAATATGGGGACGTAGAGGGTTCTATGACTCCTTGATCCAATAACTTATTGATATGGTTTCGCATGACTTCCATCTTGGGAGGCGACAACTTGTACGGGGGTAGTCGTATTACTTTCTGATCACTCAGATTAATTTTATACTCTATTAGGTCCGTAAGTCCTAGTTTTGGTGTAAGAACCGAGGAAAATTCTTTTATTAGTTTTACTATTTTGACTCTATCTCTTCGTTCTAGGTGAGATAAATCTGAATCTTGGTGTATTACATGTGCAGTAGATGAACAACGTTTATCTTCATTACTATCAAATTTATGTTTTCTTGCACGGTCAAATCTGAAATAAAATTCTCGCTCGTAGATGTCAAGAATCATTCCTGTCTTGCTAATAAAATCTGCACCTAATATTAAATCAGGTCCTAATTCTTTACATACTAACATTGTAAATATCCAACTTAGGTTTTTTATTTTAACCTTAACGGTAATGCTCAGGTTTATATTTATTTTACGTTTATCAGCGGTAGCACACTTTATATTCACAGGTTGGTTCCGTTTTACTAGATGATGTTTAGCTAACATGTCCGCTAATTCTTGGCTGATTAAGCTTCTACTAGATCCCGAATCAATTAAGGCGATGGGGGATGTAACGCCTAAGTCGACTTGTATTAATGGTAGTAGATTTTTTTTTCCATTTACATCTATTAATCGCATTACACTTTTCACGAAATTCTCGCACATAGGGGTCGATATCTTTCGCACCTTTTTTGTTTTTCACTTGGTTACAGAATAATTCATTCTTATTATTATTACTGGTTTCTTTTAGTTTACCCAATTTTGAGTAGCTGCGGAAGACACAGGTTTTCGGGTCTCCCTGCCTTACATGTTTTTTGAATTGGGGTTATTCCGTTCCAATGGCTTACTTTTGCACTCTCTTCTTATGTGCCCATATTTGCCACAATTATAACAGGTGGGTTTTCTGCGAGGTGGGTACTTGGTTTCCGCTTTATCTGGGTTTACAGTTAACTTACCAGCTTTGCGCACATGGTGAGGTCTACTAGAAACTTGTCTTTCATACGAGGTTGTTACATCAGGCAGTAGTGCTCGCAATTGATGTCTATTAGTTCCAGAGGTTTTCATTGCTTCTCTATTTTGATCTGAGTACCATACATTTGAAGAATGGATACTGCACTGTTCTAGATCAGCAATTGTATTGGGTCTATTCATCAATGATAGTCGAGATCTTTCTTCAGGTGACACTCCTATTAAAATGGTGTCCACCAGTTGTGTTTCATTCCAGCTTACACGTAGTAGTCGAGAGGACTCCCTAATATCGAAGATGTAGTGAGCTAATCTCTCCTGATGTCCTTGTACTCGGAGTACTGTCTTCCTTTTTATTTCTTCATAGATGCCGGTGGGAATAAAGTATTTTATTAAAGAGCTATGTAGCTCTTCTACTGGGAAAGTAGAGGTTAGGGCTTCTAGCACACGATTTTTTAACGGGGGTTTACACTTTGGTAACAGAACTTGTAAAATTTGCCAGTCATTCAGCTGCTGTAGATCCTTTATCTGAAGAAGATAACTAATAAATGTTAGTAACTTGGAAACATTTAAACCATCTGTATAAGGGATTTCGGTTAAAATCTTCTCCACAGGGTGAGTCATTTTTCCGTATAGATCTGCGTTATAGTTCATAGGGGTAATTCCTCGATGAGGGTGATTAGATTCATTGGGGGTGTTGGTCAATTCATTATTTCCGGGACGAAACTGAAAATGCTCGGGAGGAGGGACATTTACATCTGTATCAGTTTTTTGTTCTGGGTTCGCTTGCACTTGCAATACGATAGGTGAGTTCCGATCTGAGTTAGGCGGAGGTAAACCAGTGGTGGGGGATTGTACTGGGGAGATGTGTAATTTCATTAATGATTTCTCTATTTCATCCATCCTGAATGAGTCGGATTTTCGTCTTGAATCGTTGATAATTGAAGGTAAGCGGCGTAGAGCTTCGTCTGCTAGCTTTTGTACATCAACGGGTATTTCTGTGAGATTCGGCCAGATCGACAAATTTTTTATTCGCCTGGTTAAATGCTCTATTCTCTGGGTAGTCCGCAAAATTTTTGCCGGAGATTTCTCGTCTTGGAGTGTTTGAGACAATAAGTATAGTTCACTATACTTGGCATTACAAATTTCTTTCTCGCTTTCATAATCGAGTTGGCTTAGATTGTTTAATTCCACGGGCGCATCAAATCCACATTCGCGAATTGAACTTCGTAATTCCGTGACTGTTACATCAGCATGGGGTAGTCCACACAAAAGGGCTTCGTAAGACAGCTCGTCTTTTAATAACCAATCCGGGTTAAATTGGGCCATTTTGTTCTAACACATTAGCACGTACTTAAAATTAATACTAGTATATTACACATATATTACATATACATACAATAAATTCATAAGTAATCAATTTACACAAATTAGAAAAGAACAATTTCTCTTCTAAGGGAGAGACAGAAATCACACACACATATCTTTCAAGGTTAAATAGCCGATCAGCTGTTTACTGGAATGTAGGTCAGAGGGTGGCCTACATATTTAGTTAACAAAGGAGGGTTGAGCGTGTCAGTGAGAAAGGGGGTTTTACTCTTATTGTTCTCCACAATGCGACTGAATAACACAACTACTGTATACCGGTTTAAACAAGAGAAGGGGAGCGCAGACGCTAGATTCTATTATTATTATTCCGCTTAGACAACACTTTGGCTCCGTTCATTCATAAACTTTTCTCAATTAAATAATTACTTATTTTGTTCACAAGTTTTAAATCACGAACTTCTACTTAATTACTTTATTATTATTAACAAAGTTATTTTTAATCAAAATTTTTTTTTATAACACATACTAGTGTATGTAAGCTAGATAGTTGGACATACACTGTGCAGAATGATTCAGGAAACAACAGGTCATAGATTGTCGTAAACAAACCTGTTACAGATTGTTCGGTTGACCAAAATTGTTATGCTTGGTCACAATTCATGTATGCAAGTACTTATATCGAATTATGCAGGTTCCTACTGGCCTATAGAATGCAAAAGCTACATGCATTGTATGACGCTAAGGATATTTTACTTATACATACTACCATCTACGTAACTTAATACACTATTAAATATGTTTCGAACATTACCTTTATTAAAGTAACTTTCTGAGTGCATATATCAATATTATATATTTAGTTATTGATAATACTATTTATCCACGCATAGTGAATGCAATTTTGTTTGTGACACTATATACACAATTAAAACTCTTTCCTTTGTTTCCTTTATTTTTTTTTGAATGACGCAATTTGTTTGCTTAAAACACCTTTATAAAATTTAGCAGAGTGGAGCACTTTTGTGACACTCTGTAAACAATTACCCTTTTATTTTTTTACAAGAAAGCAGAGTGGCGCACTTTTGTAACGTCTTTTCGCCGCGTTACAAATCCAGGGAACCCCTCGTAATTAAACTCCGTTAATTAGATGGGCTGCCTACGTTGTAACAGAATTGATCACAAATAATTAATGTAACAAATTACTTACTAACTGTGTAAGGAAACAATGGCAAGGTATACAATTGATTTAAGCACTCCTCATATGTGTGTAACAAGAAGACTTCTCTTTATTTAACATTTAAAAACATATACTGACAGATCCCATGACATTACTAATTCAATTATTAAGTTATTTGAAAGGTTTCTTTAAACTTTGAGATCAAACTTGATTTTATATAGCTATACCTTGGATCCGGGTCAACTTTCTGTATTTCTGTAATTAAGACTTCTAATTATACTCACTTCATGATATTAGCTTGCAAGACTTTCTTTTATTCAACCATTGGAAGAATGGTATTATTGCTTGAATTATATTACTCTACATTAGCATATAAACTGTTACAACGTATGAAGTTAGAATAGTTACATGAAATTCTTAGATTTAATTTATAAGTCTTTACAAAGTTAATAGTTTCTGAAAAGTCTCTTTCAAGATGTGTTGTGTAACAAATATTAGTAACCCTCGATAGACAGGCTATCGAGTCACCTTTTAATTGGTATGCAGAAGACTCGTCCTGGGGTATCCGTCTTGGGAAACAGGAACAGCTACGTCGTCATCTCGGTCTGGCCTTCCTCTGTAAAGGGCTCCAAAAGTTCGCAGGTTGAACAATACGTCATGTAGATATCTACGATGATCTTGTAGATTCTCGGATGTCCTGATCTGCATATTCTGTCGCGTGCAGTAGAGTTTGTGGCTTCTGATAGTTCACATCTCCGGGTATGACTTTGGAATTGTTATTTGTTGAAGCACGAAATCATCTTGTGTTACACTCCTTTTTTACGTTTCGATTTTTTTTTACTTTAAATTTCTTGTCTATTTACATGACTATATTAATTAACACATCCAGATTCTTTAAACAGCTACATCTGGTACACCATCTTAAGGTGAGACAAAATATAGTTAACATATTTTAAGCGCACAGCTCCTACGTCTATACTGCACGAAGTCACCATTGCAAGAGAGAGAAATTCCGCTCCCTTCGCCTGGTACTGGGCAAAAGTTAGTGGGACAATTTCCGCGCGAGAATATAGTTCCTAACTATATTTAAGTTAACATTTTTTATTTATACAAACTATCCCTAAACAAATATACATAATTTAAATCAGTTGTTTTAGCGACTATTTATGTCTTCAGATTTTTATTATTAACATTAGTTTTTTTTTTATCTTATTCTAACTCACACAAGACTCGGAAAACATGTCGAGTCTGGAATCAACAGGACAGCGCCTGCTTACAAGCAAAGGGTTAAATACGATATTAATAACTCTTTACAATTTATCTTTTTATTAGAGTATCTTCTAAATAACTAATTAATTACTGCTTCCTCTCATACTGAGTACATACAGGTATTTTATATTAATACAGTGAGATTTAAATGGCTTAAGAGCTCGCAACCTTAATTTTTAAAAAATTTTTATTTTCTTGATTATTTCTTTTATTTAAATCGTCACAGTCATAACTTGTGATCTCTGGTATAATATACTGTTATACATAAAGAATTAATGTCTCTGATTAGAATGGTCTCTTAGTATGGTTTCTATGGAAATATTGGGTAGCAATGTATGTGTGTTATATTTCTACATATAAATGCATAAATTAAATGTAAAAAAAAAAAATACTTAGGAGACAAATTATGTTGTCGTCATAAGGTAAAATATAAATTGGCAAAGAACAAATTATTGTGTATTTCAAGTACTCTTTTTTTTAAGTAGGCACTAAAAGTAGTATAAGAAATGTATCAGAGGAATGAATCATTACAAACAAGAGGCTTATGGTTTGTGGTTTCAAGACCTTTTTAGCGTTACTTATGGTTGTTAGCATTTTAGAAAAGGCACAGACAAAAATATATTACAGGAACTTTTATAGCTGTTATATATATTAAAAAATTGAATTATAATGTGTGCAATCATTTTTTTTTTTTTTGATTACAGTATATTTACTCAGCATGTGGAGGATCTCAGAAGGGTATTGCCTTAAAAGAACTACTATGTGGTTTAGTTCTGCTCACAAGAGGACAGGAGGAGGAAAAATTAAGGTGTAAGTTTTCAGTGTTAACTTATTTTCTTCTGTATGTACATGCACTTAATACCTAGAACATACTAAGTTATGTACCTAACATTTATATAAGAAAAGAATATTTTATTTTAAATCATATGTATCTACATTAAAAAGTGTGTATAGGAATAACTAGGTGTGGATGTTGTATTATATAAAAAATAAAGTAAATATGATGAATAGAAATCAATAATCAGTAACGGACAAGGTAAGTGGAATATTAGTTTTTCATTGCAATTATTAATATTGTGTTTATACTCTCTGATGTCATTTGAATAATGACACACAACATACAATAAAACCTCACTATATAATTATAACTCTTCTGTATATAATAATTTCTTTCTTACAGTGTTATGTTTATCTAGTCCTTTAGTTTATATCTACTGAGACAGTGTCACAGTCAAGTGGGAAAAATAATTATGCAAATACGCTGTCATTATTGATTACGTCTTTTATTGACCACAAGGCATTTCTATAATAAAATCAAACTAACCATATTTCCTAAACATATAACATTTTTTGTTTGTATTCCTACAGAAGGAAAAAATTGCTCATATTCAGTGTTGTCCTGTTCATTATACTAATTTCTTATGGTCCAGTTAAAAAAAAACTATATCAGCAGTTTACTTTATTTTAATTTCATGTTTTTTTTTTTGTTCACATCTTGTATTCAAACATTCTTTCTGTTTTAACAAGTGCCTCTACAGTTCATGAAAACTTAATCAGGAGATTACTTTTCCAAGTGCTGTAAACTGATACTTGACAGCAATGGCTGCCTGTTGTGTTATCACACTTTATGTCTGTATACAGACAAAATGCCTTACAAAATGTTCTGTATATCCTAAACAAATTGCCAATCCTATTCTGTAAACTGTGTGACTGGCAGTTATACTCAAAGTATAACTATTAACTTCAGTTATGAAAAAGACACAAATTCATATGGTTTAGATTGTGTGTGTTGGGATTTTAGCAAGTACATGCTCTTCTCTGGTTGTCTAGTGTTGTGTTCAGGCACTAGTATTGTCACAACAGGCCCTAGGCATCAGATTACTGAATACATGATACTGGTCTGAAATGCAACAAGATATCAGTATTTTTCAGTATAGGAATTAATAATATCTAAATATCTTCCAACTGCCCTTTCTGTTTTCTAGCTATAATTGATATGTCACCATTGTTCAGTCTAATATCTATTTCTAACAGAAACATATTATTAGTAATAGTATTGCATTTGTATTTAAAATAGGTTTACTTTGAATAATGGTTTCTTCTCATACTGTTGCTTTGATGCTTAGCAAGGAATCAGACATTTCTTGCTAGTTGTTCTTGTTTCTTTACATTCATTATTATTGGCATTAATAATAATAATAATAATAATAATAATAATAATAATAATAATAATAATAATAATAATAATAATAATAATCAACATCATAATAATAACAGTAATAGGTATTTCACCTTTGCTGTTGCTTTGCTTTCTACACCTCATCTTTATCTTTGTGTTTTTTTTGTGTGGATAGAAGAAAGTACTTAATGGGATCATTGGTGTTGCTGCTAGGCCCACAATTCTGTTCTTCTCTGCAAGAAGGCACTTTTTACCATAGTGACTCAAGTTGGCCTCTTATTGCTGAGCAGACACCGTTAAGATATAACAGGGATTTGAATCCACGTCTCACATTAGTCACCATAAAAGTGGGAACAATCATGTATAGTATAAACATGATAATACTAGCTAAATACAGTAAACCCTCGATTTAACTGACTAATTGGGGCTGAGGGGTGTCCGTAAAATCGAAAGTCCGTTAAATCGCAAATTTTGTTTTTTGAGGATATATTTAAATCAAATAGGCCTATAACACTTGAAATTTTAATACTATTAATATCATGCAAATACTGTATTGTTCCGAATACAAGCCGCACTTTTTCTCCTAAAAACATGGTCGCTAATTTGGCATGCGGCTTGCATTCGCGCGCTAACGAAATTCAAAGTTATACCTGACTTCTGTCGGGACGAACGCTTTTGGTATCTATGAGTTGTTTACTGCCTAAGCAACAGCAGTTTACCTGGCTGTAGTTAACTCTGGCGTTATGATTTATGACTACAACCGAATGTTTTAACAGCAAACTGAAGAAAGAATAGGAAGATAAAGTGTAAGTGCGTGCGCACACGCGCGTGTTCGCACCCTTCTGTAGGCAGCAAGACAAAGGATGAGTAGAGGGGTGTGAGTAACATGTTTCTAAATAACGGGTAAACTACCAGTGTGGTTTTCTATTGTAACAGCGACAACATCGCTTATCTGTACTTTGTTTTCATTCGGCGTTTTTGTAGTGCGTTTGCGGTATGAGTGATATTGTGGAGACTAAAGGCACGCAGTCAAATCAAATTAAACGTAACCCGTACGATGTGAATTATAAATTAATTGTGATACAAAATGTAGAAAAAACATACAATCGCGAAGCCGCAAGGAAATTCGATATTGATGAATCGTGTATTCGACGATGGAGAAACAGAAGGAATGACTTTTAAATGCAAATACTGCGCGACGAGCATTCGCGGGACCTCAAGTTGGGCGTTTTGTAGCAGTAGAGTTCAGCGTCTGTGAATACATACGGCTTTTAAGAAGGCAAGGACTCCCTGTCACTAGACATGTTTTAAAATTAAAAGCTTTAGAAATCGCAGAAGAATTAAAAGTTTCCGGTTTCAAAGCCAGCTTCGGGTGTAAAAGATGAATGATGCGGCGAAATGGATTTGCGCTTAAATGACGTACATCACTCGCGCTAAAACTACCGAGTGACTACGAAGAAAAACTCCTACAGTATCAGCGGTTTGTCATTCATTTACGCAAGAAGCATAATTATTCATTTGAACACATGGGAAATGCTGATGAAACGCCCGTATTTTTTATTTACGTATATTTACGGTGGACTAAAAGGGAACCAAATCTGTAACAGTAAAGATTACGGGAAATGAAAAGTTACATGCCACTGTAATGCTTGCTGTATTAGCTGATGGACGAATATTTCACAGTGAAATAAGATGCATATCAGTGTATATTGTTCAGTGTTAGTCGTCGTGATGTCTTCCACTGAACGTGTGCGACGCCTGCGTCAACGACAACGCAAAGACAGGGATTGTGAAGAATTAAATGAATTCTTGATGAATATTCCGTTCTCATCAAATACAATTGAAGATGAGAAAATTTGCTTGTTTCAAAACAAGAAACAAGAAGAAAAGAAACGAAAGAATGCTCCGATAGCCAAGCAGTATCGCCAGAACAGGGGAGTCTGCAGTTTATGCACATTATACGTGTCAAAAGCCTAAAAACATTATCATGTTTTTTTTCCGTTAAACCGAGGTTCGTTAAATCGAGGGTTTACTGTAATGTAGAATCCCCTGTGGAGAGACCATATTAGGATTTTAATTATTCAAGAGGCACTTGTAAAAAAATGTTAAATTTTCCTTCAATTAAATGCTTAATAATGTTCTGTATACGCAGAACTGTTGCATTTAACACGATCGTCATATAGTTTAACAAGAAATAAATATAATTGTTTTAAGTTTAATTTTTGTAAATTTTAAACTGGCCCCTAAAAAGAATTTACTTATTTTTTACAATAGGGTTTCCCTAATTACAGGATTATTATTTGAAATAGACATTTGGGTTTCTAGAAAGAAGGACACTTTATGTTGCAGTGTGGTTGTGAATTGTACTACAAATTAGACAGCATTACTCAAGCTCTCTAGTATTCAGTATGTTTTTAAAACAAAACTTGACTATCTTTATGAATGATTAGAGTCTTAACAATGATGTGAGTAGTGGGAACAATTGCCATAATAAAAATAAAATTTCTATATTAAACCAATTATCAAATGTTGTCTGGGATGTCAGTAAGTATTATAAATATTTTTAAAATATTGTGGGCCTTTTCCATTAGTTTACACATTTCCCTGGAACGGCTGTAACCTGAAATAATTGTGTATATGTTAATATATGCCACATACAATATTAGCCAAGATACTGTAATGGCTTTGACTGTATTTACAGTACCTTGACGAAAGTACTGCCACCTAGAAAGCAAACGAGTTTAATTAGTCTTTGACCCAACACGTTACCTTTGTATATTTCCACCACACAACTAACAGATACACCTATGTAGTTGCAAGAAAATTTTTGATATTTGTGTTTTTGTCACAGTTGTTACAATGACCATTATATGTTGGAGTGTGAGCAGAAAATATTATATTATGAGAATTAATGTGTGCTACGGAAATATCGGTGAATAACGAAATCCATCTTTACAGCCAGTGCTGCAGTATAACAGCATAGTTTTCCTTGCTTCTGCATCACAAATTGTATTTGTGAAAAGTCAGTCTTCACTGCGAATTCTTTCATTCTTGTTTAACAAATTTTGTTTCTTCTAGTAAAAACATTCTTCAATTACTACTGTCTTCTTATTTTATTACTGACACACTATTATCAGCTGAGTGTAGTCAGATGATAAAAAATGGAGTATAACATTTTTTACCATATTATCTTTTTGCTGGGCATAGGAAAACACTAAACATGATATATGCTTACCTGAAATTGCCTACCTCTTAGTGAGAACAAGAATTATTGTTATTGGTAGTATTTTTAATTGTTTTTTGTTTATTAACTGAACAATAAAAGACACATTTATAAAATTCAGTGTGGATTTGTAGAAAATTGTGATTTACAGTCTACAAGCTAATCCATACAATGATAATGAATAGTGTCAGTTTTTAATATCTGTCTTTATTTATCACCAGTTGGTTTGAGGCAGTCATCTAGTTTATCCTGTCTTCAGGCTACCTTCTTGTCTTGGAATGCTATGCCTGCATCCAACATATATATCAGTATGCTAAGTGGACTCTTTGGATAGTGGAGATGGTTTTGTGCTGTGTCAGTCACCGTAGTTCTTGTGTGACCAAGTCAGCTTATCCAGTAACCTTAATCTATATGTGAATCCTTGTAACTGTACTCGTGTGCTGCATTGTGATCACTCCAAAACCATCTACTTCAAATGGAGAGGCAGTGCGGTGACTTAATGTGTAATAGGAACTGTACCTAAAGTTGAAAAGAGAGGTGATGTTGAGGATGAAGATGAATATGCAGCTGGATACATTTTTAAGTTAATTTTCTTATTCGTGACAACCTGTATCAAAAGCAGCAGAAATTATGATAAAAATTCTACACCAAAACCAATGAAAATGATTAGAAAATATATTAATACAATTCACAGAATAATAGTCACTATAAAGAAAATGTTATAAAAAAGTAAGTGAATGGCTATATTGTTAGGTTATAAGTAAGAAGGCCCTCATATTTATTTTCTGTAACATAAAATCCCCAAAAAAGACCAAAAGCCAGAGTTGCCACCGTATTGTTACAGGTGAGGTGTGGAAACTGCTAAATTATCCCTGTTGAAACAAAACATAACTTTTAAAACTATAATTTTTTCACTTAAAGGAATTTTTTCAGGGTCATTATGTGAATTCGTGGAGCACAGGTTAGGTTAAGGTGTTGTGACGTTTGAAATAACTCATATTCATCTTATCATATAATCGTTTATTAGTAATCTTATGAATTATGTTTACTAAACATTGTTGTAAATGTTTCCTTAAGGTGCACCACATCTACAACTCAAATTAACTACCAATCGTTAAGCATTTGATTTTACTTATTAAACTTTTATTACTTATATTTTTACATTACTTATTAACACTGTTAAAATATGGGGTCATTAAAGAAATTGGAAAATCTTTTAACAAAATTATAAAAAACAAAACTTTATATTCAGCTTGCTACAGTTACCACTAGTTTTATATTGAATTAATCTTATATTCAGTTACTTACAAATTACGTTCTCTTTGCTTATAATTAAGCAAATTCAGTGCTTAGGGAAATAATCAGTGCTAATCAGTACTTTGTTATAGGTTAGTCTATATTACTTTAAAATTTCTGCTCACTTTTTACTGAGGCACAACTCATGATATTTGACATGACATTTTTGTACTGAGGCATGGCCTTTGTGATTAAGACATGGTCACGGGCATTCTCTCTGGTGTTCTAATTGCAACTGCCTATAATGCCTATCGACATCCCATAGCTTGGAACTCCCACTCCATTGGGTTTTCTGCTTATTCCATGGGAAACTTAGCCCCTGTGTCTCCTTTTCAGCTAGTGCAAGACTTTGGAATGTGCAAAATTAAGTTTTAAGCATGTACACATGTTAGAACTATCTTATCCAAGTGCAAGTCATGCACAATAATTCTGTATGTCCCAGTGTTTTGTTTCATACACGAATATTGTACTCTGCAATACACTGAATAAAATTCCCTATTACAATATACATGTGAGAATATACAGATAATAATTTGAACACTATTGTTTTCTTCTGACTTCAACTAGATTTTATTTTTGTGTCAAGATAATAAATATCGGTATGGAGAACCATACATGACTTCCATGTTCTAAGATTTATATTTAAAATCATATTCGAAATGAAATATTTCCATAGAAACTACTTCTTTCTACTTATTGCTTCAGCCTTAAACCACAGTACTGTGGTCACTAACGTATACCACCTCACGTTTTCGCACTCGATTTTCACTGAGATGGAAGTTGATGGCACTGCCGAAAAGTCTGGTTTTGCAGAAAACATTGGACTACGGCTAAACAGCCCGGGAAGGAATTTTAACAAAGAACGACTTCTTTGTTGTCGATAACGTAGTACACAAAAAATTCTCCCCTCCCCCTTCAACTATAATTTTCATTTATAGAAAATTACCCCCACCCCGTTCACCTAACCTCTTCATTTATAGATATTTCATCTACGTTTCTACAGTGGATTATTATGAGCTTCTTATCAACATACTTTATTTATCAAAATTAAGTACTTTACTCTTGTTAAAACATAAAAACGTTGCAGGTAAACTACCCCTTTCTCTAAACCGATCTTCACCAAAATCAATAGACCTTCAGTCCTCTACAATGCAGGGATGCATGCAAAAAAATATTTGATTCTGTTTCAATTTGCGGCAGTTATCGTTCGTCATGAAAACATTTCTCTTGTTACAACATAACATGTTTCAGGTAAACTACCCCTTTCCCTTTACCGATCTTCACCAAAATCAACAGGCCTGAGTTCTCTACAATTTAGGAACGTATGCAAAAAATTATTTGATTTTCTTTGAATTTACGGCAGTTATCGTTCGTCATAGAAAAAATTACCCTTGTTAAAACATAAAAAGTTGCAGGTAAACTACCCCTTTCTCTAAACCGATCTTCACCAAAATCAATAGACCTTCAGTCCTCTACAATTCAGCAATTCAGGGCTGTATGCAAAACATTATTTGATACTGTTTGAATTTGCGGCTCTTATCGTTTGCCATAGTAAATACCCATGTTAAAATATAAAACTTTGCAGGTAAACTACCCCTTTCCCTTAACCGATCTTCAACAAAATCAACAGACCTTGAGTTTTGTATAACTCAAAAAGGTATGCAAAAGAGTAGTTGATTTGGTTTGAATTTACGGCAGTTATCGTTTGTCATAGAAAAAATTACCCTTGTTAAAACATAAAATGTTGCAGGTAAACTACCCTATTCCCTTAACCGATCTACACCAAAACCAGCAGGTCTTGAGAACTCTACAATTCAGGGTTGTATGCAAAACATTATTTGATTCTGTTTGAATTTGCGGCTCTTATCGTTTGCCATAGAAAATACCCTTTTAAAACATAAAACTTTGCAGGTAAACTACCCCTTTCCCTTACCCGATCTTCACCAAAAACAATAGGTCCTGAGAACGCTACAATTCAGGGCTGTATGCAAACAATTATTTGATTCTGTTTAAATTTGCTGCTTTTATCTTTTGCCATAGAAAATACCCTTGTTAAAATATAAAATGTTGCAGGTAAACTACCCCTTCCCCTTAACGGATCTTCACCAAAAACAATAGGTCTTGAGGACTCTATAATTCAGGGCTGTATGCGAAAGAGTAGTTGATTCTGTGTGAATTTGCGGCTGTTATCGTTTGCCATAGAAAAAATTACCCTTGATTAAAAAAAAAAGTTGCAGGTAAACTACCCCTTTCCCTTAACCGATCTTCACCAAAAACAATAGGTCTTGAGTACTCTACAAATCAGGGCTGTATGCAAAAAAGTATTTGATTCTGTTTGAATTTGCGGCTGTTATCGTTTGCCATAGAAAGAAATCTATAGACAGACAGACACAGACACACACACAGACACTTTTCGAAAAATGACTTTTTTTAATGTTTTGAGTGTAGTACAATCAGAATCTGCAATAATCTCGAACACGATTTTTTTTGCCATCACCATACTTCCATTTCCTTAAGGAACATGGAAGTAAAATGAAGCTGTAGATTCATTGTTTGTTTTTATCAGTTTTTCTGTATTCTGTTTATATTATATTTAGTTACTCTGTTTTAAATATTAATTTAACCTGAAAACATTAGTGATTTTATAACTTCACTATTTACATGAATTTATCGTCAGTATATATCTGTTCATCGCCAAATTTCATGCTGTCTGTGTGCATTACAATTTTGGACTGTAGTTATTGGTGTGCTGTAAGCTAACTTGTATAATTAGCAGGTGACATTGCCAAGTAGTTATGCATTTTCAGCTTTACTATATTGTGTGAATTATCATTTTTGTGTAATCAGTTATATATATGCTGACTATTCATTCCTGATAATTTATTATGTATCTGTATATGAATATGTATTAACACAGTCTTTTAAGATGTCCATTCCATTGTTCAATTGTTGTGTCTATATCATTCTACCAAGCAGACTTGTCTGCTTCTAATAGCATTTAAGGAATAGCTCCTGTAACCATAAATGTCCTCTAAGAGAGCAGACAAAAACATATATTTAATACACACAAACTTATTTAAACTATTTATGCCTTACTTAGTTTCTACAATAGAATCTATATATATATAAGCGGCTTTGTCCTGACTGATAGAGAATCAACGTAGAGCAAAAACTACTGAAGATAATGATCTCAAAATTTGAAGGTGTATTCTCATGTGGTCGTAGATGCTCACTAAGAAACTGTTTTAAAAACTTTCACTCCTAAGGGGCAACCCCCCCTCTTCATTTTATGTATGTTCCACATCTCCTCCTAAACCACTGGACCGATTTCAACCAAACTTTTCACAAATATTTTACGCAACGGGAGAACCAACATAGGATAGGTGTTTTCTTCGATGGGGTCCTTTGGGGAGTTCTTTGGGGTCTTCCACATATCCTCCTAAACCACTGGACCGATTTCAACCAAACTTGGCACAAATATTTTACGCAACGGGAGAACCAACATAGGATAGGTGTTTTTTTCGACGGGGTCCTTTGGGGGGTTCTTTGGGGTCTTCCACATCTCCTCCTAAACCACTGGACCTATTTCAACCAAACTTGGCACAAATATTTTACGCGACGGGAGAACCAACATAGGATAGGTGTTTTTTTCGATGGGGTCCTTTGGGGGGTTCTTTGGGGTCTTCCACATCTCCTCCTAAACCACTGGACCGATTTCAACCAAACTTGCACAAATATTTTACGCAACGGGAGAACCAACATAGGATAGGTGTTTTTTCGATACGATCCTTCGATGGGGTCCTTTGGGTCTTAAAAAACTATTAGATCTGGTTACTATGGCAACCCAATAGAATAGATTCTGGTTACCATGGCATCAGTGGAAGTCTCCCGCATAGGAAATAGCGCGGGAGTCGTCCGACGGGCCTTCCCCGGAGTTCATCCACGGAACCCGGGGAGTCTTAGGTCGGATCCCGCGAAAGACAGCGGGGCCAGAGTCGACGGTTTTTATAAATAAAGATATAGGATATGCTATCAAAGGTGGTGTATGCATCTTAAGCGACTTCTTAATAGTGTGTGAATTCAGAGTTGTTTCAGTTTGAATTTAAAAGTGGATAAGTTAAGATCGAAGTAAGTTATAAGCGAGTATAAAAAACAAAGTTTTGATAGCGAATGTATTCAGATCATAGTGTTCAGGCAATATAAATGCACTTGCTTCAGTTTGAATTTAAAAATTGATAAGCTGAAATCTATAGAGGTATTGTATTGTTAGAATTAAAAATTGATAAGCTGAAATCTATAGAGGTATTGTATTGTTAGAATAAGTTTAGGAGACACTAATTTAACAAATGCCTTATTTCAACATTAACACAATGAATTATAAAACGACAGTTAAATACGCAGCGCGTGCAAGTACTGTAGACATTTTATTGAAAACTAATTTAGCTGTTCGCCCTCTCCCAGAGTTAGAAATCGAGCAGGAGCATCACGCACAACAGAATTCTTCTCCAGATATAAGAATACAGTTTATGACATGGTCTTAAACAGGTGCGCTACAGAGTATTCCTCCAGTGAGAATGCGAACGTAACAATATAAGGAAGATTATACAATATACAAGTAGGCCTAATATAACGTTAGAACAAGAACAGGTGCCTATGAGCCTATGAATAAATTATGAACCCGAGGAACGCTGGGTAAATCGGCTAGATATAGATATCTATATAACTCAAATACCACTGACTGACTCACTGATCACGATATCTCTGAAACCACTGAATGGATATCAATGAAACTTTGAACATAGCTTCATCATAGGTCTTAGGTGCTCACTAAGAAACGGTTTTAAAAACTTTCACTCCTAAGGGGCAAAAAACCAGATACTGAAATTTATCGCGGGAATTGCATACTTTGTAAAGGACAGAATCTCAGTAAACTGAGATTACTAGAACCCCGAATACATTTAGTCCTGAGTTTTTAATCATTGTTTTAAATTGAAAAAAACTTCGTTATTTGCAGGTTCTTATAGTCGAGAAAATTTCGAAGTTCAATTAATTAATAAGTGTATGTCCTTTTTATCTCGGAAACGGCTCTAACGATTTTCTCGAAATAAATAATAAATAGCTGTTGCTATGAATGTAAATAAACAAACTAAGAGTTGAGAGTTTGTACAATCTATCTAATCCTATACTATTAAGCGAGCAATAATTGTACAATTACGTACAAAGTGAAACTCCGTAGCGAAGCACGGGTATTTTGCTAGTGTAATATAAATAAGTGTAATAAGTATTATTAGTTACCATTCCAGATAACTTACTCCAAAGTTAGTAGTTATTGAATTAAGAGAAACTAATAAGCATGTATGAACCATGTAATTCCCTATATAGGCAGACATGGGGGCCGGTCCACATTCTGGTTGTAAAGTAACCATGTTCATAACTAATTTTGTGTCAGTAAAGTAAAATCATTACGGAAACCAAGAAATGTTCCATCAATAAAAATTTATGGGAGAGTTTTAGGGTAACTGCAGCCATTTGCATAAGGATGAGATAAGTTCAGATTAGAGACTTCCCTATTTATTATTTATTATTGATACCTTGATTACACGTCTTCAATTATGCTCAGAAGAATATCTTGTTATGAAACAAACACTTGAGGTTTCTGAGTTTCTTACAGTAAGTGAATGTTATATGTTACGTAAAAAATTATAAGTTTCTTCTGCAAGTATATTTTGTATCATAAATTATGATACAATCTTCATTATGATACTAAAGACATAGTATACAATCTTCAGGGGTATTAATGAAAACTTGACTATAAATTTTTATTATAAATAAGCCTGTAAATAAAATATAAATTAATATATTATTTTATTATAAAAAAATAGAATAACGTATAAATATTATTATATAATATGGATATACATTATTTATACTCAACTTCCGAAAATGGAGATTATATCTATGGAATATACATAAGGTGCATAAATTGTGATATAAAATGTACTTGCATATGAAACTTATTATTTGCTATATAACATTATACATTCAGAAGAATATGTATGTGTTTACTGTATTTCTTGAAGAAAACCAATTAAAACTTCGTGTAATGCTTTTACCTTTCATTACAAAGAATTACATATACAGAGTTTCGTCTTCAGAGGTACTGAAAATAAAACAGCATAGAACATTTGAGGTCTTTCATAAACTTAAGTATGAGGATTTCAGTGATGAAGTTGATGAGAAGTTGAAGATATTGAACAGGATGAAGGAATGATCAAAACTGAAAATTGATTAGAAAAACATCAAGATAGAAATAGTTTGTTGTCATCTTACTTATAATGAACTGTTCAGACTATCCCTGGATATGGAAATCTGAAAGTGTTGTTATCAATAATGGTATCAAATACATTAGCCTTTGGTCAAATAAGTCTTTTCCAAAACTGAAAATTATAAAAATTGGTGTGAGAAATGTTATTAAACAAGGTGGTTTGAATAGTTTACATCTTTAAATATTGAGAGCTATATTTAAATCAGACTTTTAGATTTGTCCTAATAGAATCAAACTGTAGTGATATAATTTGAAAACTTTTCATTCAAAAAATGTAGGAGATTCATTCAGATGTATTAAGGATATTAATGTTTTCTGAAACATAACATTTTCAGTGTTTTGTCTTTTGTCTTATCTTTAATGCACATGAGTTACTCCTATAAATGTTTTCATTCTTTTGATGTAAATACTAAGCATACACTGGGGTAGTACAGAATAAGTCTAGTTTACATTATTGCTTCCCATATAAAATTATAGAACATGAAAATATTATAAAATAATAAAACTTAATTATCATTTTTAAACATTCTGGAACAAAATTAAAGTAGTACATATAAAGCATCCCATTATTTAAATGATGAAAATAAAGTAATAATTATTATTTTTGGGGTAAGGAAGATTTCAACTCTTAAAATTCTGGATGGGAAACTGCTGAGGGCCTTCAGGGTCTTCAATTTTGAAAATGACATACCCTGTATGCATGATTTGTGGTAATATTGTATTGGTAAAGTTATATGTAAGTAGTAAAAATTATTAAAAAATGTTTAAACAAACAAGTATATAATACACAAGACAGTGTGTAGAAATAAGATAGTGTAGGTCAGTTTAGACTATTATCTGTTTTGTGAAATAGTGTACTGTTCTATTGTGTTATAAAAAATTGTAGAACTCTACTGAAACAAGCACAGCATTAACACATTGAGAGCTCTGGATGAGCATGACTCCATGTCATTCCATTCTTAGATTCTAAGGATGAGCATAACTCATCTATGATTTTAACAGTGTTTATATTGAACTAGACGGCTCGTATATGTCTGTAGGCTGGTTGGTATTAACAGTAATATTTTAATTCTGAAATAATTGAAGAGAGCAGCACAGTTTGAAAGCATTAATTTCTTTGTAAACCTGTGCATTTCAAGCGAAGCCATTTGTGTTGTTTGCACTGTGTTGTGACATGCGCTGAGAATTTTGTTGTGTTAGTTTCATGGCTTATTATAACGAATTTTTGAAGATGAAAGTTTTGGCCTTTTGAATAATTCTGGATCAGATTAGTAGAAATATTGCTATGAAAAAAGTTTAAGACTTTTGAAAATTGTATACTTTGGATGTCTACAGTGGATTACATTTAACATGTTTTAGGACACATATTAAATCATATGAAAGAGGACAATTAATAATTTCATATAGTATATGTATATTTGAGATAAATAAAAAGTCGTTTTTTTAATTAGGTTTAAATTTGTGTAAAAATGCTCAGGCCACAGCAGTAGGCAGTTCACCAAGGTCTAGCCACCTTGTTAGGCTCATTGATCAAGTCAATAATTGAATATGTGGTAATTGTACCAGTAGTCACCTAGGTACTAATCTAGAGGTTCTGTGTTTTATTTCAAGGCAACATCTTAATATTGAGGTGCCTTTTTCAGTTTGTAGGCCAGCTCAAGCTGTGAAAATGAGAAATGAGTACTTCAGGCATCACCCTCCTAGGGTAATAATAGTGTCTGAAGCTTAGTGTTGGTCACATTACCCTATAATGTGTGCCACACAGAGCTCAAGCTGGTAGCCTGCCCTTCTCATTTCTCCTAAGATACTTTTGTAATCTACAAAGGAGCCACTATTATATAGAATATGGAGGATATTTGTTTCAAACTATCTGTGTAACAGTGTGGTTATTTCAGGGCACATATTATGAATTATTTCACATGTGCACATACTTGTGAAAATGAATATTAAATGATTGTGGGGTAAAGGTTCTGCTTTGTTACTTTTTTATATACACAGAAGGTTACTGATTAACTAATTAAGTTTGACATGATGTACTGCACTATAAATTAGAGAAACAGTATTAGCGTAACATTTTGATGAAGGCTTACTGGTTAAAATATCACTATCTGGCATTCTGTTTATATGGTGTTCCATTAGGCTATACTGGCACTGTCTATAAATGCTTAGCTTTATATAAAGTTACTATGCAAATATAGATATTAAAAATTAATGGCGTTTTCTTGATATCATTCTTTGGATCACACACATGACTTCTGGATTATTCAAATTTTTGTATCTCATTTTCATCTGCCCTTGTTTTTGTACAAAACGACACTGACATTCTTCGGTGAAAAAGCAGAATTTTTTATATCATGTAAAGCACTTAGCGTATCCATCTGGATTTTTTATTTTAGCATAATACTATCCTTTTGCCTTAAACTATAAATTGTGTTATCTTTTTAAGATATCTTATTAATATGTAAAAGAACGTTAATGATATTTCTATTTAGATAGAACTTGTAAAATGGATTTATCTTATTAGGCCACAATGTAGACCCTATGCTGGAAAGTGTTCAATATTAAGGAAACATCATCAGTTATGATAGTTTCTGCTCTTTATATTATATGGCTCCAATTTGTTTGTTTACATTCTACTTAAACTTTCTTTTCATATAGTGTCCTTTTATAAATTTATTGTTATTATTGAATATTTACAGTTCATTTTATAGTCACACATGTCAGTTCAAATTTTAAGTTTCTTGTCACACATACATGTTTGTTGGTCCTTGGACTAAACTCCAGGAATTGCATGAAGTATTCTGTAGTATTAATTTTTAGTGGTGTATTGTTCCATCATTGTGTCTCAGTTAACTTCAGATATTGGGAAATATAATAACTGTTTTGCAGCAATGATCTGCCAGGTGTGGTATGTACATCCACTTTTTTTTTTTGAATTATGTTGATTTTTTCTGATTTTCTTAAAGCAATTGGTTTACTTTCTTTTTATCTTTTATAAATACACACATGGGGGAGGAGGGTTAACAGAAACATGGCATAGAAAATATGGTGTTCTTGAAACAGGTACAGAAAACGTTCGTGCTTTGGGTGGCAATTAGAAAATAAGCGCTACATTCTGTGCTTTGTGTAGAGCACAGGTTTTCCCACCTGTCAGGTTTTCCTATAAGTCAAAGAAGACATAGTATACATGATCCATTAATTACATGAAGAATACATGTTATGAATTTTAAAAATTAAACAGTTTGAATATTGTGTACATCAGAAGTAAGGACATCTATCTGTTTCTAGAAAATGAACACTTAAAATTGTGGTCAGTTTAAGCATTTAATCTCAGTTATTGGTTGAAGTGGCAAATGTGTCAAAAAAAGAGTAAGAGAGTATCTGCCATGAGGATTATATTTTAGCCAAGCAATAGGTGAGAAGGGTAGTATGCGGACCAAGATTTATAGAGAGAAAGAATAACTTTTAAGAGGAAAAGTCAAAGAAGTGGAGAGACATACATATAAACTTATAATTATCTTGTTGATCCATCCTCTTCGTTCACTTTATAAATATTATTATATATATATAAACTTTCACAGTATATCTTTTTCCTCCAGATTTTCAGAACATTTAAAAGCCCTCACCACAAACTACATACATTCCACATTTGCCACACATTTAGAAAACGAAAACCACAGTTACACAAACATACAACACAACATGGAAATATTACACTACTTACCTAAAAGTAGAAAACTAAACACAGCTGAACTATTTGAAATATACAGATATCACACACTACAACCAAACAACATATTAAATGAACAGTTACATTATAGATCACATACACTATTCGATACATTGATCCAAACACACAATTTGAACCTCAGCGCCAATTCCCTCCCACCATCAACCCCCACCACACACACCTAAATCCATAACCGTTATTCTGTTAACTGACAATCAGTATTTACTCCCACTGAGGAAGAGGCACATCACCTCGAAACGTTTGGGAAAGTGTAAAGAAAGTAAGTTCATACTGTGAAAGTTTATATATATAATAATATAAACTTAGGTTGCCACTACTAAAATGAATTCGTAGGAAAGTTGTCATCAAAACTAGGACACTCACAGATATGAAACATGAAACTTTTACATGAAAAAAAAAAATGGATACATTTGATATGTCGTTATTGTGATATTCGTAGTGAAATTACTGTATTGTTTAAAATAAGGAGTTTTCAAAAATGGTTTTGGTATGAAACAGTATTTGGTATTTATTAATAATAAGTTATATATATATATATATATATATATATATATTGCAACATTTTAAATACCAACATTTAAGTGCATTTTAAATTTGTGGAGTCCCACGTTCTTTGGGACGCCAAAAGGTGACAAATTACCCTTCTTTGTGTATTTTAATCTGTACATAATTTAACTCATACTCTTTATATAACATTCCTATAATGGCATGTATGTATTTGGGGTTCAGGTGTATCTGTAATAATAACTCTATGTAACTTGTAACGGTATTTCAAATTTATTTAGTAATAATGAAATTATGCGCAAGGGACTTGATTCAACTTAAAAACATTCATTATTGCTTTGTTACTATGCCGTAAGGCTTACGCTGTATACATCCTTACTGACTAAATATTCTATTCTACTAATTACTTTATTAAAATATCATTTCCTGACTACTCAGACAATTAGTGTGCTTCTAAATATCAATGCTTAAATATCTCTTCTTTTTAGATATTGTAACAAAATTCAACATATTAATAGCTACTGAATTTTTTTTCTTTTCAGTACTGATTTATAAAACTCTACTTTTTTTACTAAAATGCTTTGCATTCTTTTCATTTCAATACTAATTTGAGCTCTTGTTTATGTTAATCTTACTTCGATAATATCTACCATTTTAACTCTATATTTACAAGAAACATTGGCTCTTAACTTTAAAATAAAACAATAATGTCTTTAATTGTCTTTGAGTTAATTGTTCGACTAAGAGATAAATAAGTTGTTTATCACCTTATTGTTGTCAATCATACTCAGTTGTAATCGATCCATCTGTAATCGTCCTCGTCTCGAACTCTAGCATCAATTCCTCTTGTCCAGCGTCGTTTCCAGACTTCAGTAATGTTCCTCTTGTCCAGCGTCGCTTCTCTTGTCCAGCATCGTTTCCAGACTTCAGTAATGTTCCTCTTGTCCAGCGCAGCGGTTCTAGACTCCAGCGTCGTCTTGCTCTCTGGAACTAAGTCGTCAGCTCTCTCGCTCTCCGGAACTTCATGTTACTTCTTTTCGTGCTGTTTCGGACGTCAGTTGATCATCTTATATGGATTTCCTTCTCGTGTAATTCTGTTACTATTTAAAAGTGATTGTATTTACAACTCAGTTACATAGTTGTATGTAACTGGAAGGATGAAACTATTTACAAAAAAATAAATACTCCATGCGGACGGGCAGAAGCTCCCGCTGCAACTGTGGGTGATCAAAATAGATACAACTGTAGCGTGTGTGTCCTATTTATACCCACGTCTTGGTTGACACCTGCAGTTGTACGAAATCGACATGTCTGAAATTGTCTCTGGGTTTTGTTCCCCCACTCCTCATCAATTTCGCTATTTCTTATATTTCTGCTAATTGCAGAGTCCTGTAAGTATACTCTTTTGTGCCGTCTCCCTTGTTAAGACAACACAAAAGTCGGGAACTAGTTCAATTCTTTACCAGTTAATCAAACTAGCTGCCGTTGTTAGTAAAAATACTTACCAACAAATTACAAAACAATTATGATATAGGAAATTGACAAGGTTTGCATAAATTTATTCACTCACTAGGTGTTAGCGAAAACATCTCTTTATTGCTATTCAAATATTATGCTTGATTTTAAAGAAAAGTTATTTTAGTAAATTCTGCTTTTACTGCTTCAAAGATCTTAAGTATATTATTCGTTTTATCTCAAAATTTATTCATATAGATGTTAGTTTTAATACCACGGATCCGGGTCTCAACTTTCTCAAAATAATTAATTTATCAAAACTTCAACCATATTATTGGAAGAATAATATTGGTGATACTCTACATTATTATCTTACATTTATCTATACATTGCGGTTACTATTACTTCATTACAAAATTACAAAATTTACAAATCTGATAATTTGTTCTTTACATTGCTAAAGTTCTTTAAAGTTCTTTGTTACTTCTTTTATTAAGGCCAAATTTACAAAAGTTGTGGTTTGATATCACCTGAATTTCATATGATGTTGTTGTTGTATCCTTGGGGCATCTCCTGTCGTCTTCTAAGGGTGGAGTACGTTGTTCCTGGTGAATCTACATCGGGTTGATTATTTCTGCTCTCGAAGATCGGTTGTTTACTTGAAGTTCCAACTGTTGTAGTTTCACTTTCCTTGGTCCAGACTTTTGTAGTTCACATTTTTTTATTTTAATTATAGTTCTCACTTCGCAGTACTAAAGTCTAGTAGTTACATTTCTTACACTTACATTTTATATTTTTAAAAGAGATGTGTTGGCTACCTTTTTCCTTCTGTATGTATTCTCACTAACTCTACACACTACATTATTCACAATAAAACCATCTCACGCTGGATATACTTTTAAGGACATACACTTACGTGTATGTACACAACACCAAAACTCACATCTTGTCATGGCGAAGTTCTACTGGGGAATGCGCGTATAGTTTAGGGGCGAGGGCTCAGTAAACTGGTGCGTATTTACGCACTAAGAAAATAGTTCGTACTTTATATATTATTAATTATTCATTAATTAGAATGTAAATACTTTATGTTTACTTTATTATGACTTAGGGATTTCTTTATTTATATATAGTCGCTTTTTTAATAATTAAAGTAATTATTATTATTATTCTTTACTTAATACCTTTCTTGGCGTGTTGGTACTGGAAAGTTTCAAGTTGAATCAGGAATCTGGGTATAGGTAAGGGTGTATGATACTCTTACTTATTAAAATTAAAAATTTTAATTTGTGCGATTTTCGATATATTTAAAATCGTCACATCCTCCTGCACTTAACTATGAAAAACGGGGGGGTGGAATAATAATAAATCTAATAAACAATTATAATTGGACACAAAATTTCATACTGAAATTTCTCTCTCTCAGATTATTTCTATTCATCAATTGATTATCTTATACTTACATCACATCTAAATTCTACTACATCTACTATGTATAAATACACAAAATGTAAATCTACCTTATTTTAATTCTTACATCTACTACCGGTTTTTTTTTGAATTGGTCACTCGTTTTACGGAGTTATACTCATGAGTATGTTACTAATAATAATCACGTATTGTAAGAACAATCGAATTACTTTTAGTTTGTAGCGCTAAGGATTATTTTTCTTTTTCTATTTTCTCTCTCTTCATCTTCATTATCATCGTCATCAGATTTCTCATGTATTATATCTTTCTCGCAGGACATTAGCTAAGGTTGATCAGGCCTCGCTAGTATTCGTACGAAGGGGTTTTGAGTTTATACTCACTTATAGTATAGGATGTTGCACAATCTTATCCTATTTCGGTATAAGTATATACAACATATTTTATTCTTAATACTTAGATAGTATTCTAGGTTTTCTATCTTTCTCGTAGTCTTTCTTCTGTATTTGACACGTAAAACATTTTTTTATTTGAGACAGATGGCTTCTGCGAACGTAATTTTCTGTATCGGGTTCATACAGAGCTACAGTAACGGGGGTGATGAACTTATGAATTTGGTAGGGGCCACACCATCGATATGATAGTTTCGAAGTGGTCCTATCAACTGCCTTACTCATAGGATGAGTTTTATACATTACTATATCACCTATTTTATACTTTATTTGTTTATTATTATTCTCATGATACTTCCTTGATTTGTGTAAATTAGCTCTCAAATTTGCACGAGCTTCGTTCCATATTTTTCGTATGTTATTCCCATTCATGTCGCGGGGTAATAACGCATTGATTTTCCACTTTGTGGTTAAAGGATGGTTGGGTTTGTACTTGTACAGCAAATCAAATGGTGTTGATTTATGACCTTCATGATACGCTGAATTGAATGCAAATTGTATCCACGAAATATTTTGATCCCAGGTTGTCTGGTCTTTAGCATGATAAGATATTAATGCTGATTTTAAGTTACGCAAGTATCTTTCTGCTATATTTCCTTGCGGTCTGTACTCGGTCACGGTAATATGATTTATACCTAATTTAAAACACATGTCGTTAAATTCTTTCGACTTAAACTGGGGTCCATTGTCAGATATTAGGTTTAAAGGTGTACCATAGTCTTTAAATAGTCGTTCTTGTAGAATTTTAATTGTCGTAGATGCTAATGCACGACGCATAGGATACATCCACACAAATTTAGTGAATGAGTCTACACAAATTAACAGCATAGTATTTCCGGATTTAGAGCGGGGATAAGGTCCAGAATAGTCTATGTATATTTTCGAGAAGGGAGTGGTAGGTATTTCGGAGATTAATTTTCCGACTTGGCTGATTCTTGCTGGTTTGCTCAGGGCACAAATTTCGCATTCTTTCACGAACTTTTTTATTTCACTATTCATGTTTTCCCAGTGGTATTCCTTGCGAATACGATGTATAGTTTTCCTAATTCCCATATGAGCTCCAATTGTCGATGAATGGTAGTACTCCATTAACATGGGTTTGATTATTTCCGGGGCGATTATTCTTAGTAATTTTCCGTTTGCCTTTTTAAAACAAAGTACTCTTTTACTCAAGATATATTTGTCAGAGTTATTTCCTTTTTCTATTTGTTCGATTATTTTGCACAATTTCGGATCTTGTTGTTGGTGATATGCTATATCCTTAAATGCAAGGGGAAAGTTAGTAATTAGTGTATTAACGGTAGTGGTTTCAATATTGTCTTCTCCAGATCTTGTATTGGGTAGTTGGAACATGCGGGATAGAGTATCGGCTACTACATTTTGAGTACCACGAATATGTTGCACTTTGAACTTGTAGCAATTTAATCTTAACACCCATCTTCCGATACGACCTAACTGTTTTGGGTGATTCAATAACCATGATAAAGCTTGATTATCGGTTTCTAGTAGAAATTCTTTGTGTTCCAAAAATGGTTTGAATTTATCAAAGGCAAATACTACGGCTAAACATTCAAGTTCACAGGCTGAGAACTTCCTTTCTTGCTCGGTCAATGTACGGGATGCATAGCTGATCGGGAGTCTAGTATTATTGATTTCCTGGTATATTACGGCTCCTAATGCTACACTTGAACTATCGGTCTGTACGATAAATGGTTTACTGAAATCCGCTAACTGCAATACAGGTGGGGATATAATGCTTTCTTTAAGTGTTTCAAACGCTTCTTGATGTTGAGTGGTCCACTCGAATTTCGTTCCTTTCTTTCTTAAGGCATTCAATGGGGCTGCTATATCCGCTAAGTGGGGTATGTACTTATGAAAATAATTAATCATACCTAAAAATCGAGCTATACCTTTGACGTCTCTGGGAGGTAAAAATTCTCGGATTGCGCGTGTACGTTCGGGATCGATGGTAACCTTACCTTCGGCTGATACTATGTGACCTAAGAAGGAGAATTGTTTTACTGCGAAATTAACTTTACTCGGGTTTACGGTCAGTCCGGCTTTCTTTAACCTGGATAATACTTCACGCAAGTGATCAATATGTTGATCCATTGACTCACTATATACTACTATATCGTCAAGATAATGATATACAAATTTAAATTTAACGTCATGGAAAATTTTTTCTAAGAGTCGGCTGCATACTGAACTTCCTTGTGATATACCGAATGGTACTCTCGTAAATTGATATAGATTAAATGGGACAGCAAAAGCAGTTAAATGTTTTGATTCCTCAGCTAGTGGGATTTGATGGAATGCTTGGTTGAGATCCATTATGGTGAAGATTTTCGCTCTTGTAAAATAGTGAAACGCACTGTGAATGTCGGGCAGTGGTATCGATTCAAATTCTATACTCTTATTTAGTTGTCTATAATCCACGACTAGTCTATGTTTGTCAGTTCCTTTTGGTACTAGGAATGCAGGCGATGAATATGGAGACGTTGAGGGTTCAATGACGTGCTGATCAAGGAGTTTGTTAATGTGGTTTCTCATTATTTCCATCTTGGGCGGAGATAATTTGTATGGGTGCAGTCGTATTACCTTGTTGTCACTAAGATTTATTTTATATTCGATTAAATGGGTTAATCCTAACTTGGGGGTGAGTACAGCAGAAAATTCTTTTATTAACTTTTGGATTCTTAGTCTCTCATTTCCTTTTAAATGACTCAGACTCGATTCATGATGCTCTGAATGAATAGTTGCGGTTTCACTAATAGCGTCGTTACTTAACTCGGAGTCGAACTGATATTTTCGAGTATGATCAAATCTGAAGAAATATTGTTTTGCATATATATCAAGGATTAAGGCAGTTTTTCTTATAAAATCCACGCCTAATATTAAGTTCTGTCCTAACTCTTCAGCTACTAGTAGGGGAATATACCAAGTAAAATTCTTTATTTTTAATTTCACCGTAATACTGTGCGATATCTTTAGATTTTGTTTATTTGCGGTGGTACACTTTATGTTCACCATTTGGCTACGTTTAATCAGTTTATGATTAGCTAATAAGGTTGCTAACTGTTTACTAATTATACTACGGGTAGATCCGGAATCAATTAAACCAAGGGTATTCGTTGCTCTAAGGTCTACATAGGGTAGTTGACATATACTTGTTTTACATGCACCAATAGAGTTGCACTTCTCGATAAATCTCGTTAAATAAGGGTCTCTGTGTTTATTTTTATTTATCTTTATTTGACGCTTAGTCTTGTTGTTACCTTTCCTTCTGGTGCTTCGGAAGACGTAGGATTTTCGTTCTTCCAGCTTCACATGTTTTTTGATTGGTCGGTTTTCTGTTGATAGCGCTTTTGTTTACATAACTTGCTAATATGTCCGGCCTTTCCACAGTTATAACATCTTCTTTCCTCATTTACTTCGCTCGTAGGTTGTCGGGGTTTTGGTTTAGAGTATGAAACATGGGGATAGGTTTGGGTTTTATACGTACTTACGAATCGCTTATCGCGGTAGTTTCGGGTATCATTTCCAATTGGTCTAGTTTGGAATGAATCTCTGTGTTGACTCTGGGACATAGAAACGCGTCTATTCTGGTCAGAATACCAGACGTTGGATGAATGTATACAACATAGTTCTAGTTCAGTGAAAGTGGTAGGTCGCTTCATGAGTGCTAGGCGAGATCGCTCCTCGGGGGATAGTCCTACTAAGATAGTGTCTACTAACTGTTGTTCACTCCATTTAACTTGTAGCAATAAAGCAGATTCTCTTACCTCAGATATATAATGAGCTAGTCTCTCGTATGTGCCTTGTGCACGAAGTACTAAGTTTCGCTTCAATTCTTCGTAGATACCGGTGGGAATGAAATGTCTTATTAGTGTGGTATGAAGTTCTTCTACCGATTGATTATACCTTAGAGATTCCAACACTCTATCTTTTAATGGAGGTCTACACTTAGGTAAAATTACTTGCATAATCTGGTTATCTCGTAGTTGTTGCAGGTCCTTTAATTGTAAGATGTGTTTGATAAAATCAAGCAGCTTTGTAATATTCAGCCCATCAGTAAATTGTATATCGGACAAAATACTTTCTACAGGGTGGGTTATTTTTCCATAGAGCACGGGAGTTAGATTTATTTGACTCACCATTCTAGGTTTTTCCGCAGGTTGATTAGTCCGCAAGTGAGAAGGTAAATCGTAGGTACTGGTCATATTTTCGAGTTCATTAGGGAGTAACGTAACGTTTACTGGTTGAATATTTACTTGACTATCAGTTAACCGTTCCTTGAATGGATTTATATTTGATTCCTGCAGAATCTGAATTTTTGCAGTACCGTTTGGCTGTTCTTGAGTCGGCGATTGGGTAGGTGAAATATTTAATTTCGTCATAGCTTCTTCAATTTCGTCTAATCTAAACGATTCGGATCGTCGACATAATTCGCACATTATCTCAGGTAATTGTTGTAATGCTTCCTCGGCGAATTTCTGTACATCATGAGGGGTATCTTTATCACCTGGCCAGTTCAACAAATTGGTGATACGGCGGGTTAGATGCTCGATTCTTTGGGTGGTGCGTAAAATTACTGCGGGAGATTTTTCATCCCGCAGGGTTTGTGCGTACGAAGTTAGTTCCGTATACTTATGATAACACGTTTCCTTTTCGTATTCAAAATCTAAAACACTCAAACGATTTACTAGTGAGGGTTTGTCCGGTTTATTTTCACGTAACGTCTTGCGAAGTTCCGCGACAGTTACATCAGAGTAGGGAAGACCACGCAATAATGCTTCATAACTTAATTCGTCTTTCAACAACAAATCGGGGTTAAATTGAGCCATTTTTGATAATAACAACTTTAAATACACGACGTATTACGAACGACAAATCTTATGTCACTTACTTTAATTCGTTTTATCAATGTTTAAAATAGTTAACATTAATTCATTTAAACACATACACATATATATCTTATTGCATCTCAAATCTTATATTAACTAATAAACATAACTTATCTCACAACAATTCAATTCTCAGTATTGACATATATAATTAATCAAAACAAAACGATAATACCATTTTAGTAGAGAGAAAGTTCATATACGGAAAGTTCATTGCTTTAACAACAGCACAAAGAGTCAGCTGTTTTGGGGTGTCGTCTAGTTGCGTAGGGTGGTAATCCAGGACAATACAAAACAGGAAAGAGCTTGTCTAATATGGTTTTGTTTTCTTATGGGGAGGAGGGGTTATGAATGAGAGGGGTGTTTACAAAGGGGAGAGTTTACATTCCACAACACGTATTTAACATGAACCTACTGGTTTGGAATTGAATACTTACCAGCTATGACTTGCTTAATACGGCAAAGTCGCGATACTAATATTATTATAACATAATTAAAATTTTACTCATTTATTTATTTTATTTTTTTTCTGAGTGAATAAATTTATGTGTGTCCTAGTTATCGTTAACGAATTATAAAATTACACAACCACAGCAACATAATTATGTGGCGCAATTTTCTGTATGTGACACTCTGTAAACAATTAATTAAATTTTTTTTTTTAATAGCAAAGTAAATTATTTTTACAATAGCAGAGTGGCGCAATTTTGTGCCGTCTCCCTTGTTAAGACAACACAAAAGTCGGGAACTAGTTCAATTCTTTACCAGTTAATCAAACTAGCTGCCGTTGTTAGTAAAAATACTTACCAACAAATTACAAAACAATTATGATATAGGAAATTGACAAGGTTTGCATAAATTTATTCACTCACTAGGTGTTAGCGAAAACATCTCTTTATTGCTATTCAAATATTATGCTTGATTTTAAAGAAAAGTTATTTTAGTAAATTCTGCTTTTACTGCTTCAAAGATCTTAAGTATATTATTCGTTTTATCTCAAAATTTATTCATATAGATGTTAGTTTTAATACCACGGATCCGGGTCTCAACTTTCTCAAAATAATTAATTTATCAAAACTTCAACCATATTATTGGAAGAATAATATTGGTGATACTCTACATTATTATCTTACATTTATCTATACATTGCGGTTACTATTACTTCATTACAAAATTACAAAATTTACAAATCTGATAATTTGTTCTTTACATTGCTAAAGTTCTTTAAAGTTCTTTGTTACTTCTTTTATTAAGGCCAAATTTACAAAAGTTGTGGTTTGATATCACCTGAATTTCATATGATGTTGTTGTTGTATCCTTGGGGCATCTCCTGTCGTCTTCTAAGGGTGGAGTACGTTGTTCCTGGTGAATCTACATCGGGTTGATTATTTCTGCTCTCGAAGATCGGTTGTTTACTTGAAGTTCCAACTGTTGTAGTTTCACTTTCCTTGGTCCAGACTTTTGTAGTTCACATTTTTTTATTTTAATTATAGTTCTCACTTCGCAGTACTAAAGTCTAGTAGTTACATTTCTTACACTTACATTTTATATTTTTAAAAGAGATGTGTTGGCTACCTTTTTCTTTCTGTATGTATTCTCACTAACTCTACACACTACATTATTCACAATAAAACCATCTCACGCTGGATATACTTTTAAGGACATACACTTACGTGTATGTACACAACACCAAAACTCACATCTTGTCATGGCGAAGTTCTACTGGGGAATGCGCGTATAGTTTAGGGGCGAGGGCTCAGTAAACTGGTGCGTATTTACGCACTAAGAAAATAGTTCGTACTTTATATATTATTAATTATTCATTAATTAGAATGTAAATACTTTATGTTTACTTTATTATGACTTAGGGATTTCTTTATTTATATATAGTCGCTTTTTTAATAATTAAAGTAATTATTATTATTATTCTTTACTTAATACCTTTCTTGGCGTGTTGGTACTGGAAAGTTTCAAGTTGAATCAGGAATCTGGGTATAGGTAAGGGTGTATGATACTCTTACTTATTAAAATTAAAAATTTTAATTTGTGCGATTTTCGATATATTTAAAATCGTCACAACTCTTATACCCATCTTATAACTATTTTCACTACACATGTTCACTGTACTTTTGGACATTGTATCTTAACCCTTTCGATCTGTACACAGTATGTATTTAATTTTATTACATTTTATTGTGTCTTTGGATTTTACTCCTTATTTATAGTTTATGAATAATTACGGAAAAACAGTAATTATGCAATTATTCATACTGGGGTGGCAAACTCGCCTGCATAGACCTGCGTCACACACTTTCAAAATACTATTGTACACACTTTCAGTTACATCTGTGTATGTGTATACAAGTCGATTCAGGTCGAAACACCTGTCCATATTTTTGTCTGAGCCAAGCTTGCAATCCCTGACATGCTTACTTCTAATACATTACTAATTATTTTACAATTTATTATGTATATTTAAATTTTTATATTCAATGCTCAGTACAGCACTTATCTGTACTGTCGCATTATCCCTCTGCTTGGTAATAAAAAAATTTAATAAATTTATTTATTAAATTTTTTTTTATTATTAATATTGTTTGAAAAAAAATATAACAAATAATAAAGAATAGTATTCATCATTTCACCCTTAATTGGAGTGTACACATACGTCTTCCCTCCCCTCTTCACATGCTCACTGCTCGTGACCTTGTAGGGTGGCTTCAGCAACAGCTGATCTGACTTGTTTCATTGACCTCATTACTTTTATGTGTAGAACTTCCTAAATGAATTTGCATTCTTGTACTGATAAACATTTTGCATCTTAACATATTATGCCATTCTTTACTCTGAAATTTTACATTACCTTAATTATACATTCCTACCTTCGTTCCTTAACCTTTCTTACTTTACTTATTCCAATCTTCCTTCTTACATTACTTATCTAATACATTACTTATACAATACCTTAACTCTTATTACCTTTTATTACATTTATTTAACATTACCTTTCTGATCGCTACTACTTTCCTGAAATACACTTCCATAGCAGAATACTCTTTTAGCTTTGTAGTGTGTCGCATGATCGGTTACAGAGGAACTGTCTTGGAAAACAACGATATTTTTCTCGAAGTCCTTAATCCTAAGTAGTCTCTGCCCTTTTTGACTTTTCACTCTTGCTTTCTTCTGTGTCCTTGTATCTCCATTAAGTGTTCGCTTGATCAGCCGTTCTGACAATTATAACAATTATTTTCTATTCCTAACTATTTCTTCATAATAATAACAACGTCACTAATAACATTCCTTACCATTTCTTACATTTTTCTTTACACATTTCATTCCTTACCATTTCTTTTCACTAATATTTCTTTTTTTTTTATTTGCAATCATAACCTTAATAAATAACATTTCTTAATTATACTCTCTTATCTTATTATTAATAATTACTCGTAATATTATTTTTCATTTAAAAATAATTATTCATTTTTCGGGCATTGAGTTCGGTTCGGTGTGTCGTTCGATCCTACACCCTTCTTATTGTAACAATTGTTTTGTCCGTCGTCTACCGGACGTATATTGTTCCTTTGTAACATAGTCGCCGACGTGCTTACTGTTGTTATTACCCTCATGTAAACAACGTCTGCATTCCATTGTATTACTCCCTCGTTATTGTGCATACTTACTGTTTGAACGTTTGTTTTGCCTGTGTATTTCACCTGTTCGTATGGCAAGAATTTGTTTCTTAGCTGTGATGAATAACCTCTCTCTCTTCTCTCTGCACGTTCCATAATTCTCTCATCATGAATACATTGCATATGTTCAGTCTGCTTGAGGCCCATATAAACAGCTGTTGACTGTTTTTTCATTCGTCGTTTATGATAACCTCTGTAATTACTATACTTATAGTTATAATTATTGTTCACTTTATATTTCTCGTGTGTATACCTACTGTCATATTTACCACAGTTTTGTGTAGTGTTTCGTATAGATAATTTACTACGTTTCTCGTTAGGCCTACAGTGATATTTATCTCCGTAAGTGTGGTGCCTTAAGTGTTTCACCTGTGTCATCTTATGTGACTTACTAGTGTGTGTGTGTCTCACAATTGGGATATCGCTATTAATAAGGTACGTTTTATTAACCTTTATTTGCTTCTCTTCCTTAATGTTAATTACTTTATATTTATCGTTAGTAATTACAAACGTATTTTCAACTAGTATGAATTCTTCACATAATATCAGCTTTTCACATATTAGCTCCGTTTGTTTATTAATTATTCCACAGACATTTTCTGTAATCGTGTCAATAGGTAAATTTCTATCAACAATTTTTTCGGTTAACTGTGCAGTACTGTCTATTATACTTTGTTTTATTTCAAGATTATCAATTTTTAACTCTTCTACTCTCCGTATTTTTATGGTCTTGTTTAAAATTTTCAGTTTGTTCTTCTAATTGTTTCTTATTAGATTCTTTTAATTCGTCTATTTTAGCATTTATATTTTCTGTTTGTTTTGTGCTTATTTCGTCTATCCAAGCACGGATCATCGTTTGAAATGCCTCTATGTCCAAATTTCCTGGAGTCGTCATGTTGAAGTATTATTAAAATATTTATTTAGTAGTTATTCTTTAACAATTATTATTGATAACCGTTCCCTACTTATTTATTTCTTTCTTTATTTTTATTAATAGTTATTATTAATACTCATTACAGTTACACCTGTTACATAGACAAACAATATTATTTGTGGGTGCCAGCTGTGTTTTAATACACAACAATTAACATAACATTCAGTTAATGTTTAATATAAATAATTATTATTACGTATAATATATTTTTCATGTAACACACCCTTATTTTTAGAGCAACCATTTAGCTACACAAAAAATTTTAATAGTTAAATGGTGGGGATCGGGCCACACGCTCATGGGGGACAAATATGCAACATTTTAAATACCAACATTTAAGTGCATTTTAAATTTGTGGAGTCCCACGTTCTTTGGGACGCCAAAAGGTGACAAATTACCCGTCTTTGTGTATTTTAATCTGTACATTAATTTAACTCATACTCTTTATATAACATTCCTACAATGGCGTGTATGTATTTGGGGTTCAGGTGTATCTGTAATAATAACTCTATGTAACTTGTAACGGTATTTCAAATTTATTTAGTAATAATGAAATTGTGCGCAAGTCACTTGATTCGACTTAAAAACATTCATTATTGCTTTGTTACTATGCTGTAAGGCTTACGCTGTATACATCCTTACTGACTAAATATTCTATTCTACTAATTACTTTATTAAAATATCATTTCCTGACTACTCAGACAATTAGTGTGCTTCTAAATCTCAGTGCTTAAATATCTCTTTTTTAGATATTGTAACGAAATTCAACATATTAATAGCTACTGAATTTATCTTTCTCTTTCAGTACTGATTTATAAAACTCTACTTTTTTTTACTTAAATGCTTTGCATTCTTTTCATTTCAATACTAATTTGAGCTCTTGTTTATGTTAATCTTACTTCGATAATATCTACCATTTTAACTCTATATTTACAAGAAACATTGGCTCTTAACTGTAAAATAAAACAATAATGTCTTTAATTGTCTTTGAGTTAATTGTTCGACTAAGAGATAAATAAGTTGTTTATCACCTTATTGTTGTCAGTCATACTCAATCGCAATCGATCGATCTGTAATCGCCCTCGTCTCGAACTCCAGCATCAATTCCTCTTGTCCAGCGTCGCTTCTCTTGTCCAGCACAGCCGCTCTAGACTCCAGCATCGTCTCGCTCTCTGGAACTAAGTCGTCAGCTCTCTTGCTCTCCGGAACTTCATGTTACTTCTTTTCGTGCTGTTTCGGACGTCAGTTGATCATCTTATATGGATTTTCTTCTCGTGTAATTCTGTTACTATTTAAAAGTGATTGTATTTACAACTCAGTTACATAGTTGTATGTAACTGGAAGGATGAAACTATTTACAAAAAAATAAATACTCCATGCAGACGGGCAGAAGCTCCCGCTGCAACTGTGGGTGATCAAAAAAGATACAACTGTAGCGTGTGTGTCCTATTTATACCCACGTCTTGGTTGACACCTGCAGTTGTACGAAATCGACATGTCTGAAATTGTCTCTGGGTTTTGTTCCCACACTCCTCGTCAATTTCGCTATTTCTTATATTTCTGCGAATTGCAGAGTCCTGTAAGTATACTCTTATACCCATCTTATAAGTATTTTCACTACACATGTTCACTGTACTTTTGGACATTGTAACTTAACCCTTTCGATCTGTACACAGTTATTTCGCCACTACACTTGTACAGTGTGTTCCTTTCACGTGGTTTTTGTACACAGTATGTACTTAATTTTATTACATTTTATCGTGTCTTTGGATTTTACTCCTTATTTATAGTTTATGAATAATTACGGAATAACAGTAATTACACAATTATTCATACTGAGGTGGCAAACTCGCCTGCATAGACCTGCATCACACACACTTTCAAAATACTGTTGTACACACTTTCAGTTGCATCTGTGTGTGTGTACAAGTCGAAACACCTGTCCATATTTTTGTCTGAGCCAAGCTTGCAATCCCTGACATGCTTACTTCTAATATATTATTAATTATTTTACAATTTATTATGTATATTTAAATTTTTATATTCAATGCTCAGTACAGCACTTATCTGTACTGTCGCAGTATATATATATATATATATATATATATATATATATATATATATATATATATATATATATATATATTGCGACAACACAAATTACTAAACTGTTGGCGCATAGGATATGATAGTATGTGTATTTCAAATTACAAGTCTATATTGGAGGGTTTAAGATTATTTATTGTACAAACACAAGTTATAGTTTATATGGTATATTTGAAATGTACAGAATGTAATGTTTGATATAGAGTCTTTCTTTTAAAGTGTTAAATAATGTTCATACGCAAGACGTGATACGTTACATAAGAAGACTCCCACGATGATGTTGTTGAAGAGAAGGGCCGGTCTTTGCGGTATAGATGGATCGTCAGGTGTGGCTTACAAATGACAGACGTTTCACCAGAAACGTTTACAGCTGGGCTGGCGTCCTGTAACAGCTTGGCTGATGTCCTGTAATAGCTGGGCTGGTCCTATAACAGCTGGGCTGATGTCCTGTAACAGCTGGGCTGATGTCCTGTAACAGCTGGGCTGATGTCCTGCAATTCCCACGATGAATCCGACACTTCGCACACACAACGGTACTACGGATTTTATCACTCGCAAAACTTATATAGAGTTTAAGACCAAGTAATATCTCAGGTGACAGTGAGTTTAATCAATAACGGTATATTGAGCTTATACCTCTCCGGCTTCTTCAAGTGTTCTCGCGAATAACAAGGTCTACCGCGATCAGCAGACCACCCTATGAGGAAATCTTGCACTAGCACGGAAACGTCTTGATGGAACTATTGCGTAACAATTAATACTACTGTCACTGCGGAAAATCTCGCACAGTGATACAGTTACACTCGCTTCTTACACACGTAAGACTACAATATTAATATCGTGTGTAAAGATATAAAATCAATTGTTATGCGTCACACGCATTACTATCCCCGAAAAGTCTTAACAGATCCTTGCAAGCGGTAGAGTCTTGTACAAGGATTGTATGTACCGTTCGCGGTAGCAGCAGTGAAGAACTGCTTGTAATTTTACGCACAATGCGTTAAAACACTGATGTGTGCAAATGTACTACCCACACAGTTCTGAGTCTTCCCGTGTCACTAACGACGAATAGTCTTTACAACACCTTGCAAGCGGTAGAATCTTGTACAAGGAGTGCACGACCCGTTCGCGGTAGATGGCGTAGAAGAACTGCCTGTGTAACGACAGGCATAAGAAAATTTCCAACCACCAGTCAGCATTCTATTGGTGGATGGAAGTCACATGGTTAGTAAAAGTGACAATGCACTTTTCATGCATTAGAGTGCATTTATCTTGTAACAGCATGCATAGCGGTAATCAGACTACACGTATCTCATGCATGCTGCCTACATATTAATAATATACATGAACGTAAACAATAGTCCGACAGGTATAGGGATTGTAGCGATACACACGTCTAAGTTCAGTTAATGGCCACACAACGATAATACTTCACGCGCCACCCGGGAAACGTTTACCACTCGCGCACGCGCGCACATTTCCACTAACACAGTACATGGATCACCATAAATAATAATGCACAGTCTTCTTTAAACTAAACCCTTAACCTTACTAAATACAATTGATAACAACCAAACTTAACCATCTACCAATATAATACGAGTGTCCATTGTCTGTGTAATATATGACTTGCCCCGCCTATCATGATCCTGTGATTCGTTGCAGGATTAACTCCTTCCCGCATAAAAAAAAATTTTTTTTTTTTTTTTAGTTAACTAACAAAAAATAAAATTTTTTTTTTTTCAATATACCCAAAACAACTTCCTAATCTTGAAATAATAATAATACCCTCAAACTAAAATCAAATAAACATCCTCAATTAATACTAACATTTCCACCTGTCACTTTGACAGAAGCATCAATTCACAAGACACGTGGTAACCTTCAAACCAAAACAAACACACATGTTCTTGACACACAGATAACGAAATCTTATGCAGGATCATAGCGTACACAGACAACATTCCTTATCTAAACTAGATTATTGTTCACTCTCAGAGTCATCTTACATACAACATTTAAACCTGAACTTGACATATTTAACATCACTACACATTCTTACCCCTATATCCTGACATTTATTTCTGAGTTTACGGATCCTTTGTATAATACTTCCTCAATGAGGACGCATGGAATTTACCAATCGCACGGTTGGTATTTGGGTTGGTTAAGATAAAGGTATTTTTCCCAACTTGCTCCGACAGGGTATACGGACCATTATACAGCCTAAAAAACTTCGCGGCTGTGTTGTCCTCCCTTCTTCCAACATTTAATGCTCGTAAAAGCACACTCTCTCCAGTCTTGAACTTGACTAGTTTATGTTCCGCATTAAATTTCTCCGTGCGCTCCTCGGCGCACTTTTTAATGCGTCTTCTAGCCTCGATTTCCTTTATCTCAACTGGTATAGGCATATTATGTGTCACTATCCTTTCAATGTGTTTACCCCAGACCCGGCCTGGCATTTCTCCGGTTTGGAGTTCATTCGGAGTATACCCAGTAGTAGAATTATAATTTCCATTTATGGCATACTCAAAAAATTCTAGGAATTCCGGCCACTTACTCTGGTTAGTATTACAGTACGTACGGAACAACCGTCCCAACTCCTTGTTGACCCGCTCGGCCAAGTTACCTTGCGGTCTCCGGATCGCTGTCAAGACCGTCTGGACCCCGTGTTTCTCAAGCTCGGAGTGCCACTTGGTGTTCGTAAATTGCTTACCTTGATCTGAGAGTATCTTCCTTACGGGACCATTTTTCGGCATGTATTTATTTAGCATAATGTTTATGACAGCCGACGTAGTAGGTCTACCAATAGCATATAGGCTAACATGTTTGGTAAAGGCATCCGTAACAACCACCAGGTTCTTCATTCCACGTGCCGCCCGAGGAAGTGGACCCAAAAAATCAATGCATACAAGGTCATTTTTATTACGGACGACAATGTTACCCATTTCAACCTGTGTATGTTGGTTCGGATATTTCGCTGTTTGGCAGATGTGGCATGAGCGGAGTATGGCCTTTATTTTCCTGGTCATATTTAGCCACACAAAATCCTCCCGCATTGCCAGGTAACATTTATAAGGCCCCGCATGAGCCAGACTCTCATGACACATCCAGGTGAGGTCTTCCACCATGGCGTCCGGTACCATAATCTTCCATCCGCCATTGATAATTTTATACACTACGTCTTTATATATTCTGTACTTAGGGTTTTCTTGTATCCGGATAGCGTCACATATCCGCTTCAACTTTGTGTCACGCTGCTGTTCCATACCAATATTTCTTAGCTTATTTTTGAGACTGTCTTCTAATTTATATTTGACAGCTAGAATTTGAACCTCCTGGTTATTAGACGCATGACGTTCTTCCACCATTGGAGGGTATCGGCTTAACGTGTCAGCTGCTTGGTTCTCGCTTGCCTTACAGTACTTAATGGTAAAGTCGTACTCTTGGATGGCCATGATCCAACGGGATATGCGAGCGTTCGCTAACTTGCAGCGCAACATGAACGATAAGGCCTGGTTGTCCGAAAGGATTTCGAAGTGTTGTCCAACCAGGTAATAACGAAATTTACTAATGCAGTACACAATAGCCAATATTTCTTTCTCCGATGTGAAATAGTTACGTTCGGCCCCTTTTAGTGACCTACTACTGTGCGCAATTATTTTGTTTTCGCCCTTCTCATTCCGTTGGTAGAGTACCCCCCCAATGGCATAATCAGAAGCATCGCAATTCAGGACATATGTGCCCCTTTTCTCAGGATGGAACACGTGCAGGTTTCTACTATACAAATTTTTAGTCGCGTCGAAAGCATGCTGATGACGCTCCTCCCATCTCCATTTATTACTCTTACGAAGTAGTTCTAACAACGGCTCAATTGTCCCAGAATATTCTGGAGTAAAACGTCTGAAGTAACCAGTCAATCCGAGGAACGCTCTGATATCCCTGGGTTTTGTGGGTTTCGGGAACTGCATGATCGCATGTATTTTTTCCGGGTCCGTTGTTATACCTTCCGCTGAGATAATATGACCCAAAAATTTAATTTGCGATTTCCCGAATTCACACTTTTCCAGATTGAGAGTCAGGTTAGCGGCTTGCAATTTCTGAAATACAATCTTGAGATGTTCAAGATGTTCTTCAAATGATTTGGATATGACCAAAATATCATCAACAAATATGCTGACGAAGTCCTCCACCTCGGGTCCCAGAGCTAACTCCAAACATCTGACCATGGCCGCTAAACTAGTAACCAAACCAAATGGAACTACTTTAAACTGATAGCATTTATTTCGATATAGAAATACTGTGTATCTTCTCGACTCCTTGGCAAGGGGAATCTGCCAGAATCCACTTTTGAGATCAAGGCGAGACATGTATTTAACCCCTTGACATTTTATGAATAAGTTCTCCGCATTCGGAGCACAGTCGTAGCATTTTTTTGTAATAGAATTTAGATTTCTCGTGTCGAGACATAATCGAATGTCGTTATTTTTCTTTTTAACAACAACCATAGGATTTAAAAAATTGCTATCAGTTCGTTCAATCACACCATTCTGAAGCATACTCTTAACTTCGGCATCAACCTGTTGTTGATAGTGAAGGGGGATGGGGTACGTCTTCCGTACAAATTTATTTTCATCCGTGACCTGAATACTGTGTTCATAAACATTCGTGACGGTAGGATTTTTGGAAAACACAGATTCAAATTTATCAAGCATACTTTGCAGCTTATCTTGCTCATTGCTCGTTATCTGCCTGCTGTGAGTCCGCAGATTATGTGTTATATTATCGGCAAGTTGAACCGCTGGGCGAGTTATAGTAATAGGTTCACAATCAGACTCCGTCTTACCCCTCCTGCGTCCTAACCTGATATTGTGTTTATTATTATTTACTGTACATTTCAGTATTTTATTTGGAAAATCCATGGTCGTGTGCAGTTTATTTAATGTGTCCACTCCCAAAATAACATTATACACGAGTTTCTTGACCATAAGCACAGTGACCTCTATTTCCATTCCCTGAACGGATACTGTTATCATAGCTTGACGGTCAACCCTCTGAGATTCACCCGACGCTGATTTTATGATTTTGTGGGCTGCCGGCAGAATCGGGATTTTTTTAAAATGTTTCCTGTGCCTCTCTAGGAATCGCTCATCCATTAACGAAATTTCTGCACAGCTGTCAAATAAAACTTCGCCGACACATCCGTTAATTTTCGCGTTGACAATGAGGTCAGTGTCATTTTCAACGCTAATACCTTTCTCATTTTCCTTACTATGGTTATTGCAAATTAAACTATCTCTAATTACAGCAGGATACAGGCCGGACACTACTAATTTTCTCTTATAACTAACATCTTTCACATTTGATTTATTGAACTGCTTTTTATATTTATAACGGGCTTTTAAGACTTCATTCATTCCATTATGTTTACACCATTTCCGATTGGTAATTCTATTAGGTATTTTATATTGTTTTGGTGACTGTGTGTGCTTGGTTTGAGTTTGATACTGAAAATTTTTATTCTCCCGTCCATAAAAATTTTGCTGTGAGCTGACGTCATTTAAAGTCTTATATACATACTGGGTACAGTTTAGAGGTGACGAGGTACTTTGCAACCGTGACACTTGCTGTTGTAGTTTTTGAATCCGCAGGTCACGTTCGGCCATTAATTCATTTATCGTAGATATGTGTTGCACTACTTGCTCTGCCGTACCAGAGAGTTTCGCTTCATATTCACTAAGTCGTGACTTATTGACTTCCAAATTTGCCTCTATATTGGCCTTCATAGTTTCCACGGTCTCGCTAATATGCTTTTCTGCCGCTTCTACCATTTGTTTGCTTTGTTCGGATTGCTCCTGTATGGCCACGTATGATTTCTCGTTTTCCTCATGGAGTGATTTGTTTTGTTTCCCGGCTTCTGCTGAAAGCTTCTGTATATTCACTTCCATCTTTTCTTCCATAGTTTTCATATTAGCTAATATGGCCGCTAAAGCACTCTCTATCCCTTTTGACTCCGCCATAATGATTAAAATTTAATTTAAAATTTAGTAAATTTAAATTTATTGATTTATACGCAAAGCAAGTTATTATTATCACAACAAGATTAGAACATATGGTAACCAGTTTATACGCACACAGAAAAAGCAGTTAAAAATATCAACATGTAAATACCTTATCAACATACAACTAATAATCTACCTCCAATATACTGATAAAATCTGTTCATATATGATATACAAGAGAATATGCACTATTGAAAAATTATATCCTCAGCTTTTCACATGAACAATACACCTACAATTATTACGTTAATTATATTTATACGTCGGATTTTTCCAACAAATTTTATATTCATAGACAAATATATAATAGCGTAAAATTACCGCTATTTACGAGCCCCACGTTGCTAAGCGCCAAAATATCTCTATGCGACAACACAAATTACTAAACTGTTGGCGCATAGGATATGATAGTATGTGTATTTCAAATTACAAGTCTATATTGGAGGGTTTAAGATTATTTATTGTACAAATACAAGTTATAGTTTATATGGTATATTTGAAATGTACAGAATGTAATGTTTGATATAGAGTCTTTCTTTTAAAGTGTTAAATAATGTTCATACGCAAGACGTGATACGTTACATAAGAAGACTCCCACGATGATGTTGTTGAAGAGAAGGGCCGGTCTTTGCGGTATAGATGGATCGTCAGGTGTGGCTTACAAATGACAGACGTTTCACCAGAAACGTTTACAGCTGGGCTGGCGTCCTGTAACAGCTTGGCTTATGTCCTGTAACAGCTGGGCTGATGTCCTGTAACAGCTGGGCTGATGTCCTGTAACAGCTGGGCTGATGTCCTGCAATTCCCACGATGAATCCGACACTTCGCACACACAACGGTACTACGGATTTTATCACTCGCAAAACTTATATAGAGTTTAAGACCAAGTAATATCTCAGGTGACAGTGAGTTTAATCAATAACGGTATATTGAGCTTATACCTCTCCGGCTTCTTCAAGTGTTCTCGCGAATAACAAGGTCTACCGCGATCAGCAGACCACCCTATGAGGAAATCTTGCACTAGCACGGAAACGTCTTGATGGAACTATTGCGTAACAATTAATACTACTGTCACTGCGGAAAATCTCGCACAGTGATACAGTTACACTCGCTTCTTACACACGTAAGACTACAATATTAATATCGTGTGTAAAGATATAAAATCAATTGTTATGCGTCACACGCATTACTATCCCCGAAAAGTCTTAACAGATCCTTGCAAGCGGTAGAGTCTTGTACAAGGATTGTATGTACCGTTCGCGGTAGCAGCAGTGAAGAACTGCTTGTAATTTTACGCACAATGCGTTAAAACACTGATGTGTGCAAATGTACTACACACACAGTTCTGAGTCTTCCCGTGTCACTAACGACGAATAGTCTTTACAACACCTTGCAAGCGGTAGAATCTTGTACAAGGAGTGCACGACCCGTTCGCGGTAGATGGCGTAGAAGAACTGCCTGTGTAACGACAGGCATAAGAAAATTTCCAACCACCAGTCAGCATTCTATTGGTGGATGGAAGTCACATGGTTAGTAAAAGTGACAATGCACTTTTCATGCATTAGAGTGCATTTATCTTGTAACAGCATGCATAGCGGTAATCAGACTACACGTATCTCATGCATGCTGCCTACATATTAATAATATACATGAACGTAAACAATAGTCCGACAGGTATAGGGATTGTAGCGATACACACGTCTAAGTTCAGTTAATGGCCACACAACGATAATACTTCACGCCCCACCCGGGAAACGTTTACCACTCGCGCACGCGCGCACATTTCCACTAACACAGTACATGGATCACCATAAATAATAATGCACAGTCTTCTTTAAACTAAACCCTTAACCTTACTAAATACAATTGATAACAACCAAACTTAACCATCTACCAATATAATACGAGTGTCCATTGTCTGTGTAATATATGACTTGCCCCGCCTATCATGATCCTGTGATTCGTTGCAATATATATATATATATATATATATATATATATATATATTTCAATCACTTTCTGCTACAGTCCGTTTCTTGATGTATATAATACATTTAATATTTATACATAAATTTACCTCAAGATGTTATTTTTCTATTTGGAACATGTTTGTATGACATGGATGAAACTTTACAAATTAATTAAATTATAATTAACTCTTACCTTAGGGTTTTTATTCCAGAGTCTTTCAGACGAAAACAGCTGCAGAAAGGATTACTTGGATTTGATATGTTCAATAATTACGTTAACACATGTGGTACTGTCTAAAACACATACTTAGTTTTATTTATCAAAAATTCGCCTTTCTTTTACGTTATTACAATCTTTCAACTATAGTACAACTGGTTGAAATTATTTCTTATCTCTATTGAGTTTTATTTTCGTTACTATTATAAGTGATATTGTTAAATAATTAAAACATTGAAAATGAACCAGTGGATAACCTCTATCTTAGCACACGCACACTCATTCTGTTACATTGATCTTTAAATAAACTCCGCCCCTGAGAGAACTCTATCGTACAAAGTATTGGTGTTATATATTTTCCTTTTATAACGAATAATCACCGGTTAGTTGGTATTGGTTTTAATATGCATATTAAATGTTTCTAGTTACCCATACACAGCGTACTCCTAGGGTTGGTTGCGCGAACTGGTGTTGAATACTTGCTTCGATCTCACGCACTCCGGTACTCGTTTAATATGTTTACTGTTTGTGTTTAAAGGCCCTTACTGTTTTATCGGTTCCACATTATACATTATGATTAAGTCGGCCGACGTAATTTTATTCGCACTAATTTTTTGCAGACTGGCCGCGCGGAACTGTTTTTGAGTTGTTTAAATAGATAGGCCCAATTAGTCTAGGCCTATCTTATGCCCGAGGCCACTGGTTTTAATTTACGCATTTTACTGTCTGATGCTGGCTGTCTGTTGTGCACTCTCTAATGACACACAGCAGACTAGGTTTCACACAAGCCTGCTGGTGGGTGGTTACGCAATGCGTCTGGCAATTGTTTTGGCTGACTGTATGTATGTTGCATTGCTGTACTGGAGGCTCCTTACAGGTGAAAGTCTGGCAATTTGAAAAGTGCTTAAAATGATGATTTGAATTAATATAATATTAAACTGGGGTGGCTCACAATTCTGTACCGTTACATGGATGTTAGGATGGGAACAAGATAGTACCCGAAACATGTTCCAAATAGAAAAATAACATCTTGAGGTAAATTTATGTATAAATATTAAATGTAATATATATATATATATATATATATTATAAAGTTCTTTGCTTGCTCTTATATTTATTTTTATTAATATAAGGAGATAAATGGTTGTTTTGTGAAGTGACCTACCCGTTATGCGTTCTTGCGACTTCTTCCGACTAAGGGCGTAGGAGTTTGTGTTTTGAATTCGCAAGTAGGTTAATTCATGTGTGCAAAGTACTGTTATAGTTATTTTGAATAGTTTTGTGATGTTGGTAGGCTTTGTAGTACAGCAATAAAATACGGTGGTGGATAAAATTGGAGTTTATTACTCTAATAGGACATATGTATGAAAATCTTATAACTAGAGCAATCCTTACATACTAAACAGTAATTTGTATCGTGTACGATGTTTTCTGAATGGGTATTAGCATTCAGAAGACGAGCTTATTATTTTCAATTGATACTAGTTATATTTTTCATTAATTTCAAGAAGTTAATTTTAAAACAATTAAATCTATGGAATTTTCAATTCTTTTGTACTTTCATACGGATTTTATTACTTTAGATGATTTAAATACTCTGAAATAAGTTAGCTGGGAATCTAGTTCAAAGTGCTTTCATTTACTTGTGATTGTTTCATGTATACTGCAGTATAGGTCTCTAAGTAATTCAATGTTAGTATTTATATAGCGCTTGTTATATACGTCTAATTCTTATCTATTGATTATTACTTAAGTTTATACGTGTTATACAGATTATCACAGTATGAATGTATCTTATTAATCTAGAGTCTCTGTTTTATTGGCATCTGAATCAATTTAGTTTTACAATGATTTAAAAGAAAAAGAATAACCTTTTTAAGAAGTTTATAAATTATATTTGACTTCCCTTGTTCTGAAGATCGTGATGAGGTGCTCCCGGGGTTCCTTGGTTTTCCTGGTCCAATCTGCTAGTGGCGATGATTTCCTCTGCGTCTTGGGTTCCACGGCTAAGAGTTCGGGAATCAGCAACACTCAGCTCCTTCTGCAACTGTTGATGGCTTAACGTCTGTGGTTTTAACTGCTGCAACTGCGTCAGGCCCCTCGGTCCGGTATACACTGCACTCCTGGTGTGTGTATCTCGCCTTGGGTTGCGCTCCGCTTCGTCAATTCTTCAGCTTGTACCACGTACTAGACGGCCTCGTTCTGTTGTACTCTTGATGTGTCTTCACGTATTATATAACTGATCTCTTTACATGCGTAAGTCAACAGGGTAATGTTTTGAGCTGTACGCTTATTTGTTGAAAAAAATAAGAGTATCGTAAGTATACGTCTTCACAGGTCGAGCCGTTACAGTTGAGTGCATGTGTTCCGCCCGAATCTAACAGTTCGTTCAAATTTTTAGAATAATTTGATTGGCTGAGAAACCCCCCTTCTCCTTGTAATTCAACTCACCTCACTTGTGTGAACAAAAATAATTCTCACAGTTTGAGAATTGTTATTAGTCTTAATATTCTGAAAAAAGAAACACCGGATTTCAAATGTCGGACAGGATGTCCTGTTGCAGATTGTATTGCGATTATCTTGGCTGCAAGCCAAGTTATGCTTATTCTAGAATATACATCTGATTGGTAATTTTTATAACTATGACATATTCAAAGCTCTACCCCGTAGCTCACTCACTAGGGGAGTTATTAAATAAAATTAATTATCTCTTTTAATCTTTAATTATATGAACTGAAATTTGCACACCATATTACTAATATTTCGGCAAACATTTTGGCTATTTTGGTTTTTGCCTATATTTATCGGTTTCCGAAATATTAATAATTTAAAATTAGGGCATGTCCCTAATTGTTATAACTGTATGTGGTTACGTAATGCCACCGGACGCTGCCGTTGGTCGCTATACAATTCATTTGAACGCTCGCTACTGCACGTGGCGTGATTGTAACGGTTTAAATTAATTTTAACATTGATTTTCAAAACTCTTTACATATAACTCCAAATCTTTGAGATTCGGTTAAGTTATATACACCCCCACCCGTTAAAAAAAAAAATGAATGTAGAATATACAGTTATTTTTTTTTTCTTCTACATGTACATTTGTTATGCTTTACAAATTATACATTGTTCTATCTATTTATTAAAATATACACTGATATATATACCCTTCATCATACAAGATTCATATACAACTTAATTCTAATTGATTAACATCTTGTGCATAACAATTATTGTGTAACGATGTTTGTAGCATGGGTAGTAGTTTATAGCAAAACGTTTAAGAAAAAGAATTTCACTGACAGTGACAGATAATTTCGGGCACGCGCACTCAGGAATGCGCTTCCGTTTTCCTAATTTTTTATCACTGTGCTGGCGCCGTTAATAGCTTGTATGTTTATGCAGCTGTGTCGAGCTAGTGGTGCGCAAGTTGTCGCATTGTGAGTGAATTTGCTGCTGTGGTTTGCGTTCTAATGCCTGTATGTATGCTGTACGGGCGTAAGCGTTTGTCTGCGTTTGTACCAGTGCTACGAACTGATTTTCATTCATTTAAAACTGAACTAACAATTATTGTTATTTATTTCTAATACATTTAATTTTATTTCAATAATTATTATTAATATTTAAATTATTTTTAACCCTATAAGATTTATATTTAAGCATTTCTATGGTTTCGTATTGACGCGCCTAAGAATTTTATATCACTCAATATATTTTCTTAATGAGGCTGCGTGATATTTCCCTATGGTCTTTTTCCTGTCTAGCGTCGTGACGATGAACGTGTGAGGTGCTAGCTGTTCTGCTAATAGGTACGGCCCGTTGTACAACCGGGAAAACTTCGTTGCTACGTTCAAGTCTCGGCGTCCAACTGGGTTTTCCTTGAGAAGCACTTTCTCACCTACCGCAAAGTTCGTCAGTTTATGACTGGTGTTGAACCTTTCCGCTCGCTTTCGTCCTTTTGCAACAATTCTCTCTTTCACTAGTTGATTCTTACACTGAACCAGCAGAGGTAGGTTACTAGTTTTTGGCGTGTGCAAATAGTCATGCCAAAATCTTTCTGGTTTTAGTATATCGGTTAAACTTGTATTTTGTGCATCTATTTTGGCTGTTAATTCCGCGATATTTAGTTCAGCGTTGGCTGCACTTTGTTCAAATTTCGTGTTCATATTATCTGTTAACTCGCGTTTCATTTCCGCGGTTGTTTGTTTTATTTCTGCGTTCATTTGCTCAGCCTTTGCCGCGTTTTGTTTCATTTCTTGTAACAATTGTTTAAACATTTTGTCTGTATCCATTTTTACACAATATTCTTAGACACTTTATTGCTGTACTTATACCAATTCACAAAACTTTCTTTGGGATTGTTGGAGTTGGACGCCAGCTGTTTTATTAATTAAAACAGCAAAATTTGTTTTTACAAATTTGTTTTAAATTATTTTTACTTTAATTAAATTTAATTTTCGATTTGATATTTTACCAAATTTGTGAAATATCTAGCCCCACGTTTGGCCGCGCCATATATAAAGTTCTTTGCTTGCTCTTATATTTATTTTTATTAATATAAAGAGATAAATGGTTGTTTTGTGAAGTGACCTACCCGCTATGCGTTCTTGCGACTTCTTCCGACTAAGGGCGTAGGAGTTTGTGTTTTGAATTCGCAAGTAGGTTAATTCAAGTGTGCAAAGTACTGTTATAGTTATTTTGAATAGTTTTGTGATGTTGGTAGGCTTTGTAGTACAGCAATAAAATACGGTGGTGGATAAAATTGGAGTTTATTACTCTAATAGGACATATGTATGAAAATCTTATAACTAGAGCAATCCTTACATACTAAACAGTAATTTGTATCTTGTACAATGTTTTCTGAATGGGTATTAGCATTCAGAAGACGAGCTTATTATTTTCAATTGATACAAGTTATATTTTTCATTAATTTCAAGAAGTTAATTTTAAAACAATTTAATCTATGGAATTTTCAATTCTTTTGTACTTTCGTATGGATTTTATTACTTTAGATGATTTAAATACTCTGAAATAAGTTAGCTGGGAATCTAGTTCAATGTGCTTTCATTTACTTGTGATTGTTTCACGTATACTGCAGTATAGGTCTCTAAGTAATTCAATGTTAGTATTTATATAGCGCTTGTTATATACATATAATTCTTATCTATTGATTATTACTTAAGCTTATACGTGTTATACAGATTATCACAGTATGAATGTATCTTATTAATCTAGAGTCTCTGTTTTATTGGCATCTGAATCAATTTAGTTTTACAGAAAACCAACTACAACTGACACACTAATACACAACTCCTCCAATCACCCAATACAACACAAACTAGCTGCCTTCAGAACCATGTGACTATAAAAAAGAGGCCGAAATATATTAAATAAATAAAATTCACTACCAGAACTTACCTGTACGCAATCACAACTACTTACCATATTAAAATTTCTTCAGAAGACCAGGGTCGCCACGATTATTTTTTATAGGATAAAATATCGAAAACCTTTACACTCCACCTTAAATAAAAAGGACAATTTCGCTATCTGACCACACCCAATTAATAATTCAGAAAGATCCCGGAACGTTTAGACGAATTTTGCAACACAGAAATGAGAACGTGGTAATGACGAAATAACTTAGTCTAACACATTTTAGTGATTAAATGAATACTTTTAACGTTCTCTTCCTTGAAAATAAAATTATGCTCAATTGTACACATGGTAATTGAATTATTGTATTATATTTGTATCTGGAATAATTACGTTTACTGTTCTTAGTATAAACATGTTAATAGAATTATTATGATATTTATATAAACTTATAATTACAGCCCAGCCTGCTCATTCTCTCTTATTATTTACAGTACCTTATTTTCTGAAAAAATCCCATTTGTTCTTTAAATTCGCACATATATATCGAGGCCTCGCCCGAACACGCGTTCTCGCTTTTGTTATTCCCGGCACCTTACATTTTCACTCGCTGACCACGGCACTGTTCTCGTTACATATTCATTACTTCCTCGGGTCCCGGTCGGTATGAAGACGTTATTTCATTTAGTTATTCATACTTAAACAGTTCAACCCGACCGGGCCGCGTGGGACAACTACGGCTGGATGTGAACCCTGTTGCAAGATAACGTGCACTGCTTAGCGTCTCTGCCTAATGTGGACTGTGTTGAGGCGGGAGGAAGCTGCCGTTCACTGCCACCTGATTTCGTTGTCGTTTAACATTGAGTTGCTGTGTTCTATTGACTTTATGCATGAAACATAGTGGTTATTTCAGCAAAGTGTGTCGACGATATTTGGCGCTGCTAGACTGACGTCACTAAAAGTGGGAGGTACTTAACGATATTTCCTGTAGGTCGTCTTGCTGATATCACAAACTGTTCGTTCATGCGCCATTTTTCCTAGCGTCGTTTTTAGTTTCTTGGCGTCCCCACGGCGCGCATACGAGAGTTGTTGAGTGCGTGCACCGTCACACTTATACAGAGTTCTGAGAATTCGAGGGTGGTGCAAATTCCTTGCCTGGTTACACAACAGAAACTGCGTCTTGCCTTGGTTCTAACTGTTCTCTTGCCACGTGGTCTGTTGCAATGGAATGAACGTTTGTCGTAAAATAAAACTTTCACAATATTTTTTCCAAAACCCCCAAAAAATGAAATAAATGAAATACAAAGACCCCATAACAGTAATAAATGAAATTACCCCATTTTGACGCGTTACAATACCCCCCAAAGAGAATTCTGCTGTCCAAAACAGAAGAAATCTCATTGACAAATCCCGAAGAGGACCGGCGAGGAACTGGTGCCAACAACCCCCTTGTTCTTCTACATCATGGGTAACCGACCCCCCTGGCTTGGCAACTATGGACGCATCTGAACGAGATCACTGGAGTTCTCCGTAAGAGATCCCAACACCGAGAAACCGAACAGACAAGTACCACAGCACACCTCACCTTCTAACATGCTACCCCCCAAAATCCTCAATCCCTGGCTTAGATTATGCCAGATCCTCCACCGATATGTTTCCCCTTGTATGCAAGCTGGGCTGCCTTTAGCAGATACTGGGCTCACACACACTCACATTACATACTGACATTACATATCATAAAATTAAAAAATTTTCAAAAGTTATTTAAAGTACAACCCATTGGTTGTTTTCAGGTAAAATTGATTCATAAATTTTGTATAAATTTTAAATTATTCTCTTCACTGGTTTCTGTTTTTATTTAAAATAAGTTGATTTAAACATTTATTATAATTCAGAACATCCTTAACCTAACATGTGATCACTTAGAATCTAACAATACAAGTCGATACAATAAATCAATAAAAATAAACATGGTTAGTACACAAACAATAAAATAATCAAAGTTTAAAAATATTCATTAGCTGGCAGGCGCAAAACCAAGATTTTTTTTTTTTTTTTCAAAAAATATTTTCCAAAAAATTTTAAAATACAAAAAAAAATTTAAATTTATTCAAATGTTTCTTTTACATACAGAAATTATTAAAATTGGTTTAAATTGATAAAAAAACAAGTTGAATTGACTTCCATACTATTAACTTATATGACCTCACTGTCAGCTGATCAAAACTAGGTCAAGTCCACAACCTTGACCCACATACCTTATGTACAATTCCTATCTGAAAATACATTTAACATCTGTAACAATCCAACTTGAAACACAAACCATAATAAAATAAAATATTTAAAATAACAAAATATTATTATAAACAATAATCAAATTGACATTTAAATTATTCAAAATAAACAATTTTTAATTTTACATGATTTTCCAATTCCATCAAAATTTTGTCACTGGTTGTAAATTAAAATTTTATATCTTTATTATAAATCTCTCTCTTTGCTTAACAATCTTATTCTCCATTACTGTGGGTGATTTAAATACTTATAACAATTTACTTTACTACTTGACATTTATACATATATCAACTTTCTCCCTAACAACTATCAACTAACCTCTAACAACTTTTACTAACATGACACCCATCTCTATCAAAAACATCTACCAAACACTCTCTAACCCCCACTTATCATTAAACTCAAATCGCCACCTTCTCTCTATATATAAAAAAAATACTCTCTAACCCTTTGTACTTAGGATACGTGTTTCCCCCCCAAAAAAAACTCATTTCCCAGTATCTGGTCCCTGGATTCTACCTGAGGCGACCCCTTACCCCTAAATCGATCCCATCCCGTCCCAACTATCATTATGTTGCGGACTCCTACATTACACTACCCCTACTACAAAATTGCCATCCCCAAAAATCTCAATCTTATTACCTCACTTCAAATACAACAAAATAACATCATTAATTATAAACATCAACATATCACTCAAAACTCTACATATATTCTCCACATAACTACTGTGTCAACATCAATACTTCTCAAAACTCTATAATATACATTAACTCAAAACAACATTACATTATTTTCATCTCTACTATTTCTTTAACTTCAACTTGACTGATCTATATGTCCCACAAAATATTCATCACCCACAAACTAGCTTTTCTTAGCTTTCACAAATTATTACTTTATTTCTCATTTTATCAAATTACTTTCCTCATTACTTTAAAATAGCCTATTAATTACTTGGAACATTTATAACCAATATACCAGTGACATTTTATTGCTGATCAGCTGGTCTCCTAACACAATGAAAACGCATCTCATAATTTTACAAATTACATGAAATATATAGGTTTATCAATACTCACTTCTGACCTCTTTGTTTCCCCTCTTTCTGATTCTGATACTTTGTGTTAACCGCCTGCCAGACGGTTTAACTATTGGCTTAGTTTAAAAAATACACACATTATATAAAACATATACTTTACATCAACTATTATATATAACCTACTAAAATACAATATTACCTTTAAAAAATTATAAAATGAACACCTCATAGTGAATGTATGAGCAGTTAGTTATTTAAACTGAGCACAAGCATTTTTATTGGATCGAAATTTGAGTTAGACATTTTTTATGTTATAAAATTTAAATTCGTAACTCATCTGAGCCACCTCCCATCCACACACACTATTGCAAATTATGTAAGGCTGTGGCGCCTTTTCGCCTCCGCAGACGGCATATTTTGGAGTAGTTTGACCTCTCCGTGTCTTTGCTTCGGCAGTTATATTTTAAAATCTATGAATATCAACATATTCTTGTCTATAATTAAACGCCCTTAAACAGGTCTACCACCTGGCTTTGCTGTTCCTACTCGAACAGAGTGGTAGCCGCTGTTCCATAGTACCTGGATTTCCCCTAAAGTTCACCCCCCATTTAATTTCTACTATATACCAATTTCAAGTCAGCTATGGTCAAGGGACTTGATATGACCATAGCTGGCCGCTAGCCAAATCCACGATTAGTGCTGGTAAGGCAGTAATCGCCCGAAAAGTCGGGGAAATCTAACTTCATTTCATTGCCTGCTCTACTTCATCATTAGTATGTGCGACACAAACGTCTATCATTGTACAAATTGAATTTGCACAAAAAAAAAATTGTGCCGCACATTATCGCCATTTTGGCCTCCGATGGAGGTAACACTCTCTGTTACCCCCAACCCATTTCGCTATCTACGAGAGCACAGGCCACCCCCGCAACAGCAGCTTAATAACTAGCTAATTAAATTTTTATATACATTCTAATATAATATTTTCATCAATAATCATTTAACTCATTCATAACTTTCTACCATTGGACTTTCTTAAAATTTTCAAAATGTATTATTAATAATTAGTATATATCATTTTTCATTTATTATTAAATTTTTTAATTATCATTTTTTATTGAACACAATTATTTCAAATAATCTCACTATTGAATTAAAATCTTAGTTACACCTGTGAAAATTCTTATTATACATGATTCATACTGTAAAAGTTCTATACTTACAGTCCATTTAACATGATATACACACAAAACATATTCACCATACCCCCCAATACTTTCACCTCACCTCTGAAACATTTAACACAAATGTTAGTTTAAATCAAACAATTTAGCCATCTATTACCAACTTTCCAAATCTCGTAAAATAAATTGAATTCATTTGAAGAATTTAATTAATTAGCATTTACATAATCAATCAAAGTATTTAGAACATCTCCAATTATTTTAATTAAATTCATTATTAAAATACAAATTCCAATACTATCAAAATATTTACCATTAACCAATTCCTGTTTTCAAAATTAATTCTGACATTTATTTAAATTGCAAAATATTATTATTATTATTATTATTATCATCACTTACCTATATACATACATTGTTTAGCTGACCTTCTACAATACACATAAATAAATGCACTACAATTATTTACAAACTTTTGTTATTAACTGTTCAGTTTTTCCGCACTTCATTGTCCAAATCTGCCATATCAGAACCATAAAACATAATGTTTATAACTGTCTTTTATTGTTTTATAGTTTAGCCTCCATCGTCCCAGATTAACCTTGGTTTTATGTAGCATCGTTCAATCTCATTCACACACAAATTACTGTTTTGTGTATTATAACCATACAAACTAACTTCATTCATCTTACCAAAATACTCATTAAACCAGTCAACGTTAGGTATTTTTGTTAAGTCTCCGTCAGTAAATTCACTCATTATCGGGTCACTTACTTTTGTCAAATCATTATAGTCATTATTATTCAAATATACTTCTAAACTTTCTTTCCATTCGTCATACTTTCTATCCAAATTATACAATTCTGTTACTTTCTCCATATACAATTCTCTGTTTAGCTCTCTCTCATCACCATACCAACTCACACTCTCAAAATTATTATAGACAGAGGGTACAAAATTACGCAACAAAAATAAATACTTCAATTCATCTATCAATACGGGACTCTTGCCCTTCTTAAACAACACTTGTGAACACATTAAATCATCATAAACATCATAAATAATAAGGGGAAAATTTACCCTCTGTCCCCATTCTACCACAACATTATTTTTCCTCTCTCTCTCTCTCTAACTCATACACACACATTAACATTTCATTATCACATTCCACCAACTCATCAGTACTTTCATTATTTAGTTTCACCGTATCACTTTCTGATACCAATTCTTCAAACACATTATTATACTCAATATTATTCTTCTCATTATTTTCAACATTATTGTTATCACTTGTTATCTTATTCTCTACTACTACGTTTTTACCCATATCATTATAATTATCCTCTGTTTTACATTCAAAATTTTCAGTTATCTTTTGTCTTTGTTTATCAAATTTTTCCACCACATTACTCTCTATTTTGTCAATTCTGTTATTCATATTTTTTAATGAATGACTCAACTTAATTCATTTGTCAGTTTGATAAAGTTACTCTCACATTTGATTTGTACTTTATTAATTTCAGTTTTGAGTTCATCCAATTTGCAATTAAATTCACTTTTAATTTCGGTCTTAATTTCATCAAAACGATCATTTAATTCGTCATGTTGTTTTTCTGAATTTTCTTTCATACTACACATCAAACTATACAAATTTGTTAACATGCTACTGTCGTCACATTTTTTATTTTGATTCATTGGAATAGGTGTTGATTGATGTTCGACATCTTTCATTATTTTTGATTCGGTTATTTCTGCATTACTGTCAGTGAAGCTGACTTCATTATTAGTTGTCATTTTTTACCTTGTATATAAACAACTGTAAATCACAATAAAACAAACCTAACCTACTCGCACGTGCGTAATTATGTGGGATACAATTTTTTACAAATTCGTCATTACCACATCCTATTTTCTGTGCATTAAAATAGGTCTATCCCGTATAAATAAAATTAAACGAAAATCCTGGCAGGGTCGCCATTTGTGACTATAAAAAAGAGGCCGAAATATATTAAATAAATAAAATTCACTACCAGAACTTACCTGTACGCAATCACAACTACTTACCATATTAAAATTTCTTCAGAAGACCAGGGTCGCCACGATTATTTTTTATAGGATAAAATATCGAAAACCTTTACACTCCACCTTAAATAAAAAGGACAATTTCGCTATCTGACCACACCCAATTAATAATTCAGAAAGATCCCGGAACGTTTAGACGAATTTTGCAACACAGAAATGAGAACGTGGTAATGATGAAATAACTTAGTCTAACACATTTTAGTGATTAAATGAATACTTTTAATGTTCTCTTCCTTGAAAATAAAATTATGCTCAATTGTACACATGGTAATTGAATTATTGTATTATATTTGTATCTGGAATAATTACGTTTACTGTTCTTAGTATAAACATGTTAATAGAATTATTATATGATATTTATATAAACTTATAATTACAGCCCAGCCTGCTCATTCTCTCTTATTATTTACAGTACCTTATTTTCTGAAAAAATCCCATTTGTTCTTTAAATTCGCACATATATATCGAGGCCTCGCCCGAACACGCGTTCTCGCTTTTGTTATTCCCGGCACCTTACATTTCCACTCGCTGACCACGGCACTGTTCTCGTTACATATTCATTACTTCCTCGGGTCCCGGTCGGTATGAAGACGTTATTTCATTTAGTTATTCATACTTAAACAGTTCAACCCGACCGGGCCGCGTGGGACAACTACGGCTGGATGTGAACCCTGTTGCAAGATAACGTGCACTGCTTAGCGTCTCTGCCTAATGTGGACTGTGTTGAGGCGGGAGGAAGATGCCGTTCACTGCCACCTGATTTCGTTGTCGTTTTTGACATTGAGTTGCTGTGTTCTATTGACTTTATGCATGAAACATAGTGGTTATTTCAGCAAAGTGTGTCGACGATATTTGGCGCTGCTAGACTGACGTCACTAAAAGTGGGAGGTACTTAACGATATTTCCTGTAGGTCGTCTTGCTGATATCACAAACTGTTCGTTCATGCGCCATTTTTCCTAGCGTCGTTTAAGTTTCTTGGCGTCCCCACGGCGCGCATACGAGAGTTGTTGAGTGCGTGCACCGTCACACTTATACAGAGTTCTGAGAATTCGAGGGTGGTGCAAATTCCTTGCCTGGTTACACAACAGTAACTGCGTCTTGCCTTGGTTCTAACTGTTCTCTTGCCACGTGGTCTGTTGCAATGGAATGAACGTTTGTCGTAAAATAAAACTTTCACAATATTTTTTCCAAAACCCCAAAAAAATGAAATAAATGAAATACAAAGACCCCATAACAGTAATAAATGAAACTACCCCATTTTGACGCGTTACAATACCCCACAATGAGAATTCTGCTGTCCAAAACAGAAGAAATCTCATTGACAAATCCCGAAGAGGACCGGTGAGGAACTGGTGCCAACAACCCCCCTTGTTCTTCTACATCATGGGTAACCGACCCCCCTGGCTTGGCAACTATGGACGCATCTGAACGAGATCACTGGACTTCTCCGTAAGAGATCCCAACACCGAGAAACCGAACAGACAAGTACCACAGCACACCTCACCTTCTAACATGCTACCCCCCAAAATCCTCAATCCCTGGCTTAGATTATGCCAGATCCTCCACCGATATGTTTCCCCTTGTATGCAAGCTGGGCTGCCTTTAGCAGATACTGGGCTCACACACACTCACATTACATACTGACATTACATGTCATAAAATTAAAAAATTTTCAAAAGTTATTTAAAGTACAACCCATTGGTTGTTTTCAGGTAAAATTGATTCATAAATTTTGTATAAATTTTAAATTATTCTCTTCACTGGTTTCTGTTTTTATTTAAAATAAGTTGATTTAAACATTTATTATAAATCAGAACATCCTTAACCTAACATGTGATCACTTAGAATCTAACAATACAAGTCGATACAATAAATCAATAAAAATAAACATGGTTAGTACACAAACAATAAAATAATCAAAGTTTAAAAATATTCATTAGCTGGCAGGCGCAAAACCAAGATTTTTTTTTTTTTTTTTTTTTTCAAAAAATATTTTCCAAAAAATTTTAAAATACAAAAAAAAATTTAAATTTATTCAAATGTTTCTTTTACATACAGAAATTATTAAAATTGGTTTAAATTGATAAAAAAACAAGTTGAATTGACTTCCATACTATTGACTTATATGACCTCACTGTCAGCTGATCAAAACTAGGTCAAGTCCACAACCTTGACCCACATACCTTATGTACAATTCCTATCTGAAAATACATTTAACATCTGTAACAATCCAACTTGAAACACAAACCATAATAAAATAAAATATTTAAAATAACAAAATATTATTATAAACAATAATCAAATTGACATTTAAATTATTCAAAATAAACAATTTTTAATTTTACATGATTTTCCAATTCCATCAAAATTTTGTCACTGGTTGTAAATTAAAATTTTATATCTTTATTATAAATCTCTCTCTTTGCTTAACAATCTTATTCTCCATTACTGTGGGTGATTTAAATACTTATAACAATTTACTTTACTACTTGACATTTATACATATATCAACTTTCTCCCTAACAACTATCAACTAACCTCTAACAACTTTTACTAACATGACACCCATCTCTATCAAAAACATCTACCAAACACTCTCTAACCCCCACTTATCATTAAACTCAAATCGCCACCTTCTCTCTATATATAAAAAAAATACTCTCTAACCCTTTGTACTTAGGATACGTGTTTCCCCCCCAAAAAAAACTCATTTCCCAGTATCTGGTCCCTGGATTCTACCTGAGGCGACCCCTTACCCCTAAATCGATCCCATCCCGTCCCAACTATCATTATGTTGCGGACTCCTACATTACACTACCCCTACTACAAAATTGCCATCCCCAAAAATCTCAATCTTATTACCTCACTTCAAATACAACAAAATAACATCATTAATTATAAACATCAACATATCACTCAAAACTCTACATATATTCTCCACATAAGTACTGTGTCAACATCAATACTTCTCAAAACTCTATAATATACATTAACTCAAAACAACATTACATTATTTTCATCTCTACTATTTCTTTAACTTCAACTTGACTGATCTATATGTCCCACAAAATATTCATCACCCACAAACTAGCTTTTCTTAGCTTTCACAAATTATTACTTTATTTCTCATTTTATCAAATTACTTTCCTCATTACTTTAAAATAGCCTATTAATTACTTGGAACATTTATAACCAATATACCAGTGACATTTTATTGCTGATCAGCTGGTCTCCTAACACAATGAAAACGCATCTCATAATTTTACAAATTACATGAAATATATAGGTTTATCAATACTCACTTCTGACCTCTTTGTTTCCCCTCTTTCTGATTCTGATACTTTGTGTTAACCGCCTGCCAGACGGTTTAACTATTGGCTTAGTTTAAAAAATACACACATTATATAAAACATATACTTTACATCAACTATTATATATAACCTACTAAAATACAATATTACCTTTAAAAAATTATAAAATGAACACCTCATAGTGAATGTATGAGCAGTTAGTTATTTAAACTGAGCACAAGCATTTTTATTGGATCGAAATTTGAGTTAGACATTTTTTATGTTATAAAATTTAAATTCGTAACTCATCTGAGCCACCTCCCATCCACACACACTATTGCAAATTATGTAAGGCTGTGGCGCCTTTTCGCCTCCGCAGACGGCATATTTTGGAGTAGTTTGACCTCTCCGTGTCTTTGCTTCGGCAGTTATATTTTAAAATCTATGAATATCAACATATTCTTGTCTATAATTAAACGCCCTTAAACAGGTCTACCACCTGGCTTTGCTGTTCCTACTCGAACAGAGTGGTAGCCGCTGTTCCATAGTACCTGGATTTCCCCTAAAGTTCACCCCCCATTTAATTTCTACTATATACCAATTTCAAGTCAGCTATGGTCAAGGGACTTGATATGACCATAGCTGGCCGCTAGCCAAATCCACGATTAGTGCTGGTAAGGCAGTAATCGCCCGAAAAGTCGGGGAAATCTAACTTCATTTCATTGCCTGCTCTACTTCATCATTAGTATGTGCGACACAAACGTCTATCATTGTACAAATTGAATTTGCACAAAAAAAAAATTGTGCCGCACATTATCGCCATTTTGGCCTCCGATGGAGGTAACACTCTCTGTTACCCCCAACCCATTTCGCTATCTACGAGAGCACAGGCCACCCCCGCAACAGCAGCTTAATAACTAGCTAATTAAATTTTTATATACATTCTAATATAATATTTTCATCAATAATCATTTAACTCATTCATAACTTTCTACCATTGGACTTTCTTAAAATTTTCAAAATGTATTATTAATAATTAGTATATATCATTTTTCATTTATTATTAAATTTTTTAATTATCATTTTTTATTGAACACAATTATTTCAAATAATCTCACTATTGAATTAAAATCTTAGTTACACCTGTGAAAATTCTTATTATACATGATTCATACTGTAAAAGTTCTATACTTACAGTCCATTTAACATGATATACACACAAAACATATTCACCATACCCCCCAATACTTTCACCTCACCTCTGAAACATTTAACACAAATGTTAGTTTAAATCAAACAATTTAGCCATCTATTACCAACTTTCCAAATCTCGTAAAATAAATTGAATTCATTTGAAGAATTTAATTAATTAGCATTTACATAATCAATCAAAGTATTTAGAACATCTCCAATTATTTTAATTAAATTCATTATTAAAATACAAATTCCAATACTATCAAAATATTTACCATTAACCAATTCCTGTTTTCAAAATTAATTCTGACATTTATTTAAATTGCAAAATATTATTATTATTATTATTATTATTATCATCACTTACCTATATACATACATTGTTTAGCTGACCTTCTACAATACACATAAATAAATGCACTACAATTATTTACAAACTTTTGTTATTAACTGTTCAGTTTTTCCGCACTTCATTGTCCAAATCTGCCATATCAGAACCATAAAACATAATGTTTATAACTGTCTTTTATTGTTTTATAGTTTAGCCTCCATCGTCCCAGATTAACCTTGGTTTTATGTAGCATCGTTCAATCTCATTCACACACAAATTACTGTTTTGTGTATTATAACCATACAAACTAACTTCATTCATCTTACCAAAATACTCATTAAACCAGTCAACGTTAGGTATTTTTGTTAAGTCTCCGTCAGTAAATTCACTCATTATCGGGTCACTTACTTTTGTCAAATCATTATAGTCATTATTATTCAAATATACTTCTAAACTTTCTTTCCATTCGTCATACTTTCTATCCAAATTATACAATTCTGTTACTTTCTCCATATACAATTCTCTGTTTAGCTCTCTCTCATCACCATACCAACTCACACTCTCAAAATTATTATAGACAGAGGGTACAAAATTACGCAACAAAAATAAATACTTCAATTCATCTATCAATACGGGACTCTTGCCCTTCTTAAACAACACTTGTGAACACATTAAATCATCATAAACATCATAAATAATAAGGGGAAAATTTACCCTCTGTCCCCATTCTACCACAACATTATTTTTCCTCTCTCTCTCTCTCTAACTCATACACACACATTAACATTTCATTATCACATTCCACCAACTCATCAGTACTTTCATTATTTAGTTTCACCGTATCACTTTCTGATACCAATTCTTCAAACACATTATTATACTCAATATTATTCTTCTCATTATTTTCAACATTATTGTTATCACTTGTTATCTTATTCTCTACTACTACGTTTTTACCCATATCATTATAATTATCCTCTGTTTTACATTCAAAATTTTCAGTTATCTTTTGTCTTTGTTTATCAAATTTTTCCACCACATTACTCTCTATTTTGTCAATTCTGTTATTCATATTTTTTAATGAATGACTCAACTTAATTCATTTGTCAGTTTGATAAAGTTACTCTCACATTTGATTTGTACTTTATTAATTTCAGTTTTGAGTTCATCCAATTTGCAATTAAATTCACTTTTAATTTCGGTCTTAATTTCATCAAAACGATCATTTAATTCGTCATGTTGTTTTTCTGAATTTTCTTTCATACTACACATCAAACTATACAAATTTGTTAACATGCTACTGTCGTCACATTTTTTATTTTGATTCATTGGAATAGGTGTTGATTGATGTTCGACATCTTTCATTATTTTTGATTCGGTTATTTCTGCATTACTGTCAGTGAAGCTGACTTCATTATTAGTTGTCATTTTTTACCTTGTATATAAACAACTGTAAATCACAATAAAACAAACCTAACCTACTCGCACGTGCGTAATTATGTGGGATACAATTTTTTACAAATTCGTCATTACCACATCCTATTTTCTGTGCATTAAAATAGGTCTATCCCGTATAAATAAAATTAAACGAAAATCCTGGCAGGGTCGCCATTTGTGACTATAAAAAAGAGGCCGAAATATATTAAATAAATAAAATTCACTACCAGAACTTACCTGTACGCAATCACAACTACTTACCATATTAAAATTTCTTCAGAAGACCAGGGTCGCCACGATTATTTTTTATAGGATAAAATATCGAAAACCTTTACACTCCACCTTAAATAAAAAGGACAATTTCGCTATCTGACCACACCCAATTAATAATTCAGAAAGATCCCGGAACGTTTAGACGAATTTTGCAACACAGAAATGAGAACGTGGTAATGATGAAATAACTTAGTCTAACACATTTTAGTGATTAAATGAATACTTTTAATGTTCTCTTCCTTGAAAATAAAATTATGCTCAATTGTACACATGGTAATTGAATTATTGTATTATATTTGTATCTGGAATAATTACGTTTACTGTTCTTAGTATAAACATGTTAATAGAATTATTATATGATATTTATATAAACTTATAATTACAGCCCAGCCTGCTCATTCTCTCTTATTATTTACAGTACCTTATTTTCTGAAAAAATCCCATTTGTTCTTTAAATTCGCACATATATATCGAGGCCTCGCCCGAACACGCGTTCTCGCTTTTGTTATTCCCGGCACCTTACATTTCCACTCGCTGACCACGGCACTGTTCTCGTTACATATTCATTACTTCCTCGGGTCCCGGTCGGTATGAAGACGTTATTTCATTTAGTTATTCATACTTAAACAGTTCAACCCGACCGGGCCGCGTGGGACAACTACGGCTGGATGTGAACCCTGTTGCAAGATAACGTGCACTGCTTAGCGTCTCTGCCTAATGTGGACTGTGTTGAGGCGGGAGGAAGATGCCGTTCACTGCCACCTGATTTCGTTGTCGTTTTTGACATTGAGTTGCTGTGTTCTATTGACTTTATGCATGAAACATAGTGGTTATTTCAGCAAAGTGTGTCGACGATATTTGGCGCTGCTAGACTGACGTCACTAAAAGTGGGAGGTACTTAACGATATTTCCTGTAGGTCGTCTTGCTGATATCACAAACTGTTCGTTCATGCGCCATTTTTCCTAGCGTCGTTTAAGTTTCTTGGCGTCCCCACGGCGCGCATACGAGAGTTGTTGAGTGCGTGCACCGTCACACTTATACAGAGTTCTGAGAATTCGAGGGTGGTGCAAATTCCTTGCCTGGTTACACAACAGTAACTGCGTCTTGCCTTGGTTCTAACTGTTCTCTTGCCACGTGGTCTGTTGCAATGGAATGAACGTTTGTCGTAAAATAAAACTTTCACAATATTTTTTCCAAAACCCCAAAAAAATGAAATAAATGAAATACAAAGACCCCATAACAGTAATAAATGAAACTACCCCATTTTGACGCGTTACAATACCCCACAATGAGAATTCTGCTGTCCAAAACAGAAGAAATCTCATTGACAAATCCCGAAGAGGACCGGTGAGGAACTGGTGCCAACAACCCCCCTTGTTCTTCTACATCATGGGTAACCGACCCCCCTGGCTTGGCAACTATGGACGCATCTGAACGAGATCACTGGACTTCTCCGTAAGAGATCCCAACACCGAGAAACCGAACAGACAAGTACCACAGCACACCTCACCTTCTAACATGCTACCCCCCAAAATCCTCAATCCCTGGCTTAGATTATGCCAGATCCTCCACCGATATGTTTCCCCTTGTATGCAAGCTGGGCTGCCTTTAGCAGATACTGGGCTCACACACACTCACATTACATACTGACATTACATATCATAAAATTAAAAAATTTTCAAAAGTTATTTAAAGTACAACCCATTGGTTGTTTTCAGGTAAAATTGATTCATAAATTTTGTATAAATTTTAAATTATTCTCTTCACTGGTTTCTGTTTTTATTTAAAATAAGTTGATTTAAACATTTATTATAATTCAGAACATCCTTAACCTAACATGTGATCACTTAGAATCTAACAATACAAGTCGATACAATAAATCAATAAAAATAAACATGGTTAGTACACAAACAATAAAATAATCAAAGTTTAAAAATATTCATTAGCTGGCAGGCGCAAAACCAAGATTTTTTTTTTTTTTTTTTTCAAAAAATATTTTCCAAAAAATTTTAAAATACAAAAAAAAATTTAAATTTATTCAAATGTTTCTTTTACATACAGAAATTATTAAAATTGGTTTAAATTGATAAAAAAACAAGTTGAATTGACTTCCATACTATTAACTTATATGACCTCACTGTCAGCTGATCAAAACTAGGTCAAGTCCACAACCTTGACCCACATACCTTATGTACAATTCCTATCTGAAAATACATTTAACATCTGTAACAATCCAACTTGAAACACAAACCATAATAAAATAAAATATTTAAAATAACAAAATATTATTATAAACAATAATCAAATTGACATTTAAATTATTCAAAATAAACAATTTTTAATTTTACATGATTTTCCAATTCCATCAAAATTTTGTCACTGGTTGTAAATTAAAATTTTATATCTTTATTATAAATCTCTCTCTTTGCTTAACAATCTTATTCTCCATTACTGTGGGTGATTTAAATACTTATAACAATTTACTTTACTACTTGACATTTATACATATATCAACTTTCTCCCTAACAACTATCAACTAACCTCTAACAACTTTTACTAACATGACACCCATCTCTATCAAAAACATCTACCAAACACTCTCTAACCCCCACTTATCATTAAACTCAAATCGCCACCTTCTCTCTATATATAAAAAAAATACTCTCTAACCCTTTGTACTTAGGATACGTGTTTCCCCCCCAAAAAAAACTCATTTCCCAGTATCTGGTCCCTGGATTCTACCTGAGGCGACCCCTTACCCCTAAATCGATCCCATCCCGTCCCAACTATCATTATGTTGCGGACTCCTACATTACACTACCCCTACTACAAAATTGCCATCCCCAAAAATCTCAATCTTATTACCTCACTTCAAATACAACAAAATAACATCATTAATTATAAACATCAACATATCACTCAAAACTCTACATATATTCTCCACATAACTACTGTGTCAACATCAATACTTCTCAAAACTCTATAATATACATTAACTCAAAACAACATTACATTATTTTCATCTCTACTATTTCTTTAACTTCAACTTGACTGATCTATATGTCCCACAAAATATTCATCACCCACAAACTAGCTTTTCTTAGCTTTCACAAATTATTACTTTATTTCTCATTTTATCAAATTACTTTCCTCATTACTTTAAAATAGCCTATTAATTACTTGGAACATTTATAACCAATATACCAGTGACATTTTATTGCTGATCAGCTGGTCTCCTAACACAATGAAAACGCATCTCATAATTTTACAAATTACATGAAATATATAGGTTTATCAATACTCACTTCTGACCTCTTTGTTTCCCCTCTTTCTGATTCTGATACTTTGTGTTAACCGCCTGCCAGACGGTTTAACTATTGGCTTAGTTTAAAAAATACACACATTATATAAAACATATACTTTACATCAACTATTATATATAACCTACTAAAATACAATATTACCTTTAAAAAATTATAAAATGAACACCTCATAGTGAATGTATGAGCAGTTAGTTATTTAAACTGAGCACAAGCATTTTTATTGGATTGAAATTTGAGTTAGACATTTTTTATGTTATAAAATTTAAATTCGTAACTCATCTGAGCCACCTCCCATCCACACACACTATTGCAAATTATGTAAGGCTGTGGCGCCTTTTCGCCTCCGCAGACGGCATATTTTGGAGTAGTTTGACCTCTCCGTGTCTTTGCTTCGGCAGTTATATTTTAAAATCTATGAATATCAACATATTCTTGTCTATAATTAAACGCCCTTAAACAGGTCTACCACCTGGCTTTGCTGTTCCTACTCGAACAGAGTGGTAGCCGCTGTTCCATAGTACCTGGATTTCCCCTAAAGTTCACCCCCCATTTAATTTCTACTATATACCAATTTCAAGTCAGCTATGGTCAAGGGACTTGATATGACCATAGCTGGCCGCTAGCCAAATCCACGATTAGTGCTGGTAAGGCAGTAATCGCCCGAAAAGTCGGGGAAATCTAACTTCATTTCATTGCCTGCTCTACTTCATCATTAGTATGTGCGACACAAACGTCTATCATTGTACAAATTGAATTTGCACAAAAAAAAAATTGTGCCGCACATTATCGCCATTTTGGCCTCCGATGGAGGTAACACTCTCTGTTACCCCCAACCCATTTCGCTATCTACGAGAGCACAGGCCACCCCCGCAACAGCAGCTTAATAACTAGCTAATTAAATTTTTATATACATTCTAATATAATATTTGCATCAATAATCATTTAACTCATTCATAACTTTCTACCATTGGACTTTCTTAAAATTTTCAAAATGTATTATTAATAATTAGTATATATCATTTTTCATTTATTATTAAATTTTTTAATTATCATTTTTTATTGAACACAATTATTTCAAATAATCTCACTATTGAATTAAAATCTTAGTTACACCTGTGAAAATTCTTATTATACATGATTCATACTGTAAAAGTTCTATACTTACAGTCCATTTAACATGATATACACACAAAACATATTCACCATACCCCCCAATACTTTCACCTCACCTCTGAAACATTTAACACAAATGTTAGTTTAAATCAAACAATTTAGCCATCTATTACCAACTTTCCAAATCTCGTAAAATAAATTGAATTCATTTGAAGAATTTAATTAATTAGCATTTACATAATCAATCAAAGTATTTAGAACATCTCCAATTATTTTAATTAAATTCATTATTAAAATACAAATTCCAATACTATCAAAATATTTACCATTAACCAATTCCTGTTTTCAAAATTAATTCTGACATTTATTTAAATTGCAAAATATTATTATTATTATTATTATTATTATCATCACTTACCTATATACATACATTGTTTAGCTGACCTTCTACAATACACATAAATAAATGCACTACAATTATTTACAAACTTTTGTTATTAACTGTTCAGTTTTTCCGCACTTCATTGTCCAAATCTGCCATATCAGAACCATAAAACATAATGTTTATAACTGTCTTTTATTGTTTTATAGTTTAGCCTCCATCGTCCCAGATTAACCTTGGTTTTATGTAGCATCGTTCAATCTCATTCACACACAAATTACTGTTTTGTGTATTATAACCATACAAACTAACTTCATTCATCTTACCAAAATACTCATTAAACCAGTCAACGTTAGGTATTTTTGTTAAGTCTCCGTCAGTAAATTCACTCATTATCGGGTCACTTACTTTTGTCAAATCATTATAGTCATTATTATTCAAATATACTTCTAAACTTTCTTTCCATTCGTCATACTTTCTATCCAAATTATACAATTCTGTTACTTTCTCCATATACAATTCTCTGTTTAGCTCTCTCTCATCACCATACCAACTCACACTCTCAAAATTATTATAGACAGAGGGTACAAAATTACGCAACAAAAATAAATACTTCAATTCATCTATCAATACGGGACTCTTGCCCTTCTTAAACAACACTTGTGAACACATTAAATCATCATAAACATCATAAATAATAAGGGGAAAATTTACCCTCTGTCCCCATTCTACCACAACATTATTTTTCCTCTCTCTCTCTCTCTAACTCATACACACACATTAACATTTCATTATCACATTCCACCAACTCATCAGTACTTTCATTATTTAGTTTCACCGTATCACTTTCTGATACCAATTCTTCAAACACATTATTATACTCAATATTATTCTTCTCATTATTTTCAACATTATTGTTATCACTTGTTATCTTATTCTCTACTACTACGTTTTTACCCATATCATTATAATTATCCTCTGTTTTACATTCAAAATTTTCAGTTATCTTTTGTCTTTGTTTATCAAATTTTTCCACCACATTACTCTCTATTTTGTCAATTCTGTTATTCATATTTTTTAATGAATGACTCAACTTAATTCATTTGTCAGTTTGATAAAGTTACTCTCACATTTGATTTGTACTTTATTAATTTCAGTTTTGAGTTCATCCAATTTGCAATTAAATTCACTTTTAATTTCGGTCTTAATTTCATCAAAACGATCATTTAATTCGTCATGTTGTTTTTCTGAATTTTCTTTCATACTACACATCAAACTATACAAATTTGTTAACATGCTACTGTCGTCACATTTTTTATTTTGATTCATTGGAATAGGTGTTGATTGATGTTCGACATCTTTCATTATTTTTGATTCGGTTATTTCTGCATTACTGTCAGTGAAGCTGACTTCATTATTAGTTGTCATTTTTTACCTTGTATATAAACAACTGTAAATCACAATAAAACAAACCTAACCTACTCGCACGTGCGTAATTATGTGGGATACAATTTTTTACAAATTCGTCATTACCACATCCTATTTTCTGTGCATTAAAATAGGTCTATCCCGTATAAATAAAATTAAACGAAAATCCTGGCAGGGTCGCCATTTGTGACTATAAAAAGAGGCCGAAATATATTAAATAAATAAAATTCACTACCAGAACTTACCTGTACGCAATCACAACTACTTACCATATTAAAATTTCTTCAGAAGACCAGGGTCGCCACGATTATTTTTTTATAGGATAAAATATCGAAAACCTTTACACTCCACCTTAAATAAAAAGGACAATTTCGCTATCTGACCACACCCAATTAATAATTCAGAAAGATCCCGGAACGTTTAGACGAATTTTGCAACACAGAAATGAGAACGTGGTAATGATGAAATAACTTAGTCTAACACATTTTAGTGATTAAATGAATACTTTTAATGTTCTCTTCCTTGAAAATAAAATTATGCTCATTGTACACATGGTAATTGAATTATTGTATTATATTTGTATCTGGAATAATTACGTTTACTGTTCTTAGTATAAACATGTTAATAGAATTATTATATGATATTTATATAAACTTATAATTACAGCCCAGCCTGCTCATTCTCTCTTATTATTTACAGTACCTTATTTTCTGAAAAAATCCCATTTGTTCTTTAAATTCGCACATATATATCGAGGCCTCGCCCGAACACGCGTTCTCGCTTTTGTTATTCCCGGCACCTTACATTTCCACTCGCTGACCACGGCACTGTTCTCGTTACATATTCATTACTTCCTCGGGTCCCGGTCGGTATGAAGACGTTATTTCATTTAGTTATTCATACTTAAACAGTTCAACCCGACCGGGCCGCGTGGGACAACTACGGCTGGATGTGAACCCTGTTGCAAGATAACGTGCACTGCTTAGCGTCTCTGCCTAATGTGGACTGTGTTGAGGCGGGAGGAAGATGCCGTTCACTGCCACCTGATTTCGTTGTCGTTTTTGACATTGAGTTGCTGTGTTCTATTGACTTTATGCATGAAACATAGTGGTTATTTCAGCAAAGTGTGTCGACGATATTTGGCGCTGCTAGACTGACGTCACTAAAAGTGGGAGGTACTTAACGATATTTCCTGTAGGTCGTCTTGCTGATATCACAAACTGTTCGTTCATGCGCCATTTTTCCTAGCGTCGTTTAAGTTTCTTGGCGTCCCCACGGCGCGCATACGAGAGTTGTTGAGTGCGTGCACCGTCACACTTATACAGAGTTCTGAGAATTCGAGGGTGGTGCAAATTCCTTGCCTGGTTACACAACAGTAACTGCGTCTTGCCTTGGTTCTAACTGTTCTCTTGCCACGTGGTCTGTTGCAATGGAATGAACGTTTGTCGTAAAATAAAACTTTCACAATATTTTTTCCAAAACCCCAAAAAAATGAAATAAATGAAATACAAAGACCCCATAACAGTAATAAATGAAACTACCCCATTTTGACGCGTTACAATACCCCACAATGAGAATTCTGCTGTCCAAAACAGAAGAAATCTCATTGACAAATCCCGAAGAGGACCGGTGAGGAACTGGTGCCAACAACCCCCCTTGTTCTTCTACATCATGGGTAACCGACCCCCCTGGCTTGGCAACTATGGACGCATCTGAACGAGATCACTGGACTTCTCCGTAAGAGATCCCAACACCGAGAAACCGAACAGACAAGTACCACAGCACACCTCACCTTCTAACATGCTACCCCCCAAAATCCTCAATCCCTGGCTTAGATTATGCCAGATCCTCCACCGATATGTTTCCCCTTGTATGCAAGCTGGGCTGCCTTTAGCAGATACTGGGCTCACACACACTCACATTACATACTGACATTACATATCATAAAATTAAAAAATTTTCAAAAGTTATTTAAAGTACAACCCATTGGTTGTTTTCAGGTAAAATTGATTCATAAATTTTGTATAAATTTTAAATTATTCTCTTCACTGGTTTCTGTTTTTATTTAAAATAAGTTGATTTAAACATTTATTATAATTCAGAACATCCTTAACCTAACATGTGATCACTTAGAATCTAACAATACAAGTCGATACAATAAATCAATAAAAATAAACATGGTTAGTACACAAACAATAAAATAATCAAAGTTTAAAAATATTCATTAGCTGGCAGGCGCAAAACCAAGATTTTTTTTTTTTTTTTTTTTTTCAAAAAATATTTTCCAAAAAATTTTAAAATACAAAAAAAAATTTAAATTTATTCAAATGTTTCTTTTACATACAGAAATTATTAAAATTGGTTTAAATTGATAAAAAAACAAGTTGAATTGACTTCCATACTATTAACTTATATGACCTCACTGTCAGCTGATCAAAACTAGGTCAAGTCCACAACCTTGACCCACATACCTTATGTACAATTCCTATCTGAAAATACATTTAACATCTGTAACAATCCAACTTGAAACACAAACCATAATAAAATAAAATATTTAAAATAACAAAATATTATTATAAACAATAATCAAATTGACATTTAAATTATTCAAAATAAACAATTTTTAATTTTACATGATTTTCCAATTCCATCAAAATTTTGTCACTGGTTGTAAATTAAAATTTTATATCTTTATTATAAATCTCTCTCTTTGCTTAACAATCTTATTCTCCATTACTGTGGGTGATTTAAATACTTATAACAATTTACTTTACTACTTGACATTTATACATATATCAACTTTCTCCCTAACAACTATCAACTAACCTCTAACAACTTTTACTAACATGACACCCATCTCTATCAAAAACATCTACCAAACACTCTCTAACCCCCACTTATCATTAAACTCAAATCGCCACCTTCTCTCTATATATAAAAAAAATACTCTCTAACCCTTTGTACTTAGGATACGTGTTTCCCCCCAAAAAAAAACTCATTTCCCAGTATCTGGTCCCTGGATTCTACCTGAGGCGACCCCTTACCCCTAAATCGATCCCATCCCGTCCCAACTATCATTATGTTGCGGACTCCTACATTACACTACCCCTACTACAAAATTGCCATCCCCAAAAATCTCAATCTTATTACCTCACTTCAAATACAACAAAATAACATCATTAATTATAAACATCAACATATCACTCAAAACTCTACATATATTCTCCACATAACTACTGTGTCAACATCAATACTTCTCAAAACTCTATAATATACATTAACTCAAAACAACATTACATTATTTTCATCTCTACTATTTCTTTAACTTCAACTTGACTGATCTATATGTCCCACAAAATATTCATCACCCACAAACTAGCTTTTCTTAGCTTTCACAAATTATTACTTTATTTCTCATTTTATCAAATTACTTTCCTCATTACTTTAAAATAGCCTATTAATTACTTGGAACATTTATAACCAATATACCAGTGACATTTTATTGCTGATCAGCTGGTCTCCTAACACAATGAAAACGCATCTCATAATTTTACAAATTACATGAAATATATAGGTTTATCAATACTCACTTCTGACCTCTTTGTTTCCCCTCTTTCTGATTCTGATACTTTGTGTTAACCGCCTGCCAGACGGTTTAACTATTGGCTTAGTTTAAAAAATACACACATTATATAAAACATATACTTTACATCAACTATTATATATAACCTACTAAAATACAATATTACCTTTAAAAAATTATAAAATGAACACCTCATAGTGAATGTATGAGCAGTTAGTTATTTAAACTGAGCACAAGCATTTTTATTGGATCGAAATTTGAGTTAGACATTTTTTATGTTATAAAATTTAAATTCGTAACTCATCTGAGCCACCTCCCATCCACACACACTATTGCAAATTATGTAAGGCTGTGGCGCCTTTTCGCCTCCGCAGACGGCATATTTTGGAGTAGTTTGACCTCTCCGTGTCTTTGCTTCGGCAGTTATATTTTAAAATCTATGAATATCAACATATTCTTGTCTATAATTAAACGCCCTTAAACAGGTCTACCACCTGGCTTTGCTGTTCCTACTCGAACAGAGTGGTAGCCGCTGTTCCATAGTACCTGGATTTCCCCTAAAGTTCACCCCCCATTTAATTTCTACTATATACCAATTTCAAGTCAGCTATGGTCAAGGGACTTGATATGACCATAGCTGGCCGCTAGCCAAATCCACGATTAGTGCTGGTAAGGCAGTAATCGCCCGAAAAGTCGGGGAAATCTAACTTCATTTCATTGCCTGCTCTACTTCATCATTAGTATGTGCGACACAAACGTCTATCATTGTACAAATTGAATTTGCACAAAAAAAAAATTGTGCCGCACATTATCGCCATTTTGGCCTCCGATGGAGGTAACACTCTCTGTTACCCCCAACCCATTTCGCTATCTACGAGAGCACAGGCCACCCCCGCAACAGCAGCTTAATAACTAGCTAATTAAATTTTTATATACATTCTAATATAATATTTTCATCAATAATCATTTAACTCATTCATAACTTTCTACCATTGGACTTTCTTAAAATTTTCAAAATGTATTATTAATAATTAGTATATATCATTTTTCATTTATTATTAAATTTTTTAATTATCATTTTTTATTGAACACAATTATTTCAAATAATCTCACTATTGAATTAAAATCTTAGTTACACCTGTGAAAATTCTTATTATACATGATTCATACTGTAAAAGTTCTATACTTACAGTCCATTTAACATGATATACACACAAAACATATTCACCATACCCCCCAATACTTTCACCTCACCTCTGAAACATTTAACACAAATGTTAGTTTAAATCAAACAATTTAGCCATCTATTACCAACTTTCCAAATCTCGTAAAATAAATTGAATTCATTTGAAGAATTTAATTAATTAGCATTTACATAATCAATCAAAGTATTTAGAACATCTCCAATTATTTTAATTAAATTCATTATTAAAATACAAATTCCAATACTATCAAAATATTTACCATTAACCAATTCCTGTTTTCAAAATTAATTCTGACATTTATTTAAATTGCAAAATATTATTATTATTATTATTATTATCATCACTTACCTATATACATACATTGTTTAGCTGACCTTCTACAATACACATAAATAAATGCACTACAATTATTTACAAACTTTTGTTATTAACTGTTCAGTTTTTCCGCACTTCATTGTCCAAATCTGCCATATCAGAACCATAAAACATAATGTTTATAACTGTCTTTTATTGTTTTATAGTTTAGCCTCCATCGTCCCAGATTAACCTTGGTTTTATGTAGCATCGTTCAATCTCATTCACACACAAATTACTGTTTTGTGTATTATAACCATACAAACTAACTTCATTCATCTTACCAAAATACTCATTAAACCAGTCAACGTTAGGTATTTTTGTTAAGTCTCCGTCAGTAAATTCACTCATTATCGGGTCACTTACTTTTGTCAAATCATTATAGTCATTATTATTCAAATATACTTCTAAACTTTCTTTCCATTCGTCATACTTTCTATCCAAATTATACAATTCTGTTACTTTCTCCATATACAATTCTCTGTTTAGCTCTCTCTCATCACCATACCAACTCACACTCTCAAAATTATTATAGACAGAGGGTACAAAATTACGCAACAAAAATAAATACTTCAATTCATCTATCAATACGGGACTCTTGCCCTTCTTAAACAACACTTGTGAACACATTAAATCATCATAATCATCATAAATAATAAGGGGAAAATTTACCCTCTGTCCCCATTCTACCACAACATTATTTTTCCTCTCTCTCTCTCTCTAACTCATACACACACATTAACATTTCATTATCACATTCCACCAACTCATCAGTACTTTCATTATTTAGTTTCACCGTATCACTTTCTGATACCAATTCTTCAAACACATTATTATACTCAATATTATTCTTCTCATTATTTTCAACATTATTGTTATCACTTGTTATCTTATTCTCTACTACTACGTTTTTACCCATATCATTATAATTATCCTCTGTTTTACATTCAAAATTTTCAGTTATCTTTTGTCTTTGTTTATCAAATTTTTCCACCACATTACTCTCTATTTTGTCAATTCTGTTATTCATATTTTTTAATGAATGACTCAACTTAATTCATTTGTCAGTTTGATAAAGTTACTCTCACATTTGATTTGTACTTTATTAATTTCAGTTTTGAGTTCATCCAATTTGCAATTAAATTCACTTTTAATTTCGGTCTTAATTTCATCAAAACGATCATTTAATTCGTCATGTTGTTTTTCTGAATTTTCTTTCATACTACACATCAAACTATACAAATTTGTTAACATGCTACTGTCGTCACATTTTTTATTTTGATTCATTGGAATAGGTGTTGATTGATGTTCGACATCTTTCATTATTTTTGATTCGGTTATTTCTGCATTACTGTCAGTGAAGCTGACTTCATTATTAGTTGTCATTTTTTACCTTGTATATAAACAACTGTAAATCACAATAAAACAAACCTAACCTACTCGCACGTGCGTAATTATGTGGGATACAATTTTTTACAAATTCGTCATTACCACATCCTATTTTCTGTGCATTAAAATAGGTCTATCCCGTATAAATAAAATTAAACGAAAATCCTGGCAGGGTCGCCATTTGTGACTATAAAAAAGAGGCCGAAATATATTAAATAAATAAAATTCACTACCAGAACTTACCTGTACGCAATCACAACTACTTACCATATTAAAATTTCTTCAGAAGACCAGGGTCGCCACGATTATTTTTTATAGGATAAAATATCGAAAACCTTTACACTCCACCTTAAATAAAAAGGACAATTTCGCTATCTGACCACACCCAATTAATAATTCAGAAAGATCCCGGAACGTTTAGACGAATTTTGCAACACAGAAATGAGAACGTGGTAATGATGAAATAACTTAGTCTAACACATTTTAGTGATTAAATGAATACTTTTAATGTTCTCTTCCTTGAAAATAAAATTATGCTCAATTGTACACATGGTAATTGAATTATTGTATTATATTTGTATCTGGAATAATTACGTTTACTGTTCTTAGTATAAACATGTTAATAGAATTATTATATGATATTTATATAAACTTATAATTACAGCCCAGCCTGCTCATTCTCTCTTATTATTTACAGTACCTTATTTTCTGAAAAAATCCCATTTGTTCTTTAAATTCGCACATATATATCGAGGCCTCGCCCGAACACGCGTTCTCGCTTTTGTTATTCCCGGCACCTTACATTTCCACTCGCTGACCACGGCACTGTTCTCGTTACATATTCATTACTTCCTCGGGTCCCGGTCGGTATGAAGACGTTATTTCATTTAGTTATTCATACTTAAACAGTTCAACCCGACCGGGCCGCGTGGGACAACTACGGCTGGATGTGAACCCTGTTGCAAGATAACGTGCACTGCTTAGCGTCTCTGCCTAATGTGGACTGTGTTGAGGCGGGAGGAAGATGCCGTTCACTGCCACCTGATTTCGTTGTCGTTTTTGACATTGAGTTGCTGTGTTCTATTGACTTTATGCATGAAACATAGTGGTTATTTCAGCAAAGTGTGTCGACGATATTTGGCGCTGCTAGACTGACGTCACTAAAAGTGGGAGGTACTTAACGATATTTCCTGTAGGTCGTCTTGCTGATATCACAAACTGTTCGTTCATGCGCCATTTTTCCTAGCATCGTTTAAGTTTCTTGGCGTCCCCACGGCGCGCATACGAGAGTTGTTGAGTGCGTGCACCGTCACACTTATACAGAGTTCTGAGAATTCGAGGGTGGTGCAAATTCCTTGCCTGGTTACACAACAGAAACTGCGTCTTGCCTTGGTTCTAACTGTTCTCTTGCCACGTGGTCTGTTGCAATGGAATGAACGTTTGTCGTAAAATAAAACTTTCACAATATTTTTTCCAAAACCCCAAAAAAATGAAATAAATGAAATACAAAGACCCCATAACAGTAATAAATGAACCCCATTTTGACGCGTTACAATACCCCACAATGAGAATTCTGCTGTCCAAAACAGAAGAAATCTCATTGACAAATCCCGAAGAGGACCGGTGAGGAACTGGTGCCAACAACCCCCCTTGTTCTTCTACATCATGGGTAACCGACCCCCCTGGCTTGGCAACTATGGACGCATCTGAACGAGATCACTGGACTTCTCCGTAAGAGATCCCAACACCGAGAAACCGAACAGACAAGTACCACAGCACACCTCACCTTCTAACATGCTACCCCCCAAAATCCTCAATCCCTGGCTTAGATTATGCCAGATCCTCCACCGATATGTTTCCCCTTGTATGCAAGCTGGGCTGCCTTTAGCAGATACTGGGCTCACACACACTCACATTACATACTGACATTACATATCATAAAATTAAAAAATTTTCAAAAGTTATTTAAAGTACAACCCATTGGTTGTTTTCAGGTAAAATTGATTCATAAATTTTGTATAAATTTTAAATTATTCTCTTCACTGGTTTCTGTTTTTATTTAAAATAAGTTGATTTAAACATTTATTATAATTCAGAACATCCTTAACCTAACATGTGATCACTTAGAATCTAACAATACTAGTCGATACAATAATTCAATAAAAATAAACATGGGTAGTACACAAACAATAAAATAATCAAAGTTTAAAAATATTCATTAGCTGGCAGGCGCAAAACCAAGATTTTTTTTTTTTTTTTTTTTTTCAAAAAATATTTTCCAAAAAATTTTAAAATACAAAAAAAAATTTAAATTTATTCAAATGTTTCTTTTACATACAGAAATTATTAAAATTGGTTTAAATTGATAAAAAAACACAAGTTGAATTGACTTCCATACTATTAACTTATATGACCTCACTGTCAGCTGATCAAAACTAGGTCAAGTCCACAACCTTGACCCACATACCTTATGTACAATTCCTATCTGAAAATACATTTAACATCTGTAACAATCCAACTTGAAACACAAACCATAATAAAATAAAATATTTAAAATAACAAAATATTATTATAAACAATAATCAAATTGACATTTAAATTATTCAAAATAAACAATTTTTAATTTTACATGATTTTCCAATTCCATCAAAATTTTGTCACTGGTTGTAAATTAAAATTTTATATCTTTATTATAAATCTCTCTCTTTGCTTAACAATCTTATTCTCCATTACTGTGGGTGATTTAAATACTTATAACAATTTACTTTACTACTTGACATTTATACATATATCAACTTTCTCCCTAACAACTATCAACTAACCTCTAACAACTTTTACTAACATGACACCCATCTCTATCAAAAACATCTACCAAACACTCTCTAACCCCCACTTATCATTAAACTCAAATCGCCACCTTCTCTCTATATATAAAAAAAATACTCTCTAACCCTTTGTACTTAGGATACGTGTTTCCCCCCCAAAAAAAACTCATTTCCCAGTATCTGGTCCCTGGATTCTACCTGAGGCGACCCCTTACCCCTAAATCGATCCCATCCCGTCCCAACTATCATTATGTTGCGGACTCCTACATTACACTACCCCTACTACAAAATTGCCATCCCCAAAAATCTCAATCTTATTACCTCACTTCAAATACAACAAAATAACATCATTAATTATAAACATCAACATATCACTCAAAACTCTACATATATTCTCCACATAACTACTGTGTCAACATCAATACTTCTCAAAACTCTATAATATACATTAACTCAAAACAACATTACATTATTTTCATCTCTACTATTTCTTTAACTTCAACTTGACTGATCTATATGTCCCACAAAATATTCATCACCCACAAACTAGCTTTTCTTAGCTTTCACAAATTATTACTTTATTTCTCATTTTATCAAATTACTTTCCTCATTACTTTAAAATAGCCTATTAATTACTTGGAACATTTATAACCAATATACCAGTGACATTTTATTGCTGATCAGCTGGTCTCCTAACACAATGAAAACGCATCTCATAATTTTACAAATTACATGAAATATATAGGTTTATCAATACTCACTTCTGACCTCTTTGTTTCCCCTCTTTCTGATTCTGATACTTTGTGTTAACCGCCTGCCAGACGGTTTAACTATTGGCTTAGTTTAAAAAATACACACATTATATAAAACATATACTTTACATCAACTATTATATATAACCTACTAAAATACAATATTACCTTTAAAAAATTATAAAATGAACACCTCATAGTGAATGTATGAGCAGTTAGTTATTTAAACTGAGCACAAGCATTTTTATTGGATCGAAATTTGAGTTAGACATTTTTTATGTTATAAAATTTAAATTCGTAACTCATCTGAGCCACCTCCCATCCACACACACTATTGCAAATTATGTAAGGCTGTGGCGCCTTTTCGCCTCCGCAGACGGCATATTTTGGAGTAGTTTGACCTCTCCGTGTCTTTGCTTCGGCAGTTATATTTTAAAATCTATGAATATCAACATATTCTTGTCTATAATTAAACGCCCTTAAACAGGTCTACCACCTGGCTTTGCTGTTCCTACTCGAACAGAGTGGTAGCCGCTGTTCCATAGTACCTGGATTTCCCCTAAAGTTCACCCCCCATTTAATTTCTACTATATACCAATTTCAAGTCAGCTATGGTCAAGGGACTTGATATGACCATAGCTGGCCGCTAGCCAAATCCACGATTAGTGCTGGTAAGGCAGTAATCGCCCGAAAAGTCGGGGAAATCTAACTTCATTTCATTGCCTGCTCTACTTCATCATTAGTATGTGCGACACAAACGTCTATCATTGTACAAATTGAATTTGCACAAAAAAAAAATTGTGCCGCACATTATCGCCATTTTGGCCTCCGATGGAGGTAACACTCTCTGTTACCCCCAACCCATTTCGCTATCTACGAGAGCACAGCCCACCCCCGCAACAGCAGCTTAATAACTAGCTAATTAAATTTTTATATACATTCTAATATAATATTTTCATCAATAATCATTTAACTCATTCATAACTTTCTACCATTGGACTTTCTTAAAATTTTCAAAATGTATTATTAATAATTAGTATATATCATTTTTCATTTATTATTAAATTTTTTAATTATCATTTTTTATTGAACACAATTATTTCAAATAATCTCACTATTGAATTAAAATCTTAGTTACACCTGTGAAAATTCTTATTATACATGATTCATACTGTAAAAGTTCTATACTTACAGTCCATTTAACATGATATACACACAAAACATATTCACCATACCCCCCAATACTTTCACCTCACCTCTGAAACATTTAACACAAATGTTAGTTTAAATCAAACAATTTAGCCATCTATTACCAACTTTCCAAATCTCGTAAAATAAATTGAATTCATTTGAAGAATTTAATTAATTAGCATTTACATAATCAATCAAAGTATTTAGAACATCTCCAATTATTTTAATTAAATTCATTATTAAAATACAAATTCCAATACTATCAAAATATTTACCATTAACCAATTCCTGTTTTCAAAATTAATTCTGACATTTATTTAAATTGCAAAATATTATTATTATTATTATTATTATCATCACTTACCTATATACATACATTGTTTAGCTGACCTTCTACAATACACATAAATAAATGCACTACAATTATTTACAAACTTTTGTTATTAACTGTTCAGTTTTTCCGCACTTCATTGTCCAAATCTGCCATATCAGAACCATAAAACATAATGTTTATAACTGTCTTTTATTGTTTTATAGTTTAGCCTCCATCGTCCCAGATTAACCTTGGTTTTATGTAGCATCGTTCAATCTCATTGACACACAAATTACTGTTTTGTGTATTATAACCATACAAACTAACTTCATTCATCTTACCAAAATACTCATTAAACCAGTCAACGTTAGGTATTTTTGTTAAGTCTCCGTCAGTAAATTCACTCATTATCGGGTCACTTACTTTTGTCAAATCATTATAGTCATTATTATTCAAATATACTTCTAAACTTTCTTTCCATTCGTCATACTTTCTATCCAAATTATACAATTCTGTTACTTTCTCCATATACAATTCTCTGTTTAGCTCTCTCTCATCACCATACCAACTCACACTCTCAAAATTATTATAGACAGAGGGTACAAAATTACGCAACAAAAATAAATACTTCAATTCATCTATCAATACGGGACTCTTGCCCTTCTTAAACAACACTTGTGAACACATTAAATCATCATAAACATCATAAATAATAAGGGGAAAATTTACCCTCTGTCCCCATTCTACCACAACATTATTTTTCCTCTCTCTCTCTCTAACTCATACACACACATTAACATTTCATTATCACATTCCACCAACTCATCAGTACTTTCATTATTTAGTTTCACCGTATCACTTTCTGATACCAATTCTTCAAACACATTATTATACTCAATATTATTCTTCTCATTATTTTCAACATTATTGTTATCACTTGTTATCTTATTCTCTACTACTACGTTTTTACCCATATCATTATAATTATCCTCTGTTTTACATTCAAAATTTTCAGTTATCTTTTGTCTTTGTTTATCAAATTTTTCCACCACATTACTCTCTATTTTGTCAATTCTGTTATTCATATTTTTTAATGAATGACTCAACGTTTCATTTAATTCATTTGTCAGTTTGATAAAGTTACTCTCACATTTGATTTGTACTTTATTAATTTCAGTTTTGAGTTCATCCAATTTGCAATTAAATTCACTTTTAATTTCGGTCTTAATTTCATCAAAACGATCATTTAATTCGTCATGTTGTTTTTCTGAATTTTCTTTCATACTACACATCAAACTATACAAATTTGTTAACATGCTACTGTCGTCACATTTTTTATTTTGATTCATTGGAATAGGTGTTGATTGATGTTCGACATCTTTCATTATTTTTGATTCGGTTATTTCTGCATTACTGTCAGTGAAGCTGACTTCATTATTAGTTGTCATTTTTTACCTTGTATATAAACAACTGTAAATCACAATAAAACAAACCTAACCTACTCGCACGTGCGTAATTATGTGGGATACAATTTTTTACAAATTCGTCATTACCACATCCTATTTTCTGTGCATTAAAATAGGTCTATCCCGTATAAATAAAATTAAACGAAAATCCTGGCAGGGTCGCCATTTGTGACTATAAAAAAGAGGCCGAAATATATTAAATAAATAAAATTCACTACCAGAACTTACCTGTACGCAATCACAACTACTTACCATATTAAAATTTCTTCAGAAGACCAGGGTCGCCACGATTATTTTTTATAGGATAAAATATCGAAAACCTTTACACTCCACCTTAAATAAAAAGGACAATTTCGCTATCTGACCACACCCAATTAATAATTCAGAAAGATCCCGGAACGTTTAGACGAATTTTGCAACACAGAAATGAGAACGTGGTAATGATGAAATAACTTAGTCTAACACATTTTAGTGATTAAATGAATACTTTTAATGTTCTCTTCCTTGAAAATAAAATTATGCTCAATTGTACACATGGTAATTGAATTATTGTATTATATTTGTATCTGGAATAATTACGTTTACTGTTCTTAGTATAAACATGTTAATAGAATTATTATATGATATTTATATAAACTTATAATTACAGCCCAGCCTGCTCATTCTCTCTTATTATTTACAGTACCTTATTTTCTGAAAAAATCCCATTTGTTCTTTAAATTCGCACATATATATCGAGGCCTCGCCCGAACACGCGTTCTCGCTTTTGTTATTCCCGGCACCTTACATTTCCACTCGCTGACCACGGCACTGTTCTCGTTACATATTCATTACTTCCTCGGGTCCCGGTCGGTATGAAGACGTTATTTCATTTAGTTATTCATACTTAAACAGTTCAACCCGACCGGGCCGCGTGGGACAACTACGGCTGGATGTGAACCCTGTTGCAAGATAACGTGCACTGCTTAGCGTCTCTGCCTAATGTGGACTGTGTTGAGGCGGGAGGAAGATGCCGTTCACTGCCACCTGATTTCGTTGTCGTTTTTGACATTGAGTTGCTGTGTTCTATTGACTTTATGCATGAAACATAGTGGTTATTTCAGCAAAGTGTGTCGACGATATTTGGCGCTGCTAGACTGACGTCACTAAAAGTGGGAGGTACTTAACGATATTTCCTGTAGGTCGTCTTGCAGATATCACAAACTGTTCGTTCATGCGCCATTTTTCCTAGCGCCGTTTAAGTTTCTTGGCGTCCCCACGGCGCGCATACGAGAGTTGTTGAGTGCGTGCACCGTCACACTTATACAGAGTTCTGAGAATTCGAGGGTGGTGCAAATTCCTTGCCTGGTTACACAACAGAAACTGCGTCTTGCCTTGGTTCTAACTGTTCTCTTGCCACGTGGTCTGTTGCAATGGAATGAACGTTTGTCGTAAAATAAAACTTTCACAATATTTTTTCCAAAACCCCAAAAAAATGAAATAAATGAAATACAAAGACCCCATAACAGTAATAAATGAAACTACCCCATTTTGACGCGTTACAATACCCCACAATGAGAATTCTGCTGTCCAGAACAGAAGAAATCTCATTGACAAATCCCGAAGAGGACCGGTGAGGAACTGGTGCCAACAACCCCCCTTGTTCTTCTACATCATGGGTAACCGACCCCCCTGGCTTGGCAACTATGGACGCATCTGAACGAGATCACTGGACTTCTCCGTAAGAGATCCCAACACCGAGAAACCGAACAGACAAGTACCACAGCACACCTCACCTTCTAACATGCTACCCCCCAAAATCCTCAATCCCTGGCTTAGATTATGCCAGATCCTCCACCGATATGTTTCCCCTTGTATGCAAGCTGGGCTGCCTTTAGCAGATACTGGGCTCACACACACTCACATTACATACTGACATTACATATCATAAAATTAAAAAATTTTCAAAAGTTATTTAAAGTACAACCCATTGGTTGTTTTCAGGTAAAATTGATTCATAAATTTTGTATAAATTTTAAATTATTCTCTTCACTGGTTTCTGTTTTTATTTAAAATAAGTTGATTTAAACATTTATTATAATTCAGAACATCCTTAACCTAACATGTGATCACTTAGAATCTAACAATACAAGTCGATACAATAATTCAATAAAAATAAACATGGTTAGTACACAAACAATAAAATAATCAAAGTTTAAAAATATTCATTAGCTGGCAGGCGCAAAACCAAGATTTTTTTTTTTTTTTTTTTCAAAAAATATTTTCCAAAAAATTTTAAAATACAAAAAAAAATTTAAATTTATTCAAATGTTTCTTTTACATACAGAAATTATTAAAATTGGTTTAAATTGATCAAAAAACACAAGTTGAATTGACTTCCATACTATTAACTTATATGACCTCACTGTCAGCTGATCAAAACTAGGTCAAGTCCACAACCTTGACCCACATACCTTATGTACAATTCCTATCTGAAAATACATTTAACATCTGTAACAATCCAACTTGAAACACAAACCATAATAAAATAAAATATTTAAAATAACAAAATATTATTATAAACAATAATCAAATTGACATTTAAATTATTCAAAATAAACAATTTTTAATTTTACATGATTTTCCAATTCCATCAAAATTTTGTCACTGGTTGTAAATTAAAATTTTATATCTTTATTATAAATCTCTCTCTTTGCTTAACAATCTTATTCTCCATTACTGTGGGTGATTTAAATACTTATAACAATTTACTTTACTACTTGACATTTATACATATATCAACTTTCTCCCTAACAACTATCAACTAACCTCTAACAACTTTTACTAACATGACACCCATCTCTATCAAAAACATCTACCAAACACTCTCTAACCCCCACTTATCATTAAACTCAAATCGCCACCTTCTCTCTATATATAAAAAAAATACTCTCTAACCCTTTGTACTTAGGATACGTGTTTCCCCCCCAAAAAAAACTCATTTCCCAGTATCTGGTCCCTGGATTCTACCTGAGGCGACCCCTTACCCCTAAATCGATCCCATCCCGTCCCAACTATCATTATGTTGCGGACTCCTACATTACACTACCCCTACTACAAAATTGCCATCCCCAAAAATCTCAATCTTATTACCTCACTTCAAATACAACAAAATAACATCATTAATTATAAACATCAACATATCACTCAAAACTCTACATATATTCTCCACATAACTACTGTGTCAACATCAATACTTCTCAAAACTCTATAATATACATTAACTCAAAACAACATTACATTATTTTCATCTCTACTATTTCTTTAACTTCAACTTGGACTGATCTATATGTCCCACAAAATATTCATCACCCACAAACTAGCTTTTCTTAGCTTTCACAAATTATTACTTTATTTCTCATTTTATCAAATTACTTTCCTCATTACTTTAAAATAGCCTATTAATTACTTGGAACATTTATAACCAATATACCAGTGACATTTTATTGCTGATCAGCTGGTCTCCTAACACAATGAAAACGCATCTCATAATTTTACAAATTACATGAAATATATAGGTTTATCAATACTCACTTCTGACCTCTTTGTTTCCCCTCTTTCTGATTCTGATACTTTGTGTTAACCGCCTGCCAGACGGTTTAACTATTGGCTTAGTTTAAAAAATACACACATTATATAAAACATATACTTTACATCAACTATTATATATAACCTACTAAAATACAATATTACCTTTAAAAAATTATAAAATGAACACCTCATAGTGAATGTATGAGCAGTTAGTTATTTAAACTGAGCACAAGCATTTTTATTGGATCGAAATTTGAGTTAGACATTTTTTATGTTATAAAATTTAAATTCGTAACTCATCTGAGCCACCTCCCATCCACACACACTATTGCAAATTATGTAAGGCTGTGGCGCCTTTTCGCCTCCGCAGACGGCATATTTTGGAGTAGTTTGACCTCTCCGTGTCTTTGCTTCGGCAGTTATATTTTAAAATCTATGAATATCAACATATTCTTGTCTATAATTAAACGCCCTTAAACAGGTCTACCACCTGGCTTTGCTGTTCCTACTCGAACAGAGTGGTAGCCGCTGTTCCATAGTACCTGGATTTCCCCTAAAGTTCACCCCCCATTTAATTTCTACTATATACCAATTTCAAGTCAGCTATGGTCAAGGGACTTGATATGACCATAGCTGGCCGCTAGCCAAATCCACGATTAGTGCTGGTAAGGCAGTAATCGCCCGAAAAGTCGGGGAAATCTAACTTCATTTCATTGCCTGCTCTACTTCATCATTAGTATGTGCGACACAAACGTCTATCATTGTACAAATTGAATTTGCACAAAAAAAAAATTGTGCCGCACATTATCGCCATTTTGGCCTCCGATGGAGGTAACACTCTCTGTTACCCCCAACCCATTTCGCTATCTACGAGAGCACAGGCCACCCCCGCAACAGCAGCTTAATAACTAGCTAATTAAATTTTTATATACATTCTAATATAATATTTTCATCAATAATCATTTAACTCATTCATAACTTTCTACCATTGGACTTTCTTAAAATTTTCAAAAATGTATTATTAATAATTAGTATATATCATTTTTCATTTATTATTAAATTTTTTAATTATCATTTTTTATTGAACACAATTATTTCAAATAATCTCACTATTGAATTAAAATCTTAGTTACACCTGTGAAAATTCTTATTATACATGATTCATACTGTAAAAGTTCTATACTTACAGTCCATTTAACATGATATACACACAAAACATATTCACCATACCCCCCAATACTTTCACCTCACCTCTGAAACATTTAACACAAATGTTAGTTTAAATCAAACAATTTAGCCATCTATTACCAACTTTCCAAATCTCGTAAAATAAATTGAATTCATTTGAAGAATTTAATTAATTAGCATTTACATAATCAATCAAAGTATTTAGAACATCTCCAATTATTTTAATTAAATTCATTATTAAAATACAAATTCCAATACTATCAAAATATTTACCATTAACCAATTCCTGTTTTCAAAATTAATTCTGACATTTATTTAAATTGCAAAATATTATTATTATTATTATTATTATTATCATCACTTACCTATATACATACATTGTTTAGCTGACCTTCTACAATACACATAAATAAATGCACTACAATTATTTACAAACTTTTGTTATTAACTGTTCAGTTTTTCCGCACTTCATTGTCCAAATCTGCCATATCAGAACCATAAAACATAATGTTTATAACTGTCTTTTATTGTTTTATAGTTTAGCCTCCATCGTCCCAGATTAACCTTGGTTTTATGTAGCATCGTTCAATCTCATTGACACACAAATTACTGTTTTGTGTATTATAACCATACAAACTAACTTCATTCATCTTACCAAAATACTCATTAAACCAGTCAACGTTAGGTATTTTTGTTAAGTCTCCGTCAGTAAATTCACTCATTATCGGGTCACTTACTTTTGTCAAATCATTATAGTCATTATTATTCAAATATACTTCTAAACTTTCTTTCCATTCGTCATACTTTCTATCCAAATTATACAATTCTGTTACTTTCTCCATATACAATTCTCTGTTTAGCTCTCTCTCATCACCATACCAACTCACACTCTCAAAATTATTATAGACAGAGGGTACAAAATTACGCAACAAAAATAAATACTTCAATTCATCTATCAATACGGGACTCTTGCCCTTCTTAAACAACACTTGTGAACACATTAAATCATCATAAACATCATAAATAATAAGGGGAAAATTTACCCTCTGTCCCCATTCTACCACAACATTATTTTTCCTCTCTCTCTCTCTCTAACTCATACACACACATTAACATTTCATTATCACATTCCACCAACTCATCAGTACTTTCATTATTTAGTTTCACCGTATCACTTTCTGATACCAATTCTTCAAACACATTATTATACTCAATATTATTCTTCTCATTATTTTCAACATTATTGTTATCACTTGTTATCTTATTCTCTACTACTACGTTTTTACCCATATCATTATAATTATCCTCTGTTTTACATTCAAAATTTTCAGTTATCTTTTGTCTTTGTTTATCAAATTTTTCCACCACATTACTCTCTATTTTGTCAATTCTGTTATTCATATTTTTTAATGAATGACTCAACGTTTCATTTAATTCATTTGTCAGTTTGATAAAGTTACTCTCACATTTGATTTGTACTTTATTAATTTCAGTTTTGAGTTCATCCAATTTGCAATTAAATTCACTTTTAATTTCGGTCTTAATTTCATCAAAACGATCATTTAATTCGTCATGTTGTTTTTCTGAATTTTCTTTCATACTACACATCAAACTATACAAATTTGTTAACATGCTACTGTCGTCACATTTTTTATTTTGATTCATTGGAATAGGTGTTGATTGATGTTCGACATCTTTCATTATTTTTGATTCGGTTATTTCTGCATTACTGTCAGTGAAGCTGACTTCATTATTAGTTGTCATTTTTTACCTTGTATATAAACAACTGTAAATCACAATAAAACAAACCTAACCTACTCGCACGTGCGTAATTATGTGGGATACAATTTTTTACAAATTCGTCATTACCACATCCTATTTTCTGTGCATTAAAATAGGTCTATCCCGTATAAATAAAATTAAACGAAAATCCTGGCAGGGTCGCCATTTGTGACTATAAAAAAGAGGCCGAAATATATTAAATAAATAAAATTCACTACCAGAACTTACCTGTACGCAATCACAACTACTTACCATATTAAAATTTCTTCAGAAGACCAGGGTCGCCACGATTATTTTTTATAGGATAAAATATCGAAAACCTTTACACTCCACCTTAAATAAAAAGGACAATTTCGCTATCTGACCACACCCAATTAATAATTCAGAAAGATCCCGGAACGTTTAGACGAATTTTGCAACACAGAAATGAGAACGTGGTAATGATGAAATAACTTAGTCTAACACATTTTAGTGATTAAATGAATACTTTTAATGTTCTCTTCCTTGAAAATAAAATTATGCTCAATTGTACACATGGTAATTGAATTATTGTATTATATTTGTATCTGGAATAATTACGTTTACTGTTCTTAGTATAAACATGTTAATAGAATTATTATATGATATTTATATAAACTTATAATTACAGCCCAGCCTGCTCATTCTCTCTTATTATTTACAGTACCTTATTTTCTGAAAAAATCCCATTTGTTCTTTAAATTCGCACATATATATCGAGGCCTCGCCCGAACACGCGTTCTCGCTTTTGTTATTCCCGGCACCTTACATTTCCACTCGCTGACCACGGCACTGTTCTCGTTACATATTCATTACTTCCTCGGGTCCCGGTCGGTATGAAGACGTTATTTCATTTAGTTATTCATACTTAAACAGTTCAACCCGACCGGGCCGCGTGGGACAACTACGGCTGGATGTGAACCCTGTTGCAAGATAACGTGCACTGCTTAGCGTCTCTGCCTAATGTGGACTGTGTTGAGGCGGGAGGAAGATGCCGTTCACTGCCACCTGATTTCGTTGTCGTTTTTGACATTGAGTTGCTGTGTTCTATTGACTTTATGCATGAAACATAGTGGTTATTTCAGCAAAGTGTGTCGACGACATTTGGCGCTGCTACACTGACGTCACTAAAAGTGGGAGGTACTTAACGATATTTCCTGTAGGTCGTCTTGCTGATATCACAAACTGTTCGTTCATGCGCCATTTTTCCTAGCGTCGTTTAAGTTTCTTGGCGTCCCCACGGCGCGCATATGAGAGTTGTTGAGTGCGTGCACCGTCACACTTATACAGAGTTCTGAGAATTCGAGGGTGGTGCAAATTCCTTGCCTGGTTACACAACAGAAACTGCGTCTTGCCTTGGTTCTAACTGTTCTCTTGCCACGTGGTCTGTTGCAATGGAATGAACGTTTGTCGTAAAATAAAACTTTCACAATATTTTTTCCAAAACCCCAAAAAAATGAAATAAATGAAATACAAAGACCCCATAACAGTAATAAATGAAACTACCCCATTTTGACGCGTTACAATACCCCACAATGAGAATTCTGCTGTCCAGAACAGAAGAAATCTCATTGACAAATCCCGAAGAGGACCGGTGAGGAACTGGTGCCAACAACCCCCCTTGTTCTTCTACATCATGGGTAACCGACCCCCCTGGCTTGGCAACTATGGACGCATCTGAACGAGATCACTGGACTTCTCCGTAAGAGATCCCAACACCGAGAAACCGAACAGACAAGTACCACAGCACACCTCACCTTCTAACATGCTACCCCCCAAAATCCTCAATCCCTGGCTTAGATTATGCCAGATCCTCCACCGATATGTTTCCCCTTGTATGCAAGCTGGGCTGCCTTTAGCAGATACTGGGCTCACACACACTCACATTACATACTGACATTACATATCATAAAATTAAAAAATTTTCAAAAGTTATTTAAAGTACAACCCATTGGTTGTTTTCAGGTAAAATTGATTCATAAATTTTGTATAAATTTTAAATTATTCTCTTCACTGGTTTCTGTTTTTATTTAAAATAAGTTGATTTAAACATTTATTATAATTCAGAACATCCTTAACCTAACATGTGATCACTTAGAATCTAACAATACAAGTCGATACAATAATTCAATAAAAATAAACATGGTTAGTACACAAACAATAAAATAATCAAAGTTTAAAAATATTCATTAGCTGGCAGGCGCAAAACCAAGATTTTTTTTTTTTTTTTTTTCAAAAAATATTTTCCAAAAAATTTTAAAATACAAAAAAAAATTTAAATTTATTCAAATGTTTCTTTTACATACAGAAATTATTAAAATTGGTTTAAATTGATCAAAAAACACAAGTTGAATTGACTTCCATACTATTAACTTATATGACCTCACTGTCAGCTGATCAAAACTAGGTCAAGTCCACAACCTTGACCCACATACCTTATGTACAATTCCTATCTGAAAATACATTTAACATCTGTAACAATCCAACTTGAAACACAAACCATAATAAAATAAAATATTTAAAATAACAAAATATTATTATAAACAATAATCAAATTGACATTTAAATTATTCAAAATAAACAATTTTTAATTTTACATGATTTTCCAATTCCATCAAAATTTTGTCACTGGTTGTAAATTAAAATTTTATATCTTTATTATAAATCTCTCTCCTTGCTTAACAATCTTATTCTCCATTACTGTGGGTGATTTAAATACTTATAACAATTTACTTTACTACTTGACATTTATACATATATCAACTTTCTCCCTAACAACTATCAACTAACCTCTAACAACTTTTACTAACATGACACCCATCTCTATCAAAAACATCTACCAAACACTCTCTAACCCCCACTTATCATTAAACTCAAATCGCCACCTTCTCTCTATATATAAAAAAAATACTCTCTAACCCTTTGTACTTAGGATACGTGTTTCCCCCCCAAAAAAAACTCATTTCCCAGTATCTGGTCCCTGGATTCTACCTGAGGCGACCCCTTACCCCTAAATCGATCCCATCCCGTCCCAACTATCATTATGTTGCGGACTCCTACATTACACTACCCCTACTACAAAATTGCCATCCCCAAAAATCTCAATCTTATTACCTCACTTCAAATACAACAAAATAACATCATTAATTATAAACATCAACATATCACTCAAAACTCTACATATATTCTCCACATAACTACTGTGTCAACATCAATACTTCTCAAAACTCTATAATATACATTAACTCAAAACAACATTACATTATTTTCATCTCTACTATTTCTTTAACTTCAACTTGGACTGATCTATATGTCCCACAAAATATTCATCACCCACAAACTAGCTTTTCTTAGCTTTCACAAATTATTACTTTATTTCTCATTTTATCAAATTACTTTCCTCATTACTTTAAAATAGCCTATTAATTACTTGGAACATTTATAACCAATATACCAGTGACATTTTATTGCTGATCAGCTGGTCTCCTAACACAATGAAAACGCATCTCATAATTTTACAAATTACATGAAATATATAGGTTTATCAATACTCACTTCTGACCTCTTTGTTTCCCCTCTTTCTGATTCTGATACTTTGTGTTAACCGCCTGCCAGACGGTTTAACTATTGGCTTAGTTTAAAAAATACACACATTATATAAAACATATACTTTACATCAACTATTATATATAACCTACTAAAATACAATATTACCTTTAAAAAATTATAAAATGAACACCTCATAGTGAATGTATGAGCAGTTAGTTATTTAAACTGAGCACAAGCATTTTTATTGGATCGAAATTTGAGTTAGACATTTTTTATGTTATAAAATTTAAATTCGTAACTCATCTGAGCCACCTCCCATCCACACACACTATTGCAAATTATGTAAGGCTGTGGCGCCTTTTCGCCTCCGCAGACGGCATATTTTGGAGTAGTTTGACCTCTCCGTGTCTTTGCTTCGGCAGTTATATTTTAAAATCTATGAATATCAACATATTCTTGTCTATAATTAAACGCCCTTAAACAGGTCTACCACCTGGCTTTGCTGTTCCTACTCGAACAGAGTGGTAGCCGCTGTTCCATAGTACCTGGATTTCCCCTAAAGTTCACCCCCCATTTAATTTCTACTATATACCAATTTCAAGTCAGCTATGGTCAAGGGACTTGATATGACCATAGCTGGCCGCTAGCCAAATCCACGATTAGTGCTGGTAAGGCAGTAATCGCCCGAAAAGTCGGGGAAATCTAACTTCATTTCATTGCCTGCTCTACTTCATCATTAGTATGTGCGACACAAACGTCTATCATTGTACAAATTGAATTTGCACAAAAAAAAAATTGTGCCGCACATTATCGCCATTTTGGCCTCCGATGGAGGTAACACTCTCTGTTACCCCCAACCCATTTCGCTATCTACGAGAGCACAGGCCACCCCCGCAACAGCAGCTTAATAACTAGCTAATTAAATTTTTATATACATTCTAATATAATATTTTCATCAATAATCATTTAACTCATTCATAACTTTCTACCATTGGACTTTCTTAAAATTTTCAAAATGTATTATTAATAATTAGTATATATCATTTTTCATTTATTATTAAATTTTTTAATTATCATTTTTTATTGAACACAATTATTTCAAATAATCTCACTATTGAATTAAAATCTTAGTTACACCTGTGAAAATTCTTATTATACATGATTCATACTGTAAAAGTTCTATACTTACAGTCCATTTAACATGATATACACACAAAACATATTCACCATACCCCCCAATACTTTCACCTCACCTCTGAAACATTTAACACAAATGTTAGTTTAAATCAAACAATTTAGCCATCTATTACCAACTTTCCAAATCTCGTAAAATAAATTGAATTCATTTGAAGAATTTAATTAATTAGCATTTACATAATCAATCAAAGTATTTAGAACATCTCCAATTATTTTAATTAAATTCATTATTAAAATACAAATTCCAATACTATCAAAATATTTACCATTAACCAATTCCTGTTTTCAAAATTAATTCTGACATTTATTTAAATTGCAAAATATTATTATTATTATTATTATTATCATCACTTACCTATATACATACATTGTTTAGCTGACCTTCTACAATACACATAAATAAATGCACTACAATTATTTACAAACTTTTGTTATTAACTGTTCAGTTTTTCCGCACTTCATTGTCCAAATCTGCCATATCAGAACCATAAAACATAATGTTTATAACTGTCTTTTATTGTTTTATAGTTTAGCCTCCATCGTCCCAGATTAACCTTGGTTTTATGTAGCATCGTTCAATCTCATTGACACACAAATTACTGTTTTGTGTATTATAACCATACAAACTAACTTCATTCATCTTACCAAAATACTCATTAAACCAGTCAACGTTAGGTATTTTTGTTAAGTCTCCGTCAGTAAATTCACTCATTATCGGGTCACTTACTTTTGTCAAATCATTATAGTCATTATTATTCAAATATACTTCTAAACTTTCTTTCCATTCGTCATACTTTCTATCCAAATTATACAATTCTGTTACTTTCTCCATATACAATTCTCTGTTTAGCTCTCTCTCATCACCATACCAACTCACACTCTCAAAATTATTATAGACAGAGGGTACAAAATTACGCAACAAAAGTAAATACTTCAATTCATCTATCAATACGGGACTCTTGCCCTTCTTAAACAACACTTGTGAACACATTAAATCATCATAAACATCATAAATAATAAGGGGAAAATTTACCCTCTGTCCCCATTCTACCACAACATTATTTTTCCTCTCTCTCTCTCTAACTCATACACACACATTAACATTTCATTATCACATTCCACCAACTCATCAGTACTTTCATTATTTAGTTTCACCGTATCACTTTCTGATACCAATTCTTCAAACACATTATTATACTCAATATTATTCTTCTCATTATTTTCAACATTATTGTTATCACTTGTTATCTTATTCTCTACTACTACGTTTTTACCCATATCATTATAATTATCCTCTGTTTTACATTCAAAATTTTCAGTTATCTTTTGTCTTTGTTTATCAAATTTTTCCACCACATTACTCTCTATTTTGTCAATTCTGTTATTCATATTTTTTAATGAATGACTCAACGTTTCATTTAATTCATTTGTCAGTTTGATAAAGTTACTCTCACATTTGATTTGTACTTTATTAATTTCAGTTTTGAGTTCATCCAATTTGCAATTAAATTCACTTTTAATTTCGGTCTTAATTTCATCAAAACGATCATTTAATTCGTCATGTTGTTTTTCTGAATTTTCTTTCATACTACACATCAAACTATACAAATTTGTTAACATGCTACTGTCGTCACATTTTTTATTTTGATTCATTGGAATAGGTGTTGATTGATGTTCGACATCTTTCATTATTTTTGATTCGGTTATTTCTGCATTACTGTCAGTGAAGCTGACTTCATTATTAGTTGTCATTTTTTACCTTGTATATAAACAACTGTAAATCACAATAAAACAAACCTAACCTACTCGCACGTGCGTAATTATGTGGGATACAATTTTTTACAAATTCGTCATTACCACATCCTATTTTCTGTGCATTAAAATAGGTCTATCCCGTATAAATAAAATTAAACGAAAATCCTGGCAGGGTCGCCATTTGTGACTATAAAAAAGAGGCCGAAATATATTAAATAAATAAAATTCACTACCAGAACTTACCTGTACGCAATCACAACTACTTACCATATTAAAATTTCTTCAGAAGACCAGGGTCGCCACGATTATTTTTTATAGGATAAAATATCGAAAACCTTTACACTCCACCTTAAATAAAAAGGACAATTTCGCTATCTGACCACACCCAATTAATAATTCAGAAAGATCCCGGAACGTTTAGACGAATTTTGCAACACAGAAATGAGAACGTGGTAATGATGAAATAACTTAGTCTAACACATTTTAGTGATTAAATGAATACTTTTAATGTTCTCTTCCTTGAAAATAAAATTATGCTCAATTGTACACATGGTAATTGAATTATTGTATTATATTTGTATCTGGAATAATTACGTTTACTGTTCTTAGTATAAACATGTTAATAGAATTATTATATGATATTTATATAAACTTATAATTACAGCCCAGCCTGCTCATTCTCTCTTATTATTTACAGTACCTTATTTTCTGAAAAAATCCCATTTGTTCTTTAAATTCGCACATATATATCGAGGCCTCGCCCGAACACGCGTTCTCGCTTTTGTTATTCCCGGCACCTTACATTTCCACTCGCTGACCACGGCACTGTTCTCGTTACATATTCATTACTTCCTCGGGTCCCGGTCGGTATGAAGACGTTATTTCATTTAGTTATTCATACTTAAACAGTTCAACCCGACCGGGCCGCGTGGGACAACTACGGCTGGATGTGAACCCTGTTGCAAGATAACGTGCACTGCTTAGCGTCTCTGCCTAATGTGGACTGTGTTGAGGCGGGAGGAAGATGCCGTTCACTGCCACCTGATTTCGTTGTCGTTTTTGACATTGAGTTGCTGTGTTCTATTGACTTTATGCATGAAACATAGTGGTTATTTCAGCAAAGTGTGTCGACGACATTTGGCGCTGCTACACTGACGTCACTAAAAGTGGGAGGTACTTAACGATATTTCCTGTAGGTCGTCTTGCTGATATCACAAACTGTTCGTTCATGCGCCATTTTTCCTAGCGTCGTTTAAGTTTCTTGGCGTCCCCACGGCGCGCATATGAGAGTTGTTGAGTGCGTGCACCGTCACACTTATACAGAGTTCTGAGAATTCGAGGGTGGTGCAAATTCCTTGCCTGGTTACACAACAGAAACTGCGTCTTGCCTTGGTTCTAACTGTTCTCTTGCCACGTGGTCTGTTGCAATGGAATGAACGTTTGTCGTAAAATAAAACTTTCACAATATTTTTTCCAAAACCCCAAAAAAATGAAATAAATGAAATACAAAGACCCCATAACAGTAATAAATGAAACTACCCCATTTTGACGCATTACAATACCCCACAATGAGAATTCTGCTGTCCAGAACAGAAGAAATCTCATTGACAAATCCCGAAGAGGACCGGTGAGGAACTGGTGCCAACAACCCCCCTTGTTCTTCTACATCATGGGTAACCGACCCCCCTGGCTTGGCAACTATGGACGCATCTGAACGAGATCACTGGACTTCTCCGTAAGAGATCCCAACACCGAGAAACCGAACAGACAAGTACCACAGCACACCTCACCTTCTAACATGCTACCCCCCAAAATCCTCAATCCCTGGCTTAGATTATGCCAGATCCTCCACCGATATGTTTCCCCTTGTATGCAAGCTGGGCTGCCTTTAGCAGATACTGGGCTCACACACACTCACATTACATACTGACATTACATATCATAAAATTAAAAAATTTTCAAAAGTTATTTAAAGTACAACCCATTGGTTGTTTTCAGGTAAAATTGATTCATAAATTTTGTATAAATTTTAAATTATTCTCTTCACTGGTTTCTGTTTTTATTTAAAATAAGTTGATTTAAACATTTATTATAATTCAGAACATCCTTAACCTAACATGTGATCACTTAGAATCTAACAATACAAGTCGATACAATAATTCAATAAAAATAAACATGGTTAGTACACAAACAATAAAATAATCAAAGTTTAAAAATATTCATTAGCTGGCAGGCGCAAAACCAAGATTTTTTTTTTTTTTTTTTTCAAAAAATATTTTCCAAAAAATTTTAAAATACAAAAAAAAATTTAAATTTATTCAAATGTTTCTTTTACATACAGAAATTATTAAAATTGGTTTAAATTGATCAAAAAACACAAGTTGAATTGACTTCCATACTATTAACTTATATGACCTCACTGTCAGCTGATCAAAACTAGGTCAAGTCCACAACCTTGACCCACATACCTTATGTACAATTCCTATCTGAAAATACATTTAACATCTGTAACAATCCAACTTGAAACACAAACCATAATAAAATAAAATATTTAAAATAACAAAATATTATTATAAACAATAATCAAATTGACATTTAAATTATTCAAAATAAACAATTTTTAATTTTACATGATTTTCCAATTCCATCAAAATTTTGTCACTGGTTGTAAATTAAAATTTTATATCTTTATTATAAATCTCTCTCCTTGCTTAACAATCTTATTCTCCATTACTGTGGGTGATTTAAATACTTATAACAATTTACTTTACTACTTGACATTTATACATATATCAACTTTCTCCCTAACAACTATCAACTAACCTCTAACAACTTTTACTAACATGACACCCATCTCTATCAAAAACATCTACCAAACACTCTCTAACCCCCACTTATCATTAAACTCAAATCGCCACCTTCTCTCTATATATAAAAAAAATACTCTCTAACCCTTTGTACTTAGGATACGTGTTTCCCCCCCAAAAAAAACTCATTTCCCAGTATCTGGTCCCTGGATTCTACCTGAGGCGACCCCTTACCCCTAAATCGATCCCATCCCGTCCCAACTATCATTATGTTGCGGACTCCTACATTACACTACCCCTACTACAAAATTGCCATCCCCAAAAATCTCAATCTTATTACCTCACTTCAAATACAACAAAATAACATCATTAATTATAAACATCAACATATCACTCAAAACTCTACATATATTCTCCACATAACTACTGTGTCAACATCAATACTTCTCAAAACTCTATAATATACATTAACTCAAAACAACATTACATTATTTTCATCTCTACTATTTCTTTAACTTCAACTTGGACTGATCTATATGTCCCACAAAATATTCATCACCCACAAACTAGCTTTTCTTAGCTTTCACAAATTATTACTTTATTTCTCATTTTATCAAATTACTTTCCTCATTACTTTAAAATAGCCTATTAATTACTTGGAACATTTATAACCAATATACCAGTGACATTTTATTGCTGATCAGCTGGTCTCCTAACACAATGAAAACGCATCTCATAATTTTACAAATTACATGAAATATATAGGTTTATCAATACTCACTTCTGACCTCTTTGTTTCCCCTCTTTCTGATTCTGATACTTTGTGTTAACCGCCTGCCAGACGGTTTAACTATTGGCTTAGTTTAAAAAATACACACATTATATAAAACATATACTTTACATCAACTATTATATATAACCTACTAAAATACAATATTACCTTTAAAAAATTATAAAATGAACACCTCATAGTGAATGTATGAGCAGTTAGTTATTTAAACTGAGCACAAGCATTTTTATTGGATCGAAATTTGAGTTAGACATTTTTTATGTTATAAAATTTAAATTCGTAACTCATCTGAGCCACCTCCCATCCACACACACTATTGCAAATTATGTAAGGCTGTGGCGCCTTTTCGCCTCCGCAGACGGCATATTTTGGAGTAGTTTGACCTCTCCGTGTCTTTGCTTCGGCAGTTATATTTTAAAATCTATGAATATCAACATATTCTTGTCTATAATTAAACGCCCTTAAACAGGTCTACCACCTGGCTTTGCTGTTCCTACTCGAACAGAGTGGTAGCCGCTGTTCCATAGTACCTGGATTTCCCCTAAAGTTCACCCCCCATTTAATTTCTACTATATACCAATTTCAAGTCAGCTATGGTCAAGGGACTTGATATGACCATAGCTGGCCGCTAGCCAAATCCACGATTAGTGCTGGTAAGGCAGTAATCGCCCGAAAAGTCGGGGAAATCTAACTTCATTTCATTGCCTGCTCTACTTCATCATTAGTATGTGCGACACAAACGTCTATCATTGTACAAATTGAATTTGCACAAAAAAAAAATTGTGCCGCACATTATCGCCATTTTGGCCTCCGATGGAGGTAACACTCTCTGTTACCCCCAACCCATTTCGCTATCTACGAGAGCACAGGCCACCCCCGCAACAGCAGCTTAATAACTAGCTAATTAAATTTTTATATACATTCTAATATAATATTTTCATCAATAATCATTTAACTCATTCATAACTTTCTACCATTGGACTTTCTTAAAATTTTCAAAATGTATTATTAATAATTAGTATATATCATTTTTCATTTATTATTAAATTTTTTAATTATCATTTTTTATTGAACACAATTATTTCAAATAATCTCACTATTGAATTAAAATCTTAGTTACACCTGTGAAAATTCTTATTATACATGATTCATACTGTAAAAGTTCTATACTTACAGTCCATTTAACATGATATACACACAAAACATATTCACCATACCCCCCAATACTTTCACCTCACCTCTGAAACATTTAACACAAATGTTAGTTTAAATCAAACAATTTAGCCATCTATTACCAACTTTCCAAATCTCGTAAAATAAATTGAATTCATTTGAAGAATTTAATTAATTAGCATTTACATAATCAATCAAAGTATTTAGAACATCTCCAATTATTTTAATTAAATTCATTATTAAAATACAAATTCCAATACTATCAAAATATTTACCATTAACCAATTCCTGTTTTCAAAATTAATTCTGACATTTATTTAAATTGCAAAATATTATTATTATTATTATTATTATCATCACTTACCTATATACATACATTGTTTAGCTGACCTTCTACAATACACATAAATAAATGCACTACAATTATTTACAAACTTTTGTTATTAACTGTTCAGTTTTTCCGCACTTCATTGTCCAAATCTGCCATATCAGAACCATAAAACATAATGTTTATAACTGTCTTTTATTGTTTTATAGTTTAGCCTCCATCGTCCCAGATTAACCTTGGTTTTATGTAGCATCGTTCAATCTCATTGACACACAAATTACTGTTTTGTGTATTATAACCATACAAACTAACTTCATTCATCTTACCAAAATACTCATTAAACCAGTCAACGTTAGGTATTTTTGTTAAGTCTCCGTCAGTAAATTCACTCATTATCGGGTCACTTACTTTTGTCAAATCATTATAGTCATTATTATTCAAATATACTTCTAAACTTTCTTTCCATTCGTCATACTTTCTATCCAAATTATACAATTCTGTTACTTTCTCCATATACAATTCTCTGTTTAGCTCTCTCTCATCACCATACCAACTCACACTCTCAAAATTATTATAGACAGAGGGTACAAAATTACGCAACAAAAGTAAATACTTCAATTCATCTATCAATACGGGACTCTTGCCCTTCTTAAACAACACTTGTGAACACATTAAATCATCATAAACATCATAAATAATAAGGGGAAAATTTACCCTCTGTCCCCATTCTACCACAACATTATTTTTCCTCTCTCTCTCTCTAACTCATACACACACATTAACATTTCATTATCACATTCCACCAACTCATCAGTACTTTCATTATTTAGTTTCACCGTATCACTTTCTGATACCAATTCTTCAAACACATTATTATACTCAATATTATTCTTCTCATTATTTTCAACATTATTGTTATCACTTGTTATCTTATTCTCTACTACTACGTTTTTACCCATATCATTATAATTATCCTCTGTTTTACATTCAAAATTTTCAGTTATCTTTTGTCTTTGTTTATCAAATTTTTCCACCACATTACTCTCTATTTTGTCAATTCTGTTATTCATATTTTTTAATGAATGACTCAACGTTTCATTTAATTCATTTGTCAGTTTGATAAAGTTACTCTCACATTTGATTTGTACTTTATTAATTTCAGTTTTGAGTTCATCCAATTTGCAATTAAATTCACTTTTAATTTCGGTCTTAATTTCATCAAAACGATCATTTAATTCGTCATGTTGTTTTTCTGAATTTTCTTTCATACTACACATCAAACTATACAAATTTGTTAACATGCTACTGTCGTCACATTTTTTATTTTGATTCATTGGAATAGGTGTTGATTGATGTTCGACATCTTTCATTATTTTTGATTCGGTTATTTCTGCATTACTGTCAGTGAAGCTGACTTCATTATTAGTTGTCATTTTTTACCTTGTATATAAACAACTGTAAATCACAATAAAACAAACCTAACCTACTCGCACGTGCGTAATTATGTGGGATACAATTTTTTACAAATTCGTCATTACCACATCCTATTTTCTGTGCATTAAAATAGGTCTATCCCGTATAAATAAAATTAAACGAAAATCCTGGCAGGGTCGCCATTTGTGACTATAAAAAAGAGGCCGAAATATATTAAATAAATAAAATTCACTACCAGAACTTACCTGTACGCAATCACAACTACTTACCATATTAAAATTTCTTCAGAAGACCAGGGTCGCCACGATTATTTTTTATAGGATAAAATATCGAAAACCTTTACACTCCACCTTAAATAAAAAGGACAATTTCGCTATCTGACCACACCCAATTAATAATTCAGAAAGATCCCGGAACGTTTAGACGAATTTTGCAACACAGAAATGAGAACGTGGTAATGATGAAATAACTTAGTCTAACACATTTTAGTGATTAAATGAATACTTTTAATGTTCTCTTCCTTGAAAATAAAATTATGCTCAATTGTACACATGGTAATTGAATTATTGTATTATATTTGTATCTGGAATAATTACGTTTACTGTTCTTAGTATAAACATGTTAATAGAATTATTATATGATATTTATATAAACTTATAATTACAGCCCAGCCTGCTCATTCTCTCTTATTATTTACAGTACCTTATTTTCTGAAAAAATCCCATTTGTTCTTTAAATTCGCACATATATATCGAGGCCTCGCCCGAACACGCGTTCTCGCTTTTGTTATTCCCGGCACCTTACATTTCCACTCGCTGACCACGGCACTGTTCTCGTTACATATTCATTACTTCCTCGGGTCCCGGTCGGTATGAAGACGTTATTTCATTTAGTTATTCATACTTAAACAGTTCAACCCGACCGGGCCGCGTGGGACAACTACGGCTGGATGTGAACCCTGTTGCAAGATAACGTGCACTGCTTAGCGTCTCTGCCTAATGTGGACTGTTTTGAGGCGGGAGGAAGATGCCGTTCACTGCCACCTGATTTCGTTGTCGTTTTTGACATTGAGTTGCTGTGTTCTATTGACTTTATGCATGAAACATAGTGGTTATTTCAGCAAAGTGTGTCGACGATATTTGGCGCTGCTAGACTGACGTCACTAAAAGTGGGAGGTACTTAACGATATTTCCTGTAGGTCGTCTTGCTGATATCACAAACTGTTCGTTCATGCGCCATTTTTCCTAGCGTCGTTTAAGTTTCTTGGCGTCCCCACGGCGCGCATACGAGAGTTGTTGAGTGCGTGCACCGTCACACTTATACAGAGTTCTGAGAATTCGAGGGTGGTGCAAATTCCTTGCCTGGTTACACAACAGAAACTGCGTCTTGCCTTGGTTCTAACTGTTCTCTTGCCACGTGGTCTGTTGCAATGGAATGAACGTTTGTCGTAAAGTAAAACTTTCACAATATTTTTTCCAAAACCCCAAAAAAATGAAATAAATGAAATACAAAGACCCCATAACAGTAATAAATGAAACTACCCCATTTTGACGCGTTACAATACCCCACAATGAGAATTCTGCTGTCCAAAACAGAAGAAATCTCATTGACAAATCCCGAAGAGGACCGGTGAGGAACTGGTGCCAACAACCCCCCTTGTTCTTCTACATCATGGGTAACCGACCCCCCTGGCTTGGCAACTATGGACGCATCTGAACGAGATCACTGGACTTCTCCGTAAGAGATCCCAACACCGAGAAACCGAACAGACAAGTACCACAGCACACCTCACCTTCTAACATGCTACCCCCCAAAATCCTCAATCCCTGGCTTAGATTATGCCAGATCCTCCACCGATATGTTTCCCCTTGTATGCAAGCTGGGCTGCCTTTAGCAGATACTGGGCTCACACACACTCACATTACATACTGACATTACATATCATAAAATTAAAAAATTTTCAAAAGTTATTTAAAGTACAACCCATTGGTTGTTTTCAGGTAAAATTGATTCATAAATTTTGTATAAATTTTAAATTATTCTCTTCACTGGTTTCTGTTTTTATTTAAAATAAGTTGATTTAAACATTTATTATAATTCAGAACATCCTTAACCTAACATGTGATCACTTAGAATCTAACAATACAAGTCGATACAATAATTCAATAAAAATAAACATGGTTAGTACACAAACAATAAAATAATCAAAGTTTAAAAATATTCATTAGCTGGCAGGCGCAAAACCAAGATTTTTTTTTTTTTTTTTTTTTTTCAAAAAATATTTTCCAAAAAATTTTAAAATACAAAAAAAAATTTAAATTTATTCAAATGTTTCTTTTACATACAGAAATTATTAAAATTGGTTTAAATTGATAAAAAAACACAAGTTGAATTGACTTCCATACTATTAACTTATATGACCTCACTGTCAGCTGATCAAAACTAGGTCAAGTCCACAACCTTGACCCACATACCTTATGTACAATTCCTATCTGAAAATACATTTAACATCTGTACAATCCAACTTGAAACACAAACCATAATAAAATAAAATATTTAAAATAACAAAATATTATTATAAACAATAATCAAATTGACATTTAAATTATTCAAAATAAACAATTTTTAATTTTACATGATTTTCCAATTCCATCAAAATTTTGTCACTGGTTGTAAATTAAAATTTTATATCTTTATTATAAATCTCTCTCTTTGCTTAACAATCTTATTCTCCATTACTGTGGGTGATTTAAATACTTATAACAATTTACTTTACTACTTGACATTTATACATATATCAACTTTCTCCCTAACAACTATCAACTAACCTCTAACAACTTTTACTAACATGACACCCATCTCTATCAAAAACATCTACCAAACACTCTCTAACCCCCACTTATCATTAAACTCAAATCGCCACCTTCTCTCTATATATAAAAAAAATACTCTCTAACCCTTTGTACTTAGGATACGTGTTTCCCCCCCCAAAAAAACTCATTTCCCAGTATCTGGTCCCTGGATTCTACCTGAGGCGACCGCTTACCCCTAAATCGATCCCATCCCGTCCCAACTATCATTATGTTGCGGACTCCTACATTACACTACCCCTACTACAAAATTGCCATCCCCAAAAATCTCAATCTTATTACCTCACTTCAAATACAACAAAATAACATCATTAATTATAAACATCAACATATCACTCAAAACTCTACATATATTCTCCACATAACTACTGTGTCAACATCAATACTTCTCAAAACTCTATAATATACATTAACTCAAAACAACATTACATTATTTTCATCTCTACTATTTCTTTAACTTCAACTTGGACTGATCTATATGTCCCACAAAATATTCATCACCCACAAACTAGCTTTTCTTAGCTTTCACAAATTATTACTTTATTTCTCATTTTATCAAATTACTTTCCTCATTACTTTAAAATAGCCTATTAATTACTTGGAACATTTATAACCAATATACCAGTGACATTTTATTGCTGATCAGCTGGTCTCCTAACACAATGAAAACGCATCTCATAATTTTACAAATTACATGAAATATATAGGTTTATCAATACTCACTTCTGACCTCTTTGTTTCCCCTCTTTCTGATTCTGATACTTTGTGTTAACCGCCTGCCAGACGGTTTAACTATTGGCTTAGTTTAAAAAATACACACATTATATAAAACATATACTTTACATCAACTATTATATATAACCTACTAAAATACAATATTACCTTTAAAAAATTATAAAATGAACACCTCATAGTGAATGTATGAGCAGTTAGTTATTTAAACTGAGCACAAGCATTTTTATTGGATCGAAATTTGAGTTAGACATTTTTTATGTTATAAAATTTAAATTCGTAACTCATCTGAGCCACCTCCCATCCACACACACTATTGCAAATTATGTAAGGCTGTGGCGCCTTTTCGCCTCCGCAGACGGCATATTTTGGAGTAGTTTGACCTCTCCGTGTCTTTGCTTCGGCAGTTATATTTTAAAATCTATGAATATCAACATATTCTTGTCTATAATTAAACGCCCTTAAACAGGTCTACCACCTGGCTTTGCTGTTCCTACTCGAACAGAGTGGTAGCCGCTGTTCCATAGTACCTGGATTTCCCCTAAAGTTCACCCCCCATTTAATTTCTACTATATACCAATTTCAAGTCAGCTATGGTCAAGGGACTTGATATGACCATAGCTGGCCGCTAGCCAAATCCACGATTAGTGCTGGTAAGGCAGTAATCGCCCGAAAAGTCGGGGAAATCTAACTTCATTTCATTGCCTGCTCTACTTCATCATTAGTATGTGCGACACAAACGTCTATCATTGTACAAATTGAATTTGCACAAAAAAAAAATTGTGCCGCACATTATCGCCATTTTGGCCTCCGATGGAGGTAACACTCTCTGTTACCCCCAACCCATTTCGCTATCTACGAGAGCACAGGCCACCCCCGCAACAGCAGCTTAATAACTAGCTAATTAAATTTTTATATACATTCTAATATAATATTTTCATCAATAATCATTTAACTCATTCATAACTTTCTACCATTGGACTTTCTTAAAATTTTCAAAATGTATTATTAATAATTAGTATATATCATTTTTCATTTATTATTAAATTTTTTAATTATCATTTTTTATTGAACACAATTATTTCAAATAATCTCACTATTGAATTAAAATCTTAGTTACACCTGTGAAAATTCTTATTATACATGATTCATACTGTAAAAGTTCTATACTTACAGTCCATTTAACATGATATACACACAAAACATATTCACCATACCCCCCAATACTTTCACCTCACCTCTGAAACATTTAACACAAATGTTAGTTTAAATCAAACAATTTAGCCATCTATTACCAACTTTCCAAATCTCGTAAAATAAATTGAATTCATTTGAAGAATTTAATTAATTAGCATTTACATAATCAATCAAAGTATTTAGAACATCTCCAATTATTTTAATTAAATTCATTATTAAAATACAAATTCCAATACTATCAAAATATTTACCATTAACCAATTCCTGTTTTCAAAATTAATTCTGACATTTATTTAAATTGCAAAATATTATTATTATTATTATTATTATTATTATCATCACTTACCTATATACATACATTGTTTAGCTGACCTTCTACAATACACATAAATAAATGCACTACAATTATTTACAAACTTTTGTTATTAACTGTTCAGTTTTTCCGCACTTCATTGTCCAAATCTGCCATATCAGAACCATAAAACATAATGTTTATAACTGTCTTTTATTGTTTTATAGTTTAGCCTCCATCGTCCCAGATTAACCTTGGTTTTATGTAGCATCGTTCAATCTCATTCACACACAAATTACTGTTTTGTGTATTATAACCATACAAACTAACTTCATTCATCTTACCAAAATACTCATTAAACCAGTCAACGTTAGGTATTTTTGTTAAGTCTCCGTCAGTAAATTCACTCATTATCGGGTCACTTACTTTTGTCAAATCATTATAGTCATTATTATTCAAATATACTTCTAAACTTTCTTTCCATTCGTCATACTTTCTATCCAAATTATACAATTCTGTTACTTTCTCCATATACAATTCTCTGTTTAGCTCTCTCTCATCACCATACCAACTCACACTCTCAAAATTATTATAGACAGAGGGTACAAAATTACGCAACAAAAATAAATACTTCAATTCATCTATCAATACAGGACTCTTGCCCTTCTTAAACAACACTTGTGAACACATTAAATCATCATAAACATCATAAATAATAAGGGGAAAATTTACCCTCTGTCCCCATTCTACCACAACATTATTTTTCCTCTCTCTCTCTCTCTAACTCATACACACACATTAACATTTCATTATCACATTCCACCAACTCATCAGTACTTTCATTATTTAGTTTCACCGTATCACTTTCTGATACCAATTCTTCAAACACATTATTATACTCAATATTATTCTTCTCATTATTTTCAACATTATTGTTATCACTTGTTATCTTATTCTCTACTACTACGTTTTTACCCATATCATTATAATTATCCTCTGTTTTACATTCAAAATTTTCAGTTATCTTTTGTCTTTGTTTATCAAATTTTTCCACCACATTACTCTCTATTTTGTCAATTCTGTTATTCATATTTTTTAATGAATGACTCAACGTTTCATTTAATTCATTTGTCAGTTTGATAAAGTTACTCTCACATTTGATTTGTACTTTATTAATTTCAGTTTTGAGTTCATCCAATTTGCAATTAAATTCACTTTTAATTTCGGTCTTAATTTCATCAAAACGATCATTTAATTCGTCATGTTGTTTTTCTGAATTTTCTTTCATACTACACATCAAACTATACAAATTTGTTAACATGCTACTGTCGTCACATTTTTTATTTTGATTCATTGGAATAGGTGTTGATTGATGTTCGACATCTTTCATTATTTTTGATTCGGTTATTTCTGCATTACTGTCAGTGAAGCTGACTTCATTATTAGTTGTCATTTTTTACCTTGTATATAAACAACTGTAAATCACAATAAAACAAACCTAACCTACTCGCACGTGCGTAATTATGTGGGATACAATTTTTTACAAATTCGTCATTACCACATCCTATTTTCTGTGCATTAAAATAGGTCTATCCCGTATAAATAAAATTAAACGAAAATCCTGGCAGGGTCGCCATTTGTGACTATAAAAAAGAGGCCGAAATATATTAAATAAATAAAATTCACTACCAGAACTTACCTGTACGCAATCACAACTACTTACCATATTAAAATTTCTTCAGAAGACCAGGGTCGCCACGATTATTTTTTATAGGATAAAATATCGAAAACCTTTACACTCCACCTTAAATAAAAAGGACAATTTCGCTATCTGACCACACCCAATTAATAATTCAGAAAGATCCCGGAACGTTTAGACGAATTTTGCAACACAGAAATGAGAACGTGGTAATGATGAAATAACTTAGTCTAACACATTTTAGTGATTAAATGAATACTTTTAATGTTCTCTTCCTTGAAAATAAAATTATGCTCAATTGTACACATGGTAATTGAATTATTGTATTATATTTGTATCTGGAATAATTACGTTTACTGTTCTTAGTATAAACATGTTAATAGAATTATTATATGATATTTATATAAACTTATAATTACAGCCCAGCCTGCTCATTCTCTCTTATTATTTACAGTACCTTATTTTCTGAAAAAATCCCATTTGTTCTTTAAATTCGCACATATATATCGAGGCCTCGCCCGAACACGCGTTCTCGCTTTTGTTATTCCCGGCACCTTACATTTCCACTCGCTGACCACGGCACTGTTCTCGTTACATATTCATTACTTCCTCGGGTCCCGGTCGGTATGAAGACGTTATTTCATTTAGTTATTCATACTTAAACAGTTCAACCCGACCGGGCCGCGTGGGACAACTACGGCTGGATGTGAACCCTGTTGCAAGATAACGTGCACTGCTTAGCGTCTCTGCCTAATGTGGACTGTGTTGAGGCGGGAGGAAGATGCCGTTCACTGCCACCTGATTTCGTTGTCGTTTTTGACATTGAGTTGCTGTGTTCTATTGACTTTATGCATGAAACATAGTGGTTATTTCAGCAAAGTGTGTCGACGATATTTGGCGCTGCTAGACTGACGTCACTAAAAGTGGGAGGTACTTAACGATATTTCCTGTAGGTCGTCTTGCTGATATCACAAACTGTTCGTTCATGCGCCATTTTTCCTAGCGTCGTTTAAGTTTCTTGGCGTCCCCACGGCGCGCATACGAGAGTTGTTGAGTGCGTGCACCGTCACACTTATACAGAGTTCTGAGAATTCGAGGGTGGTGCAAATTCCTTGCCTGGTTACACAACAGAAACTGCGTCTTGCCTTGGTTCTAACTGTTCTCTTGCCACGTGGTCTGTTGCAATGGAATGAACGTTTGTCGTAAAGTAAAACTTTCACAATATTTTTTCCAAAACCCCAAAAAAATGAAATAAATGAAATACAAAGACCCCATAACAGTAATAAATGAAACTACCCCATTTTGACGCGTTACAATACCCCACAATGAGAATTCTGCTGTCCAAAACAGAAGAAATCTCATTGACAAATCCCGAAGAGGACCGGTGAGGAACTGGTGCCAACAACCCCCCTTGTTCTTCTACATCATGGGTAACCGACCCCCCTGGCTTGGCAACTATGGACGCATCTGAACGAGATCACTGGACTTCTCCGTAAGAGATCCCAACACCGAGAAACCGAACAGACAAGTACCACAGCACACCTCACCTTCTAACATGCTACCCCCCAAAATCCTCAATCCCTGGCTTAGATTATGCCAGATCCTCCACCGATATGTTTCCCCTTGTATGCAAGCTGGGCTGCCTTTAGCAGATACTGGGCTCACACACACTCACATTACATACTGACATTACATATCATAAAATTAAAAAATTTTCAAAAGTTATTTAAAGTACAACCCATTGGTTGTTTTCAGGTAAAATTGATTCATAAATTTTGTATAAATTTTAAATTATTCTCTTCACTGGTTTCTGTTTTTATTTAAAATAAGTTGATTTAAACATTTATTATAATTCAGAACATCCTTAACCTAACATGTGATCACTTAGAATCTAACAATACAAGTCGATACAATAATTCAATAAAAATAAACATGGTTAGTACACAAACAATAAAATAATCAAAGTTTAAAAATATTCATTAGCTGGCAGGCGCAAAACCAAGATTTTTTTTTTTTTTTTTTTTTTCAAAAAATATTTTCCAAAAAATTTTAAAATACAAAAAAAAATTTAAATTTATTCAAATGTTTCTTTTACATACAGAAATTATTAAAATTGGTTTAAATTGATCAAAAAACACAAGTTGAATTGACTTCCATACTATTAACTTATATGACCTCACTGTCAGCTGATCAAAACTAGGTCAAGTCCACAACCTTGACCCACATACCTTATGTACAATTCCTATCTGAAAATACATTTAACATCTGTAACAATCTAACTTGAAACACAAACCATAATAAAATAAAATATTTAAAATAACAAAATATTATTATAAACAATAATCAAATTGACATTTAAATTATTCAAAATAAACAATTTTTAATTTTACATGATTTTCCAATTCCATCAAAATTTTGTCACTGGTTGTAAATTAAAATTTTATATCTTTATTAGAAATCTCTCTCTTTGCTTAACAATCTTATTCTCCATTACTGTGGGTGATTTAAATACTTATAACAATTTACTTTACTACTTGATATTTATACATATATCAACTTTCTCCCTAACAACTATCAACTAACCTCTAACAACTTTTACTAACATGACACCCATCTCTATCAAAAACATCTACCAAACACTCTCTAACCCCCACTTATCATTAAACTCAAATCGCCACCTTCTCTCTATATATAAAAAAAATACGCTCTAACCCTTTGTACTTAGGATACGTGTTTCCTCCCCAAAAAAAACTCATTTCCCAGTATCTGGTCCCTGGATTCTACCTGAGGCGACCCCTTACCCCTAAATCGATCCCATCCCGTCCCAACTATCATTATGTTGCGGACTCCTACATTACACTACCCCTACTACAAAATTGCCATCCCCAAAAATCTCAATCTTATTACCTCACTTCAAATACAACAAAATAACATCATTAATTATAAACATCAACATATCACTCAAAACTCTACATATATTCTCCACATAACTACTGTGTCAACATCAATACTTCTCAAAACTCTATAATATACATTAACTCAAAACAACATTACATTATTTTCATCTCTACTATTTCTTTAACTTCAACTTGACTGATCTATATGTCCCACAAAATATTCATCACCCACAAACTAGCTTTTCTTAGCTTTCACAAATTATTACTTTATTTCTCATTTTATCAAATTACTTTCCTCATTACTTTAAAATAGCCTATTAATTACTTGGAACATTTATAACCAATATACCAGTGACATTTTATTGCTGATCAGCTGGTCTCCTAACACAATGAAAACGCATCTCATAATTTTACAAATTACATGAAATATATAGGTTTATCAATACTCACTTCTGACCTCTTTGTTTCCCCTCTTTCTGATTCTGATACTTTGTGTTAACCTCCTGCCAGACGGTTTAACTATTGGCTTAGTTTAAAAAATACACACATTATATAAAACATATACTTTACATCAACTATTATATATAACCTACTAAAATACAATATTACCTTTAAAAAATTATAAAATGAACACCTCATAGTGAATGTATGAGCAGTTAGTTATTTAAACTGAGCACAAGCATTTTTATTGGATCGAAATTTGAGTTAGAAATTTTTTATGTTATAAAATTTAAATTCGTAACTCATCTGAGCCACCTCCCATCCACACACACTATTGCAAATTATGTAAGGCTGTGGCGCCTTTTCGCCTCCGCAGACGGCATATTTTGGAGTAGTTTGACCTCTCCGTGTCTTTGCTTCGGCAGTTATATTTTAAAATCTATGAATATCAACATATTCTTGTCTATAATTAAACGCCCTTAAACAGGTCTACCACCTGGCTTTGCTGTTCCTACTCGAACAGAGTGGTAGCCGCTGTTCCATAGTACCTGGATTTCCCCTAAAGTTCACCCCCCATTTAATTTCTACTATATACCAATTTCAAGTCAGCTATGGTCAAGGGACTTGATATGACCATAGCTGGCCGCTAGCCAAATCCACGATTAGTGCTGGTAAGGCAGTAATCGCCCGAAAAGTCGGGGAAATCTAACTTCATTTCATTGCCTGCTCTACTTCATCATTAGTATGTGCGACACAAACGTCTATCATTGTACAAATTGAATTTGCACACAAAAAAAATTGTGCCGCACATTATCGCCATTTTGGCCTCCGATGGAGGTAACACTCTCTGTTACCCCCAACCCATTTCGCTATCTACGAGAGCACAGGCCACCCCCGCAACAGCAGCTTAATAACTAGCTAATTAAATTTTTATATACATTCTAATATAATATTTTCATCAATAATCATTTAACTCATTCATAACTTTCTACCATTGGACTTTCTTAAAATTTTCAAAATGTATTATTAATAATTAGTATATATCATTTTTCATTTATTATTAAATTTTTTAATTATCATTTTTTATTGAACACAATTATTTCAAATAATCTCACTATTGAATTAAAATCTTAGTTACACCTGTGAAAATTCTTATTATACATGATTCATACTGTAAAAGTTCTATACTTACAGTCCATTTAACATGATATACACACAAAACATATTCACCATACCCCCCAATACTTTCACCTCACCTCTGAAACATTTAACACAAATGTTAGTTTAAATCAAACAATTTAGCCATCTATTACCAACTTTCCAAATCTCGTAAAATAAATTGAATTCATTTGAAGAATTTAATTAATTAGCATTTACATAATCAATCAAAGTATTTAGAACATCTCCAATTATTTTAATTAAATTCATTATTAAAATACAAATTCCAATACTATCAAAATATTTACCATTAACCAATTCCTGTTTTCAAAATTAATTCTGACATTTATTTAAATTGCAAAATATTATTATTATTATTATTATTATTATCATCACTTACCTATATACATACATTGTTTAGCTGACCTTCTACAATACACATAAATAAATGCACTACAATTATTTACAAACTTTTGTTATTAACTGTTCAGTTTTTCCGCACTTCATTGTCCAAATCTGCCATATCAGAACCATAAAACATAATGTTTATAACTGTCTTTTATTGTTTTATAGTTTAGCCTCCATCGTCCCAGATTAACCTTGGTTTTATGTAGCATCGTTCAATCTCATTCACACACAAATTACTGTTTTGTGTATTATAACCATACAAACTAACTTCATTCATCTTACCAAAATACTCATTAAACCAGTCAACGTTAGGTATTTTTGTTAAGTCTCCGTCAGTAAATTCACTCATTATCGGGTCACTTACTTTTGTCAAATCATTATAGTCATTATTATTCAAATATACTTCTAAACTTTCTTTCCATTCGTCATACTTTCTATCCAAATTATACAATTCTGTTACTTTCTCCATATACAATTCTCTGTTTAGCTCTCTCTCATCACCATACCAACTCACACTCTCAAAATTATTATAGACAGAGGGTACAAAATTACGCAACAAAAATAAATACTTCAATTCATCTATCAATACGGGACTCTTGCCCTTCTTAAACAACACTTGTGAACACATTAAATCATCATAAACATCATAAATAATAAGGGGAAAATTTACTCTCTGTCCCCATTCTACCACAACATTATTTTTCCTCTCTCTCTCTCTAACTCATACACACACATTAACATTTCATTATCACATTCCACCAACTCATCAGTACTTTCATTATTTAGTTTCACCGTATCACTTTCTGATACCAATTCTTCAAACACATTATTATACTCAATATTATTCTTCTCATTATTTTCAACATTATTGTTATCACTTGTTATCTTATTCTCTACTACTACGTTTTTACCCATATCATTATAATTATCCTCTGTTTTACATTCAAAATTTTCAGTTATCTTTTGTCTTTGTTTATCAAATTTTTCCACCACATTACTCTCTATTTTGTCAATTCTGTTATTCATATTTTTTAATGAATGACTCAACGTTTCATTTAATTCATTTGTCAGTTTGATAAAGTTACTCTCACATTTGATTTGTACTTTATTAATTTCAGTTTTGAGTTCATCCAATTTGCAATTAAATTCACTTTTAATTTCGGTCTTAATTTCATCAAAACGATCATTTAATTCGTCATGTTGTTTTTCTGAATTTTCTTTCATACTACACATCAAACTATACAAATTTGTTAACATGCTACTGTCGTCACATTTTTTATTTTGATTCATTGGAATAGGTGTTGATTGATGTTCGACATCTTTCATTATTTTTGATTCGGTTATTTCTGCATTACTGTCAGTGAAGCTGACTTCATTATTAGTTGTCATTTTTTACCTTGTATATAAACAACTGTAAATCACAATAAAACAAACCTAACCTACTCGCACGTGCGTAATTATGTGGGATACAATTTTTTACAAATTCGTCATTACCACATCCTATTTTCTGTGCATTAAAATAGGTCTATCCCGTATAAATAAAATTAAACGAAAATCCTGGCAGGGTCGCCATTTGTGACTATAAAAAAGAGGCCGAAATATATTAAATAAATAAAATTCACTACCAGAACTTACCTGTACGCAATCACAACTACTTACCATATTAAAATTTCTTCAGAAGACCAGGGTCGCCACGATTATTTTTTATAGGATAAAATATCGAAAACCTTTACACTCCACCTTAAATAAAAAGGACAATTTCGCTATCTGACCACACCCAATTAATAATTCAGAAAGATCCCGGAACGTTTAGACGAATTTTGCAACACAGAAATGAGAACGTGGTAATGATGAAATAACTTAGTCTAACACATTTTAGTGATTAAATGAATACTTTTAATGTTCTCTTCCTTGAAAATAAAATTATGCTCAATTGTACACATGGTAATTGAATTATTGTATTATATTTGTATCTGGAATAATTACGTTTACTGTTCTTAGTATAAACATGTTAATAGAATTATTATATGATATTTATATAAACTTATAATTACAGCCCAGCCTGCTCATTCTCTCTTATTATTTACAGTACCTTATTTTCTGAAAAAATCCCATTTGTTCTTTAAATTCGCACATATATATCGAGGCCTCGCCCGAACACGCGTTCTCGCTTTTGTTATTCCCGGCACCTTACATTTCCACTCGCTGACCACGGCACTGTTCTCGTTACATATTCATTACTTCCTCGGGTCCCGGTCGGTATGAAGACGTTATTTCATTTAGTTATTCATACTTAAACAGTTCAACCCGACCGGGCCGCGTGGGACAACTACGGCTGGATGTGAACCCTGTTGCAAGATAACGTGCACTGCTTAGCGTCTCTGCCTAATGTGGACTGTATTGAGGCGGGAGGAAGATGCCGTTCACTGCCACCTGATTTCGTTGTCGTTTTTGACATTGAGTTGCTGTGTTCTATTGACTTTATGCATGAAACATAGTGGTTATTTCAGCAAAGTGTGTCGACGATATTTGGCGCTGCTAGACTGACGTCACTAAAAGTGGGAGGTACTTAACGATATTTCCTGTAGGTCGTCTTGCTGATATCACAAACTGTTTGTTCATGCGCCATTTTTCCTAGCGTCGTTTAAGTTTCTTGGCGTCCCCACGGCGCGCATACGAGAGTTGTTGAGTGCGTGCACCGTCACACTTATACAGAGTTCTGAGAATTCGAGGGTGGTGCAAATTCCTTGCCTGGTTACACAACAGAAACTGCGTCTTGCCTTGGTTCTAACTGTTCTCTTGCCACGTGGTCTGTTGCAATGGAATGAACGTTTGTCGTAAAATAAAACTTTCACAATATTTTTTCCAAAACCCCAAAAAAATGAAATAAATGAAATACAAAGACCCCATAACAGTAATAAATGAAACTACCCCATTTTGACGCGTTACAATACCCCACAATGAGAATTCTGCTGTCCAGAACAGAAGAAATCTCATTGACAAATCCCGAAGAGGACCGGTGAGGAACTGGTGCCAACAACCCCCCTTGTTCTTCTACATCATGGGTAACCGACCCCCCTGGCTTGGCAACTATGGACGCATCTGAACGAGATCACTGGACTTCTCCGTAAGAGATCCCAACACCGAGAAACCGAACAGACAAGTACCACAGCACACCTCACCTTCTAACATGCTACCCCCCAAAATCCTCAATCCCTGGCTTAGATTATGCCAGATCCTCCACCGATATGTTTCCCCTTGTATGCAAGCTGGGCTGTCTTTAGCAGATACTGGGCTCACACACACTCACATTACATACTGACATTACATATCATAAAATTAAAAAATTTTCAAAAGTTATTTAAAGTACAACCCATTGGTTGTTTTCAGGTAAAATTGATTCATAAATTTTGTATAAATTTTAAATTATTCTCTTCACTGGTTTCTGTTTTTATTTAAAATAAGTTGATTTAAACATTTATTATAATTCAGAACATCCTTAACCTAACATGTGATCACTTAGAATCTAACAATACAAGTCGATACAACAATTCAATAAAAATAAACATGGTTAGTACACAAACAATAAAATAATCAAAGTTTAAAAATATTCATTAGCTGGCAGGCGCAAAACCAAGATTTTTTTTTTCAAAATATTTTCCAAAAAATTTTAAAATACAAAAAAAAATTTAAATTTATTCAAATGTTTCTTTTACATACAGAAATTATTAAAATTGGTTTAAATTGATAAAAAAACACAAGTTGAATTGACTTCCATACTATTAACTTATATGACCTCACTGTCAGCTGATCAAAACTAGGTCAAGTCCACAACCTTGACCCACATACCTTATGTACAATTCCTATCTGAAAATACATTTAACATCTGTAACAATCTAACTTGAAACACAAACCATAATAAAATAAAATATTTAAAATAACAAAATATTATTATAAACAATAATCAAATTGACATTTAAATTATTCAAAATAAACAATTTTTAATTTTACATGATTTTCCAATTCCATCAAAATTTTGTCACTGGTTGTAAATTAAAATTTTATATCTTTATTATAAATCTCTCTCTTTGCTTAACAGTCTTATTCTCCATTACTGTGGGTGATTTAAATACTTATAACAATTTACTTTACTACTTGACATTTATACATATATCAACTTTCTCCCTAACAACTATCAACTAACCTCTAACAACTTTTACTAACATGACACCCATCTCTATCAAAAACATCTACCAAACACTCTCTAACCCCCACTTATCATTAAACTCAAATCGCCACCTTCTCTCTATATATAAAAAAAATACGCTCTAACCCTTTGTACTTAGGATACGTGTTTCCTCCCCAAAAAAAACTCATTTCCCAGTATCTGGTCCCTGGATTCTACCTGAGGCGACCCCTTACCCCTAAATCGATCCCATCCCGTCCCAACTATCATTATGTTGCGGACTCCTACATTACACTACCCCTACTACAAAATTGCCATCCCCAAAAATCTCAATCTTATTACCTCACTTCAAATACAACAAAATAACATCATTAATTATAAACATCAACATATCACTCAAAACTCTACATATATTCTCCACATAACTACTGTGTCAACATCAATACTTCTCAAAACTCTATAATATACATTAACTCAAAACAACATTACATTATTTTCATCTCTACTATTTCTTTAACTTCAACTTGACTGATCTATATGTCCCACAAAATATTCATCACCCACAAACTAGCTTTTCTTAGCTTTCACAAATTATTACTTTATTTCTCATTTTATCAAATTACTTTCCTCATTACTTTAAAATAGCCTATTAATTACTTGGAACATTTATAACCAATATACCAGTGACATTTTATTGCTGATCAGCTGGTCTCCTAACACAATGAAAACGCATCTCATAATTTTACAAATTACATGAAATATATAGGTTTATCAATACTCACTTCTGACCTCTTTGTTTCCCCTCTTTCTGATTCTGATACTTTGTGTTAACCTCCTGCCAGACGGTTTAACTATTGGCTTAGTTTAAAAAATACACACATTATATAAAACATATACTTTACATCAACTATTATATATAACCTACTAAAATACAATATTACCTTTAAAAAATTATAAAATGAACACCTCATAGTGAATGTATGAGCAGTTAGTTATTTAAACTGAGCACAAGCATTTTTATTGGATCGAAATTTGAGTTAGAAATTTTTTATGTTATAAAATTTAAATTCGTAACTCATCTGAGCCACCTCCCATCCACACACACTATTGCAAATTATGTAAGGCTGTGGCGCCTTTTCGCCTCCGCAGACGGCATATTTTGGAGTAGTTTGACCTCTCCGTGTCTTTGCTTCGGCAGTTATATTTTAAAATCTATGAATATCAACATATTCTTGTCTATAATTAAACGCCCTTAAACAGGTCTACCACCTGGCTTTGCTGTTCCTACTCGAACAGAGTGGTAGCCGCTGTTCCATAGTACCTGGATTTCCCCTAAAGTTCACCCCCCATTTAATTTCTACTATATACCAATTTCAAGTCAGCTATGGTCAAGGGACTTGATATGACCATAGCTGGCCGCTAGCCAAATCCACGATTAGTGCTGGTAAGGCAGTAATCGCCCGAAAAGTCGGGGAAATCTAACTTCATTTCATTGCCTGCTCTACTTCATCATTAGTATGTGCGACACAAACGTCTATCATTGTACAAATTGAATTTGCACAAAAAAAAAATTGTGCCGCACATTATCGCCATTTTGGCCTCCGATGGAGGTAACACTCTCTGTTACCCCCAACCCATTTCGCTATCTACGAGAGCACAGGCCACCCCCGCAACAGCAGCTTAATAACTAGCTAATTAAATTTTTATATACATTCTAATATAATATTTTCATCAATAATCATTTAACTCATTCATAACTTTCTACCATTGGACTTTCTTAAAATTTTCAAAATGTATTATTAATAATTAGTATATATCATTTTTCATTTATTATTAAATTTTTTAATTATCATTTTTTATTGAACACAATTATTTCAAATAATCTCACTATTGAATTAAAATCTTAGTTACACCTGTGAAAATTCTTATTATACATGATTCATACTGTAAAAGTTCTATACTTACAGTCCATTTAACATGATATACACACAAAACATATTCACCATACCCCCCAATACTTTCACCTCACCTCTGAAACATTTAACACAAATGTTAGTTTAAATCAAACAATTTAGCCATCTATTACCAACTTTCCAAATCTCGTAAAATAAATTGAATTCATTTGAAGAATTTAATTAATTAGCATTTACATAATCAATCAAAGTATTTAGAACATCTCCAATTATTTTAATTAAATTCATTATTAAAATACAAATTCCAATACTATCAAAATATTTACCATTAACCAATTCCTGTTTTCAAAATTAATTCTGACATTTATTTAAATTGCAAAATATTATTATTATTATTATTATTATTATTATCATCACTTACCTATATACATACATTGTTTAGCTGACCTTCTACAATACACATAAATAAATGCACTACAATTATTTACAAACTTTTGTTATTAACTGTTCAGTTTTTCCGCACTTCATTGTCCAAATCTGCCATATCAGAACCATAAAACATAATGTTTATAACTGTCTTTTATTGTTTTATAGTTTAGCCTCCATCGTCCCAGATTAACCTTGGTTTTATGTAGCATCGTTCAATCTCATTCACACACAAATTACTGTTTTGTGTATTATAACCATACAAACTAACTTCATTCATCTTACCAAAATACTCATTAAACCAGTCAACGTTAGGTATTTTTGTTAAGTCTCCGTCAGTAAATTCACTCATTATCGGGTCACTTACTTTTGTCAAATCATTATAGTCATTATTATTCAAATATACTTCTAAACTTTCTTTCCATTCGTCATACTTTCTATCCAAATTATACAATTCTGTTACTTTCTCCATATACAATTCTCTGTTTAGCTCTCTCTCATCACCATACCAACTCACACTCTCAAAATTATTATAGACAGAGGGTACAAAATTACGCAACAAAAATAAATACTTCAATTCATCTATCAATACGGGACTCTTGCCCTTCTTAAACAACACTTATGAACACATTAAATCATCATAAACATCATAAATAATAAGGGGAAAATTTACCCTCTGTCCCCATTCTACCACAACATTATTTTTCCTCTCTCTCTCTCTAACTCATACACACACATTAACATTTCATTATCACATTCCACCAACTCATCAGTACTTTCATTATTTAGTTTCACCGTATCACTTTCTGATACCAATTCTTCAAACACATTATTATACTCAATATTATTCTTCTCATTATTTTCAACATTATTGTTATCACTTGTTATCTTATTCTCTACTACTACGTTTTTACCCATATCATTATAATTATCCTCTGTTTTACATTCAAAATTTTCAGTTATCTTTTGTCTTTGTTTATCAAATTTTTCCACCACATTACTCTCTATTTTGTCAATTCTGTTATTCATATTTTTTAATGAATGACTCAACGTTTCATTTAATTCATTTGTCAGTTTGATAAAGTTACTCTCACATTTGATTTGTACTTTATTAATTTCAGTTTTGAGTTCATCCAATTTGCAATTAAATTCACTTTTAATTTCGGTCTTAATTTCATCAAAACGATCATTTAATTCGTCATGTTGTTTTTCTGAATTTTCTTTCATACTACACATCAAACTATACAAATTTGTTAACATGCTACTGTCGTCACATTTTTTATTTTGATTCATTGGAATAGGTGTTGTTTGATGTTCGACATCTTTCATTATTTTTGATTCGGTTATTTCTGCATTACTGTCAGTGAAGCTGACTTCATTATTAGTTGTCATTTTTTACCTTGTATATAAACAACTGTAAATCACAATAAAACAAACCTAACCTACTCGCACGTGCGTAATTATGTGGGATACAATTTTTTACAAATTCGTCATTACCACATCCTATTTTCTGTGCATTAAAATAGGTCTATCCCGTATAAATAAAATTAAACGAAAATCCTGGCAGGGTCGCCATTTGTGACTATAAAAAAGAGGCCGAAATATATTAAATAAATAAAATTCACTACCAGAACTTACCTGTACGCAATCACAACTACTTACCATATTAAAATTTCTTCAGAAGACCAGGGTCGCCACGATTATTTTTTATAGGATAAAATATCGAAAACCTTTACACTCCACCTTAAATAAAAAGGACAATTTCGCTATCTGACCACACCCAATTAATAATTCAGAAAGATCCCGGAACGTTTAGACGAATTTTGCAACACAGAAATGAGAACGTGGTAATGATGAAATAACTTAGTCTAACACATTTTAGTGATTAAATGAATACTTTTAATGTTCTCTTCCTTGAAAATAAAATTATGCTCAATTGTACACATGGTAATTGAATTATTGTATTATATTTGTATCTGGAATAATTACGTTTACTGTTCTTAGTATAAACATGTTAATAGAATTATTATATGATATTTATATAAACTTATAATTACAGCCCAGCCTGCTCATTCTCTCTTATTATTTACAGTACCTTATTTTCTGAAAAAATCCCATTTGTTCTTTAAATTCGCACATATATATCGAGGCCTCGCCCGAACACGCGTTCTCGCTTTTGTTATTCCCGGCACCTTACATTTCCACTCGCTGACCACGGCACTGTTCTCGTTACATATTCATTACTTCCTCGGGTCCCGGTCGGTATGAAGACGTTATTTCATTTAGTTATTCATACTTAAACAGTTCAACCCGACCGGGCCGCGTGGGACAACTACGGCTGGATGTGAACCCTGTTGCAAGATAACGTGCACTGCTTAGCGTCTCTGCCTAATGTGGACTGTGTTGAGGCGGGAGGAAGATGCCGTTCACTGCCACCTGATTTCGTTGTCGTTTTTGACATTGAGTTGCTGTGTTCTATTGACTTTATGCATGAAACATAGTGGTTATTTCAGCAAAGTGTGTCGACGATATTTGGCGCTGCTAGACTGACGTCACTAAAAGTGGGAGGTACTTAACGATATTTCCTGTAGGTCGTCTTGCTGATATCACAAACTGTTCGTTCATGCGCCATTTTTCCTAGCGTCGTTTAAGTTTCTTGGCGTCCCCACGGCGCGCATACGAGAGTTGTTGAGTGCGTGCACCGTCACACTTATACAGAGTTCTGAGAATTCGAGGGTGGTGCAAATTCCTTGCCTGGTTACACAACAGAAACTGCGTCTTGCCTTGGTTCTAACTGTTCTCTTGCCACGTGGTCTGTTGCAATGGAATGAACGTTTGTCGTAAAATAAAACTTTCACAATATTTTTTCCAAAACCCCCAAAAAATGAAATAAATGAAATACAAAGACCCCATAACAGTAATAAATGAAACTACCCCATTTTGACGCGTTACAATACCCCACAATGAGAATTCTGCTGTCCAAAACAGAAGAAATCTCATTGACAAATCCCGAAGAGGACCGGTGAGGAACTGGTGCCAACAACCCCCCTTGTTCTTCTACATCATGGGTAACCGACCCCCCTGGCTTGGCAACTATGGACGCATCTGAACGAGATCACTGGACTTCTCCGTAAGAGATCCCAACACCGAGAAACCGAACAGACAAGTACCACAGCACACCTCACCTTCTAACATGCTACCCCCCAAAATCCTCAATCCCTGGCTTAGATTATGCCAGATCCTCCACCGATATGTTTCCCCTTGTATGCAAGCTGGGCTGTCTTTAGCAGATACTGGGCTCACACACACTCACATTACATACTGACATTACATATCATAAAATTAAAAAATTTTCAAAAGTTATTTAAAGTACAACCCATTGGTTGTTTTCAGGTAAAATTGATTCATAAATTTTGTATAAATTTTAAATTATTCTCTTCACTGGTTTCTGTTTTTATTTAAAATAAGTTGATTTAAACATTTATTATAATTCAGAACATCCTTAACCTAACATGTGATCACTTAGAATCTAACAATACAAGTCGATACAATAATTCAATAAAAATAAACATGGTTAGTACACAAACAATAAAATAATCAAAGTTTAAAAATATTCATTAGCTGGCAGGCGCAAAACCAAGATTTTTTTTTTCAAAAAATATTTTCCAAAAAATTTTAAAATACAAAAAAAAATTTAAATTTATTCAAATGTTTCTTTTACATACAGAAATTATTAAAATTGGTTTAAATTGATCAAAAAACACAAGTTGAATTGACTTCCATACTATTAACTTATATGACCTCACTGTCAGCTGATCAAAACTAGGTCAAGTCCACAACCTTGACCCACATACCTTATGTACAATTCCTATCTGAAAATACATTTAACATCTGTAACAATCTAACTTGAAACACAAACCATAATAAAATAAAATATTTAAAATAACAAAATATTATTATAAACAATAATCAAATTGACATTTAAATTATTCAAAATAAACAATTTTTAATTTTACATGATTTTCCAATTCCATCAAAATTTTGTCACTGGTTGTAAATTAAAATTTTATATCTTTATTATAAATCTCTCTCTTTGCTTAACAATCTTATTCTCCATTACTGTGGGTGATTTAAATACTTATAACAATTTACTTTACTACTTGATATTTATACATATATCAACTTTCTCCCTAACAACTATCAACTAACCTCTAACAACTTTTACTAACATGACACCCATCTCTATCAAAAACATCTACCAAACACTCTCTAACCCCCACTTATCATTAAACTCAAATCGCCACCTTCTCTCTATATATAAAAAAAATACGCTCTAACCCTTTGTACTTAGGATACGTGTTTCCTCCCCAAAAAAAACTCATTTCCCAGTATCTGGTCCCTGGATTCTACCTGAGGCGACCCCTTACCCCTAAATCGATCCCATCCCGTCCCAACTATCATTATGTTGCGGACTCCTACATTACACTACCCCTACTACAAAATTGCCATCCCCAAAAATCTCAATCTTATTACCTCACTTCAAATACAACAAAATAACATCATTAATTATAAACATCAACATATCACTCAAAACTCTACATATATTCTCCACATAACTACTGTGTCAACATCAATACTTCTCAAAACTCTATAATATACATTAACTCAAAACAACATTACATTATTTTCATCTCTACTATTTCTTTAACTTCAACTTGACTGATCTATATGTCCCACAAAATATTCATCACCCACAAACTAGCTTTTCTTAGCTTTCACAAATTATTACTTTATTTCTCATTTTATCAAATTACTTTCCTCATTACTTTAAAATAGCCTATTAATTACTTGGAACATTTATAACCAATATACCAGTGACATTTTATTGCTGATCAGCTGGTCTCCTAACACAATGAAAACACATCTCATAATTTTACAAATTACATGAAATATATAGGTTTATCAATACTCACTTCTGACCTCTTTGTTTCCCCTCTTTCTGATTCTGATACTTTGTGTTAACCGCCTGCCAGACGGTTTAACTATTGGCTTAGTTTAAAAAATACACACATTATATAAAACATATACTTTACATCAACTATTATATCTAACCTACTAAAATACAATATTACCTTTAAAAAATTATAAAATGAACACCTCATAGTGAATGTATGAGCAGTTAGTTATTTAAACTGAGCACAAGCATTTTTATTGGATCGAAATTTGAGTTAGAAATTTTTTATGTTATAAAATTTAAATTCGTAACTCATCTGAGCCACCTCCCATCCACACACACTATTGCAAATTATGTAAGGCTGTGGCGCCTTTTCGCCTCCGCAGACGGCATATTTTGGAGTAGTTTGACCTCTCCGTGTCTTTGCTTCGGCAGTTATATTTTAAAATCTATGAATATCAACATATTCTTGTCTATAATTAAACGCCCTTAAACAGGTCTACCACCTGGCTTTGCTGTTCCTACTCGAACAGAGTGGTAGCCGCTGTTCCATAGTACCTGGATTTCCCCTAAAGTTCACCCCCCATTTAATTTCTACTATATACCAATTTCAAGTCAGCTATGGTCAAGGGACTTGATATGACCATAGCTGGCCGCTAGCCAAATCCACGATTAGTGCTGGTAAGGCAGTAATCGCCCGAAAAGTCGGGGAAATCTAACTTCATTTCATTGCCTGCTCTACTTCATCATTAGTATGTGCGACACAAACGTCTATCATTGTACAAATTGAATTTGCACAAAAAAAAAATTGTGCCGCACATTATCGCCATTTTGGCCTCCGATGGAGGTAACACTCTCTGTTACCCCCAACCCATTTCGCTATCTACGAGAGCACAGGCCACCCCCGCAACAGCAGCTTAATAACTAGCTAATTAAATTTTTATATACATTCTAATATAATATTTTCATCAATAATCATTTAACTCATTCATAACTTTCTACCATTGGACTTTCTTAAAATTTTCAAAATGTATTATTAATAATTAGTATATATCATTTTTCATTTATTATTAAATTTTTTAATTATCATTTTTTATTGAACACAATTATTTCAAATAATCTCACTATTGAATTAAAATCTTAGTTACACCTGTGAAAATTCTTATTATACATGATTCATACTGTAAAAGTTCTATACTTACAGTCCATTTAACATGATATACACACAAAACATATTCACCATACCCCCCAATACTTTCACCTCACCTCTGAAACATTTAACACAAATGTTAGTTTAAATCAAACAATTTAGCCATCTATTACCAACTTTCCAAATCTCGTAAAATAAATTGAATTCATTTGAAGAATTTAATTAATTAGCATTTACATAATCAATCAAAGTATTTAGAACATCTCCAATTATTTTAATTAAATTCATTATTAAAATACAAATTCCAATACTATCAAAATATTTACCATTAACCAATTCCTGTTTTCAAAATTAATTCTGACATTTATTTAAATTGCAAAATATTATTATTATTATTATTATTATTATCATAATAATCGCACATTATCGCCATTTTGGCCTCCGATGGAGGTAACACTCTCTGTTACCCTCAACCCATTTCGCTATCTATGAGAGCACAGGCCACCCCCGCAACAGCAGCTTAATAACTAGCTAATTAAATTTTTATATACATTCTAATATAATATTTTCATCAATAATCATTTAACTCATTCATAACTTTCTACCATTGGACTTTCTTAAAATTTTCAAAATGTATTATTAATAATTAGTATATATCATTTTTCATTTATTATTAAATTTTTTAATTATCATTTTTTATTGAACACAATTATTTCAAATAATCTCACTATTGAATTAAAATCTTAGTTACACCTGTGAAAATTCTTATTATACATGATTCATACTGTAAAAGTTCTATACTTACAGTCCATTTAACATGATATACACACAAAACATATTCACCATACCCCCCAATACTTTCACCTCACCTCTGAAACATTTAACACAAATGTTAGTTTAAATCAAACAATTTAGCCATCTATTACCAACTTTCCAAATCTCGTAAAATAAATTGAATTCATTTGAAGAATTTAATTAATTAGCATTTACATAATCAATCAAAGTATTTAGAACATCTCCAATTATTTTAATTAAATTCATTATTAAAATACAAATTCCAATACTATCAAAATATTTACCATTAACCAATTCCTGTTTTCAAAATTAATTCTGACATTTATTTAAATTGCAAAATATTATTATTATTATTATTATTATCATCACTTACCTATATACATACATTGTTTAGCTGACCTTCTACAATACACATAAATAAATGCACTACAATTATTTACAAACTTTTGTTATTAACTGTTCAGTTTTTCCGCACTTCATTGTCCAAATCTGCCATATCAGAACCATAAAACATAATGTTTATAACTGTCTTTTATTGTTTTATAGTTTAGCCTCCATCGTCCCAGATTAACCTTGGTTTTATGTAGCATCGTTCAATCTCATTCACACACAAATTACTGTTTTGTGTATTATAACCATACAAACTAACTTCATTCATCTTACCAAAATACTCATTAAACCAGTCAACGTTAGGTATTTTTGTTGTCTCCGTCAGTAAATTAACTCATTATTGGGTCACTTACTTTTGTCAAATCATTATAGTCATTATTATTCAAATATACTTCAAAACTTTCTTTCCATTCGTCATACTTTCTATCCAAATTATACAATTCTGTTACTTTCTCCATATACAATTCTCTGTTTAGCTCTCTCTCATCACCATACCAACTCACACTCTCAAAATTATTATAGACAGAGGGTACAAAATTACGCAACAAAAATAAATACTTCAATTCATCTATCAATACGGGACTCTTGCCCTTCTTAAACAACACTTGTGAACACATTAAATCATCATAAACATCATAAATAATAAGGGGAAAATTTACCCTCTGTCCCCATTCTACCACAACATTATTTTTCCTCTCTCTCTCTCTAACTCATACACACACATTAACATTTCATTATCACATTCCACCAACTCATCAGTACTTTCATTATTTAGTTTCACCGTATCACTTTCTGATACCAATTCTTCAAACACATTATTATACTCAATATTATTATTCTCATTATTTTCAACATTATTGTTATCACTTGTTATCTTACTCTCTACTACTACGTTTTTACCCATATCATTATAATTATCCTCTGTTTTACATTCAAAATTTTCAGTTATCTTTTGTCTTTGTTTATCAAATTTTTCCACCACATTACTCTCTATTTTGTCAATTCTGTTATTCATATTTTTTAATGAATGACTCAACGTTTCATTTAATTCATTTGTCAGTTTGATAAAGTTACTCTCACATTTGATTTGTACTTTATTAATTTCAGTTTTGAGTTCATCCAATTTGCAATTAAATTCACTTTTAATTTCGGTCTTAATTTCATCAAAACGATCATTTAATTCGTCATGTTGTTTTTCTGAATTTTCTTTCATACTACACATCAAACTATATAAATTTGTTAACATGCTACTGTCGTCACATTTTTTATTTTGATTCATTGGAATAGGTGTTGATTGATGTTCGACATCTTTCATTATTTTTGATTCGGTTATTTCTGCATTACTGTCAGTGAAGCTGACTTCATTATTAGTTGTCATTTTTTACCTTGTATATAAACAACTGTAAATCACAATAAAACAAACCTAACCTACTCGCACGTGCGTAATTATGTGCGATACAATTTTTTACAAATTCGTCATTACCACATCCTATTTTCTGTGCATTAAAATAGGTCTATCCCGTATAAATAAAATTAAACGAAAATCCTGGCAGGGTCACCATTTGTGACTATAAAAAAGAGGCCGAAATATATTAAATAAATAAAATTCACTACCAGAACTTACCTGTACACAATCACAACTACTTACCATATTAAAATTTCTTCAGAAGACCAGGGTCGCCACGATTATTTTTTATAGGATAAAATATCGAAAACCTTTACACTCCACCTTAAATAAAAAGGACAATTTCGCTATCTGACCACACCCAATTAATAATTCAGAAAGATCCCGGAACGTTTAGACGAATTTTGCAACACAGAAATGAGAACGTGGTAATGATGAAATAACTTAGTCTAACACATTTTAGTGATTAAATGAATACTTTTAATGTTCTCTTCCTTGAAAATAAAATTATGCTCAATTGTACACATGGTAATTGAATTATTGTATTATATTTGTATCTGGAATAATTACGTTTACTGTTCTTAGTATAAACATGTTAATAGAATTATTATATGATATTTATATAAACTTATAATTACAGCCCAGCCTGCTCATTCTCTCTTATTATTTACAGTACCTTATTTTCTGAAAAAATCCCATTTGTTCTTTAAATTCGCACATATATATCGAGGCCTCGCCCGAACACGCGTTCTCGCTTTTGTTATTCCCGGCACCTTACATTTCCACTCGCTGACCACGGCACTGTTCTCGTTACATATTCATTACTTCCTCGGGTCCCGGTCGGTATGAAGACGTTATTTCATTTAGTTATTCATACTTAAACAGTTCAACCCGACCGGGCCGCGTGGGACAACTACGGCTGGATGTGAACCCTGTTGCAAGATAACGTGCACTGCTTAGCGTCTCTGCCTAATGTGGACTGTGTTGAGGCGGGAGGAAGCTGCCGTTCACTGCCACCTGATTTCGTTGTCGTTTAACATTGAGTTGCTGTGTTCTATTGACTTTATGCATGAAACATAGTGGTTATTTCAGCAAAGTGTGTCGACGATATTTGGCGCTGCTAGACTGACGTCACTAAAAGTGGGAGGTACTTAACGATATTTCCTGTAGGTCGTCTTGCTGATATCACAAACTGTTCGTTCATGCGCCATTTTTCCTAGCGTCGTTTAAGTTTCTTGGTGTCTCCACGGCGCGCATACGAGAGTTGTTGAGTGCGTGCACCGTCACACTTATACAGAGTTCTGAGAATTCGAGGGTGGTGCAAATTCCTTGCCTGGTTACACAACAGAAACTGCGTCTTGCCTTGGTTCTAACTGTTCTCTTGCCATGTGGTCTGTTGCAATGGAATGAACGTTTGTTGTAAAATAAAACTTTCACAATATTTTTTCCAAAACCCCCAAAAAATGAAATAAATGAAATACAAAGACCCCATAACAGTAATAAATGAAACTACCCCATTTTGACGCGTTACAATACCCCCCAATGAGAATTCTGCTGTCCAAAACAGAAGAAATCTCATTGACAAATCCCGAAGAGGACCGGTGAGGAACTGGTGCCAAAACCCCCCTTGTTCTTCTACATCATGGGTAACCGACCCCCCTGGCTTGGCAACTATGGACGCATCTGAACGAGATCACTGGACTTCTCCGTAAGAGATCCCAACACCGAGAAACCGAACAGACAAGTATCACAGCACACCTCACCTTCTAACATGCTACCCCCCAAAATCCTCAATCCCTGGCTTAGATTATGCCAGATCCTCCACCGATATGTTTCCCCTTGTATGCAAGCTGGGCTGCCTTTAGCAGATACTGGGCTCACACACACTCACATTACATACTGACATTACATATCATAAAATTAAAAAATTTTCAAAAGTTATTTAAAGTACAACCCATTGGTTGTTTTCAGGTAAAATTGATTCATAAATTTTGTATAAATTTTAAATTATTCTCTTCACTGGTTTCTGTTTTTATTTAAAATAAGTTGATTTAAACATTTATTATAATTCAGAACATCCTTAACCTAACATGTGATCACTTAGAATCTAACAATACAAGTCGATACAATAAATCAATAAAAATAAACATGGTTAGTACACAAACAATAAAATAATCACAGTTTAAAAATATTCATTAGCTGGCAGGCGCAAAACCAAGATTTTTTTTTTTTTTTTTTCAAAAAATATTTTCCAAAAAATTTTAAAATTCAAAAAAAATTTAAATTTATTAAAATGTTTCCTTTACATACAGAAATTATTAAAATTGGTTTAAATTGATAAAAAAACACAAGTTGAATTGACTTCCATACTATTAACTTATATGACCTCACTGTCAGCTGATCAAAACTAGGTCAAGTCCACAACCTTGACCCACATACCTTATGTACAATTCCTATCTGAAAATACATTTAACATCTGTAACAATCTAACTTGAAACACAAAACATAATAAAATAAAATATTTAAAATAACAAAATATTATTATAAACAATAATCAAATTGACATTTAAATTATTCAAAATAAACAATTTTTAATTTTACATGATTTTCCAATTCCATCAAAATTTTGTCACTGGTTGTAAATTAAAATTTTATATCTTTATTATAAATCTCTCTCTTTGCTTAACAATCTTATTCTCCATTACTGTGGGTGATTTAAATACTTATAACAATTTACTTTACTACTTGACATTTATACATATATCAACTTTCTCCCTAACAACTATCAACTAACCTCTAACAACTTTTACTAACATGACACCCATCTCTATCAAAAACATCTACCAAACACTCTCTAACCCCCACTTATCATTAAACTCAAATCGCCACCTTCTCTCTATATATAAAAAAAATACTCTCTAACCCTTTGTACTTAGGATACGTGTTTCCCCCCCAAAAAACTCATTTCCCATTATCTGGTCCCTGGATTCTACCTGAGGCGACCCCTTACCCTTAAATCGATCCCATCCCGTCCCAACTATCATTATGTTGCGGACTCCTACATTACACTACCCCCTACTACAAAATTGCCATCCCCAAAAATCTCAATCTTATTACCTCACTTCAAATACAACAAAATAACATCATTAATTATAAACATCAACATATCACTCAAAACTCTACATATATTCTCCACATAACTACTGTGTCAACATCAATACTTCTCAAAACTCTATAATATACATTAACTCAAAACAACATTACATTATTTTCATCTCTACTATTTCTTTAACTTCAACTTGGACTGATCTATATGTCCCACAAAATATTCATCACCCACAAACTAGCTTTTCTTAGCTTTCACAAATTATTACTTTATTTCTCATTTTATCAAATTACTTTCCTCATTACTTTAAAATAGCCTATTAATTACTTGGAACATTTATAACCAATATACCAGTGACATTTTATTGCTGATCAGCTGGTCTCCTAACACAATGAAAACACATCTCATAATTTTACAAATTACATGAAATATATAGGTTTATCAATACTCACTTCTGACCTCTTTGTTTCCCCTCTTTCTGATTCTGATACTTTGTGTTAACCGCCTGCCAGACGGTTTAACTATTGGCTTAGTTTAAAAAATACACACATTATATAAAACATATACTTTACATCAACTATTATATCTAACCTACTAAAATACAATATTACCTTTAAAAAATTATAAAATGAACACCTCATAGTGAATGTATGAGCAGTTAGTTATTTAAACTGAGCACAAGCATTTTTATTGGATCGAAATTTGAGTTAGAAATTTTTTATGTTATAAAATTTAAATTCGTAACTCATCTGAGCCACCTCCCATCCACACACACTATTGCAAATTATGTAAGGCTGTGGCGCCTTTTCGCCTCTGCAAAGACGGCATATTTTGGAGTAGTTTGACCTCTCCGTGTCTTTGCTTCGGCAGTTATATTTTAAAATCTATGAATATCAACATATTCTTGTCTATAATTAAACGCCCTTAAACAGGTCTACCACCTGGCTTTGCTGTTCCTACTCGAACAGAGTGGTAGCCGCTGTTCCATAGTACCTGGATTTCCCCTAAAGTTCACCCCCCATTTAATTTCTACTATATACCAATTTCAAGTCAGCTATGGTCAAGGGACTTGATATGACCATAGCTGGCCGCTAGCCAAATCCACGATTAGTGCTGGTAAGGCAGTAATCGCCCGAAAAGTCGGGGAAATCTAACTTCATTTCATTGCCTGCTCTACTTCATCATTAGTATGTGCGACACAAACGTCTATCATTGTACAAATTGAATTTGCACAAAAAAAAAATTGTGCCGCACATTATCGCCATTTTGGCCTCCGATGGAGGTAACACTCTCTGTTACCCCCAACCCATTTCGCTATCTACGAGAGCACAGGCCACCCCCGCAACAGCAGCTTAATAACTAGCTAATTAAATTTTTATATACATTCTAATATAATATTTTCATCAATAATCATTTAACTCATTCATAACTTTCTACCATTGGACTTTCTTAAAATTTTCAAAATGTATTATTAATAATTAGTATATATCATTTTTCATTTATTATTACATTTTTTAATTATCATTTTTTATTGAACACAATTATTTCAAATAATCTCACTATTGAATTAAAATCTTAGTTACACCTGTGAAAATTCTTATTATACATGATTCATACTGTAAAAGTTCTATACTTACAGTCCATTTAACATGATATACACACAAAACATATTCACCATACCCCCCAATACTTTCACCTCACCTCTGAAACATTTAACACAAATGTTAGTTTAAATCAAACAATTTAGCCATCTATTACCAACTTTCCAAATCTCGTAAAATAAATTGAATTCATTTGAAGAATTTAATTAATTAGCATTTACATAATCAATCAAAGTATTTAGAACATCTCCAATTATTTTAATTAAATTCATTATTAAAATACAAATTCCAATACTATCAAAATATTTACCATTAACCAATTCCTGTTTTCAAAATTAATTCTGACATTTATTTAAATTGCAAAATATTATTATTATTATTATTATTATCATCACTTACCTATATACATACATTGTTTAGCTGACCTTCTACAATACACATAAATAAATGCACTACAATTATTTACAAACTTTTGTTATTAACTGTTCAGTTTTTCCGCACTTCATTGTCCAAATCTGCCATATCAGAACCATAAAACATAATGTTTATAACTGTCTTTTATTGTTTTATAGTTTAGCCTCCATCGTCCCAGATTAACCTTGGTTTTATGTAGCATCGTTCAATCTCATTCACACACAAATTACTGTTTTGTGTATTATAACCATACAAACTAACTTCATTCATCTTACCAAAATACTCATTAAACCAGTCAACGTTAGGTATTTTTGTTGTCTCCGTCAGTAAATTAACTCATTATTGGGTCACTTACTTTTGTCAAATCATTATAGTCATTATTATTCAAATATACTTCTAAACTTTCTTTCCATTCGTCATACTTTCTATCCAAATTATACAATTCTGTTACTTTCTCCATATACAATTCTCTGTTTAGCTCTCTCTCATCACCATACCAACTCACACTCTCAAAATTATTATAGACAGAGGGTACAAAATTACGCAACAAAAATAAATACTTCAATTCATCTATCAATACGGGACTCTTGCCCTTCTTAAACAACACTTGTGAACACATTAAATCATCATAAACATCATAAATAATAAGGGGAAAATTTACCCTCTGTCCCCATTCTACCACAACATTATTTTTCCTCTCTCTCTCTCTAACTCATACACACACATTAACATTTCATTATCACATTCCACCAACTCATCAGTACTTTCATTATTTAGTTTCACCGTATCACTTTCTGATACCAATTCTTCAAACACATTATTATACTCAATATTATTATTCTCATTATTTTCAACATTATTGTTATCACTTGTTATCTTACTCTCTACTACTACGTTTTTACCCATATCATTATAATTATCCTCTGTTTTACATTCAAAATTTTCAGTTATCTTTTGTCTTTGTTTATCAAATTTTTCCACCACATTACTCTCTATTTTGTCAATTCTGTTATTCATATTTTTTAATGAATGACTCAACGTTTCATTTAATTCATTTGTCAGTTTGATAAAGTTACTCTCACATTTGATTTGTACTTTATTAATTTCAGTTTTGAGTTCATCCAATTTGCAATTAAATTCACTTTTAATTTCGGTCTTAATTTCATCAAAACGATCATTTAATTCGTCATGTTGTTTTTCTGAATTTTCTTTCATACTACACATCAAACTATACAAATTTGTTAACATGCTACTGTCGTCACATTTTTTATTTTGATTCATTGGAATAGGTGTTGATTGATGTTCGACATCTTTCATTATTTTTGATTCGGTTATTTCTGCATTACTGTCAGTGAAGCTGACTTCATTATTAGTTGTCATTTTTTACCTTGTATATAAACAACTGTAAATCACAATAAAACAAACCTAACCTACTCGCACGTGCGTAATTATGTGCGATACAATTTTTTACAAATTCGTCATTACCACATCCTATTTTCTGTGCATTAAAATAGGTCTATCCCGTATAAATAAAATTAAACGAAAATCCTGGCAGGGTCGCCATTTGTGACTATAAAAAAGAGGCCGAAATATATTAAATAAATAAAATTCACTACCAGAACTTACCTGTACGCAATCACAACTACTTACCATATTAAAATTTCTTCAGAAGACCAGGGTCGCCACGATTATTTTTTATAGGATAAAATATCGAAAACCTTTACACTCCACCTTAAATAAAAAGGACAATTTCGCTATCTGACCACACCCAATTAATAATTCAGAAAGATCCCGGAACGTTTAGACGAATTTTGCAACACAGAAATGAGAACGTGGTAATGATGAAATAACTTAGTCTAACACATTTTAGTGATTAAATGAATACTTTTAATGTTCTCTTCCTTGAAAATAAAATTATGCTCAATTGTACACATGGTAATTGAATTATTGTATTATATTTGTATCTGGAATAATTACGTTTACTGTTCTTAGTATAAACATGTTAATAGAATTATTATATGATATTTATATAAACTTATAATTACAGCCCAGCCTGCTCATTCTCTCTTATTATTTACAGTACCTTATTTTCTGAAAAAATCCCATTTGTTCTTTAAATTCGCACATATATATCGAGGCCTCGCCCGAACACGCGTTCTCGCTTTTGTTATTCCCGGCACCTTACATTTCCACTCGCTGACCACGGCACTGTTCTCGTTACATATTCATTACTTCCTCGGGTCCCGGTCGGTATGAAGACGTTATTTCATTTAGTTATTCATACTTAAACAGTTCAACCCGACCGGGCCGCGTGGGACAACTACGGCTGGATGTGAACCCTGTTGCAAGATAACGTGCACTGCTTAGCGTCTCTGCCTAATGTGGACTGTGTTGAGGCGGGAGGAAGCTGCCGTTCACTGCCACCTGATTTCGTTGTCGTTTAACATTGAGTTGCTGTGTTCTATTGACTTTATGCATGAAACATAGTGGTTATTTCAGCAAAGTGTGTCGACGATATTTGGCGCTGCTAGACTGACGTCACTAAAAGTGGGAGGTACTTAACGATATTTCCTGTAGGTCGTCTTGCTGATATCACAAACTGTTCGTTCATGCGCCATTTTTCCTAGCGTCGTTTAAGTTTCTTGGCGTCTCCACGGCGCGCATACGAGAGTTGTTGAGTGCGTGCACCGTCACACTTATACAGAGTTCTGAGAATTCGAGGGTGGTGCAAATTCCTTGCCTGGTTACACAACAGAAACTGCGTCTTGCCTTGGTTCTAACTGTTCTCTTGCCATGTGGTCTGTTGCAATGGAATGAACGTTTGTTGTAAAATAAAACTTTCACAATATTTTTTCCAAAACCCCCAAAAAATGAAATAAATGAAATACAAAGACCCCATAACAGTAATAAATGAAACTACCCCATTTTGACGCGTTACAATACCCCCCAATGAGAATTCTGCTGTCCAAAACAGAAGAAATCTCATTGACAAATCCCGAAGAGGACCGGTGAGGAACTGGTGCCAAAACCCCCCTTGTTCTTCTACATCATGGGTAACCGACCCCCCTGGCTTGGCAACTATGGACGCATCTGAACGAGATCACTGGACTTCTCCGTAAGAGATCCCAACACCGAGAAACCGAACAGACAAGTATCACAGCACACCTCACCTTCTAACATGCTACCCCCCAAAATCCTCAATCCCTGGCTTAGATTATGCCAGATCCTCCACCGATATGTTTCCCCTTGTATGGAAGCTGGGCTGCCTTTAGCAGATACTGGGCTCACACACACTCACATTACATACTGACATTACATATCATAAAATTAAAAAATTTTCAAAAGTTATTTAAAGTACAACCCATTGGTTGTTTTCAGGTAAAATTGATTCATAAATTTTGTATAAATTTTAAATTATTCTCTTCACTGGTTTCTGTTTTTATTTAAAATAAGTTGATTTAAACATTTATTATAATTCAGAACATCCTTAACCTAACATGTGATCACTTAGAATCTAACAATACAAGTCGATACAATAAATCAATAAAAATAAACATGGTTAGTACACAAACAATAAAATAATCACAGTTTAAAAATATTCATTAGCTGGCAGGCGCAAAACCAAGATTTTTTTTTTTTTTTTCAAAAAATATTTTCCAAAAAATTTTAAAATTCAAAAAAAATTTAAATTTATTAAAATGTTTCCTTTACATACAGAAATTATTAAAATTGGTTTAAATTGATAAAAAAACACAAGTTGAATTGACTTCCATACTATTAACTTATATGACCTCACTGTCAGCTGATCAAAACTAGGTCAAGTCCACAACCTTGACCCACATACCTTATGTACAATTCCTATCTGAAAATACATTTAACATCTGTAACAATCTAACTTGAAACACAAAACATAATAAAATAAAATATTTAAAATAACAAAATATTATTATAAACAATAATCAAATTGACATTTAAATTATTCAAAATAAACAATTTTTAATTTTACATGATTTTCCAATTCCATCAAAATTTTGTCACTGGTTGTAAATTAAAATTTTATATCTTTATTATAAATCTCTCTCTTTGCTTAACAATCTTATTCTCCATTACTGTGGGTGATTTAAATACTTATAACAATTTACTTTACTACTTGACATTTATACATATATCAACTTTCTCCCTAACAACTATCAACTAACCTCTAACAACTTTTACTAACATGACACCCATCTCTATCAAAAACATCTACCAAACACTCTCTAACCCCCACTTATCATTAAACTCAAATCGCCACCTTCTCTCTATATATAAAAAAAATACTCTCTAACCCTTTGTACTTAGGATACGTGTTTCCCCCCCAAAAAACTCATTTCCCATTATCTGGTCCCTGGATTCTACCTGAGGCGACCCCTTACCCCTAAATCGATCCCATCCCGTCCCAACTATCATTATGTTGCGGACTCCTACATTACACTACCCCCTACTACAAAATTGCCATCCCCAAAAATCTCAATCTTATTACCTCACTTCAAATACAACAAAATAACATCATTAATTATAAACATCAACATATCACTCAAAACTCTACATATATTCTCCACATAACTACTGTGTCAACATCAATACTTCTCAAAACTCTATAATATACATTAACTCAAAACAACATTACATTATTTTCATCTCTACTATTTCTTTAACTTCAACTTGGACTGATCTATATGTCCCACAAAATATTCATCACCCACAAACTAGCTTTTCTTAGCTTTCACAAATTATTACTTTATTTCTCATTTTATCAAATTACTTTCCTCATTACTTTAAAATAGCCTATTAATTACTTGGAACATTTATAACCAATATACCAGTGACATTTTATTGCTGATCAGCTGGTCTCCTAACACAATGAAAACACATCTCATAATTTTACAAATTACATGAAATATATAGGTTTATCAATACTCACTTCTGACCTCTTTGTTTCCCCTCTTTCTGATTCTGATACTTTGTGTTAACCGCCTGCCAGACGGTTTAACTATTGGCTTAGTTTAAAAAATACACACATTATATAAAACATATACTTTACATCAACTATTATATCTAACCTACTAAAATACAATATTACCTTTAAAAAATTATAAAATGAACACCTCATAGTGAATGTATGAGCAGTTAGTTATTTAACTGAGCACAAGCATTTTTATTGGATCGAAATTTGAGTTAGAAATTTTTTATGTTATAAAATTTAAATTCATGACTCATCTGAGCCACCTCCCATCCACACACACTATTGCAAATTATGTAAGGCTGTGGCGCCTTTTCGCCTCCGCAGACGGCATATTTTGGAGTAGTTTGACCTCTCCGTGTCTTTGCTTCGGCAGTTATATTTTAAAATCTATGAATATCAACATATTCTTGTCTATAATTAAACGCCCTTAAACAGGTCTACCACCTGGCTTTGCTGTTCCTACTCGAACAGAGTGGTAGCCGCTGTTCCATAGTACCTGGATTTCCCCTAAAGTTCACCCCCCATTTAATTTCTACTATATACCAATTTCAAGTCAGCTATGGTCAAGGGACTTGATATGACCATAGCTGGCCGCTAGCCAAATCCACGATTAGTGCTGGTAAGGCAGTAATCGCCCGAAAAGTCGGGGAAATCTAACTTCATTTCATTGCCTGCTCTACTTCATCATTAGTATGTGCGACACAAACGTCTATCATTGTACAAATTGAATTTGCACAAAAAAAAATTGTGCCGCACATTATCGCCATTTTGGCCTCCGATGGAGGTAACACTCTCTGTTACCCCCAACCCATTTCGCTATCTACGAGAGCACAGGCCACCCCCGCAATAGCAGCTTAATAACTAGCTAATTAAATTTTTATATACATTCTAATATAATATTTTCATCAATAATCATTTAACTCATTCATAACTTTCTACCATTGGACTTTCTTAAAATTTTCAAAATTTATTATTAATAATTAGTATATATCATTTTTCATTTATTATTAAATTTTTTAATTATCATTTTTTATTGAACACAATTATTTCAAATAATCTCACTATTGAATTAAAATCTTAGTTACACCTGTGAACATTCTTATTATACATGATTCATACTGTAAAAGTTCTATACTTACAGTCCATTTAACATGATATACACACAAAACATATTCACCATACCCCCCAATACTTTCACCTCACCTCTGAAACATTTAACACAAATGTTAGTTTAAATCAAACAATTTAGCCATCTATTACCAACTTTCCAAATCTCGTAAAATAAATTGAATTCATTTGAAGAATTTAATTAATTAGCATTTACATAATCAATCAAAGTATTTAGAACATCTCCAATTATTTTAATTAAATTCATTATTAAAATACAAATTCCAATACTATCAAAATATTTACCATTAACCAATTCCTGTTTTCAAAATTAATTCTGACATTTATTTAAATTGCAAAATATTATTATTATTATTATCATCACTTACCTATATACATACATTGTTTAGCTGACCTTCTACAATACACATAAATAAATGCACTACAATTATTTACAAACTTTTGTTATTAACTGTTCAGTTTTTCCGCACTTCATTGTCCAAATCTGCCATATCAGAACCATAAAACATAATGTTTATAACTGTCTTTTATTGTTTTATAGTTTAGCCTCCATCGTCCCAGATTAACCTTGGTTTTATGTAGCATCGTTCAATCTCATTCACACACAAATTACTGTTTTTTGTATTATAACCATACAAACTAACTTCATTCATCTTACCAAAATACTCATTAAACCAGTCAACGTTAGGTATTTTTGTTGTCTCCGTCAGTAAATTAACTCATTATTGGGTCACTTACTTTTGTCAAATCATTATAGTCATTATTATTCAAATATACTTCAAAACTTTCTTTCCATTCGTCATACTTTCTATCCAAATTATACAATTCTGTTACTTTCTCCATATACAATTCTCTGTTTAGCTCTCTCTCATCACCATACCAACTCACACTCTCAAAATTATTATAGACAGAGGGTACAAAATTACGCAACAAAAATAAATACTTCAATTCATCTATCAATACGGGACTCTTGCCCTTCTTAAACAACACTTGTGAACACATTAAATCATCATAAACATCATAAATAATAAGGGGAAAATTTACCCTCTGTCCCCATTCTACCACAACATTATTTTTCCTCTCTCTCTCTCTAACTCATACACACACATTAACATTTCATTATCACATTCCACCAACTCATCAGTACTTTCATTATTTAGTTTCACCGTATCACTTTCTGATACCAATTCTTCAAACACATTATTATACTCAATATTATTATTCTCATTATTTTCAACATTATTGTTATCACTTGTTATCTTACTCTCTACTACTACGTTTTTACCCATATCATTATAATTATCCTCTGTTTTACATTCAAAATTTTCAGTTATCTTTTGTCTTTGTTTATCAAATTTTTCCACCACATTACTCTCTATTTTGTCAATTCTGTTATTCATATTTTTTAATGAATGACTCAACGTTTCATTTAATTCATTTGTCAGTTTGATAAAGTTACTCTCACATTTGATTTGTACTTTATTAATTTCAGTTTTGAGTTCATCCAATTTGCAATTAAATTCACTTTTAATTTCGGTCTTAATTTCATCAAAACGATCATTTAATTCGTCATGTTGTTTTTCTGAATTTTCTTTCATACTACACATCAAACTATACAAATTTGTTAACATGCTACTGTCGTCACATTTTTTATTTTGATTCATTGGAATAGGTGTTGATTGATGTTCGACATCTTTCATTATTTTTGATTCTGTTATTTCTGCATTACTGTCAGTGAAGCTGACTTCATTATTAGTTGTCATTTTTTACCTTGTATATAAACAACTGTAAATCACAATAAAACAAACCTAACCTACTCGCACGTGCGTAATTATGTGCGATACAATTTTTTACAAATTCGTCATTACCACATCCTATTTTCTGTGCATTAAAATAGGTCTATCCCGTATAAATAAAATTAAACGAAAATCCTGGCAGGGTCACCATTTGTGACTATAAAAAAGAGGCCGAAATATATTAAATAAATAAAATTCACTACCAGAACTTACCTGTACGCAATCACAACTACTTACCATATTAAAATTTCTTCAGAAGACCAGGGTCGCCACGATTATTTTTTATAGGATAAAATATCGAAAACCTTTACACTCCACCTTAAATAAAAAGGACAATTTCGCTATCTGACCACACCCAATACAGCATATAAGGTATTGTCCAACATCATATTTTCTAGGCTGCTTCCCTACGCTGAGGAAAACATAAAAGAATATCAGTGTGGATTCACTAGGAATAGGTCAACAACAGACCAAATATTTACACTAAGGCAAATCCTGGAAAAAACGTTGGAATATGGAGTGCCCACTCACCATCTCTTTGTGGATTTCCAGTCGGCATATGATTCAATCAACCGGAAAATGCTATATAGAGCTATGAAGGAGTTGCATATACCATCTAAGTTGGTGCGTATGGTTGGAGTAGTTATGTCCAATTCTAAGTGCCAAATCAGAATACAATCAAATCTATCTAACTCCTTAAAAACATTGAATGGGTTGAAACAAGGAGATGCCTTAGCATGTCTGTTGTTCAACATAGCTCTAGAAAAGGTCATCAGGGATTCAGGAATTCAAACTAGCGGACACATATTTCACAAGGAGGTACAGCTTCTGGCCTATGCCGATGACATTGACGTCATAAGTAGGTCTGAATCTGGCTTAAAGGAAGCCTTTCAGGAACTGGAGTTGTCCGCCAAGGCTATGGGCTTGGTTATAAACCAAAGCAAAACCAAATATATGGTTGTAGGTGCCAATACTCGTACCCTGTCCCTGCGCATTAACGATTATGAATTTGAAAAGGTTCAGGGTTTTCCATATCTCGGGTCATATGTGGACTCTGGAAATGACTCCTCTAGAGATATTGAAAGACGAATATTATCTGCTAATAGGTGTTACTACGGACTGGTAAAACATTTTAAATCAAAATTAATAACTAAAGATACAAAAGCCTCCCTATACAAGACCTTGATTAGACCAGTCCTGATGTATGGCTCGGAATGCTGGGTGTTAAAAAAACTAGATGAGCAGAGACTATCCGTTTTTGAGAGGAGGGTACTGAGGAGAATCTATGGCCCTGTGAGGGAAAACAACATTTGGAGGCGACTGCATAATCGAGAGTTGTACGAAAGGTTTAAAGATCTTCCGATCGTGCAACTCATACAAATTAACAGATTGCGTTGGGCTGGTCATGTGCAGAGAATGGCGGAGGATAGAATCCCAAAAAGAGTGATGAATTATTTGCCGATGGGAAGGAGATGGAGGGGAAGACCGTGTACAAGATGGCTGGACCAGGTTGGTAAGGAGGCAGTGAGGCTGGGTGCAGCAAACTGGTGGACATTGGCCGGGAGTAGAGACCAGTGGGGAAGATTTCTTTTGGAGGCCAGGGCCCGGACTGGGCTGTAGCGCCGAGGATGTATGTATGTATGTATGACCACACCCAATTAATAAATCAGAAAGGTCCCGGAACGTTTAGACGAATTTTGCAACACAGAAATGAGAACGTGGTAATGATGAAATAACTTAGTCTAACACATTTTAGTGATTAAATGAATACTTTTAATGTTCTCTTCCTTGAAAATAAAATTATGCTCAATTGTACACATGGTAATTGAATTATTGTATTATATTTGTATCTGGAATAATTACGTTTACTGTTCTTAGTATAAACATGTTAATAGAATTATTATATGATATTTATATAAACTTATAATTACAGCCCAGCCTGCTCATTCTCTCTTATTATTTACAGTACCTTATTTTCTGAAAAAATCCCATTTGTTCTTTAAATTCGCACATATATATCGAGGCCTCGCCCGAACACGCGTTCTCGCTTTTGTTATTCCCGGCACCTTACATTTCCACTCGCTGACCACGGCACTGTTCTCGTTACATATTCATTACTTCCTCGGGTCCCGGTCGGTATGAAGACGTTATTTCATTTAGTTATTCATACTTAAACAGTTCAACCCGACCGGGCCGCGTGGGACAACTACGGCTGGATGTGAACCCTGTTGCAAGATAACGTGCACTGCTTAGCGTCTCTGCCTAATGTGGACTGTGTTGAGGCGGGAGGAAGATGCCGTTCACTGCCACCTGATTTCGTTGTCGTTTAACATTGAGTTGCTGTGTTCTATTGACTTTATGCATGAAACATAGTGGTTATTTCAGCAAAGTGTGTCGACGATATTTGGCGCTGCTAGACTGACGTCACTAAAAGTGGGAGGTACTTAACGATATTTCCTGTAGGTCGTCTTGCTGATATCACAAACTGTTCGTTCATGCGCCATTTTTCCTAGCGTCGTTTAAGTTTCTTGGCGTCCCCACGGCGCGCATACGAGAGTTGTTGAGTGCGTGCACCGTCACACTTATACAGAGTTCTGAGAATTCGAGGGTGGTGCAAATTCCTTGCCTGGTTACACAACAGAAACTGCGTCTTGCCTTGGTTCTAACTGTTCTCTTGCCATGTGGTCTGTTGCAATGGAATGAACGTTTGTTGTAAAATAAAACTTTCACAATATTTTTTCCAAAACCCCAAAAAAATGAAATAAATGAAATACAAAGACCCGATAACAGTAATAAATGAAATTACCCCATTTTGACGCGTTACAACCATGATACATAGACTTAACAACATCTCCTTAGATGAAAAAGACTACAAAGGCGAACTAAACACGATAAAATATTTAGCAGAATCTAACGGATATGACAGAACAATAGTCAGTAAGCTCCTACACAAAACACAAAATAAACAACAAACAAAGACAGAAAACAACAAATTCATAACACTAACATACATCAACAAACAAACTGAAAAAATAGCCCACAAATTCAAAAAAGCAGGATACAGAATCGCTTACAAAACTACTAACAAAACAGAACACACACTATCAAAACACACACACAAAGCACAAAACAAATTCGATCTACCCGGTGTTTACAAGCTAAATTGCTCAAATTGCAATAAATTCTACATAGGCCAGACAGGATGTAGCTTCAAACAGAGATACATTGAACACACAAAGGCACTCCACTCCACTACAGAATCCACCTTTGCAAACCACCTCATTGAAGCAAACCACACATATAAAAACATCGACAATAACATGAACATTCTACACGTACACACAAAAGGCCGAAAACTAGACACTCTAGAACAATTAGAAATATACAAACACACGAAAACAAATAAAAACGACATCCTAAATGAACAGACACAATTCAAATCGCATGCATTATTCGAACATATCTCACCCCACACACACAGCATCGATCTTTCGAAATTCGATTCTGTCGCCCACAACAGGACAGACAGCGCTACCAGCGGCAGCCTCTGAAGAAGCCTTTTAAAGGCGAAAACCAGTTCAGGCTGTAAGGTAAACCTTTATGCTTTTACTTTTAAAAAACTTAGTGTTCCGAGTCATTAATACAATAGTGGTATTTAGTTAAGTAACGGACACGTCGTGGACAACGAAATCCAAGAAAATTGTTAAATTGACAATTAAACATCATATCAGTTACAGCATCAACATCAGTAGTTAATTGCAAATAATGAGACCTCATGCGCAGCACCACTAAGATGGCTGTCACAGGTGCAATTGAAACATTTGGCAATCAATAAAATGTTGGTAGTAGTAAAACCACACATAGGAAGTTGTGAAAGGTTCATGTGAGTCGGTCATGAAATTGAAACAACACGTGAATTGGAATTAATGTGAAGTCTGAGATTCTTTTCATTTCATTAGGAATATTTTTTCCAGCCTATTCATGTGAACATGATTTTGAGACCAGTAGGTGTTTCTTTCACTTGCAGTTAATGCTTGGAGGTAACATTCCTTTCTTGTTATAATCAGGAACCATTTGACCAGTAATATTTTTGTAAAGTATGAAAAGGAATATTGATTTTGTGAATGTGATGTTGTTAACATCATGTGAGTATTCTTTATGTAAAGATGTTATGAATGAAGGGAAGTGTGAATTGCAATTACATCCAGGGGTGCCCATCCTCCCCAAGGCCCAATGCGCAACCCCCCCCAAAGTCTCATCACTCCCCCCAATTGAAAAGCCCCCCACTAATAATGACCCAGGGGGTGCAAGCCGTTCCGGGGGGTCTGGGGAGTATGGAATACCCCCCAGTAAAAGGGGAAAATTTGAAAATTAAGACTTCAAAACTCGAGTTTTAGGTATATTTTAGACCTAAATCTCGGGGTTTTTCAATAAGCCTATACAAATTATTTTAGTTAAAAAAGTCATGAAAAACAAAACAAGGTCCTACACTACAGTTACGATAATTGTTACACTTGTTAAGTTGTTTTAAATTGTATCATTGTTTTAAAAGATAAGGCGCTACATTGGTGTGGGCGTGGACGAGAAGCAGAGACATTTGAGAGATATATTTTAAAACATATTGGTCATATTGGAATGTGGATGGCCAGTTTAAGCTTACAGAATTTTATCATTAGCCCTAATAATATTGTTTAGAAGTTTTGTATGTCATTACTTTGAACAAATCAGGCTAGATTCAAAGGGTATTGGAGTAATTAAAAACCAAGCAAATATTGTACTTAGCAAATTGTATTTAACAAACGTGTTGCTAAACTAAAAATACATTTTAAATAATTGTACTATTAAAACCAATACAATGAAATGACGCAAAAACAACGTACAATGTAGTTTAAATTATGATAGGAAAAATATGTTTGTGCAAAAATATACGTTTACATTAGTTATCATCTTGTTTAAATGTCTTGTACAAAAGCAGCTTTTTTCTTTGTACACTTGTGGTTGCAAATTTGTTAATGATTTCTTCGTTTTGTATCTGGCACAGTACGTTGTTTTCACAGGATAGAATCAACAAACTTGACAGCCAAGAGTCTCCCATGCTGTTCCGAAGCTGATTTTTCACGATTTTCAAATGGCTCATCGTTCTCTCTGCAGAGCAGCTGGTCACGGCAAGAGATAACAATATTCGGTACATCACTGTCCGATTAGGTAGAGGCGAAAGGTTAAGGACACACCTGAATGGTCTAATGAATCCTCTCATTATCCATTGGTCCATCATCCTATGTTTCTCACTTTGTAAATTTCCTTCCTTTACCTCCTCATTTTCACTGCCATCTGGATCCTCTGTCCCTGCCGGGATTCGCACTTCATCCTCTGTTATCTCCATCCTTTCAGCTTCAGGGTAATGTAACATGTCTGATATGTCGATGTCTGCGTGAGTGACTTTGTACACATTGCAAAAGTCTCCAATTCTGAAGCAATTAGGTCATTGTCCAGATTATAATACTCACACAGCTCTTTTATCTTATCGGGGCTGAAGCCTTTTCCAGTCTCCAATTCATGTGCGATTTTCATAATTCCTCCATGAGAAAAATAAGACATTTGTTTAACCATGGCAAGCGAGCTGTCCGGGAAACGATAATTCAGTTGAGACAATAATGAGTCTAAGACTAGCGATGAGGCATTTCCGTTTTCGGTTTCGCTGAGTTCGGACTTGCAAGACGTTGGTGCTGATCAGAAAATTGTGTTATTGAACTTGTAAGTTTGTCCCACTCTTTTTCACTTCTTAATGTCTTCAGTTTCACACTCGTCTCTGAGATAACTGCTGGTATCATGCCATAATCAACTGATTTGGCTTGTAAGCAAATGGTGATTGGAGAAAGAACTTTAAATATAGTTGAAGCAATGTGCATGGCACATATATTTTCATAATCTGACATACTGTTGATCAGTCCTTTCGCAGACGCTTTAGTCTCATTGTCAGATTTCTTGGCAAGACAGATTTCTTTGAGGGTCTCTTTGATGGTTTTGTAACATGTTAGCACAGTTTTGAGAGCATCACTCTGACTTGACCATCTTGTAGTAGTCTGCACTCGTTTTACACTTTTCATTTTGTTTTTTGGTAGGCCCTTTTTCAAATTGTCGATAAACATGTGGTGACGTCGATGCCCTGACATGAAAACATACATCTCTTGAATGAGGGAGAACATGTTTCGCATTTGAGGGCAAACATCAATAGACTTTTCTACCACTAATGCAAACCGGTGAGAACAACACCATACATAAAATGCTCGGGGACACTCTCTAAGCACAACAGATTTTAAGCCATTGTACTGACCTCTCATGTTCCCTGCTCCGTCCATGCTTTGCCCCACCATGCCATTACGGTTGATTCCTATGGATTTTAGAGTGTTCATTAATTTGTAGGCTAGGTTTTCTCCTGTTGTGTTGCCACTTGTGAACACTTTGATCAACCGTTCTTCCGGTTTTACTGAATTGTTGGGAGCTCCTTGCTCATCTAGGTGCTTAACATATCGGAGCAAAACCGCTGTGCATTCTTTTTTGCTTATGTCTTGTGTTGAATCCAGGATGACTGAGTAGGTGTTACTTAAATTTATATTGTTGACTATTTTTGAGACTACAATGTTACTCATAACATTAATCAAGTCAAATACATTTCGATAACTGAGAAAATTTGACACCAATTTTCCCTTTTGGTTTCTGATTTTTTCTATCTTTTCAAGGTACACTCTGACATCAGGATTATACTTAGCTATCAGTGAGAACAGTTTCACCAATTTCCCTTCTGAAGCATCCTTTTTTCTGAATGCTAGCATTTCTTCATCTAAATACCGACAACAATCAGTTATTACCGACAACACTTCTCTGTTGTGATGAACGAGTTGGTCAGATTCTTCAGGAAGTGAGGAGTCTATTCTTTTCTGCGATATCCACTGGATTCTAGCGACTTGGGAAGATAAATGCTGTTTTGACCGTTCATGCTGTTCTATGTAGCGCTCGCATCGATCCTCAGTCCAACCTCTGCAGCCAGTTGTACCCCATACCGTTCTTTCTCCTGGCAGAGCAAATAGAGTGCAATGCAGGCAAAAAACTGCATCTTTCATCGGACTATAAACTAGCCAGTCTCTTTTACTTCTAATCCCATCAGGTAAAGTGCTGATTTTCCAAGCTGGATTAAATTTTCTTCCGCCTGTTGAAGGGAAACTCATCGAAGACAAATCTTGATTTTCTAGTCAAAGACCCAAATATATCTCCTCCGCCGATAGTTTGATGTTGGCAAATGATGCAGGGTCTTCTATATCATGAACACCAGGTAATGAGTCTGGATCATCTGGTTGAATGTTTTCTGGGCTTATCTGAGCCTGAATGGCTACTGATTTCCAACTCTACATTTGGCGGTAACGATAATTTAGTATTTAAATTTGAAGTCACAAACGAAGGAGGTGCTTTATGTTGCATTTTGTCTTCATTTCCACCCTCCACGATATCAAATGTTGGATTTATATCTTGGGACTCGTCTGGGGGTTTCGCACTTGAAGTTGATGGTACATCTATGTCCTCAGTTATAGGGTCATCGTTAGCAACGTCACTGGTTACGTTCGATCTAAAAAAAATACGATGATTTTAGAACTCTCCCCTCCTCAAAGTTATTATTTTATTGTTTGCTTTATTTTATTATTTTTAATGTTTGCCGTATTAGTGGAAATAACAGAACAAAAAATATAATAAAATGTTACCGGTAGTACAAAAATGCTAATAAGCCCGAATAAAAATTACGCAATAAAGCGATTCCTTTGTATCTTATATAAAGTTGTTTCTATTTTGGCCTATTCAAACAGTAACTAAACGAGACAAAAATAATTATATTTTACATACGTGGAATCTAAACTATGATGTTGACTGGTACTGGGGCCAGCAGAAGATCCAGGATCAGTGTATTTCACCCACGGGCCGTCACTGGACTTCACTTCAACCATTTTAAAACTAATGTTTAGGTTATGTCTAAATTTATAGGGTTGTTTCTTCTTACAATGTTCTAACCACTTGTCTTTTCGATGAGTTGTGTTACACATAACCTCCATACACTTATACTTAAACGATTGTTTAAGTTTTTTCGTCATTTTGACAACTATCACGAAACACGAGATTACATTCCAACCCCAACTCACACAAACAAAGTACTGTACTACAGAGTAAAGCTCACGGGCAGACTGTTGGCGCGCGCGGCTGGTCGAACCAGTGATAAGAACTGAGGACCCGCCCCCTTTACTCCACTGCCCGCCGGTCTACAAGCTTAGCACACGCACACATTTTTACATTCACAATTTACAGACCCTCTGACTTGTTGACAGGATGTTGCTGCAGGTTGCCAGGGTCAGTTTTCCAAATTCCAAAACAAAATTTACTACTAGTTCTACTGGTAGAGACATTTATGCCGCTAGTTCGTTCAAACAATCATAAAGATATGCAATTGCTTTAGTTTTTTACTAATAGCTTAGTTTGTTGCACAAACACGGTAAAAATTTCCATGAATGTTGGGTTTAAAATGGTATTCTTGAAAAAATCCCCCCCAAAAATCCTTAAAAAACACCTGAAAAATCCCCCCCAAAAATTCTCAATGCGCAACTTGCGCTATGACCCCCCCCCCTGTGGGCACCCCTGGTTACATCATACATCAAACTGTGTGTGTGTGTGTGTGTGTGTGTGTGTGTGTGTGTGTGTGTGTGTGTGTGTGTGTGTGTGTGTGTGTGTGTGTGTGTGTGAGAGAGAGAGAGAGAGAGAGAGAGAGAGAGAGAGAGAGAGAGAGAGAGAGAGAGAGAGAGAGAGAGAGAGAGAGAGAGAGAGAGAGGGGGGATACATAAATTTGTTTGTGCAAACATTTAATTTTCAAAATGATGGATTTATAAAGTTTGATACTTCCTTGTAGATTTAATAGTATAACTTATAATTTTGTGTTTATTTAGTTAATACATTTTACAACAGTTAAGTGCTGTGTTTTTAGTATGTTTTGTTGTGTTACAGTTTTGTTTGGTCTCTATTCAAATGAAAGTGGAACATACGTTGTTAGAGATGAATTTCAACGAATGCTACAAATCTGTGAAGGTGGTTATGTACCTGATTGTATAGGAAGTCTGTTCATTGAGGTTAGTAATTCCGTTATTCTTCATTATTTCATATTTCTGTATAACTGAAGAAATTGGGGGGATTAGATTTGTAGACGTTAGTGGTGTTTACCTTGCAGCCTGTATAGTTGAGGGACCCCTAGCAATTGAACATTTTAAACATAATAAAAACAAAGGCATCAGAAAAAGTGAAATATTCAGGAGGAATTTTTTTGTAATCAGCTAGGAAATGGCATAAATAATGCGTATTATGTACATATGTGTATTTAAACAGTGTTTGTAAAGAAACATTGATGTGTATTTTAAATTATGGAAATAACATCATGAGATTTAATTTCACATATCAAAGTGAACAGGCTGAATTAATTATGTAATTCCTGGATACTAATCATTTTCAAGGGAAGTTATTTGTATTTGTGGGATAGATAAATTATTCATATTGTTATGACATCACAGAACAATCTACGTGTTTATCGAATGTTCCAGAGTGATCCGGAATGTAACGTGTGGGGCGTACGTGCTTGACGTATTTTCTAGACTGTGCCAGACTTCGCGCTGGCGCACGGACTGTGTCAAGGCCGCAAGCAATTACATCGTAACTATACTGGCGCTATCGCGCATTATGGAATAATCTAGTAATTTGGGGCAGTATAAATACCAGTACTCAACGATGTTCAGTTCAGTATTAATGTGATATATTGACAGCATGGTTCAAGAGTTATTGTCGCGATATTACTGTGCGCGTTAAAGTGGTGTTTTATAATAGGACAGTATAATTGTAATACAATTGTGTTTAATTTTAGTGGATATTTTCTTGCGTGTGAACAATTTTCATTTGATTTGTTGTAGAGACTGTGTTGTTAATTACGAACTGTTTAACTGTAAAAATTAAAGGTGTGATTAGTGACTTAATTGGTGTCTTGTACTTATTTTGTTTTCCACTGTACTACGACGATCAAGTAGACTGTCATAACAATATCATTGTATACACAAATTGTATAGTGAGTTTAAAATATTACACAAATCTGTAAGTAGGTATACATTGTAATTGAATAAATTCTCCGTAATATCATGTGCACATGATTGGATAGCTTAGTAGTGCAATGACACGTAAACAAGTTCAGTTACATGAAAAATTGGTAGTGTTTTATATTGTTATCACTTTCAGTACCACTGTTTTCCCGCATCATTCCGTGGTGAACCATTTTTAGCAATACAGGGTGATTCAAAAAGGACTTTACAACTTTGAAAGCATCAGAAATTTATTCAGATAACTTACAGAGTCAGTTGAGGTGTCATTTCAAAGCAAATCATATCAAGTTTGTCATCCAACATTCATTGTGGTTCGATGTGGCTACCATTTGTAATGCGGCATACATCCCACCTGAAGTCGATTTCATTCCAGAATTTAGCCAGTAAGTCGGGCGTCACTTCTGCAGCGGCGGCGTTAATTCGAAGTCTCAGCTCAGCAAGATCAGCAGGTAAAGGTGGTACAAAAACCCGATCTTTAATGAAACCCCACAAGAAAAAATCTACCACTGTCAAATCTGGGGAGTGAGGTGGCCTTGCAATTGGACCTGCATGACCAATCCACCTACCTAGGAATCGGGTATCAAGAAAATCTCGGACTTCTACGCGGTAGTGAGATGGTGCCCCATCTTGCTGATAGTAAAGGCATCCATCTTGGTCATCCTAGTCTAACTGAGGAATTAGAAAATTTTCTAGCATATCCAGATACACGATACCATTTATGGTTGCCTCCTGGAAGAAGAACGGGCCGTACACTTTTTGTTTGCTAAGGGCACAAAAAACCTTGACCTTAGGGCTATCACGAATATGCTGCAAGGTTTCATGGGGGTTTTCACTATCCCAAATTCGGCAGTTATGGGTGTTCACTTTGCCACTGATGTGAAACGTTGACTCATCACTAAAAATTACATTGTCTAGGAATGTCTCGTTGTCTGCAATTCTATGAAACTTTTCCACACAAAATTGCTGGCGAGTGACTTTATCTTCATCTGTAATGTGTTGAACCATGGTTAGTTTGTATGGCTTCAAGTGCAAGCGTTTACGTAATATGTGCCGTGTTGAACCATGGTTAGTTTGTATGGCTTCAAGTGCAAGCGTTTACGTAATATGTGCCAAACAGTAGGTTGTGGAATGCCAGTCTCACGTGACGCACGTCTAGTTGATTTCTTAGGACTACGGGAAAAGCTTTCTCTGAGTTGTTCCACAGCAGCTTCAGGAACGTGTGGACGTCCTGGTGATTTTGCATGTCGTACAGAACAACCAGTCTCAACAAAGGTTTGGTGCGAAGAGTAAATTGTAGGCCTACTAGGAGGCTCCCTACCATACTCTGTACGTGGAATTTACATTGAACTGCAGTTGCTGATTGCATATCGTGAAACCAAAACACAAAGCGAGCACGTTCTGCACCAGTAAAAGTAGCCATTTTCAACAACAATGGTGACAGCGCGACTGGTGGGTGTGTTCAGTATTAACGGACTACGTGAGTCAAAACTTGATGTGTTTTGCTTCGAAATGACACCTCATCCGACTAAGTTATATGAATAAATTTCTGTATACTTTCAAAGTTGTAAAGTCCTTTTTGAATCACCCTGTACTTCAAAAAATTGTAACAAATGTACCTTTAAGCAAAATAATACATTATGTCAGCTTTCAGCTAGTTCCATGCAGATTTTACATATACGAGGTGCTACCCAAAAGTTTGGGGAATTCGCCCATAAAATTAAAATTTCTTACCGAAACTTCTAGTTTCCACCGTTTCCTTTGAAATAGTCCCCTTGGGCATGGATACAGCGATCCCAGCATTTTTTCCATGATTCCATGCATCGCTGGAAGTCGGCAAGTATAAGTGTTCGAAGCACCTTCTGCGATTCGGCCTGGATGTCCTCAATTGTGTCAAAACGATGGCCTTTCAAGTGAAACTTCATTTTAGGGAACAGGAAAAAGTCGCATGGGCCGAGGTCAGGCAAATAGGGTGGATGGGGAATTACTACCATGTTTTTGGAAGCCAAAAAATGCTAAACAGCTAACGATGTGTGGGCAGGTGCGTTGTGGTGGAGAACCCAGCTGTTGTTCATCCACTTTTCTGGACGTTTGTGGCTAATGCTCTCACGTAACCGCTTCAAAACTTCACAATAAAACTTCCCATTGACTGTTTGACCAGGGGGACAAATTCCTTGTGGATAATTCCTTTGATGTAAAAAAAAAAAACAATCAACATGGACTTCACGTTGCAACGAACTTGTCACGCTTTTTTTGGCCATGGTGAATGTGGTGACTTCCACTGCGACGTCTGCTGCTTAGTCTCAGGGTCATAACCGTAAACCCATGACTCATCACCGGTTATGACATTGGAGATGAAGTTGGGGTCATCTCTTGCTGCAATTTTCAATTCAGTGCAGACAGCCACGCGATGTTCTTTTTGGTCGCTGCTCAGCAGCCTTGGTACAAACTTTGCAGCAATGGGTCTCATGCCCAAAATGTCTGACACGATGCGTTGCATGGACCCGTACGACATTCCTACAATCGCGCAAACATCATGGATTATTTATCTACGACCTGCAACAATTGCCTCTTGCACTTTCGCGATGTTTTCCGGTGTTGTGCTTGTCAATGGTCGTCCTGAACGCTCATCATCGTCAACAGACTGTCGTCCATCCTTAAAGCGTTTGTACCACAAAAAAGTTTTACTTTGACTTATAGCATTGTCACCAGATGCTTCCACAAGCATGCAATGGGGGGTTTTAAACAGTTTTTTAAGTTTTAAGCAAAATTTGAAGCAGATTCTTTGCTCCATAAAATCTGCCATTTCTAAAATCGCCACAACACTAAAACACAACGTTACAAAAACACACGAAACTCAAGAATACCACCTCTCACCATCACAGCTGTTGGCACACTAATTCACAAAGGGCACTATTCGCACACTCTAATGGCAGCAGGGCATACCACAAATGGTTCGCGCGTGGCATTCAAATTCCCCGAACTTTTGGGTAGCACCTCGCATTCTTAGTGTCCTGATCACATGTATATAAGTTTTAACATATTAGTCTTTAACATAATCTTTCATCACCAACAATTTTTTTTTTGTTCTTCATTATTTAAACTGATGGTGATTATGTTTATACTCTAAGAGATTATGTAATTAGTCTCTCTCAAAAAATAATGAAAAACTTAGTTTCTCATCAATTGATTTTTCATAATTTGGCACTATTGTAGCAGATCTCATTCAAATACAGGGAGAGTTGGCTGGATATCATTATCATAAAATAACAGTATCAAGTTCACTGTTATTATTTTCTCCTCTTTGCAGCATTGGTTCTTGTTGTGATGCATCTGCACACAAGAAAAACCCAGTGTAACTTGTACAGGACAAAAGAATAAAATAATATGTATATGTCAATACAAGTAACCCATTTAGGTTATGTATCTGAAATTTTGTTTCTGTTTTATCATTGGAAGATACATCAGGTTCGTAGGTTCATTCTTATCCATATATCAATTTTGGAATCCGATTCATCGGAATTTTCATATTGTTATGACTTTGGTATTGTTTCAAGCAGAATGATCACTGTTGCACACCACTATGTCAAATTATCCCTATTAGCGCTTTCAAGCTTCACAGCTCATCGTCAGATTGGAATTAAACCAAAAATCTGAAAAAACCCTTCACTCACATCTCACCCCACCCTACTCACACACAACAAGCTATAATTGAATGTCCCTTCCCCACCCTCAGCCCTGTCCCACCATCTGGACAGTTACATATTTTTCTAGCAAATTCCTTGTGTTTCAGTGTTGTGTGTGTGTGTGTGTGTGTGTGTGTGTGTGTGTGTGTCCCTTATAAACCTAGTCTTTCTCATCCACACATGTGTGCCAGTCACACACCCTTATTTTAAAAACACCTAATTAGTCCTAAGCAATTTAATTCTTAATCTTATCTATCTGTCCTCTACATTTACTTCTTAATTATGTTATAAAATATTTCTTCATTATCAAATTTAATTTTAGTATTAATTAAAATTAATACTAATTAATGTCTAACCCTTTTTCTCTTTCTTTCAATATTTCTAACTCCTCCCTAAGCTTCCTTTCAACTGTGTTATTTACTATTTTATTCTTTACTGTGTTATTTTACTATTTATTATTGTTATTTACTAATTTTACATAGTGGTGTGCAACAGTGATCATTCTGCTTGTGATTTCAACCACAAACACAACTTTCTTCATTAAATTTTGGTATTGTTTGTTTCATCGAGATCAGTCCAACTTCTTCATCAGCCATCTGTTCTTGTTGACAATCTTGTGTTGTCCAGCCATTTTCCAGGAAATCTACAGTGATGGTTTGAACATGTTCACTTGCGTTTTGTTCTTCCTTTCTGTGGCAATGTTGGCAATCTTCCGGGCACGGTCTTCGTGATAAGCGATCTGCATTACCATGCAGCCCTCCCCCTGATGTTGTACCTCGAAGTTGTACTCTTGCAGACGTTTGAGCTACCTGCCAACTGCCCTTCAGGATTTTTAAATCTCATGAGCCATGCAAGCGCAGCATGGTCGATGCGTAGTGAAAACTCCCTTCCATAGAGGTGTTTATGGAAGTGCTCCAAAGCTCGGACGATTTCCAGCAACTCTCTCCTTGTAATGCAATAATTTCTCTCTGGTTTAGAAAGTGTCTTTGTGTAATAAGCTATTACTCGTTCTTCACCATTGTCCACTTGTGACAAAACTGCCCCTAGACCAGTATTGCTTGCATCTGTGTCTATGATGTACTTCCTTTCGGAAGCTGGGCATAATGCAGTTTTCTATTCCTGAATGCATGATCACACTGTATCAACCACTGGAAGTTTCGTTTATTTTCTGTTAGCTCATGAAGTGGTTTAGCAATAGTAGCGAAGCCTTTCACAAAGTGTCTGTAATTTGAGCATAACCCCAGGAAACTCCGAACTTCATGTTTACTCTTCGGAACTGGCCAGTCTCTTACGGTGTCTACTTTATTTGGATCCATGCTAACACCCATGGCTGAAACCAGATGGCCCGGATACTGTACTTCCTTCTGGAATAGAGAACTCTTCTTCAGGCTCAGCTTCAGTTGGGCATCGTGAATTCTAGTTAGACCTCCTTAAGGTTTTCCAAATGGTCTTTGAAAGTCTTCCCGATGACTATCACATCGTCTAAATAAACAAGACAAGTTTTCTATGTCAGGCCTCAGAGTACCAGATCCATCAATCTTTCAAATGTTGCCCGCGCATTACAGAGTCCAAATGGCATGACGTTAAATTGGAATAAGCCACTTGGGGTCGAGTGTCTGTAGTACTGCATCTTCGTTACATCATTCCGACTACCCAGCCCACAGGAGTCAATTTATGCAGGAGTGTATTGTTTTGTTAAGTGACAGCTCGATCCAAAATTTTTGCTGCTCTAATAGGTACATTTCTGGTTTCGTCAGGTTTTACTAAACTTCTGGCACTTAGTGTGCCTGGTGTACTGACTACATGGGGTTCGAATATAGAACACTGGTTCCCCCTAGTATCTACCTCGGTTCTAACCATGATGATCTTTTCAGAGTTTGGCGGAACAGTTATGGCCACTTGATTTATCATGTCTATCGATTTTTCTGATGTATTCATTGTGGGTAGCATTACCTCTTCCTTTCTGATTCTCAAGGCATTGTTTTTGAAGTCGACTATAAATCCATATGTGTTCATAATGTCCACACCAAGAATTGCTTCATCCACAATGTCTGCAACAAGTACTTGATGATCAAATTCAAGTCGACTGAGGCGTAGGTGTATCTCCACTTTTCCAAACACTTCTTGCAGGCCATCCAGTTCGCAAGCTGCAAGAGCACCAGATTGGCTTGAGATTTTTCACCACATTGTGGCGCACAATGGAAACTGTTGCGCCTGTGTCAACTGTAATCGAGGTTGGCCTTTCTTGAACGAATTCGGTAACCACCAAGCTCCCGCTGTTTTTCTGAAGTGTAGAAATTGCGTATTGTTGAGAGGCTTCTTTCCTCCAGTTAGTCACCACACGCCCCATTGTACCGACTACTGCTCATTTTCCTGCTGCTGAACTTTAACCCGACAATCTCGTTGTATATGTCCAGGTTTCCCACATCGATAACGCTTCAGTCTTCCATCCTTTTTTACTTTACTCTGTGGCGGCGCTGGTTGGGTCTCCTTGCTCTTCTTCTTCATTGTCTGTGCCGCTGCGATCTTTTAGCGCACACTTTATGACTTGTCCAACCAGACGCTGACTTGGCGGCCTCAAATTGCAAAGCCTGTTTGTAGCGGTATTACTCTTTTACCATTTATTAAATAATACAATACCATAATATTATTAATGCTCTCTGCTGCCAGAAGTTTACCTGCCGTCATAATCCCACTAACTTACCTTATTAAATTACCCAGGTCGCCACGATATTTTGAGGTTTAATATCGAAACCTTTACACTCTTGCCCTTATAAAAATTAACATAATCCCGCTATCTGACCACCCTTAAAACTCAGAAAATCCCATAGAATGTTAGACGAGGTTTTCAGCACAGAATAGGAAATGGTTATGGCGTAATGACTTACTCTAACACATACTTTATATTAAATAAAATCTGAATTTATTTTAAGGTGAAATTTGAATTTATGAATAAACAACTAATAAACAACGAATAATCAACTAGCCTATGACAAGTTATTATGAACCAGTACATATGTTTCCTTAGAGATCTCATTTGAAATTTAATACGTTTTCATAACAAAGGAAATTACTAAAAATGATGTTTAATTTTATTCAGTTGATTATGTTCTTTAGTTTGCTACTCATCTGGTCATTGCAATCCACGGTTTACGCCACCACGTTTTACACACTTGTTGTTTGTAGAACACTCCGAAAACTGATTTTATGCTGTTTAACTTTGATTATTTTGTCAGTCACAAATTTTAATGCTGTTTCACAAATAACATCACTATCCTTTTCAGTCGGTTGACTTACATTGTTCGCAAGCACGTTTTTTGGCAAACTGCACGTTAACCCTTTACTAATTGTTCTACTTGATAGGCCGATTAGATTATTTTCGGCCTATCTTGCGCCCGAGGCCACTGTTTTTATTTTAACTTCTAGACGACTGACTGCTATCTGCTACTGTCTGATGCAAACTCTAGGGTGACCAAGTTCTTACTGTGATTTACACAGAGACTAGGCTGGCAAGCTGTTGCGTAATACGTCTGGGCTGGGCAGACTCCAGACATTAAACATTGTATGTTGCTGGTTACAATGGGGTACCTCACAGGTGAATACTAGCTGCTTTGAAATTAACTGATTTAAATCTTTACTGTCTCTAACACACAATTCTGTACCACCACAATACCCCCCCCCCCAATGAGAGGTTTTATGCCGAAGCATAAAAACTCTCATTGCCTAAAACCTAAGAGGATCAGTGAAGATAGGGCGCCGCAACCCCCTTTGTTATTTGCTAAAATCATGGGTACTTACCCCCCTAGTCCGGTGACTGTGGCTGCACCCATCCGACCTTACTGGACTTCTCTGCCCGAGATCCCAACACCATAAAATCAGATAGGCACCCGCCACAGTATCACCTGACTCTGAAACATTCAATTAAAATATTACTAAAGGGCCTTCCATGATACCGTATCCTCAACTGATTCGTTTCCTCTTAGCAAAGTACTGGTTCCATTATTTTATAAAGTACTGGTTTGTATTTCTACAATACAATATGCATCACCCACCAAAATCATACATGGATTATATAAAATACAAATCTTATACTAACAACCTTATTATAGGATACATACTACAAACAAAATGCATTATTACCTTTAAAAAATAAACTGTATGGACCTTATAACTTTAATCTCAAATTTCCAATTAAATAAAACTTTATTCACTACATTTTAATCAATTACCATTTATTTTAGAATTCCAATCCAAAATTCAAACCAGAATTAAGTTAAATTCATTATTAAAATTCACCTTTTCAATTAATTTAATTCCTGAATTACCAATTTAATTTAATTTAATTCCTCAACTCCTAATTATATCAATCTCATTTGTTCAAAACAATTTCATTTACTTTAATTACATTTTTCAAAATATGTCTACATTAACAACATCCTCTCACATAAATATTAACTGCATTTCAATCAAAACACTAAGTCATGTCCTTATGTTATTCATAAAAAGCTACCTCCATTTCATCACATCTTGCATTTCTTTTATTTCATAATAGAATTTGCTCATAGCACTGATTCATCAAAATACAACATTCTTGTTGTCAACTCGAGCATGACTGGCAACATTAGTCACACAACACACAATATACCTGTTTACATCAACGATTGTCTACAAGACTTGTTTTATAAACACTGACTCAGTCTCAACATTCCAGGTTACCTCACCACTAACACTTCCTTCAATTTTTTAGTTTCTATAAATCTTTTAGTGTTGACATATTAATCAATTACTATCTGTTACAATTCAAATCAAATTTAATTTTACTTCATTAATAAAATTCACCTTTTACATTACTTTAATTCCACCTCCACTCAAAACAATTTAACTTTAGTTACATTATTTAAAACGCTTTTGATTTAAACACACAATACAAAACAAAATTCCTTCGTACTTCCTGTTAATTATTTAGCAAAATAAAATATTAATATTATTATAACATTCATCTTTACTACAAACATGTGTTACAGAAACTATAGTCTGCATTCCAACAATATAACCTTGACACAGTATATTTAACACTATTATTTACCACACTTCGTTACCTAAATAAGCCAAGTAATTGCCCTTAACTCAAATAATTAAATGTTCATTCTTAAATTGTCTAACCCCCGTCATCGAAAATTAATCGGATGTCCACATAACACATTTCATTTTTATTTACATGTACCATATAGCTATTCTTTGTATAATAACCATATAAATTTTTGTTATTCATTTTGCCATAATAATAATGCTCAGGGTTACCCCCCCATTATTACTTTATCATAAGTCATGTCTACATTAGTATTTTTTGTCCAGTCTCCATTGGTATTTATTGTTACAATTACATCCTTTAATTTTTCATCCCTATAGTTGTCAGCTGTTACTAATAACTGACCCTCACTACAGGTAAGAGTATACTATTATCATCAATATAATCATTGTTTATTAAACAAGGTAAGTCTCTATTATTTTTAATATAATAATTTCTTTCAATATTTATTCCCACTACTAACCCTTTATAATCTCTACTTAATCTGAACAACTCTATCACTCTATCTCGCTCTTCATAATCACTCTCCCAATCCAATCTCACATTCTCACTCAACTCAGAGGGCAATACCACTAAATTATTTAAACACCATCTGGCCCAACCAGATAAACACGAAAAACTCATTTGACCATCTGCCGACCCATTGTCGCCCAAATGTCCTAGTGAGGATCTCTTATCCCCATAAACAACTTGTGAAATCTCTGCTTCACATTTAACCCCAGAAAAATTTGCCCCCTGTTCACCCTCTTCATATAAACTATCTCTATACTCCCTTTCTAACTCATTATGATCACTGAATACTCTAACCTCAACTAAATTTCTACTCTCAATATCACTACCACTATTACTCAATATATCACTATTATTTTCATTCAATAATATATCGCTCTTGTTAACGTCATCATAACTAACATTATTACTCACCTTGTTTACTGTTACTTCCTTGTTTCTATTATCATTAGCACATAACTTACCATCATAATTACCGTTTTCTGTCACCCCTACACTCTAAATATTATAACCATTGTTCATTTGTTTTGTTGAATCTATCAACTTCTCCCATTTTTTATCACTTTCGTCAAAACGTTTATTTAATTCACCGAATTTAATCTCGTTTATGTCAAAACGATTATTTATTTTGCTACTTATTTCATTGCATTTAGTCTCAAATTTTTTCTCACTATTGTTCAAACGTTTATTTAATGCTTCAAATTTAACGTTAAGTTCATTAAAATTTATTTTGAGTTTATTACTTCGTTCATCAAATTTATTACGTAGCATTGTGTTGTGCTTTTCGAACATTAGTGTATCATGTTCAGTATATCGTTATTGTCACCTTGTTTGTTTTGGATAGGCATTGAATGAATCCTAGCGCCTGGCATTGTCATGGACTCAGTTAGGCTTATTTCGTTTACTACCGTTTCGGTTACTATTGTATTTACTTGATTTTCAGTACTAGTACTAGTTAAATCAATGTTGTTGACTTTATCACTATTGTTTTCCATTTTTATATTATTGTTTACTTATACACTTATGCTTACTAAACTACACAGTCGCCCTCACTCCCAAATATACCGTTCTGCAGCTTAATTATTACACCCAGTTGAACTCAAAATACCCTACCCATAAAACACTTAGCATTACGTGAAAGTAAACCCCACATTAATGCTATCAAAACATAACCTAATGTACACAATGTAATTATACACAATAATTCTTCACACATATGCCATTACCACAACCTATTTTCTGTGCATCAAAACAGGTCTAGTTCATATAATATTTATACGAACATCCTGGCAGCGAGTCACCAATGTAACGGTATTATACTTCTTCTACCATTTATTAAATAATACAATACCATAATATTATTAATGCTCTCTGCTGCCAGAAGTTTACCTGCCGTCATAATCCCACTAACTTACCTTATTAAATTACCCAGGTCGCCACAATATTTTGAGGTTTAATATCAAAACCTTTACACTCTTGCCCTTATAAAAATTAACATAATCCCGCTATCTGACCACCCTTAAAACTCAGAAAATCCCATAGAATGTTAGACGAGATTTACAGCACAGAATAGGAAATAGTTATGGCGTAATGACTTACTCTAACACATACTTTATATTAAATAAAATCTGAATTTATTTTAAGCTGAAATTTGAATTTACAAATAAACAACGAATAATCAACTAGCCTATGACAAGTTATTATGAACCAGAACATATGTTCCCTTAGAGATCTCATTTGAAATTTAATACGTTATTTATACAAAGGAAATTACTAAAAATGATGTTTAATTTTATTCAGTTGATTATGTTCTTTAGTTTGCTGCTCATCTGGTCATTGCAATCCACGGTTTACGCCACCACGTTTTACGCACTTTTTGTTTGTAGAACACTCCGAAAACTGATTTTATGCTGTTTAACTTTGATTATTTTGTCAGTCACAAATTTTAATGCTGTTTCACAAATAACATCACTGTCAGTCGGTCGACTTACATTGTTCGCAAGCACGTTTTTTGGCAAACTGCGCGTTAACCCTTTACTAATTGACGACTGACTGCTATCCGCTACTGTCTGATGCAAACTCTAGGGTGACCAAGTTCTTACTGTGATTTACACAGAGACTGAGCTGGCAAGCTGTTGCGTAATACGTCTGGGCTGGGCAGATTCCAGACATTAAACATTGTATGTTGCTGGTTACAATGGGGTACCTCACAGATGAATACTAGCTGCTTTGAAATTAACTGATTTAAATCTTTACTGTCTCTAACACACAATTCTGTACCGTCACATGTTCAGGGCATCCGCACTATTCTGGTGTCTTGCCATTCATAACACTTGCTGTAGTTCATTATCTCGGACCCGTCAATAAATGTATGCATTGGAGATCTCATTTGAAAATCTTCTGGCACTTCAGGATAGGCCAGTCGAATTAGTCTGTCGATACTTGCTTCAAACTCTTGAAGACTCTCCCCTGAATGCTGTCGCCTTGCTCTCAACTGTGTGCAGTACAGATCTTGGAAATGTTTATCACTATACCGTAATTGTAGAGCTTTTATCAATTCATCATAGGTGTTCTGGCTGTGAAGTGGCACTTTCTGTAGTAGCTCTGTGGCAGGTCCTTTTAAAGCGAGAACAAGTGAAACTGCCTTGTCTTTCTCTCTTCAATTATTTGCGTATGCAGCAGCTTCAAATTGGTGTAGATATGTCGCCCAGTGACTGCTTCTGTCAAAGGTTGGAGCCTTGACATGAAGTGTCCCTACTGCAGGCAAAGTGACTTTCTCTATTGTCTTATTTTCTGTGTCTTTTTCTGTCTTTATCATTGGTACAGTCTGTTCAAAAATTTCTTTTGGTTGTGTCTTCATAAACTGTTCGACTTTATTTTTAATTTGTTCTTTTATGTTTGTAATTGAGTCTTCTACTGTAGATATTTTATTTGACAGTGATTTTTCTAGACAATGATTCTTCAACACTCAAGACAGATTTTTCTGCTTCAGCTATTTTTAATGTTATTGATTCTTGTACCTCCGATATTTTAGTAATTTGTTTGTTAAGCTTACCTTGTACGAGACCCAATTTTGCGGTACTATGTTCTTGCATCTGTTTCTGCTCCTGTATTAATGCTTGGATGTCTTCTGTTTCACGCTTCCTGTTCCTCTGCCTCCTGCTTACGTTCTTCTTTTTGTCGTCCTTCAGATTCCAAAATTAGTTTTTTTGCCATTGTTGAGTTTCTTCTCTTTCCTGCCTGCGTTTTTCATCCTGTCGTTTTTCTGCTTCTTCCGCCTCCTGTCGGTGTCTTTTCTCTGCTTCCTCTGGATCCTGTTGTCGTCGTTCCTATGTCTGCAACAGCAGTGCCTTGAAATTTTCTATCATCTGACTGGCGTCAATTGATTATCGATTAATTACAAATTTGACTAGTCTTGTACAAGATGTCTACTGTTAATGGTTCTGTCGCACTTCTGATGCACTGTTAATGATGGTCTCCTTAATCGTCGTATGGTACAGTGGAAAACAAATTACAAGACACCAATTAAGTCACTAATAACGAGTTTTTTATTATCACAATTAAACAGGCAGGGGGGCGTTTACGGGTTTAAGTCAATCCTTCATATTTTCAGTTACCCAAAAATTTGTTCTTTATATAATATCTTATTTCCAATATTTCTTAATATATTTCTATAGAACAATTTACATAAGGTACTAGAAAGAGTACAATAAGACGTTAAATTACTGTAGCCATGTTTATTCTAAAAACTTTTTACTGAAGTTAAAACATAGCAGTTTAATATAATTTTTTATGCAAGATAGTACAAAATTAAAAAGATAAAGAGAGTTGTAATAATAGTCTTTGAGATAATTTTTAAACTTTACGTCGTGATTTTTGATTGGCAAAATTATTAGTAACATCTGTCAGGTCCATCTTCTTTAATAACTTTCCTTCAATGGACAAAATAGCCAATGAATTCAAACAATCTTCTCCTATGTTCGTGCGTAGATAATTATTTACTCTTTTGAGCCATGAGAACCTTCGCTCAGCTGAGCAGTTTGAGGCCGCTGTGCATACAAACATCCAGAGGGCAATGTCCACGTTGGAATAGACAGACTGAAGGTGTAGACCTCTTATTTCCCTCCTCGGGAGGTCGAAGCTCAACTGGCATAGGAGTTGAACAGGTTGAATCTGTTGAACTTTTCCTTTTCATCCTGTTCCTGTCTCTCTCAGGGTCAAAGTAATCTAACATGACTGTTCCAGGTAACATTTAAAATGTAAAACTTCATTGCAGAACGATTCCTCTAATTTATCAGGATACTGTTTTACGAGGTGCTCTCCTGCTTTCCTCAAGTTGTCATGATTTAATTTGTCAATTTCACTTACAACCTTGAACGTTTCATTTATTTCAGCATATGCATTCCTCCGTTTTTCCAAAACAGACTTTAGATTGTCGATAATAATGATGAACACATTTACTCTTAGCTTATCTCGAGGACTAAAATCCACTTCTTCTTCAGCATTACCTCTTCCACATGGTTCATCATGTGCTTTTTTTCTCTTGACCTGACGCTTGTTCTCCTTTTATGGCATTATTTTTTATAGTTCCTGACCATTTTTTTCAAAGTAATCGTAGTGATTAAATGTTGACTCAAGGAGTTTGATCAATGAGTCGTACAATTGTACCACAGATCTCATGTCTATGTCAATACTTTCCAATTTCTTATTTGTGTTGTTGAGCCTTTGAAATATGAAATCCCTATAATTCTGCTATGAAGGTAGTTTATAGGCTCTTAATTTTTGTAATTAGACCCCTTGCCTAGGCGCGAGTGACAGGTTTCTGCATCGTATATTGTTCAATTGATTGCAAAGTATGAAGAATATTTTGCCAGTTATTTCGCAGTGCTTGGCAAGCATCATCTCGTGTAGACCATCGTGTAGCGCTGAGTTTCTAGAGTGTAGAACGTTGGTGTTGAAGTTCTGGTTCATCCATGACAGACACTGGGTTTTGAAGTATTTCCTACCTGCTGGTAGACGAACTGAACAAGTTTTACTATTCTTTCAGAAAAAGAAAAAAAATACAGCCCACATCACAACATTCAGCTACATATGTTCTCACAAAATTGAGTGAGTGAGCAGAACAAGGAATAAACTCAGCGTGACCATTAAGTTCTTTGATAAGGGTTTGGAGACTTGAATACACTCCAGACATGTTATTCGCATTGTCATATGACTGTCCCCGACAATTTGTAAAGTCCAAGTCATGAGAGAGTTAAGGACTTAACAAACAGCATCAACAATTTTTCTACTGCTTTGTGGCCTGTATTGGGAAGAAATGTCAGAAACCTTTCAACAGGTGAACCATCTTCTTTAACATACCTGATAACTATAGCCAGTTGGTCCGCATGTGAAAGGTCAGGATTAGAATCAACAATTAGTGAAAAGTACTTAGCTCTTTTAATTTTAGAAATAATTTCGTCTGTAACTGCATTAGCTATGATAAATAAAAAATTGTACCAATCGTTGATGATAAGTAAGAAGTTTTACCACTCCCAGGGTGGACGACAAATTTGTCTGTATGAGAAGCAAGGAAGATATTAAACGCTGCTATGGCTTCAAATAACATCATACAGTTGCCATTACGTCTACTTCCAAACTTTTCTTCGTGCCCGCTCAAAGACATCGCGTGTGATGCTAATGCTTTGACTACAACAACACGAAGAAAAACGTTCTCCTAATAGTTAGTTTCCGCTTCCAACTGTTCTGCCAGCTCTTTGCCTTTGCGGCCTGTTAAACGCCCTCTTTCATTAAGTGTGGCAAGACTGTTCCTATGGTTTATAGAATTTTCGTGTTCTTTGAGTCTAGGAAAACTGTTCTTCCAGCCATTAAACCCTCCGGCAAAAAACTTTGTCGCTAGAGCTGTTTGACTTGAAAATAGTAAACAGACACCACAGAAAAACACAACCAGTGTTTTCAGAATAAACTAAGCAGGTTTGAAGTAATGTTTCACCGTTAGCAAGCCTATGCTGAAACATATTTGAGGTAAGGTGCCATCATTATATGCCATCAGATGCCATAAGATGCCATCATCATTATATTCCTTCTTTGATTTTTTTAAAGTCCGCACTAGTGTTCTGTTTAAATCCAAATTTTGCTACATAGTCACGTGTGCTCTCGTTCACTTCCAATTAATAGGATCAGAATCTAAGACCTTCCCTACCTGATTTGATGATAGTACATCTGATTTTTGAACTAGCTCTTCATTCTACAAAAATGAAGTTTCCTCCACAACGGACCTCTCTGGCTGAACACTGTGAACTGTATCTTCACCTTCACTAGTATCACAGTCGGATATCACTAGAATGTCTCGATTCCTTAAATATTAGGCTTACCTCAGTTTCTGGAACCAACCCACAACTCGGTATTGCAAGGAAAAATCTATATTTAGTCTCAATTTAATATGTAAATTGCCTACAACTAAAATCTCTCGATGATCACTTTCAGCAGTTTTTTCACTAGCACTGTTGACACTAGTGGTACCGACATCACTGAACTTCAATTCAGAACTTCCACGTGCTTGTGGTTGCACATCATTAACACTACATGAATTTTAAATATTGTGTGTCACTTAGTCCCTTTCTTCCATCAGCCATTTTCTAAGATCACACTAAAAACACTGTTTATAATATTTTTAAAATTCTTCAATATATACACTGGTATTATAAAGATAGAAACGTCGTGTCTCAAATTTTAATTCAAATTAAGTTAGAAAACTTTCACCTATTCGAAGATCAGTCTGATAGATAAACATGAACGACAGACACACATGTCGTGTGATAGTATGATAGAGTAACAAAATTACACATAAATTAGTATTATTTAGTGTTATTTTCTGCGTCGCATAAAAATGAAAATAAGTACCATCAAGTAACCCCAAAATTGTGTCCACTACACCATGTTGTGTTGAAGGATGTTTAATATTACACTTTTTATGATGAATATTAGTATAAATACCAACCAATAATAAACCACGTACACAAAAGCAACTGTTACTGTTACTCCCGATGTTTCATCTGCAATCCGAATCAATGAACTAAAGAATAATAACTGAAGGAAAACGTATTAATAAGTAGACAAACACAAGAGGGGGCAGTGGTCGGGTCAGGAAAAAGTGATAAGATGACTCACACTTTACGCAGAAGTACGCTCCACACCAAAAATTTACGTGGTGCTGGTCAGGGTTGGGTACGAAATTATGCTACGCTCAAAGTCCATGACTGTTAACAGCTAGTGGTAGATATTGATATTCAGTCATGTCAAATTACAGAGTTGGTAAAGGATGTTCGAAATCTGAATGTAAATGAATTAATAGTTAAATAATTCATTAATATAATGGAATTATCACATAGATAATGCATGTAAATATAATTATGAAAAAACGATGTACTTCATATACATCAGAAGTAAATGACGAACTATTCTCTTTATGTAATAAGCCTAGTTACTAAACAATACTTTTAGAAGTTTCTTATCATACTGTGATGAAATGGAGCAGCATTCGAAACATCTCTTAGGTATAAAAACAACATAATGGCCATCAGATTTCACCTTTCCAAAATTTGCCACCTGTAGGCAGTTGCCTACTTTGCCTATGCATAAATCCGCCTCTGCCCAAGCCTTCTAGGGGCAGAAAACAGTTTTCACTAACAGTATACACTGATTGTGCCAGTGGGTTAATGGTTTTATGTAGTGAGTTACTAACAATGGCCTCAGTGCATGTAGAGGAGCCCTGTAGTATTTAATCCTAGCTGCAGTACATGAGGACTCTACTGCAGTGGTTTATTTCCCCAATATTGGTTTGACGAGACTCTTGACTTTCATTCTAAAAGTCCTGGGTTTGAGAGGTTCTCTTAAAACCCTTGTCAAGAAAATTTATCTTCAAAGACAATGGAAAAAAGGAAGATAATTTTCTATTATCGACCAAGAAATGGTTTGACCTGCTTCTGAGAGGCTATCGAACAAACCAGTGAACAAACAAAGGTATTAACATAACATAAATAGATGGAGAAATAGATATCAAAGTGATCCCTCACATATTGGTGAGTAGCACAAACGGTGTAGTAGAGATTAGTTGCACTGAGAATAAGATATTCACCAAATTGTCTTCTACTAGCTTACTTACATAGGCTTTATAGATTAATAGTGAGAATGGATGGACAGATGTTTCCATCTGCTCTACACATTTTGATGTTGCAGCTCACATTGTGTCTGAAGAGATGCAGCCTGCTGACCACACATCACTGTGGATACAGGAAGCATTATTTGACTGCTGATTAAACTGGTGTATTTGGAACATGCAGTTAAAAATTGTTTTGTTGAAAGAAACATATGATTGTTACATTTTTTTGGGTTGAAGAAGACCTTCAATACAACATGGAGACACAACATCTTATATTGGCTCTACAAATGCCAATTTTGTGGGACCCTTACAAATTAATTACCGCCTCTTGGAATACATTCCATGTCCATGTCAGGTAAAATATCTCAACCCAGTTGTGTTGGAGAATGGAGTGCCTCAAGGCTCTCTGCTGAGTGGTATGTTGTTACTCAGCGACATCTTCAAGGGTGTGGATTCAGTGATAGGAAAATGCCTTGTGTTGACAATCTCACTTTATATCGATTCATCATCATCATCATTATCTACAGCAGTAATCAAATTCAAGCTGCAAAGGACCATAAATAACATAATAGAGAAAGCCAGAAGTGTATTAGAAACGTAACAAAGAGATGAAAGCTATGAGGTGATCTTAAAACTGGTCTTGCTTATAAGACATCAGAAATTAAGAGAACTCTGTCAGTCTTGAAAGCATCTAACCTTATGAGTAGGTTAAGAAAAGACAATATCCAATGCATATTGTAAATGAGGCAGTTCATTTTTTTCTAAAACAAGAGTAAACAACAGTTTATAGTTAGCTCTGAAGCTGGAACTTAAATACTGTTAATGATGGCAATAATAATAATAATAATAATATAATTATTATTATAAAACAATAGATTGTCAATTGTATGGAATAGAAAATCTCTGTGTTTTTTTGGATAATCAGATTTTCTGAACAATTGCTCAGCTATATTAAAAATTGTAAGGTCTGTGAAATTTTCAGAAGTTATCCATGTATTAAAAAAAAAATTGAATGTATATTCTTATGCAAAAAATATGAAAATCAAATTTCACTTGTTTGTTTTGTATGAGAAATGTACAGTAGTTTATTTAAAAACATAGCTGGTAACACACTCCTCATAAATAATTGTAGAAACTAAGTATTAATATGGGGTTGCTTTAGATTGTTCAGTCTTTTTTGTGCAGGGTAATCCTGTATAGTTCTAAAATTTCAGGAGCTTGGAGTATGGAGCAGTGTAGTTGTAACCATTAAATATCTTTGTAAGAAATCATACAAAAACTCTCTAAAATTCACAGAGCTGATTTCTAACAATTGTAACTCTTCGAATTAATTACAAAACTATAATTATATTTATCTCTTACCTTAGGGTTTTTCTTCCAAAGTCTTTCAGACGAAAACAGCTGCAGACAGGATTATTTGTTTGAGTTACGAATAATTACGCTAACACATGTTATGTAATGAATGGCGCTTATTTATTTTTCTTTAATTAATTTCCCTCTTTACTCTCGGTAGAACAACAGTTTACACAAAAATCGCTTAATTACTTATTACATGAAAGTGATATAAAAAAGTTACTACAATGGTCTTTGCATCATCCCCTTACAACAGCAAGATAATGCAAAAAATTTTACAATTAATTAATTTACTCAATCTATGAACCAGTATTTTACTTTGTAGGTACGTACCCCAAACTTACGCTCTCACTCACTCTCTCTCTCTCTCACACCCTTCTATTTCATTTAGTTAATTTGGTTAGTATTCTACCCATTATATCTGTGAAATTTAAAAGTTTTGGCCAATTAGTTACTGATGGTACTTAACCGTTCCAGGTGTCTCTCGGTGAGTTGTACAATCGCTGTTTGTTCAACATTACGGTTCACTCCGCGTTTAGTTGTTTTTTTTTTCTCGGGTACACTGGTTAATTCACGTCAATGTTATGACCATCAGTCACCACTGTTCAAATTATACGTATATTATTTATTTAGTCGGCCGACGTAACTTTTCGCACTTAGAAAGTCACTTGAAGTTTTTTAGGCTGGCCGCACGTTATACAGTTTTTTATATTAGTTTTAGTATTTTCAAAGATAGGCCTACTCTTAACTGCGGCCTATCTTACACCCGAGGCCACTAAGTAATTTTTATCTGCACTGTATGCTGCTTATTACCACTCTCTCTGATGACACACAGCAGACTGGGTTTCACACACAAGCCTGCTGCTATGTGATTGTGCAATGCGTCTGGCAGTTGTTTTGGCTGGCTGTGTATGTTGCATTGCTGTACTGGAGGCTCCTTACAGGTGAAAGTCTGGCAATTTAGAAAGTGCTTAAAATGATGATTTGAATTAATATGAAATTAAACTGGGGTGGCTCACAAATCCGTACCGTCACAATACCCCCCCAATAAGAGATTGAAGGCCGAAGCGTTCAAACTCTTATTGCCTAAACCTAAGAGGATCAGTGAGGATATGGCGCCGCAACCCCCCTGAACACTCTACTACATCATGGGTTCTTACCCCCCTAGTCGGGCGACTGCGACAGCACCCATCCGATCTTACGGGACTTCTCTACTCGAGATCCCACCACCATAAGCTCGGACAGATACCCGCCCCAGTATCGCCTGACTTTAAAACATGTAATTAAACATTGACAAACGGCCTTCCATCACTCCATATCCCACAACTGGTTTGTTTCCTCTTAGCCGTACTGGTTCATTGACAACGTACTGGCTCATTTTATATAATAGACCCAAAAAAATATAGTATTAGTAAAACAATATAGGTTTACAGTGATACACATAAATTTCCGTTAAATTAAATAATATTCCCCATACAATATTGCCCAACCAAAATGACACATAGATTATACAAGGTATCCTTAACTACTATATATATGAATAGGACAAAAAATTCATAGCATATGAAAAATCTATATGGACAGTAATATACACATCTTAATTCCCAAACACCGTTTCAGCTCCAACATTTCATTCAGTTTTCAGTTTAAATGAATATTTTAATAAGTTAAATCCTTATTTACATCAATTAGTATTTACTTTATAATTCCAAGTTGAATTTAAATGAAAATAAAGTTAAGTTCATTATTAAAAATCATCGTTTCTGTTGAATTTATTACTAAATTAATTTAATTGTATTTGATTTACTTTAATTAATTCAATTAATCTCAAAAGTTACAGTAATGGCCTCATTATTATTTGGTCTGTAAAAAAATTTAATTTCAATTCCTTTCTATCACAATAAGGTTTTACTCAAGATACTGATTCAGCAGACTACAACATTTTTGTTATTGTTACCAAACATGACCACAGACATTAGTCTCAACATACCACACCTGTTTATATAAACACTAGCCTGCAAGACTCACATAGTCTAAACATTCTGGTTACCTCATACTAACACCTGTACTTTTCAGTTTTTTATAAATTTTTTAGATAACATATTTATCCATGTCTATTTCTTACAGTTCAACCAAATATACTTTTAATTCACCTTTCAATTATTATTACCTTTCAATTACAGTTTCTATTTAATACTATTATCTCAATTCATATTATTGAATCAACATTTTTTCACACCTGTAAGCATTTTATGCTATCTGATTAGTATTATGAACTTTATACTTACAATCCACTTATTGACATGAATACAAAATACACACCACACACACACCAATAGCTCCGTGTAACCTCTGAAACATTTAACAACAATGTTATTTCATACAAACAATTCAACATTTTATAATACATACAATTACTTTCACTACACATGTATTTACAACTCTTCAACAATAATTATTCAGTTGTGTCACACTTCAGTATCAAAATTCAGCTAGGTCATTACCATATATTAACATATTTAAAATGTTCATTTATGAATTTCAACCTCCATCGTCAAAAATTAATCGGGGTTTCAAATAACAATTTTCAATTTTATTTACATTCTGTATACGGTTATCTTGTGTTTTGTAACCATAACATTTCAGTTTATTCATTTTACCATAATAATCATATACTAAGTCAACATCAGTATTCTTTGTAAAGTCTCCGTCGGTAAATATTTCCAATATCGGGTCAGTTACTTTTTCATCATACAGTAAATTACTCTTGTTTAAACATACTTCTAACATTTCCTTCCACTCACCATAATCTCTCTGTAATTCATACAATTCTGTCTCTTTGTCAATACACCATTCTCTATCTAAAATTCTCTCATCATAACAACATATCATACTTTTATCATTCCACGCAGAGGGTACAAAATTATTCAGCAAAATTAAACAATTCAAATCTTTCACTAATAAGGGTCTCTTGCCCAAAAATAACACTTTTGAACACTCTGGTTCATCACAAATAAGGGGAAAATTTACTCTCTGCCCTACACATTCATCTACTCTTTCTTTCCATTCTTTTTCCAATTCAACAACACTAATTATTACTTCATTACAACTTATAATTTTCTCACTCTCACTTACTGTTTCACTATCTATTTTCAACGTATCACTTTCTGATACCGCCCTTTCAATCACATTACTATTTTCAATATCATTGTTAACATTTGTTAATTTCTTACTTTTAATCTGTTCTGCTACTGACTCTACTATTTGTTCTTTAAATGTATTGAAACATTCATTCGTCTCATTTAAACGTTTCTGAATATTGTCTTCTAACTTAACACTCTGTTGTTTCATATCATATAAACGCTCATCAAATTTTGTATTCATTTCATATAAACGCTTATCAAATTTTTGGTCAATATTATTTATGTCACCCTTTAACTCATGGAATTTAATATCAGAATCACTCTTCTGTTCTTTATTTTGTTCTAAGAGTAATTGTAACATACTCATTACATCACTATTGAATTGGACATTACATTTTGTTGAAGTCGGGGTCAATTGCACGCCCGAATCTTCAGTTACATTACTCTGATCAGTTAAGTTTAACTCTGTTTTATCTTGACTCGCGCTTGGAGTCGAATGTATCTCAAAATTACTCATATTTGACTCATCAAAATTTTCAACGTTAACTATTTCATTGATATCGTCACTATTCCCTGCCATTTTTTATAAGTTTAAAAAAAGTTACATAAGAATTTTAACCTTATCCACTATTAACTTAACCCTTTTAATATATCACGATGTTTATATAATTTACCAAAACGTCCTCCCTCTCAAATAACCCTTTCTGCAGCTTAATTAGGTCTGGCGAATATAGGTTGTAACCTATACTCGCGTCCCTGTTCGGGGGCCAAATGTAACTCTACGAATTACATACAAAACTATAATTATATTTATCTCTTACCTTAGGGTTTTTCTTCCAAAGTCTTTCAGACGAAAACAGCTGCAGACAGGATTATTTGTTTGAGTTACGAATAATTACGCTAACACATGTTATGTAATGAATGGCGCTTATTTATTTTCCTTTAATTAATTTCCCTCTTTACTCTCGGTAGAACAACAGTTTACACAAAAATCGCTTAATTACTTATTACATGAAAGTGATATAAAAAAGTTACTACAATGGTCTTTGCATCATCCCCTTACAACAGCAAGATAATGCAAAAAATTTTACAATTAATTAATTTACTCAATCTATGAACCAGTATTTTACTTTGTAGGTACGTACCCCAAACTTACGCTCTCACTCACTCTCTCTCTCTCACCCTTCTATTTCATTTAGTTAATTTGGTTAGTATTCTACCCATTATATCTGTGAAATTTAAAAGTTTTGGCCAATTAGTTACTGATGGTACTTAACCGTTCCAGGTGTCTCTCGGTGAGTTGTACAATCGCTGTTTGTTCAACATTACGGTTCACTCCGCGTTTAGTTGTTTTTTTTTTTCTCGGGTACACTGGTTAATTCACGTCAATGTTATGACCATCAGTCACCACTGTTCAAATTATACGTATATTATTTATTTAGTCGGCCGACGTAACTTTTCGCACTTAGAAAGTCACTTGAAGTTTTTTAGGCTGGCCGCGCGTTATACAGTTTTTTATATTAGTTTTAGTATTTTCAAAGATAGGCCTACTCTTAACTGCGGCCTATCTTACACCCGAGGCCACTAAGTAATTTTTATCTGCACTGTATGCTGCTTATTACCACTCTCTCTGATGACACACAGCAGACTGGGTTTCACACACAAGCCTGCTGCTATGTGATTGTGCAATGCGTCTGGCAGTTGTTTTGGCTGGCTGTGTATGTTGCATTGCTGTACTGGAGGCTCCTTACAGGTGAAAGTCTGGCAATTTAGAAAGTGCTTAAAATGATGATTTGAATTAATATGAAATTAAACTGGGGTGGCTCACAAATCCGTACCGTCACACAATCAGGTTGTGAATAATCTGTCACATATTCGTAGAATAGTCAGTGTTCTCTAAAAGTTTTGTGTGACCTCTGTATCTTCCTCCTACAGACATGCCACTCGTATGAGGAGTTGTACCAAGACATTGAAGAGAAATTACTAGAATTTTAAGCAAAGGCATAAGTGAACCCAGTATTTATTATTTTCACTTATGTATAATAGAAACATGAACAGTATGTATCTCACTATTACTGAGTACTCACGTATTTGGTATACATGACTAGAATTGTTTACCATTACATCTGTTTTTTATTCCCTCCCTCAAACTCATGCAGACACTCTTGTGTATGAGAAGTATTATAACTTTTAATATATTTATTTTTTGAACACTTTTAGAACACTTTTATTTACTACTTATTGTACAACAATCTCTTATCACATAATCAACTTTATATTTCCAGTTGGAGAATAATCTTTCTACTAATTTAATGCACATAAATTATTCACAGTATTTGCTACAGTAAGGTTTTCTGACATGAGGGTGTCAACCCCACATTAAGCTCTAACCTGAAGGAACAGGGACTTTGATTTTGGGCTAACCTTCCCCTAGAGAATTGCTTTCACTTCAGCTGACAAGTCCTCTCCACCTTGTTGCAGTAGATTGCCTAACACCCCCATCTGAGCAGCAATTGGTCTGCTTGAAGCTCCTATGCATGCACAGTGGATGTACACCCTGCTGCCAGGTTGCACCATCATGCCAGGCCAGAATCCATGTTATTCTAACAAGACTCTAGTGTCTCGACTGTTTGCTGACCCAGTCTGCTAGAGGGATTGGTTACCATAATCTTGGAATATGTTAGGGGTGAGGAATTGGATGTGATTGTCATTGCAGAGAGACATAACAGAAGCCACAATATCCTGTATTACAGCACAAGACTGAAATGGAATACAAAATTACCATATAGAATAGTTATCTGTTCAGTTATTGTCTCTTTTGGTTGTGGATAGCAGTTGAGAGTAAATGACTGAGATACTTAAAAATATGGTATTTAGAGTTAAATCTGGTAATTGTATGGTAATTGTTTGGTAATGTGATAATTGTGTGGTTTGAATTATGGTATGGTAATTGTATAATTATGATATAGTTGTTATCAAACTAATGTTGTGTTGTAGAGGGACAGAGACCGTGCTACATATGAAGAGTTTAAAGATTGGTTGAGAGAACATCCTGATGCTACATCTTTGAGTCGTTGGCTCTTATCAGAACCCTGCACTGTTACACTCAGCAATGAACTGGAGACCCCTACATTTTACCAGACTCTTGCTGGTGTCACACACTGTTAGTATTGTTAATATTTTTTAAATTATTACTGTTATTATTGTTGTTCTTTATTATTATTATTATTATTATTATTATTAGTAGTAGTAGTAGTAGTAGTAGTAGTAGTAGTAGTAGTAGTAGTAGTAGCAGTGGTAGTGGTAGTGGTAGTGGTAGTGGCGGCGGCGGCAGCGGTGGCGGCAGCAGTAGAAGCTGTAATGGTTGTGGTAATGTGTGGTGAAACAAAGTCTTCATGTCTTCATTGCAACTTCTTCATCTCCATTTTTTTGATTTCTTCGGAAAGTCATGATTTTTTATATGTATTTATTTCTTGAATTATTATTTTATGTAATCAGTACACTGCATATTGGCATTCTAATCTGTGTCCATATAAAATTTGTTATTTCTGTAGTGTATTGTCATAAACTATAAAGTACCATCTTTCTGATTACTGTTACTTGTTAGGTCAAAGTGTCTGAGATACTTAATATCAGCTGCTCACAAATTTATTTGGGAAGACTGCATATTTACCACCTGTATTTTGACACAGTTCTCAAACAGAATATTTATTAGTCATTTAACTCTCCTCATTTATATATATAATAAGGTAATAAAATGCCAGTTTTTGTGTCTTCAATTATTTTGGTCATTATATGTGTCTCTTGTGTCACCAGTGGAGTTACGTATAATTATTTGTACTCTGCTGTAAAGTGAAACTTCATATTTTGTTGGTTAACACCAAAGGTATAGCCAGGATTTACTTGTGTGAGGGGGCATATGTTTGTGAACAAAACTATAAAAATTGAACTAAATAGAACTAGTTATTTGCTGTTTATTTTGTTGTACTCAAGAAGATAAGTTGGAAACATCAGGGTTACATTAATAGATATCTAAACTTTAACAAAGTCAAGAAACAATATAGGTGACATCTTACATTAAAATAAATATAAAAATAAACGATATCGGGAAAATAGCATGAGACCGTCTTATGCAGAAGCTGGTAAATTCTCTATACATTTATTTTAAAATTTCCCTTAATGGATAGGTGTCTGTAAATATTGGCAGTATGGAAACATATTAGTCTACTTGTTTTTCATAGAAATGAATAAAAGCTTTGTATAAAATTGGCATTACAGGCCCAAAAAGCCAGTGTGTGACTATTGTCAAAATGTTTATTCTGCTTGGGCGGGTGTCGAGCATCATGCAGCATGCTTAAAATCAGTCATGTTGCAATATGTATAGCACTGAATACTATAAAAATAATCAATAGAAGAAAACTAGCAAAGGAGCAACACCTAGAGACATTGAAAGTTCTTACACTTTTTGAATATTGCAGTGGGGAGTAAGCTATTAAGATCAGTCCAGTTGTGTATCAGAGAATGAGTGCAGTCATAGTCATTTCAACGGAATGAGTTGGCATGCATGTCCATTAGTTTCTAGTGCAACGATAATAACAGTTTCATTTGTCACAAACAATGCACACATCATGTTTACTTCCATAAAAGCTGTAGCACACTAGCCCATATATAACAGCCACCAGTCACTACTTTATACAAATTATAGGTACATTGTTGCAAATGAAAATATAAAAACAACTTTTTAAACTGTTATAATTTAAAAATGATAGTTACCATAATTTCCCTACAAAAATGATTAATTTAATAAAATTGCTTAGTTTTATCTGTGATATAATGAAAAGATAATTTATTAAAGAAAAAGATTTTTGATCATGCAGTTTTTATGTATTTTGGTTTATAATCTGAGAACTTCATTTAATAGAATTATGAATTTGCTTCAATAACTGATTAGTCTAAAAGGTACTTAGTGTAGTCATCGACTGCTGACTGTTCAAATTCAGAGAGCTCTAATCTGCGGTGTGTAACATAAACAAATAAAGAACATGTATCATTGTTTCAGGTTGCTAATTAGATTTAGATTAACTATTACTAGTGATTAAATAAGTAACTGATTAAACAGTGATAAAATTAAATCATAAACATATGACTAAACCTAAGTTAAAAACATATGTAAATGATTGAACATTGTTTTGATGATAACTGTTATAACAATAACATGTATGCCAGCTCATATCCGTTACTTTGTCATAGCATATTATCAGACTTCATCATTAGCAAAAATACCCCTAGTAGTGAAGATATGAACCCACCTCTACATCTATCAAAAATAAAACTATGAGTCAGCTGGTGTTATATTGTTGTACCATGCACAGTTTTGTATTGTTTCGGTGTTGTGGATCAGAGTGTTGGTATAAATTGTGTGTAAATTAGTAGAATTTCTCAGTTGTTTCATATTTATTTAAAAATGATGTACTTTGTGGACTATTGTTGTGACTGTCTTTTGATGTGAGGTGTCTAGTTTTTATACGACTTAACACTCACATTGATATGTGGATAGAGTTTATGGTTACCTGCTTAAATCAGTGGTCAGTATGCTTGTTCGGGTTTTGAAAGTATCGGGGATTGCTGTATTTGTTGCATTAGTACTTGCATCCCTGTTATTCGTTGGGCTAATACTCTGCTGGGTATCACTCGTCTGGATAATACTCATTTGGACATTTTTGGTAGCAGTAAGTGGCTTATTTCATTTTTACTACAAAATCATGCAATATCGTGTACATAATTTAAATGCCATAAAAATAAGGCTGTGTGTGTGTGTGATGTAAATGTAAAATTACTTTTTTGAGGAGCTCACTTTAATTCTACAGAGCACTTTTAGGGCCAGTAGCATCTACTTCAGTGATACTTGTCAATCACTGAAAGCTTGTCAACCAATAAATACCCAAGCACTCAGATAAAAAACCTCTGCTCAACAATCCGTAAAGGACCAAGGCATACCGTGTGGCTTTTGTGTTTAGTGTGACGGTTGCATGGCTAGTACAACACGTCACCAGCCACTAGTTGCGGTATCCGCAGACAGGAGGTCACAGTTATCTTAGTTGGCTACTCAATTCTGCCTCACGACGCTGAATGCATGCCGTACAGAGCCTCTGCCAGGAATTGAACCCGGGACCACGAGCACATCAATCACCTTTGCTAGCCACTAGACCACTTGGAGGCTCTACCCCAAGCACTCTGCAGAATTAAAGCGTGTTATTCAAAAAAGTTAAATTATTTAAATAATGTACTCCAAAAAGTCAAGAAATAAAGTAGTGAAAATTTGTGAAATATACATGTGAATAGATTATCGTGTAAGAATCATGTTTTTTTTTTAATTATTTGCGAAAATGTAGATGTTGAGAATTTTTTTTTGTAGACTAGAGATTTAAGGTGATACGTGATAAGTTATGCTGTAGATCAAGTATATGTGCAGTAAGATGAGGACAAGTATATATTCTAATAGGCCAATATAATAAACCATATATAATTCTGGAATGATCCAACCACCTTATAAGACACTTAACCTCTGATTAAATCATCAAGAAACTACAATTTTATTCACCCTAAAGCAGTTTCCAGTGTTTAGAATAGCAATTCCCAAAGTATGTTCTGTGGCACCTGGTAGTCTTGCAGCATTATTACAAGTCTCATGAAATTAGGATTTAAAGTATTAAAGTGGTACCATAGTATTACAAGCAATTTTAAAAGGTACCAGGAAGCTTATTGTGCAAAGATTAAAAACTTGTGACTTAGAAATATAAACTCACACTGTAATGGGGCGAAAAAGGGGATTTTATTTTTTATTAAATGTATTTCAATGTGTATGTGATCAACGCAGAAAGTCCCAGTCGAAGTACGGTTTTAGTCAAACAATGAACGGTAACATAGCTGTGTGAGCGAGGGGTGACAATAGAACGCAATATTATTCCAAGAATTTCAGTGGTGTGTTACACCCAGAGTACGCGCAAACACCAGCGTACGCGCAGATGACGCTCCGCAGCTTGAAACGAAGCCAAACAAGATGGCTAAGATGTAAAATTTCTATCGCCATGTGTTTGAATGATTACGGAAATACAGGTAAAACTACGCCCACCTGGGTCACGTGACTAGTGGCATTGGAATATCGTCAATGCCTAACATCCATGGACAACACTGTACTCTGTGTAAGTTGTCGAACCTTCGTCACAAGCAGGCTGTGCAATTTCCGTCTGCTACATAGTGTTGGTGTAAAACGTTGTGTGCGTAGTTACCGCTAGTCAACGACAACACCAGGCCACGCGTGGTTTTAAAAAATCTATAGTCGAGTTAAAAATAGGGTCGGCCAACCCGAAAAGTGTGTGTGTAAAAAATGTATATAACTGCAAAAAACCATGTAAGGCAACAACACCATTGAAATCCATAGTGAATATACATTTCCGGACTTTTGCGTGAATCTCCAGAGCAGAAAAACGTGGGCTACCAAGTGAACAGAGAAGTACCAGTGTAACCTGTTCTTAATTTTTACTATGTTAAATTTTTATAAATGCGCTAAACAAAATAAATGGGGGTTTCTTTAAAAAGTATGAATGAGAGAGTGAAGCAAACTGGGTCGCTTTTGTAGAGAATAAGTTAATCATTATGTTATAGTCAGTAGTAAGTGAATTTTGATAGCATGCATATGTGAATTAAATGTTGCTTGGAGTGTTACTCCTAGAAAAAGCATAACTCAACAGTAAAAGTAACAATTTGAAGTAGTTGTCATTATGTATTATGTCGTACGATAAAAGGAACGGGTATATCCGTAGATTCAAACTAGAAATCAAAAAGAAAAAATGTCATGCTAAAGAAAATAAAGTAACATATTATTTGAGTTTATAAAAATATGTGTTTGTTAATTTGCATTCACCTGTGTTTTTACTCTGCCAGAGTACATCAGACGACACCTTGGTAAATTATTGGTAAAGGTAAGTGACTAGAATTTCAATATTTTAAATATTAAAAAACATGTACAGCTTCAGTTGATGCCCTAAAAAGGGACAAAATTTAAATATTTCAATAATTAATTAACTCGTAAAGCTTCAATCAGTTAACAGCCCAGCTAATCAAGTAATATCAGTGTCTTAATTGTCAAAGTTGCAGTGAATTGTTCATGTGGCACTATATTCAAAATTTGTTCTCTCTCAAATCATAGTTTGATCTATAACTGTAAACCATTTGCATTCCTTCATAATTAAAGCACATTGTGATATAATGCTGTCACATACTTGTATCTTGTGTTTCGTAAACAGTTTTATGTGTACGTATGTATGAGATTATTTGGTATAATACTTGCACATGTTTTAATAGGTACAGTGGAGTCACGATTAACCGAGTCTCGATTTACCGAGCTTCCATGTTATCCGAGCCTAAACCAAGAAAAAATGAAATCTCTATTATTGTAACTGTCATTCTTACATTGGCACCAGACGCTACGCGACATATTTTAATTAATACCAGATTGTACACAGCGACCTTGACTGCGTGACTCACACTTCCTACTGTCGCCTGCTCAAGCTCCCTGACCTGAGTTAGTTTGCTGTCAATCGTCGCGCTGTTAAAATATAATCTACTGTGAAGTATGAGAAGCTGTGCTTTGTATTAAGGTTACTCATGATTTGGTTTTACAGTTTCGTTTGGCAATGAGTGAAAAAAGAAAACTTGAGGTTTTATCACTACAAGATAAGCTCAATGCTATCGAACGATTAGATCGTGGTGAAACCATTAAAAAAGTGGCAAGTGATTTAGGCATTGGTGAAGTGACTGTCGGAGACTGGAGAAGAAAAAGGGTGCAAATTGAAGAGTGGGTGTCTCAACGTGCACAAATGACTGGAAACAAATAAATACAAACTGTCTCAAAGAAGAGAAAAACAATGAAAAATAGTGAATATGAACAGCATCGAAGGCGTTGTTTTTGTGGTTTCAACAGATGAGGGAGAAGGGAAGTCCCTTGTCTGGTCCAGTGTTACAAACCAAGGCATTGCAATTCTTCAATCGCTTCAAAGATGGAGAAGAGGAATTTACAGCAAGCATCGGTTGGCTTGATCGATGGAAAAAGTGGTATGGCGTGAGGCAGGTAAATATTACAGGTGAAATATTGTCAGCTGATGGCGGTGCAGTAGATTCCTTTGTTGACAATCTAGACAATATTAAAAAAAAAACATCTTGACCCATAGCAAATTTATAACTGTGATGAAACGGGCCTCAATTTAAAAATGTTGCCCACCAAGACTTGCAGCGCAGCATCAGCTCCTGGCTACAAAAGAAGCAAAGAAAGAGTGACAGTTTTGGCATGTGTAAATAAATCTGGTGACCACAAGCTTAAACTCTTGCTAATAGGCAAATCAAAAAAACCAAGAGCTTTCCAAAATGCGAATGTTGACAATCTTCCTGTTAAGTACACTAACCAAAAAAGCGCATGTATGGATTCTTCAATTTTCAAGTCATAGTTTCATGAACAGTTTGTGCTGAGTGTAAAAAGATTTTGTGATGAAAATAATCTGCCCCGTAAGGCACTCTTAATTTTCGACAACGCTTCCACTCATCCTGACGAGTGTGAATTGGTCAGTGGAGATGACATCTGGGCCCTCTTTTTACCTCCCAATGTAACGTCCATTATTCAGCCCCTAGATCAAGGGGTTTTGGAAAACTTGAAAAGAAACTACCAAAAGAGACTACTAGGCGGGACGATTTAGAAGATGGTAAAACAGTTGTTGAAAGTCTGAAACAAATGAACCTAAATGATGTGATTTATTGGCTGGCAGAATCATGGGATGATGTGAAAGAATCTACTGTCCTGAAAAGCTGGAAATACATTTTACCAAAAAGTGATAACACAAACGATGACGAAGAGAATGAAGATGATGTAGAACTAGTGGAACTTTTAAATCAGCTACCAGTTACTGAGGCAGTGACTAATCAAGACATTAACAACTGGATGAATGACGATGAACAATGTGAACTATCCGAAGAGGCTATTGTAAATTTGATTACTCAAAATAAAAACAGCGACGATGAAGAAGACGATACTCCTACTGTGGACAATAAGATAAGCCATGCTGACGGCTTAAGTGCAATCGAGAAGACAACAAGAAGACACGTCACCAGCTGACATTCTGATCCTGCGGCGTCTGCGCAATATGGCGGCAAAGAAGAGAGGCAGAGCTATCAAGCAAAAAACTGTTAGACTTTTTAAAGAAATTATGAGATTTAATTGTTTAATATTTTAATCTGACGAGAGCTGTACTGTTACTGTTTTTGCCACTTAGTTTAATTAATAAAGGATTACATAAGTCATACTATCGGTTCAGTTTTTTTATTTTTCCTTTTTTCCAATTATTAAATGTTTTTGTGCAAAGTGTCGGCAAAGATTGTGTATTGTTACTTACAATATGAAGCAATTACGTGTATTACAGCAAATAGGTGCAATAGAAGAAAAGAACTTATACTAATGCAATTTTCTTGAACCTTCCGTTTTTTCCGAGTTTTTGATTATCCGAGGAGGTCTCGGTCCACATTACCTCGGTTAATCGCGACTCCACTGTATATATAGTTATTAAAAAGTCATGATTAGTGGTTTTTAGCCAAATATTGATTGATTTCCAAGACTATATATTTTTGGTTTCATAATTTTTAGTGGAGGAAACTGACATCATGGAACTAGAGAAAAGGTACTGGACACTAAAAGGCCAATCAAGGACAGGAAAATTAGATGAAGAAACATTAAGGCCACTAATTAGTCCACCAGTACCATTATCTGTTTGTGCTGGTGTATTTGGCGCATTTGATGAAAACAGAGATAATCACATTGACTTCAAAGAGATGGCTTGTGGTATTTCTGCAGCTACTCGCGGACCTCTCACAGAAAGACAAAAGTGTGAGTATGTGTTTATGTAGTATATGCTTTTTACGAGACCTAAAGAAATGTAGTTTATTATATACGTTGCCATATAAATAGATACAGTAGATAATGCTGAGTGATTTACAGTTTATATTATTCTATAATATATACCATTGTATTATATATGAAAATGGTATAAAAAGGATTTGATTGTTCTGTATACAAAAGCTATATTACATTGAAAAGTTTGTAATAATATCAGAAAAAATATAAGTAACAATGTGAATATAATTGCAAGTGAATGGATGTGCTCACGCACGTTTGTGTGACTGGTAAAACAATGTTTGTGTATCAGTTAAGATAAAATGTTTGTCTAAAATATGGCTATAGTCGATGCAAAAAATTATATGTAATATGAAGTACTGAAATATAGGTATAAAAACAGGGAAGTTGTAGCATGTTCTGATTTTCTAAGACAGTAATAGCCTAATCTCTGTTGTGGCATTAGAAGTATTAGAGTTATTTATAATTATAAAACACTGTATGTGTAACCCACAGTTTAATATTCAAATTGTATAATAAATATGTCATCAGTTTGCTTTAAGGTTTTCGATATGGACAGGGATGGTGTCCTATCAGAATCTGAGATGAAACATATGGTAGATGTTTTATTATTTGTTCGTGAAGAGAATCGCACTGGTGATGATAAATCTCAGTTTTCGTCATCATCATCGTCATCTTCATCATCATCATCGTCATCAGATCAGATAGGTAATAATGTATATTTTATTGAAGTGTTTTTTTAAGTACCAAATCAGATCAGATATGTGATGGTAATATAGTTCATCCCAACAGATAATAGTGACAGAATTAAAACAGTTTCACCTGGTAGAAAATAAGATAACAGTTTTTAACAGGTTATATTTAGCATACATAGACACTTATAATGTACACTAAGTGGCAAGATTTTAAACATTTTTATTATTGAGAAGAATAATGTCATTCATGGAAAACAATTTAACTGATAGAATTAAATACTGTTTTACACAGTATGATGTATGACACTATTATGTGTCACATGCTCAAGATAGTCATGTACTTGCCATCTTGCATTGCTCGAAACTTTAAGCATGTAGAGGTGTTTTATGATTTCCCAGCAGCATCTATGTGCAAACTGGTCATGATAACATGTTCTGAAATACCAAGATAAAAGTAGATTGCAAATTTTTCAGATGCAAAATCTGTTGTTGCTGAACTCTCATCTCGTGCTTCAAATAAAGGAATAACTATAGAAGAATACTTAATGTGGACTGTTGATAATCCTTTGCCTATGGACTTCCTCAACCTGTTATTTCAGGTATTCTTTAAAGACATTTGAAATAAATGTTAATCATTGCCTGAAATGAAGCTTATAATATTCATAACTTTAAACGAATCAGAACTATTGATGCAGAATTTGTTTAATGTAACTTCTGAATGGACAGTATAGGAGGAGTATGGTGCTACCATGTTGTGCTGTACAACCACATAGTCCATAGAGGACAGCTTGCGCCAGTCTAATGACAGACTGTTTACAACAGAATAAATGTTTGATGGACTTGAAATATTTGTTCCGTTTTTAAGAGGTTTAATTCATGGTTTGATTTCATAATGTAACAAACGGAACAGTATAGTGAGCATTGCATTTTTTAAGTTTTTCATCTTAATGATAGCATTCAGAGCTCAGTTGATAAAAACTGATTTTAAGTAATAACAGTGATAAATAAACAAATTTTTCAAATAAATAAAATTAAAATTATTTTTCTTACATTGCATTCAAGTTTACATTTGGTCACTGGTTTCCTGATAACACTTTATAATTTTTATGACAGCATACTATTTACATCATTGTCACAAATGATCCCATTTCTCTGAAAGGCTCCCGCATCATAAGCCAATTTACACAAAAATAAATCTAAAATAGTCTACACAAACATTAACACGTAACAAGTGTTCACTAAACATAATTTTCAAAGTTTAATTATGAGTCTAATAGTATGGTACAAATGATCACTTGCTTGTTATTAACACACAGAAACACACAAAAAAATCTGTTAAACTTAAAGCAAATGGGTGTGCATAAAAACAAACAATAACTCTAATATACAGCATGCATGGTACTTGTTGAAAACAAAGGCGTCATTTGAGCTGATAAGAGGTGGCAATGCTCATGACTTGGTGTGGGAGGGGTGTCTTAAACATTGTCACGTAATGGCTACTTCAAAGCATGCCAAATCCGTACTCCTATATTCGCAAGTGTCAGTTCGGAAGTTATATTTCATAGAACTTAGCAATTTTTTCCAATACCTATGTGGTAAGATACTCTTATTATATTCAGCATTTAATTATTTGTGAAAATTTTAAGAAATTTTGTAGTTTAGTATACTGTAGTGTGGTGCATGTGTGTGCGTGTGTTTGTGGGGGCGGGGAGATAGAGTGAAGAAGATAGCTTGCATGGATCATGATCTTAAAACAGTGAAATAAATTAGTGAACACCAGAGAAAGTTATACGTATCCAAACTATCATTCTTGTATTACACCATTTGTCTTAGTTATACATTTATCTAATGTGCACTATGGAGAAACAACAATAGTCACAATATTAAATTATTTCAGTTGTTCACAACACAAGTAAACAATTAAACATTTGTCAGTTTCATTAGTATCCCATTATAAGAACACTGAATAAAAACCCAATTTGCAGAAACTGAACTGCTCACAGTTGGACTGCTGGTGTTATTCACCAAACTCAAAACTCAGTTCCCCATGTTGTGTTAACAAAAACAGCCAGGATGTAAACAAACAAACATTTTGAAAAATTAACCCAAAAATACTACTTACCCTGACTTGTGACGTACTAATCAATCACCTTTATTATTACAACCAAGTTTCAAATTACTCTTACTTACCGGTACGATAGCTCTTACAGGGTCGCAAGGTTCGATCACATGTACCTAGATACAAACATGGTCTAAGAGGTTACGCAAAGCACTGACACAACTCATTTTTTGGAAGAGAATTGATACTTTTATTGCTTAATTATTGAAATTACTGTTTGACAAATAGGTTTACATGGAGTAACATATGGTGCAACTCGTGCATCTGGTTTGTAAAAGAACTTACAGACTAGAGCTTACCTTATTATTTCACCAACACAGACATAAAATGCAAACACAAATATAAACAGAAAGCTGCCCAGCTTTGCCACACTCACATTTACACCGGATTTATAATACCCTTAACCTTTTATAATATAAAATTCCCCCCCCCCCACGGCGAACACGCGGTCTTCACGCACAGTCATCTTTATATGAAATATTATCCTGTTGATGTCCGAAAATAGTTTATATGGGTTCTTCTTGTTGTTGTTCTTTGTTGTATCAGATTAGCCGCACTTCATTTTATTTACTGCACCGAATTTTACTTTAGAAAAGTTTTATTTGTTGAGCCCCGTTTAACGGACTGCCTGCCCAGTCGAAAGTCGGCCAAGGACTGCCTGCGTCTCTCACTAATGTCGACTGCATAGGCGGTAGGAAGCTGCCGTTCACTGCCACCCGCTTTGCGTCGTCGTTCAAGCTCAGTTGTTGGGAGCTAACCACTTTATGTGTGGCATAAAGCTGGTATGTGCGTGTGACCCGAGGCCGATATTGGACTTGGCTCCGCTGACGTCATTGGAAAAGCCGGATTTAGCCATGACTTCCTGCCGCTCAAAAAAGCACATTGCGGAATTTTGCTCGTCCCAGGACATCCTGTTTTGTGGCTGGATGCGTCATTCAAGCTTGTGGTGGTACAGTTGCATCTGTGTGCTGCTACACAAGTACAGATTTCTGAGAAGTTTGAAGGGGGTAAATGCTTCGCTCGCCGACTTACACAATTGAAATTGCGTAACGCCTTACTGCTTGGTTTCACTGTTTCTCAACATCGTTCTGTTGCATGGAAAATAACATTGCAATGCGTTCTGTTATAATACGATTTCACCATCTTTTATAATACTTCCCCAAAAAATGAAATAAATAAAATATATAAAAGCCCCATACGGTTAAAATAAAAAATACCCAAAAATGACCCGCTACAATACCCCCTCGATGAGAATTCTGCTGTTCACAACAGAAGAAATCTCATCGACAAACCCCGAAGAGGACCGGTGAGGAACTGGTGCCAACAACCCCCTGGTTCTTAATCTCATGGGTACACTACCCCCTGGCTCAGCGGCTATGGACTCATCTGAACGAGATCACTGGACTTCTCCGTAAGAGATCCCAACACCGAGAAATCGAGCAGACTCGTACCACGGCGCACCTCACCTTCTAACATGCTACCCCCCAAAATCCTCAATCCCTGGCTAAAATCATTCCAGCTCCTCCGCCGATATGTTTCCCCTTTTTGCAAGCTGGGCTGCCTTTAGCAAATACTGGGCTCACACACGCTCACACTACATGTTGACATAACACATTAAAAATAAAAGATTTCTTTTAAAATTTATTAAAAATTTAAAAAAATTCAAAATTCAAAAAAATATTTTATCCAAAAATTCTCTTCCTCTTTTTTCTTTTTTTTTTCTTTCAAAATGACTTAACTTAAGCGTTTCTTCTACTTGAACAAATCCTTAACCTAACATGTCTTAGTCTAACAATACAGTGCAGTACAATAAATCAGTAAACTAAACATGGTAAATACACACAGAAATAAAACAATCCCTACCTAAAATATGCGTTCGCTGGCAGGCGAAAAATCAAGTTTTTTTTTCTTCTCAAGAAAATTAAAATTTTCCAAAATTTTAAAATTCAAAAAAAAAATTTAAATTTTGTTTAAAGGTTTCATTTATATTTAGAAATTATTCAAAACTGGTTTAAAGGGATTAAATAAACAAATAAAATTAATTCCCTACTATACAAGCTTAGTAGGTATATGAGCTCATCAGCTGATCGAAACTAGGTCAAGTCCAAAACCCTTGACCTACATATGTTATATATACTTTCTGAAAATACACTGAACATCTGTAATATCCTACCTTGAAATACAAAACATAATAAAACAAAATATTTAAAATAAACAAATATTTAATATAAATAATCATCAACTTGATATTTAAATTATTTAAAACAAACAATTCTTAACTTGACATTTTCAATTCTATTAAAATTCTGTCACTGGTTAAAAAAAATAAAAATTGTATCTTTATTATAAATCTCTCTTTTTATTCAACAATCTTACTTTAATCTACTGTGGGTGATGTAAATTATTTATTCTCATTTACTGTATTACATCGGTATACATACATAAACTTTCTCCCTCTGACTCTAATATTAATCAACTTCAATTATCATGACACCCATCTCTACCAAAATATCTACCCCAATGCACTCTAAACCCCAACTTACCATTAAACACAGTTCGCCGCCTTCTCTACATATATAAAAAATACTCTCTAACCCTTTGTACATAGGATACGTGTTTCCCCTTCCCAAAACTCAATTCCCTTATTTGGCGCCTGGATTCTACCTAAGGCGGCCCCTTCCCCAATAAAATCTATTCCTATCCCATCCCAACTCTTGTTGCGGACTCCTACATTACACTACCCTCTAATACAAAATTGCCATCCCCAAAAATCTCTATCTCATTACCTCACTACAAATACACAAAATAGCCTCATTAATTATAAACATAAATATATCATTCAGAACTCTACAATTATTCTCCATTACTCCTGTGTCAACATCAGTACTACTTAAAATTCTACAACATACCTTACTTCAAAACAACATTCTCTACTATTTCAAATTCAACTTTGATTTTAACTTGGACAGTCTACGTGTCCCACAACATATTTATCACCCACAAACTATCTTTTATTAATTTGCATCAATTATTACTTTATTTCTTATTATCATTATTGTTATCATTACTCCAAAACCTCTGTAATACATCAAACATTACATTGAACATCAATTACTTAAAACAATTATAACTCATGCACCAGTGACATGTTATTGCTGATCAGCTGATCCTACTAGCACAATGAAAATGCATTTCAAATTGAACAAATTACATGGAATACATTATCAATACTTACTTCTATTATGTTGATTGCCTGCCAGGCGTCTAATTATTGGCTTAGAAAAAAAATACACACATAATGAAAATACATTTTATCAACAACTATATCTAACACACAACAATAAAATGATACCTTTAAAATTATAGTATGAATTTTACTATAATTTAATATTACGAGTCAGCATATAATTATTTGAACAGAGCACAAGCATTTTTAATTGGATTAAACCTTGAATAAGCAAAAACTTTTATGTCATAAAATTTTAAATTCGTGACTCCTTTGCGTCACCTCCCAGCCACACACTCTATTACCTCATTATTATTTTAACAAAAAATTTTCTTTAATTCTTTTATGTCACAATAGAGTTTTGCTCAATATACTAATTCAGCAGACTACAACATTTCTGTTTACATGTGTGTGTACCAGACTTGCTTTCATAAACAACAGTTATAAACATTCTCCGTTTCAACTTTCATAGACTAAACACTCTGGTTACATCATATACTGACATATCTGCTTACTACACTTTTCAAATTTTATAAATCTTTTAGATAACATATTTGTCTCTTAGGTTTTTTATTCCAATTCAGATCAAATATATTTTTGATTCATTAACAAAATTGACCCTTTTAAATTATTTATTTATTTAAAACAATTTCCATGACTTTGATTACAGTTTCAAAATGATTCTGCGTGATTAAATGTTTCAGTTTTTTTTTTTTTTCCACTAAATTTCCCAAACATTACATCATTGGTTCTAATCTCTCTTTGCATTCCTCCACAATCACATTCCAACTACCATTATCCCGTACTCATAACCTAACATAGCAGGTACCACAAAAATAATAATTAAACCTTTTGGTTACATGAGTTTACTTAGAATATTTTCCATTTTTTTTTTTTTTTTTTTTTTATTATTACCCGTAAATAGGTTATATGTTACATGTACATGATTATTGTATACAGAAATTTATTATCTAGTTTGTCTACTCAGCCACAAAACTTCTCCACTACCTACCTAATTAAGGGATGAGTTTACAATTCATAAATAACACCAGTTTATTTAATTTTGAGGATTACCCTAATGTATTATTTAGAATTAAGGCAATCAAATGGTTCAAAAAAGTGTGCCAATTTGTGTAACTATTGTTTATGTGTTTACTCTAAGGGGATGGTTAGGGAAATCGGGAAAATAAAAGGGAGAAGGATTATTACAAGGTCAAGAACTAGGACTAAAGGTAGGGACAAAGCTTCCTCCGAAATAAAGGTACTGGAGAAAACCAAGGCTCGCGTGGGCAGGGGCGCGTCCCTGAAATAGACGAACCCCACTGGGACAAGTGGGGAACATCTATCCGCTACCACTTACTGTTTTATATGGTTCATAGTTATTTATAATTATTTAACTATAGGTTTATTATAGTGGTTTAGTTATATTTAATTACAGGATTCAATATATTATTTTGTTTATTATTATTTCATTTTGACCAATACCTTCTTAAGTTGGTGGCGTTATGGGTACCCACTATTTCCCCCGTTGTTTGGTTTCGTAAAACATAAGCATTATCCATTTTAATGTCAACAACCTCATACGGTCCTTCATACAACAAAAAGAATTTTTTGATCTCTTTATCTTGTGCACTAGATAAATCATGTCGTCTCACTAATACTAGCTGCCCTATCTCATATTTGAGCCACTTACCTTGGCCGTCATGCTTTTGTTTTCTCTTCTCTCCCTTGGTGAGCAGACTCTCGTTGGCAAGTCGTATTTTTACATCTTTGTCCAAAACTCTTTCTTCCGGTGGATATTCAAAAAGTTGTTCCAATATTCTGGGTGGACGGCTTCCCTTGACTAGTTCGTACGGTGTAAATCCGGTAGAATCGTGGGTTGTGCTGTTTAACCAATCCTCCACCTTCTTCACATACAGCGGCCACTCTGTATGTTTGGAGTGACAATACGCCCTGAATATTCTGCCGATTTCTCGCATCACCCGCTCTGCCTGGTTCGACTGTGGATGGTACACTGCCGTGTGTTTGGGTATGATGCCTTCCCAGCCAAGAGTCTGTCTCCACTTGCCGCTGATGAACTGCGGTCCGTGATCAGTTAAAATTACCTTCGGCTTGCCTACGTTGATCATGTAGTCCTTTATGATCTTCTCGCTGAGTACCTTGCTAGTAGCTCTCTTTACACTATATAACCTAACAAACTTAGTAAAAGTATCCAAAACAACAAAAATATATATCACTCCTCCTCTACCTTTAGGCAATGGTCCATACAAATCTACCGCAACTAAATCGAAAGGTCTTTCTACTTTAATATACTTCATTTCACCTTCAACCCTGTAATTTACTGCTTTAGACTTTTGACACAGATCGCAAACTCTTAATACTCTTCTAACTCTCTTCTCCATATTTTTAAAGACACAAGATTCTTTTAATATATTTGCACATTTTTTCGCCCCAAAATGACCATATCTTATGTGACAATCCCAGATAATTCTATCTACTAATTCATCGGGTATCATTAACCTCCAATCCCTTTCACCCCCTTCTACTTTCTTAAACAGGATTCCCTTATGTATCTGGAAATGTGTATTATACTCTGAACCATTAATATCTGCTTCTAAACTAGTTATTATCTTACCCAATTTATTTTCTGATCTTTGTCTGTCTTTAATTTCCCTTAAGTCCTCCCCAAAAATTCTATCTTCCCTGGTCAATCGAAAAATTTCTATTTCTTTAAGATCTCTACCTGTCTTATTATCTATAATGTCTACCCTGGACAAAGTGTCCGGTACTTTATTATCTGACCCCTTAATGTACTCCCAAGAAAAGTTGTACTCTTGTAAAGCTAGTACCCACCTGGTTAATCTGCTATGCGTCAGCTTACATGTATTTAGGAATGATAAGGCCTTATGGTCGGTCCTGATGACGGTTTCGTTTCCTAGCAGGTAAGTGCGGAATTTCTTCACAGCAAAGACGATGCTCAGCAATTCCTTTTCGGTAGTAGTATAATTTTTCTCTGCTGCCAATAAGGTTCTGCTGGCGAAAGCGATGGTCCTGTGCTCCTGATCCTCCCCCTCCTGGTAAAGCTCTGCGCCGAGGGCTATGTTGCTGGCATCTGTCTGTAAATAAAACTTTCTCTGAAAATCGGGGTGATTCATCATTATTGTGTCTATAAATTTCTCTTTAATTTCATTGAAAATAGTTCTCTCCTCCTCTCCCCATTTCCATTGTTTATTCTTTTGTAAAACAGCACTTAACTTAGAGGTAATATGTGCATAATTTCTCTGAAATTTTCTATAAAAATTACATAATCCCAGAAAACTCTGCAACTGTTTAATATTTTTCGGTTCTGGAAAACGTATGATAGCTTCTGCTTTGTCTGGGTTTGCTAAAATTCCTTCAGGAGTTATAATGAAGCCCAAAAAATGTATTTTGGTTTGTAAAAATTTTGACTTATCCCAATTAACAGTTAATCCACCCTGTCGTAATTTATTTAAAACATACTCTATGTGTTCTACGTGTTCAGAGAATGTTCTTGATGCTATTAGTATGTCGTCAACATATACAGTCAAAAAATCTAAATCTTTCGGTTGTAATATCATATCTAGACACTTAATAAAGCTTGCTACACTAGTGTTAAGCCCGAATGGCAGGCGTTTAAATTGATAATTTTTTCCATTGAACAGGAATGCAGTAAACTTACGGCTTTCTGGCGCTAATGGGACTTGCCAGTAGCCCGCCGTTAAATCTAAGGACGTCATGTATCTGACCCCACTGAACTTTTGAAAAATTTCGTTCATGGCTTCCGGTGATTCCCGGTCAGGTATTATAATCTGATTAATTTTTCTAGCATCTAAACACAATCTTACCTTTCCATCCTTTTTGATGACCACCACCAATGGATTCGAGTAAGGCGATATAGATCTTTCGATGATGTCCCCTTCCATCATGCGGTCCAGCTCTTCTTGAACGGCTCTCGTCTTTGAAAATGGCACTGGGTAACTTCTCTGCATGTAGGGTGAGTGCTCTCGTATCTTCAACTCGCATACATAGTCCCTGGCTTTCCCAGGCAACTCAGCAAATACATCTCTGAAATATTCAATAACCGCCCACAACTCCTGTCGTTGGGGACCCCCTACAACTCCACCCTCATTAAAAAATTTCTCTGCCCTATTTTCCCATACTCTATCATCATTCTCCCTACTCTCTCTCTCTTGACACACATTCACTCTTGTTTCTATCATTCCCTCGCCTACTCGGTTTTGTATCATCTTTACACCCGCAACTCTAGCCTTATCTAACACCCTCTTAAAATCTACCCTGATTGGTTCATGCCCCTTATTAAATTCCACTATTCTCTGGTTAAAATCAATTACTGCTTTATTTCTCTCCAAAAAATCATTTCCCAGAATTATATCTAAATTCAAACCCTTAACTACTAGGAAAGTATTTTCAAATTCTATTCCATTAATATACACATTTAATTGAACTTGTTTAGTGACTCGTTTACTTCGTACTCCCGTCACCCCCACTACTGTTACTCCCGCTACTGGTAATGATGGAATATTCTTATTTACCCTTTGTAATTCACCCAGTACATTCTCTGAAACTACTGATATCTCGCTACCCGTATCAATCAACGTTTTGTAATCCTTACCTTCTACGGTTATGGATACCTCTGTCAGTCCGGTTTTGGTTTCTGTCATTTGTGCATCGTCCTCCTCCAGTAACTCCTCCACCATATCTCTGATAATTATGTTGCTGCGGTAGTTATGCTCCTCTTGGACCCCCAGGTTCTCCTCCGACAATGGGTGGGCCCGGTTCTCCATTGTCTCCTCTAGTTTCCCGTGGATGGACCTGCCACGGTCTGGCTGTATCCCCCTCTGCCTCTATTTCCGCTTCCGTTTCCTCTCGGTGCTCCTCTGGCGTTCTCACCTCCTCTCTGCGGTTGACTCTGTTGCTGGTACGTTCTCTCACTGCGTTGACATTCTCTCGGTTTGTGACATCTAAAACAAGTCGTTCTTATAGCATAGTTTTCAACATTACAATCGGCACATCGCCAACCCTCACCTCGATTATCATTATTTCCCCCTCTCGCCCCTCGGTGAAAATTTGGTATTCCCCGGGATTGATTGTGATTAACATTCATATGTGTTGTTGGTGCGTTTATTTGCCTACTCATGTCATGTTCCCGTATGTTCTGAAAAATATCCAGTATTTTTTCTAGTTCCGTAATCTCTAAAATTTCGCGCGTCATTAGCGTAATCTGTATTTCTCTGGGCAAATGCTTGCTTATATGACGGACGAACGATCGAAACGGTAACGGTGGCTCTAAATATTTGGCCTCATTGTATAATCGCATTACATACATAGTTACGTTGCTCCCTTGGGTTCCAAAATTACCTGGTCCCATAATTTTACTTCGCAATATTTCTTGTTCCTCCTCCGACCAGTATTTTTCTCTAAATGCCGTCTCAAAACACTGATAGTTTACCCAGTCTACTTTATGTACTTCCGCCCATACCGCGGAGTTCCCTCTAAAACACTTCATTATTTTTAACAGTTGTACTTGCCAGCTACTTCTACAAAACTGATTGAATTCTTTGACTCTATTTAAAAACTGCATAGGGTGTACCCCCCTGTTTTCACAATTAAACAACTCTAACTCAATATCGCTATTCACATCTTTAGTAATGACTATTTGTTCAGTGACGCTATTAAGTTTTTCGTTTATAGCTAAATTCAATTCGTCTTTTACATTAACTATACTCTGTTCAATTGATGCAAATATATTGTTATTTAAACTCTCAATTTGTACATGACGCTTATCTATAGTATTCACTGTATTTTGTATAGCTTGTATCTCTGTTTTACAATTACCTTCTATTTCATAGATTTTATAGTCTATTTTATTTTGGTGTTCATCAATAGTTTGACTAATTTTTTCAACTGTCATTACTACGCTACTCAACTTACATTCAGTTTCAATATTACATTTATTAATTTTGGATTCTATATCATTGTTATACTCATTCATTGAATTTATTAATATTTCATTATTTTCATTGATTTGCTTCTCAGCTCTACATAACTGGCTATCTATTTCATTAAATTTAACATCTATCTTTAGTATTGTATCATCTAACTTGGTCTCTACTTGGCTAATTTTCTCAGTAAACTCTACTTTAGTACTTTCACAATGTCTATTAATTTCTTGAATCTCATATTTCAACTCATTAATCTCCCTGCTTTGTCTATCGAATTTGTCATTCTGGATATTAAATTTAACGTCAGAATCACTCTTTATTTCGTTAATTTGGTTCTTTAATTCATCCAAACTATTCTTTTGAACATCGAATTTTCTGTTCTGAACTTCAAACTTTGCATTAAAATCGCTACTTTGTCTATCAAATTTATCGTTCATTTTATTGTATTTGACATTGGAATCAATTTGTTGCTCTTTATAATTGCTATTTATATTTTCAGACATGGTTTTCATTAGATTAAACAGATCGTCCATCGACAACTCTTTGGTTCGTGTTGTCGACGGAGTAGATTGCGCTGCTATGTTTCCATCAGTGAAGCCGACTTCTTTACTATCAATTCTACTTTCCCTATCTAATTTCGGGGTTACTTGAATCCCTGAATCTTCATTTACTTTACTTTGATCTGTTATACTTATTTCTGCTTCACTCTGACTCACACTTGTAGTCGAGTGTGCCTCAAAATTACTAATGTTTGAATCGTCGAAAACTTCGACACTCATTTTATTTACGTTATTTTCGTTATCTGACATTTTGTGTTATTGATATACTTAAATTAAATAAATTGCTTAAATGGATTAATGAAATAAATACTGTAACTACTTAAATTTTGTAATATACTGTTAGGTTGCTAAGCTAACCTAGAACATGTTTGTATCTCTGTAGATGCGGAATTTTAATTAAATATAATTACAATTCGTGCCTGTTTCGTGGCGCCAAATGTGACGTACTAATCAATCACCTTTATTATTACAACCAAGTTTCAAATTACTCTTACTTACCGGTACGATAGCTCTTACAGGGTCGCAAGGTTCGATCACATGTACCTAGATACAAACATGGTCTAAGAGGTTACGCAAAGCACTGACACAACTCATTTTTTGGAAGAGAATTGATACTTTTAATGCTTAATTATTGAAATTACTGTTTGACAAATAGGTTTACATGGAGTAACATATGGTGCAACTCGTGCATCTGGTTTGTAAAAGAACTTACAGACTAGAGCTTACCTTATTATTTCACCAACACAAACATAAAATGCAAACACAAATATAAACAGAAAGCTGCCCAGCTTTGCCACACTCACATTTACACCGGATTTATAATACCCTTAACCTTTTATAATATAAAATTCCCCCCCCACGGCGAACACGCGGTCTTCACGCACAGTCATCTTTATATGAAATATTATCCTGTTGATGTCCGAAAATAGTTTATATGGGTTCTTCTTGTTGTTGTTCTTTGTTGTATCAGATTAGCCGCACTTCATTTTATTTACTGCACCGAATTTTACTTTAGAAAAGTTTTATTTGTTGAGCCCCGTTTAACGGACTGCCTGCCCAGTCGAAAGTCGGCCAAGGACTGCCTGCGTCTCTCACTAATGTCGACTGCATAGGCGGTAGGAAGCTGCCGTTCACTGCCACCCGCTTTGCGTCGTCGTTCAAGCTCAGTTGTTGGGAGCTAACCACTTTATGTGTGGCATAAAGCTGGTATGTGCGTGTGACCCGAGGCCGATATTGGACTTGGCTCCGCTGACGTCATTGGAAAAGCCGGATTTAGCCATGACTTCCTGCCGCTCAAAAAAGCACATTGCGGAATTTTGCTCGTCCCAGGACATCCTGTTTTGTGGCTGGATGCGTCATTCAAGCTTGTGGTGGTACAGTTGCATCTGTGTGCTGCTACACAAGTACAGATTTCTGAGAAGTTTGAAGGGGGTAAATGCTTCGCTCGCCGACTTACACAATTGAAATTGCGTAACGCCTTACTGCTTGGTTTCACTGTTTCTCAACATCGTTCTGTTGCATGGAAAATAACATTGCAATGCGTTCTGTTATAATACGATTTCACCATCTTTTATAATACTTCCCCAAAAAATGAAATAAATAAAATATATAAAAGCCCCATACGGTTAAAATAAAAAATACCCAAAAATGACCCGCTACAGACTGTTAAACTTACCTTTTATAAAACCCCCCAGAAGATTCCAAACTCGTTCAAAGGTTGCCACGATGTCTTGAGGTGAACATCGAAACCATTATACACTTACCCTTAATTAATTTAGATCATTTACTTCCCTTAAATCAGAAAACTCACAGGTCCGGTTTAGACGAGACTTTGATGCAGAACTTAGGTTATGGGTGCGGCGTAATAATTAATTTAACACATTTTTCCGTTAAACACCTCTCGTTTATATTCAGTATTCAATTATTCTTTCTTTCTTTTTTACTTTTATATGTTACTTCATTATTTCTCTATTATATACAAATTCTCTATTCTCAAACCAGTACTTTTATTTGTTTATTTTCCCCTTTTTCCCACACACACACACACTCTCACGCTCTTTACAATTCTGACTACCCCCTGTTTTATTTACTGAGGTCTGTTATTTCTATCATTCATTTAAAAAAATTTTGTTGAATATATTTATTCAACATTGTACTTAACCACCATTGTTATTAAATTTTGCTCCATTACCACTCGCAACTCACTATCACTCTCTTGTCGCCACTAACACTGTTTTTTTCTTCATTTTTACGTATTCTTCTTTTACATTACCATGGATTTCAGTAGGTCTTGGCTACTATATTCGCTTCGACCTACTGAAATTCTGAGGCTATAATTATACTGTTTGTTATCACTGATGTGTTGTACCGAACTGTGGACTGTGCTGTTTTAAGCGTTGTGTCGAACTGGGGTGAGGCGAGCTCGCAGTTGTATACTATACACCGCCTTGGACGTCGACCACGCTGCCCGCCAACGTATGTCGATTTTGTAACGCCTTCTCTTATTGGCCGATCGAATCGAATGTTCTCGAAGCCGGGAGATGGAAATGCGTTTACTTTGCCACGTGGTGGATTCTACGTATCACAAATACGGACTATATGATAACTTACATTCTTTGTTCCAACCCGTACCTGGCACTGCTACAGGCTGTTCACAAAAGTATTATATACAAGGTGGTTAAAAAATTTGTTTTTACATATTTTGCCCCATTACAAGGATCACTGGTGGTCCAATGTTCTATACTAGTCTTGTGAAACCAAGGATATGAAAGCTCAGCCAGGCTTTTCCAACTATCTCTGCACACCTCTACAGAGTGAGCCAAAAGTCCCATTACCCTGAATTATTATCATTATTTCATATTCGTGTATAATATTAGCACTTTTGTATAGTATAATAATGGAGGATGCATTTGATCAGCTGTGGCTATTAACAGAGTGTCTGTGTGTACATACTCATTTTCAGAGCCATTTATATACCTCTAAACACCTCGTTAAGGTGTTTTCTTATGGCAGTTCCATAATATGCTGGTGCTCCATCCTGCTGGAGCAGACTTACCCCCAGATACCCCCAATCTTGCAGTTCAGCAGTAAACCAGATATGCAGCATGGCAAGGCAGCTAATTTGATACACAATGGAAACAAATTAATACATTTGGACCAAATAATATATTGCAGACATTGCAACCCACATCGTGGTACATGACAGCATGACAGTTGCTTTCCAGTTCTTCAAAGAAGTATGGGTTCTCTTTATGCGTGAAGTAAATATTTTTTGCCTTTGCACTTTGGGAAAATTGCATGGTTTTTCAAAAAAATTATTTTCCCAAAATGTAGAGGTTGCATTACAGACAGCAAGAAAGTACCCACAAGCTTCTTTTCATTTCCTGGAGTCATTATCACTAAGTTTGTTAATAAATGAAGGTTTAAATGGCTGTAGACCCATATGTCTTCTCATCAACACAAGTTGTTGTCTTGTTGATGGCTTTCTTGAGTAGGGCATTTTTTTGATGGAGCCTGCTTTATATAGCTTTTTCTCCTATCATAAACTTGTTGGTTTTGGTGGAGGAGGTTTATTAAACCTGTACTAAAAAAATTTGATAGTCTCTCATTTATTTTCCTGTTAGGTTATTCACGAGCACAGGTGCTAATTACAGTCTGTTCTTGCAGCGTATAAATTGACTCATATGTCTTAGTTTAGACATATAAAATGTCTACACTAAGAAAAAAGTAATCCTTAGGGAGTTGTGGAACTTTTGGTTCACTCTAGAATACTGCTTTAGTCTGCTGATTAAGTAACATACAATAAGTTTCACATAGCCTCTACATGTTATTTATGTCACATTGACTCTGTATGTGTGTGTGTACCTGTACTAAAGGGCTTTATGTACTCATAGAACACTATACAACGGTCACGGAGCTTGACATTGTTTCCTTTTTCTTATATTGTTTTTATTGTTATACATTTTCTTATCTTCTCTCTGTGACACACACACACACACACACACACACACACACACACACACGCACGCACGCACGCACGCACGCACGCACGCACGCACACACACACAGCATTTATATCATCCATGTGATGATTATTTAACAATATTTTTAATATTTACTTTATTGTTACACCATAGTAAATTCAGTAGTGTAGTGAAATATTTCAGTTAGTTTTCTGTAATTGTTTTCATTGCTTCAGTATGAGTGAAATGGTCTTTCATAGAATAAATAGATGTGGCAAGTTTCCTTGCCTTTTTTCTGTAATAATTTGTTTTTGTCTCTTGCAGGAATGTTTATGTACATGTCTTATTAGTTGTGGCTGTTTTGTTACAGGTATGTCACATTGTTTTAGGAATAAAGCCAGTATCTAGCAAAGAGGAAGGTGAAATTGTTCGAGGCTGGTTAGACAGAGAGGAAAGACGGGGTTATAATGTTGGTCAGTTCTGGTATCTGGTCTCAATGGACTGGTGGAATAGCTGGAGTGAATATGTTGTTCTCCCAACACACACGCAGTACCAGGTCAGAGAATGTTTATTGTTTTGGTTTGGAAACCAGTTATTATGAATATCATGGTTATTAATTCCAGAAACTAAACTGATATTTAATTGAACTTACAAAAAAAAATAATAATTTTTGTACTGTTAATATGCATTTTGTTGATGCAAAATGTTGACTCCGGTATTGGTGCAAAAATTATACATTTTTTGGATTAGAAATTTAGTGAAATATTTACACAAATACCACATACATGACACAGATATATAAGATGTAATGGTATAAACTGTCCACTTTGGTGCTTATAATTTAAAGCAATCAAGAAAAATTTTTGTAATTACTGCACTCATTAAAAATATAATAGTAAAGTATGTAGACATAATTTTGTACTTATGTCTACACGGGTCTACACTTATTTTACTTATGTCTTATGATTATATGAAGAGAATATGAACTCTTAGTAACTGTTATTGTTAGCTATAAGTAGATATCAGACAGCTTACATCTTACACTGTTTAGAACCACTTCCACTCCAACTCTACAATGCAATGATTATGTAGGGTTGTTAACATTCAGATAGGTGCTCTGTGGACTCATGAGTGACCAACACCACTAAGCCCAACATTTAAAACCTGAATGTGGACACAGTACCTAAAACTACAGAATTATAAGGCAGTCCATTAGCTATATGGTATGGTATATTGCTAGTAAAAGTCATAATATACCATTGATCAGGTGTGTTAGAAAATATGTTGTCTCAATAATAGTACAGTGCATTTAGTCAGAAAAGAGTATGTTTTACAGTTGTAGTTAGTTTTTTTTTTCTAAATAAAAACATGACTGTCTTGGACTAAATGGGGCTGTTATAGACTGGAAAGATCAAATATTCTACTTACATTTGCTAAATTACAAAGTCAGAAATCTTGGACAAACTGATGTCCATATACCTGTGTTAAGGAGGCTAGGTTCCAGTAAATTACTTTCGTGATACAAGAAGAAGATACCTACATTAACAAGAATGTAGGTTTACAATACAGATGTATAAATCGTTTAAAGCAGATATAAAATATAAAATTCTAACTCTGTATGAGAAAACATGTATCTTTGTATGTGTGAAACTTTAGTACTAATAATTATTATCATACTAAATTTAATTTGTTAGACAGAAGTGAACATTTATACAGTAAAATTTGTTCAAGGTGGAGCACAAATAAATGGAAACTTTCCCACCACAGAAAAGTTCTTTGGTTCCAACAGACAGAATTGTATTGTACAATTCCAGCATTACTGTTTATTTTGTGTAAGGTGGGATCTGTCCATCGTTGAAATGGAAATCAGAATTTGGAGAATTTACAAAGTACAACAGACGTTGTACAGAGTTTGTAGAATTTTCAAAGTTCTTTAGAGAAGTAAAGTAGAAGGTGGAAAAATGAAAATTGATGCACTTAAAATCTTAGAATATGCTTTAAGTGAATCTAGGCATACTATTCACCGTTTACTATGAGAATTAATGTCAGTCAGTGACTTATCTCTTCTTCGAAAATGTGGCTATGTATAGTACACGACGAAAGAAATGCTGAACAGGCTACCACATCTGCCATGAGTTTTATAGGCTCCATTGCCTTTCTAAGAAAGAAAGTGTTCGACTACACTGGCCCTAATAACACAAAACCAAATTTCCGTGACGTGATCACAAGGGAGCAAGAGAGGCCGTAAAGTGTGTGCCAGAGACACCAATGTTTACATTTAAGCAAAAAGTGTTGAGAGTTCCACCATTCAGAGTATGACAAAATTCAAGGTTCTGAGCAGACATTTTTGCAAGCAGTTTTGTTTTAGGAAAGTTGTACAGTACAGTTCTCCTAGCTTGTTTAACAAATCCAATCACTTTATTTCTGTGTTCATAATTGTGAAACTCATGCCTAAATTGATGGTACTGGTGTCACTAATACAAAATGTTAAAGTGAATGAAGCTGAAGAAATGTAAATTTCTGTTCAGAAAATAATGCTATAGTTAAAGTGTGGTAAATCAGCTTTATGACAAAATTAAACAGAAAGATAAACATGAATTAGTGCCTGCAGGGAAATGGACAAGTTAAGAGGAAATCAAAGGTAACTGGTAATGATAGCAACAAGGTAGTGTGTGAATGGTTGAAGAATACAAGTCCAAAGAATGTTAAAATTTCAGAACCAGTGATCTAAATTGAAGCTCTTAGAAAATCTGTAGAGTTCAACCTTTTGAAGGTGTCTACAGGATGGCTGGCCAGCTTCAAGAAGGGACACAATATTGTCTGGAATGTAATCTGGGGAGTCAAAGGATGCAGATGAATGTGTAGTGAATGAATGGAAACCAAAACTTGTAGACATGATTTTGAATTATGGACCTGAAATCATTTATAATGTGGAGAAATGGGTTTATTTTTATTTATTTATTTTACTTTTTTTTTAGCGTTACCAACAAAATTTTTTGTTGTTAAGTGAGAGTAGTGTGTTAAGGACAGAATGTCCAAGGAAAGACATATTGTTATTGTGTGGGGATTTGATGGGGAAATTTGAAAAAATCTTGTTACTGGAAAGACAGTAAAACCAAGATGCTTTAAAATCGTAAAACTTACCTGTGATTTGCAAAGTAATAAAACGTCTTGGATGACTGCTTCTATATTGGAAGAGTGGTTAAATGGGTTTAATGCCAAAATGAAGAAGGGAAAGCGAAAACTGTTGCTTTTTCTGGACAGTGCCACTTGCCACTCAAGGATAACAATTACAAATGTGAAACTGGCTTGGTTCCCACCAAATACAACTACTGTATTACAGCTCATGCATATGGGCATATTTTATACATTCAAGTGCTGTTACAGGTGCTATTTAATGCAGTGTTTGATAGTGAATATAGAAGAAGTTGATAGCTGTTACAATTTGGCAAGATCTGGGTCAACACTGGATGCTGTAAACTGGATCAGGTTGGGAAGACAAAAGGAGAAACCATAATTATGTGTTTCGCTAAAGCAGGGTTTGCGGAAGGTGTTGATGTAGATAACATTAATGAAGCAAATGAAAATCAAATAAGAGGAAGTAGTGGAAGGACAGAAGAAGATATGCATACATGAACAGGCCCTCCAGAGGAAGCGTCAGTGACATTATGAAATTTGCCATTGATTTCACTCTGCCCGACTTCTTGGACTGTTATATTCAACAGAAGATGGTATACCAAATGTTATGATGACAAAAAAGTGGAAATAAGTTTAATTTTTCTATTTTTTGAAGAAGTAGCATGTAAATTTGAAGTGATAAATGTATAGTGTAATGATTAAGATCAGTAATAAAAGTAAAAAAAAAAAAAAAACAATGCAAATGTGTAGGTATTATTTCTACAATAGCTTAATGATATCTGTATGTCAGGCAGTATCATAGAGGTTCACTCTTAATAGGTGTGTAACATAGTCATATGTTAGTCTCTTAGTCTTACATAGTCATAAGTACAAGTATGGCTTTAGACTTATATTTATCATTTATTTAAACCAAAACTTACCCAAATTTGGAAAAAAATTTGGTCCTATGCAATTCTGTCTTGAACAGAGTTTTTCTGTATTATTGTATGATTAGAGGGCAATGATTATTATTGTTATTGTGATTGTTATTATTATTATTATTGTATGACAGCTGTACTATTAGATGAAGAAAATAAATTATCTGTGTTTACTTGTTTACAAAATCTAGCTTTTGTTAACGTATCACCAATATCATGAGTATTTTACATGAGGCTATTTGTGAGAACATTCAGAATGATGAATTGAATGAGGCAAGGAAATAATGTGACTACAAAATTATGTTTATAACTTAGAGATTATTTAGCTAGTTTTACAGTAATGCTATGCAATTTATAGATATATATAGATTATCTATAACACTGTTACGTTCTATTCTTTTAACTTACCAATTTCCACCGCGTTTCTTCTACTTACTTCAAGCAATACCTTCACTTACCCATCACACTTACACGCCACCCTGACTTACCCAACACAGAAGATTCCAAATTATTTATAGGTCGCCACGATATTTTTTGGTTTAATATCGAAACCTTGAAACACTTTTACTTAATTGCCAGGTTCGTTAGGCGAAATTTTCCGTACGGGATAGGTGATGTTAATGTGGCGTAATAATTAACTTAACACATGGTTACGCTACTAATTCATTTTATTAAAATTCATATTTTAAAATTACTTTCTTCTCTGTTTATAACTTTCATCAAATTCTTTACTTAATGTTGTACTTGAAAACATTCTGTGAAAACTACATTGATTACATTTCTTGTTCTATTCTTTCTTAATCATGAAAAATGCAAAATAATAATATGGTGTATTACCTCCTTCTAGTACCAAAACATAAATTGAAAACAACACAAAAAACTTCAACTAACTTAATTCTATTTTTTAAGACGACCCAGTTTGCTCACACGCAACACTCATACTTGTCCCCTTATTACATTTCATCTTCCCACTCCCATTATAAGTGATTACATTTTTTCAGTAAAATAAAATGTGATTCTATATGTAGGCCAAATGTTAATTTATGTTGTATTCTTACGGCACGTGTTTGCTGGTTCCGTCACACATTGTCCACCACAGTTTACGTAAATGTTCCGAAAGTCGTTACTAAATTTTATATAACTGTTGATTTCACTGATTCACATTATTTCTACATTTAGATACACAGTTTTCTGGTCGGCCGACCCAAAATTTGCTCGAGCGATGTTGTTAGTAACCACGCGTGGTCTAGAGTTCTATGGCGACTGTGTGTTGCTGCCTAAGCGTCGGTAATGTTCATTTCCGCCAGCTCGCTCTCCGATTGGTTGAACCACTCACGTGGCCGGTTTAATAAGCCACGTGGTGGTAATTTCTGCCAACACTTTGGGTTCAAGATTATTGACAACGGCACACGGGAGCACACTTACAGCCGCATTCCAATGTTATCGTTTTGTGTATCAGCCTCCGCCTGGCACGATGTGAATACCGGGTGTTACACAACTCAGGTCTTAGTGGCCATAAAAGGTGCCCAAATAGACTGGCCTCAAATAATTATTAAATGAAATAAAATATCTATACCCTTCAGAATTGTCCCATTACAACACAATGATGTTAAAGATATTTCAAGATGATAGATCCAGTATTATACATGGCAGAACAGTAGTTTGTCATCATTTTTATAAGGCATGTTTTATAAGTAAGGCACAAAAGATCATTAAAGAAGACAAAGTAAGAGAAAAACATGTAACTCATTTAATATTTGTGTACACCTATTTTATTTTTCTATATAGCAACCATTATTTTCTAAGCATGCCTGGTATATAGAAACAATCCTTTTCAAAAGTTTGTTTGTGAAAATCTGCTACCTTTATTTTAGCCAGTTCAACCCTGCTGTTTTCAACTGTTCACTGTACTCAAACATTGGAATGTAAGCCACTGAAGGAAGATTGGAAATTATTAGGTGTGGTGTCCAAGGCAGAACAAGAGAGAGGGGAGGTTGATCAAAAAGTTCCCACTTTAATTGACGAATCTTCTCGACAATGTGGGCAAAAGCATTAGACAGTGTGGGCACACTTACAGCCGCATTTCAATGTTATCATTTTGCATATCAGCCTCTGCCTGGCTCGATGTGAATACCGGGTGTTACACAAATCAGGTCTTAGTGGCCATAAAAGGTGCCCAAATAGACTGGCCTCAAATAATTATTAAATGAAATAAAATATCTATACCATTCAGAATTGTCCAATTACAAGACCCCCCCCAATGAGAGGTCTTCTGCCGAAACAGAAGAACTCTCATTGCTAAACCCCTAAGAGGATCGGTGAGGATATGGTGCCAACAACCCCCCGTTAATTTCTAAACGCATCATGGGTAAACTACCCCCCTAGCTCGGTGACCATGGCTGCACCTGAACGAGATTATTGGACTTCTCTATCCGAGATTCCAACACCATAAAATCAGACAGATACTCACCATAGTACACCTAACCTTTCATCGTGCCACCCAAAATCAAAACACTGGCCATACCATACCAGATCCTCAACCGATATGTTACCCCTTACATGCATACTGGGTTGCGTTTAGCAAGTACTGGGTGCGTACGCATACTCATTATTGTATTAAAAACAAACTCCTTATTTAAAATTCATAAAAGGTATCTTTGACATTTCATTTCTTCTCTCAATTTACTTAAATCCAATCGAGTTCAAATCCAAAATAAACTAAACAAATCAAATTGAAATCATTTAAATTTTTGTTTGCCTAGAGGAATTTAGCCAAATTCATTATCAAAGATCCATTAATCTGATCCTTTCATTACATTTACTTTCAAAAATTTAAAAATCCTTTAATTGGATTCACAAATCTTCTTATTTATTTACTAACAATCCTAATAACCACATAAAAATACCCAACTTAATTCTACTATTAATTCAGAATTCAAAATAAATGCACTTAAATATAAAAGAGTGTGATTATACGATTTAGCACAGTAAATATAATATTTAATTCTTTTACTTATTTGGGATAACTCACCTTACAACTCCATTCCACTCCACTCCAGGGCTCGTCACACGAACGGCGTAATACAAGTGAGGTTCCAAGGTTATATTAATAACATACGCAACTCGCATTTATGAAAAAACAATTAAAATTTTATTCTATTCTTTAACTGCTTTCAGGTCATGAATTAATCATTTCTTTTAGGTTATCAATTATCTCCAAACAATTAATACAAAAACAAAATTTCTCTAAATATTGATAAATAATCTTATATAAATAAAAGTTAAAAATAGATACCTTATATTAAATAAAGCAGCCCAGCCTGCTCGCACTCACATTCATACCGTTTAAAACCCCATTTTGCCCTGACTACTTTGTTTGAACCCCTTTTTAAAAAAAGTGAAATTATTTTGATTAATTACCCAACCGGCGTTACTCCTCTCATGGCCATTTGCCTCGTGCGTTCTTAAGTCCGAAAGTTTTTAATTTACATTTGTCACTTTTCCGTTTACTTCACTGAATCTTTTCTGCTATATCAACTCACTGTTTAGATTTTGGTTACCACTTTTTATATAATAAATTTAAATTTTGTGTGCACACATTTTCTTCGCTCCCGGCCGGGATAACGCGGTTAGTTGAGTGGGAAGAGAGTCACCAACTAATCTCCTACCAGAAATTATGCATGGCGGAAATTACAATGCCTTATGAAGTTGAATCGTTCGTCACTGTTCACAAAGTACGCTGTCATTCATAGGTGTTATATGTCGACGAAATTTCACTGCCTTTCGTCACGTCACGCAAATGGGTGTGACTTAGCCAGACTTCCGCCAGCATCGGACTGCATGGCACAAAACTTTCGTCATTTCACCATTTTCGGCAGCGTCGGTTGAAGCTGCTTGGCGTTCCGTCCGCGCGCCTGTTTGTTGTTGTGCGCACGAGTGTGTCACACACCTTTGATTTCTTGGAATTGAACTGCGTTGACCAACGTACATCGCATTCTAACGCACTTTGTCTGAACCACACCGTTTTATGTAGTGGACTTTCTGCGTCGATTACAAATGTTTAATAATGTTGAATAAAATGTATATTGTAATAAAATACCCCCTTTTGTCCCATTACAAGAGAACATAAAATACCTATCCGATATCAGCTACCACTTTCCCTACTTATAAGGAACATTATAATTTACAATAACTTTCTTTCATACCCAAAAAATAGAAATTTTTGTTTTGTTTTTTTTTTTCCAAAAAAAAATTTTAATTCCCCAAAATATTTCTTTTATCAATATCAAAGAAAAATAACATTATTTAATTCAATTAAGTAACAAAATTTTGTGAATTAATTACTAAAAACCTGTCCGGTCTCTAACATCAGTCATCAGCTGATCTCTCTGGGTCAAGTGAATGACTTTACCCTATATATACCATACAAAACTATACCAAAAAAACAACAACATTGGTTCATAATTCTTACCATCTAACATAATAACAATGATGACACAATAAAACATAATAAACAAAATCTGATACACATCTTCTACACTTGATACAGTCTGTCCGGAATCAGTAAAGTCCTTTATAAAATTATTACACAGTGCATAACACATTTAAAACACCTACTTCTAAACAGCCTATCTATTACAATAGTATTTCTTGAATCAAAATAAAACATTATAATTGACTCTATCACCTAGAATTGTTTGCTCTCATGCGTGAAGTACATCACTAATCACTGAGTCATAGTTATAGCAACAGTTACTGAACAGCCCTCTGGGTTGTCAACCCCCAACTCTCTCTATAGAGTAGTATAAATTGACCGCCTGCTGTTTATAGATGTCGTCACCCTCTCACTGAATTTTCAGCTACCCTCCTACTTCATCAATTTCTTAAAGTCCCCGTATATACCCAGTTAGGTAACCACCCGCCGGGTAAACCGGATCGAGCGTTTGCCTGGTTGCATAAACACTTTATTGTTTATGCCCCTGGCTTGTAACGGCCAGCTCCTTTTCCACACACACTATTGTTTCCTGAGGGTGGACTGTGGCGTCCATTTGCATCCCCAAGAACTGAAGTTTACATATATATGGTATAGACGCTGCCTATACCGTTCTTGGTTCAACGTTATATAAAATTCGGCATAACTGATGTCCGAGGACACCAGTAATCCTACTAAAACGATTCACACACCCTTAAAACGGCACTATCGCCACCTTCGACGATAGCCGCTGTTCCATAGTTATGTAGTTTCCCCTGTGTTACCCCCCTGTCAATTTCTATGTTCACCAATTTTGAATCTACTTACATAAACCCACGGTCAGGGTTCGGTGAAGCTGTGACCGCCCGAAATGTGGGGAAACTACCAAAAGACATATAAGGATCACACTGACACCGTTACTACAATTCACGGATGGTCAACTCTTATATGTTTGGTTATTTTATTAATTACTTTTCATGTTTAACACCTTTTAAACTCGTATACATCTTTAACTTTTAAACATCAACATTTCACTCTATATAAATTGCATTATAAAATTCATACTTACAATACATCACTCATACACTGTCATAGACACAAAAATACAAACACCAAATAATGCACATAACTCCATGTATCTTCTGAAACATTTTAACAACCATGTTATTCCACAAACGAAACACATTTTACATTTATTTATTTATTATTTATTATCAGGTTTCAATCTAATGAAATCATTTAAATTCTTTATCAAAATCTCTTTATACAACATTTTAAATCAATCAAAATATTTAAACATCTCAAATCATTTAATTCAATCAATTACTTAAACCACAAATTGTTTTAATTACTTTGCTCCAAAACAATTACAATTCATTTATTACCTTCATAATTATTCTTGTTATTTATTTAGTCTGCCAAAATATTATTATTATTAAAACAATTCCTACTACATACACATATTGTTTACATACCATACATTTTACAACACAAACATAATTAATTTCACTATTAATTTATTTACAAATTCTTGTCATTATCTTTCTGTTTACCACACTTCATTTCATAATCTAGCCAGGTCATTACCACAAACTAAAATATTTAAAATGTCCATTCACTTATTTTAATTTTAACCACCGTCATCATATATTAGTCTTACATATTTATAACACAAATCATTTTTATCGACACACATCACATTCTTATTATTTCTGTAATGACCCATTAAATCTGTCATTCATTATACCATTATAATTTATAGGATTATTCCCTTTTATTATTTCATAAACCTTGTCTGCATTAGTTATTCTTGTCCAGTCTCCATCAGTATTTTTGATTAACATAAGGTAAGTTATTTTATAATTATACTCCTCCACTATATCAATTACATCATCAGATAAGCGTTTATCATCTACAACAGTATCATCAAAATAATCATCAATATCTGTTTCGCAAGGTAAGTATTTCATATTGTTTATCTTCTCCACTTCTAACCTCTCTTTCAACTCAATATAACTACTTCTCAACGTAAATAACTCTATTGTTCTCTCTCTCTCTCGCAATACTTCTCACAACCACCCCCCTGAACTATCTCATTCCACGCAAAGGGCACAACAAACTTACTATATGTCTTGGCACTTCCAAGAGCATCACAAAAAATAAAGGGACCATTTGAAGACACCTCGTCTTCCACACCACCACCGGAGGAAACTCTGTCCTCATAAAACACCTGTGAAACCTTTGTTTCACCATAAACTAGGGGAAAACTTGCCCTTTGCCCCCCTAACCTCTCTACACACACTCTCACTGACTGATAAACCTTTGTTTCTACTCCTTTATAACCCATTACTCTCTCGCTCTCACTCACTATCTCACTAACTATCTCTATATCATCACTGACTATTTTCAGTGTATCACTCTCTGATACCACATTTTCAATTACATTACCATTTTCAATATCATTTTTATCATTTGTTACCTTATTATTATAATTATCGTTATTACTCACCTTGTTATTAATTATCTGAGTTACTTTACTTTTAATTTGTTTCTCTACTGACTCTACCACTTCCTCAACACTCTGTTCTAATTTGTTAAAATTAGTTTCTAATATTTCATTGGTTTTTTTCTAAATGCTTATTAATTTCATTAATCTGGTTTTTTAATTCACTAAAATTGTTTTCACATTTTACTTTCTGTTCATGTATTTCACACTACTCAACTTATCAAATTTTTTGTCATTATTATCAAGAAGTTGATTTAATTCATTGAATGTTATTCTGTTCATTGAATTTACTATCGTTAATGTCAAAACGATTATGTCGCTACTCATTTCATTAAATTTAGTGTCAAAACGATCATTTAATGCATCAAATTTCTTATTGTTATCACTAGACATCAGTTTAATTTCCCCCATTATCTCACGCAACCAATCCTCAGTTTTATTACTATCTCTAGCCGAGACGGGAGTTGAATGAACTCTCGCCTCGTCCATAACAGCTGATTCTGTCCAGCTTTCTTGATTTACTATAGGAGTTTCTGACTGAATTTCTGATTCACTTATAACAGTTGAGTCAGACAAACTGACTTCGTTCTCTGTATTTTCCATTTTTTATCAATTTAATTATTCTTTATTATATATAACTTAGTTATTAGTTATTATATAACTTAGTTATTATCTAAACAAAATCTCATAACTTAACTCTGTGAAGTTAATTACACTTTTAAAATATATAAATACAGAAATTTTTATTTCACCTACCTGCAAAGATTCTATCTGGGTCCAGAATCCGATCACACGAACGTAAGATGCCAACATGTGTTACGGTTTTTTTGTAATAATGTACTCTACTCATTATTTGAAGAGAATTAACATTTTTTAATAATCAATTATTTCAAGGTTGTACTGTTAGTTTTCCAATGAAATTTATCAACTTAACTTAAAATTTTCGTACATTTTGGTAATACGTTTTATATTATCATAATTAAATTGTTTTACTTACAACTATGTAGACCGCCCAGTCTGCTCTCTCTCTCACATTCTTATTTAAAAACCCCCGTTATTTAAGTATGTACCCCATTGCTATATAAATTGAAAACATATACCCACGCCGGCACGAGGCGCCGCACAACCTCGATTTATTCCAGGTCTAACTTCATTGACGTCCAACAAACAAAATGCAGGTTGGTGTCCCTTCGATGACCCCACGTCACTGTCACATAATTGTTACTGGAAACTCACATTTTAATATTTGAAATTACAAAATTTTGACGAGCCCCTTTGGGGCAATACCTGGCCAGGTAAAGTCTCTAGGCGAACTGCCAAGAGCGGCATAGCGTTCACCGCTAACTCGATTTCGTCTTTCTTGGTGGAAACCAAGGCCTCATGGTTCGTTGCCACAGCTCCGTCCTATTTAACACACGTAGTTTATTTGTGTGCTGTTCGTATTGGATATTTGTGCAGCACTGGCTGACGTCACGACTTAGGCTCACATCCGCCAGCATGGTAAACGAAGTGGACAGAAATTCTGCTCTTAGCCATTTTTTGTGTTTCCTAAGTCGGCGTGGGTCCGTGCGCATGTACTTTCTATAAACCCCGAAATTTTAATAAAATGAAATCCCATGTATTTGTCACGTTACAATACCCCCCCCCCCAATGAGAGATCTTCTGCCGAAACAGAATAAATCTCATTGCTAAAACCCCTAAGAGGACCGGTGAGGATATGGTGCCATCAACCCCCTTTTGCTCTTATACTTCATGGGTAAACAACCCCCCTGGCTCGGCTACTATGGACGCATCTGAATGAGATAACTGGACTTCTCTGTGCGAGATCCCAACACCGAAAAATCGAACAGATTCACACCACAGCGTACCTCACCTTCTAACATGTTTCCCCAGAAAATCCAAATCCCTGGCTTAGATTATGCCAGATCCTCAACCGATATGTTCCCCCTTTTATGCAAACTGGGCTGCCTTTAGCAGTTACTGGGCTCACACACACACTTATACTACATCATATAAACATTGAAACATCTTTAGTTTTAAAATTTTGTTTAAGTCAAAATCAATAGCTATTTTCTTTAAATCAGAACACAGATCCTTTACCTACATTGACTAATTCTCTTCATTAGTTTTTTGCTATTAGAAAATAAACAAATTGAACATTTCTTAAAATAGGAACATCCTTAACCTAACATGTGATTATACATATGCCCTAAACAATACAATTCAATAAAAACACTAATAATACACAAACAATAACATCATCAAAGTTCAAAAATATCAATTAGATGGCAGGCGGGAAATCAAGAAATATTATTTTTTTTTCCAATAAAATTTTTAAATTCAAAATTTTAAATTTATTAAAATATATCCTTTTTTCAATATTGAAATTATCTAAAATTATTCAACTTAATTAAAAGCAAAATGGGCTTTACTTCCTTGGTAAACGTCTCTAGTATAGGACATCATCTATCAGCTGATCAAACTGGGTCAAGTCAAGAACCTTGACCTACATAAATCATACACAAGTTACATCTGAAAATACATTGAACATCTTTAAAAGTCTATCTTCAAACACAAAAATACAATAAAATAAAACATTTAAAATAACAAAATATTATTATAAATAACACTCAAATTGATCTTTAAATTACTCAAAATAAACACTTTATAGCTTTACATTATTTTCAAATTTCAAACTCTATCAAAATTTGTCACTGGTTTCAATCAAAATTTTATATTTTTACTATAAATCTCTTTATTTAATAATCGTATTCTCCATTAATTTGGGTGATTTAATTATTTATACTAGCTTGATTTGCCATTTGGCATTTATACATATATCATCTTTCCCACTCTGACTCTAATACCACTAACAACTTTAACTATCATGACACCCATCTCTATCAAAACATCTATCAAACAATCTGTAAACCCCAACTCAAATCACCACATTCTCTCGATATATATAAAATAAATATTCTCTAACCCTTTGTACTTCGGATAAGTGTTCCCCCCCCCAAAAAGCTCATTCCCTTATGTTGGTTCCTGGATTCTACCTAAGGTAACCCTTTCCGGTGCCAAACGGTCCCTTCCCGTCCCAACCCTTTTGTTGCGGACTCCACCATTACACTATCCCCTCTTACAAAATTACCATCCCCAAATCTCATTCTTATTACCTCACTTCAACCACAAAATAACATCATCATTTATAAACATCAATATATCAACCAATACTCTACATATATTCCCCATATCTACTGTGTCAACATCAATACTTCTCAAATTCTACTACATTACCTCACAACAACATTACATTAATTCAAAACAATATTTTCATCTCTAGTACCACTTTAACTTTAACTTGGACTGATCTACATGTCCCAACAAAATATTCATCACCCAACATCTATCTTTTATCTTTTAAAATCATTTAAAATCTTAACTTTATCAAATTACTTTTCTTATCATTTGAAGTAGCATCTTTAACACATTAAAACATTATATTTAACATTAATTACCTTGGACATTAATAAACAATTTACTCAGTGACATTCTGTTACTGATCAGCTGACCTTCTTAGTAAGGTAAATGACCTTACTGCAAACACATTGTAACAATTGCATACACATTTCAAAATTATACAAGTTACATGAAATATATATTTTTATCAATCCTTATATCTACCATACTACACATCATTGTTTCCCCTCTTTCTGACTCTGATAACATTATGTCAACCACCTGCTGGTCGGTCTAGTTATTTACTTTGTTATACTCATTTCAAAATTACATAAATTATATAAAACACATTTTTTTTATCAACTCTTACCTCTAACACAATAAAATAATACATTTCTAAAATACAGAATGAACACCTTATACTGAACGTATGAACACCTATTTATCAAAGCATAATACAAGCAGTTTATTAGAGCAAAATTGAGTTATCGTTTTTTATGTTATGAAATTTAAATTCGTTATTCACCTAAGCAACCTCTCAATCCACACACACTATTGTATTTTATGTTGGACTGTGCCGCCCATTTGCGTTCACAAGGACTGCATAGTTGGAGGAATTGAACATCTCTGTGTCCTTGCTTCGGCTTTACATTTTAAAATTTTGGGTATCGACATACCTTCGTTTATAATTATAAGCCCTTAAAATGGGTCTACCACCTGGCTATGCTGTCCCTCCGTGGACAGAGTGGCAGCCGCTGTTCCATAGTTCCGGGGATTTCCCCTAGTTTCACCCCCCTATTAATTTCTAATATGAACCAATTTCAAGCCAGCTATGGTCAAGGGACTTGATTATGGCCATAGCTGACCGCTAACCAAAACCACGATTAGTGCTGGTAAGGCAGTAATCGCCCGAAAAGTCGGGGAAATCAAACTTTACTTTAATGCCTGTTCTACTCATCACTATTCTGCACGACACAAGAGTCTATCATGGTACAATTAAGTAATTGTACAAAAAAGGTGTGCCGTACATTTTCGCCATTTCGGCCTCCGATGGAGGTAACACTCACTGTTACCCCCAACCCATTCCACTATCTACTGGGGCACAGGCCACCCCAGCAATAGCACATTAATAACTAAATTAATTTTATATAAAACATTATAAAATAAGGAATTTTCATTAACCATTCACACATCATCCTTTAACTCATTCATAATTTCCTACAATTACATCCCTTAAAATTTTCAAATTTATTATTAACATTTATTTCACATCATATTTCAATTACTATTATTTTTTAAATTATTATCTCAAGTTACTTTCATTATTGAAGTTAAAATTCTTTCATTTGAGTTAAACATCTGTACACATTTTGTTATGGCTGACTGGTATTATAAATTTTATACTTACAGTCCATTATTCACATACTGACATACACAAAATATATATACCATACACACCAATATCTCCAAGTAACCTCTGAAACATTTAATCACAGTGTTATTTCATATCAAACAATTTAACATTTATTTATTAATGGATCATGATCAAATTCAACTCTCATAAAACAATTTAAATCCAATAGAAAAATTCAATTATATAATCTTTGAATCAATAAAAAACATTTAACATTTAAAATATCTCAAATTATTTTAATTGAATTAATTATTGAAAATACAAGTTCCATTGCTATCAAAACAATTACCCTTCGCTAATGACTGTCTCCAAAATTAATTTTGTTATTTATTTAGATTGCAAATATTAATATTATTATTATCACAACCATTGCTACTACATACACATTGTTTACCTGACATCCTACCATACGCACACTTAAATTCACTACACTTATTTACAATTCTTCATCATTGATTACTCAGTTATACCACACTTCAATATCCAAGATTGCGAGGTCAAAACATAAAACAAAATATTTAAAATTGTCCATTGATTGTTTTATAGTTTAGCCTCCATCGTCAAAGATTAGTCTTTGTTTCAAGTAACACTTTTCAATTGTATTGACACACATATTGCTACTTGGTGTGTCATAACCATAAAATTCAAATTCATCCGTTATATCATAATAATCATTAACCAAGTTAACATTATGTATTTCTGTCAAGTCTCCAGTAGTAATTATATTCATTATCGGGTCAGTTATTTTTTCATCAATTAAATTATCCTTGTTTAAACATACTTCTAACATTTCTTTCAACTCACCATAATTTTATCCCTTTATCTACATACAATTCTCTATCGAAATTTCTCTCATCATAACACCATCTCACACTTTCAATACTACTCCAGACAGAGGGTACAAACTTATACAAAAAAAATAAACAACTCAAACCTACTGACACGGGACTCTTGCCCTTCAAAAACAACACTTGTGAACACATTAAATCATCATCAATAAGGGGAAAATTTACCCTCTGCCCCCTTTCTACCACTATACTATCTTTCCACTCTCTCTCTAACTCATAAACACACATTAACATTTCATTATTACATTCCACCACTTCATCAGTACTCTCATCATTTATTTTCACCGTATCACTCTCTGATACTACCTTTTTAATTGTGAGACATTAAATAACGCTTAAATATCTATTAAATATATTAACTTCCACCTACCTGGAAGGTTTCGTTTTGTATGGGCCAGGATCCTTTCGGACGAACGCTAGATACAAACATGTGTTTCAAAGGTTCTCGAAATAACTAACTCTACACATCGTTATGAAGAGAATTGATAATTTTAATACTCAAATGTTGAAATTATTGTTTGTTTGGCAAATAGATTTACATGTAATCAAATATTGTGCAACTCGTGCATCTAGTAACGGAACTTACCAACTATACCTTATCTTTTCTAAAACACAAACACAATTATAAAACACAAACAAAACCAGCCCAGCTTTGCTCGCTCTCACATTCATTCTAATTTATCGTGCCCTTAACATTTCATAATTTAAACCCCAGACCCCCAAACGCCGGCCACGCGGTCGCCGCACACACGCATTGTTCAGTTACACTGTCTTTATGGTCCGAAAGAAGAAAAAACTCTTGATTACGGCCCCCTAGATGGATTGACCGCGGTCACATAACAATTTGTTGTAATTACCACTTTTTTTACTGATAAATTAAAACTTTTTTGACGAGCCTACTTGGGCCAGCCCGGTACCGGGGAGTTCCGCTGTTAGACTGGGAACGGTAACGTAACAGGTACGGCTCAGGTGGTCTCATAATTTCAACGGAAAGCACTGCCTTGATCGTCGTCGTCGAAGCTTCGTTCCATGCAATGCATGTAGTTTTTTAGTCCATATAGCGGGTGACGATCTCAGTTAGGCATTGACTAATGTCACAAAAGGGCCGGACTTAGCCATGACTTCCTGCCGCTCAAACGCACATTGCTGAATTACCTTTGCTCAAGCCATCTTGTTTTAAACCAACTAGGCGTCCTGGCCGAGCGCGGACGTGAGTATTGGCGTGCATGCATTGCCATACATATACAGAGTTCTTAGAAATTCGTTGAGATGCAAATTCCTTTGCCTAGTTACACAATGGAAATTGCGTATCGCCTTTGTCTCAAACTGTTCAGTTAACACGTGGTCTGTTACACTGAAAATAACGTTGCCGCATAATACAATTTCACAATATTTTATAAGGCTCCCGCCCGAAAACGAAATAAATAAAATTTAATACCCCATACTGTAAAAAATAAAAACTCCCAAAATTGACACGCTGCAATACCCCCTCGATGAGAATTCTGCTGTTCACAACAGAAGAAATCTCATCGACAAACCCCGAAGAGGACCGGTGAGGAACTGGTGCCAACAACCCCCTCTTGTTCTTACTCTACATGGGTACACGACCCCCCTGGTTCAGTGACCATGGACTCATCTGAACGAGATCACTGGACTTCTCCGTAAGATATCCCAACACCGAGAAATCGAACAGACTCGTACCACAGCGCACCTCGCCTTCTCACATGCTACCCCCAAAAATCCTCAATCCCTGGCTCAGATTATGCCAGATCCTTAGCCGGTATGGTTCCCCTTTTATGCAAGCTGGGCTGCCTTTAGCAAATACTGGGCTCACACACACTCACATTACATGTTGACATAATATCCCACCTTGACAAATGCTTCTAAACTTTATAGACATCAAAAAAATTCAAACTTCAAAATAATATTTTATCAAAAAAATTCTCTTCCTCGTTTTTCTGTTTTTATTTCAAATGACTTAACTTAGACATTCCTACTAATCAAAACATGTACTTACTCTAACATGTAATCACTTATAATCTAACAGTACAATGCAATACAATCAATCAATAAAAATAAACATGTTAGGTACACATATAAGAAAATAATCATTACTCAAAATACTCATTCGCTGGCAGGCGAAAAATCAAAAAAATTTTTTTTTTTTTTCAAACAAATTTAAATTTCCAAAAATTTTAAAATTCAAAAAAAAATTTTAATTTATTTAAATGTTTCCTTCATATGTAAATTTATTTAAAAATTGTTTTAAATTAGTTAAATGAACAAATAAAATTGACTTCCTACTATACAAGCTTAGTAGGTGTATGACCTCATCAGCTGATCGAAACTAGGTCAAGTCCCAAACCCTTGGCTTACATATGTTATGTACATCCTATCTGAAAATACATACAATATCTGTAACAATCTAATTTGAAAAACAAAACAATAAAATAAAATATTTAAAATAGACAAAATATTAATATAAATAATAAGCAAATTGACATTTAAATTATTTAGAATAAACAATTCTTGACTTTACATTATTTTCAATTCTACCAAAAGTTTGTCACTGGTTTAAAAGATAAAAAATTTTATATCTTTATTATAAATCTCTCTCTTTACTTAATAATCTGATTCTCCCTTCCTGTGGGTGATGTAAATTATTTATTCTCTTTTAATTTACTACTTGATCTGTTTATACATATATCAACTTTCTCCCGCTGACTCTAACTTCTAACAACTGTAACTCACATGACACCCATCTCTATCAAAATCTCTGCTAATCAAGACACTCTCTAACCCCAACTTATCCTTAGACTCAATTCGCCACCTTCTCTCTACATATAAAAAAAATACTCTCTAACCCTTTGTACATAGGATATGTGTTTCCCCGCCCCCAAAAAACTCAATTTCCGTTATCTGGCGGCCTGGATTCTACCTAAGGCGGCCCCTCCTCACTAAAATCGATACCAATTCCCGTCCCAACCCTTGTTGCGGACTCCTACATTACACTATCCCCTAATACAAAATTGCCATCCCCAAAATCTCAATCTCATTACCTCACTACAAATACAACAAAATAACATCATTAATTATAAACAACAATATATCATTCAAAACTCTACAATTATTCTCCGTAACTACTGTGTCAACATCAATACTTCTCAAAATTCCATAATATACATTACTTCAAAACAACCTTACATTATCTCTATTATTTCAACTTCACTTGGAATTCGATTTTGGACAGATCTATATGTCCCACAAAATATTCATCACCCAAAAACTATCTCTTTTTAGCTTGCATAAATTGTTACTGTACTTCTCACTTTATCAAGTTATTTTTATCATTACTTCAAAACATCTGTAATACATTAAACATTACATTGAACATCAATTACTTAACATTTATAACTGATATACCAGTGACATGTTATTGCTGATCAGCTGATATCCTAACATAATGAAAACGCATCTCAAAATTGAACAAATTACATGAAATATACATATTTATTTATCATTACTCCTCACCTTCTTGTTTCCCCTTTCTCTTATTCTGATAGTTCATATTGACTGCCTGCCAGACGATTTACTTATTGGCTTATAAAAAAATATACACATAATGAAAACACATATTTTATCAATACATGTATCTAACATACAATAATAAAATGATACATTTAAAATGATAGTATGAACACCTTATATTAAGAGTCTGAGCATATAATTATTTGAACAGAGCACAAGCAGTTTTTTATTGGATCAAAATTTTACAAAAAAACAAAATTTTTATGTGGTAAAAGTTAGATTCGTGACTCATCCGAGCCACCTCCTAGCCACACACACTATTTCAAATTATGGAGGACTGTCTCGCCCTTTTCACTTCGACAAAGACTGTATATTTTGGAGCAGGTTTTACCTCTCCGCGTCTTTGCTTCCGCTATTACGTTTAAACATTGTCGAATATCAACATATTCTTGTTATAACGACACACCCTTAATGCGGATCTACCACCTGTCTTGCTACCCCCAAGCGGGCAGAGTGGCAGCCGCTGTTTCATAGTTCCGGCAGATTTCCCCTAATGTCTTCCCCCATTGAATTTCTAATATGTACCAATTTCAAGTCAGCTATGGTCAAGGGACTTGATATGACCATAGCTGGCCGCTAGCCAAATCCGCGATTAGTGCTGGTAAGGCAGTAATCGCCCGAAAAGTCGGGGAAATCTAAACTTCAATTTGACTGCCTGTTACACATTCATTACTACTATGTGCGACACGGTCGTTTGGCAGTGTGTAAATTTTATTTTACACGAATAAGGTGTGCCGCACATTTTCACCATTTTGGCCTCCGATGGAGGTAACACTCTCGGTTACCCCCAACCCATTTCACTACCTGCGGGAGGAGCACAGGCCACCCCCGCAATAGCAACTTACTAACTAATTATTAACATTGATAACTAAACCTTCTACAATTGCAGTTCCACACTCCATTGTTATTATCACTTCATTGAGCACCAAACTACCCCCCAAAATCATCCCCACTTCTTGTATTGATAACAAGTTTATATTTTATTACATATTCTTCACGACGTTCCCACACGCACGGGTACTAAAACTTGACCATTATATTTGGTCACTTAATTCTACAATTTATTTACATTTAAAATTATACACATCCAAAAATTTTTTCTAGTTGTCAGTATCCCTGCCTGAAACGGGGGTGTTTTGCTATGAGTCACAGTTATGATGAAAATTCAGATCTGCTTTGTGAAATTACTCCCCCCTTTACTTCCTACTGTTCTCTTTCTGATTCTCATTTCTCCAGACCCACCGTCTGAATTTCCATCAAATGTGACTCCCAGCAAAACTCTTCATTTCGGTGTAAGCAACCTATTGCCAATGGCTCAATTTTAAATTTGCCAGTGACACTAAAAGTATTTAAATTTGTACGCACTGCCTTGTATTTAGGTGTAGCCTCCTTTATTTACAACACTCTAAGGCAGTGCAGGCACGTGACAGGTACATCAAAACTGATGCACCTAGAGTGTATAAAAAAATTTTAATTCGTCACGTACCTTTTTGGGGTCCCCCTCCCCGTTCAAATATGCGGTTAAATTTCTATTTTGTACCAATTTTGGTGGAGCCGGACCATCGTTGCTTTCACCGCCCGAAGGAAGATCTGCCAACCATGGCCCGCCTCCGAGTTCCGAATTCCACGGCCAGGACTGGTAAGATCGTGACCGCCCGAAAATGGGGGAGGAGTCCTTCTAGAAACATAAAAGAAACAATTAAATGACATTCATACATTTACTATTTAATAAAATCCTCATGCTGACCAAAATAATTTCAAATTTGTAGCGTTGTGCGTACCCACTATCTCCCTGGTTTCTCTATTCTGTAACACATACGAATTTTTCATTTTTATTTCTACTATCTCGTACGGCCCCTCGTACAATAAGAAAAATTTCTTGATCTCCTTATCTTGGGCGCTCGACAAATCATGTCGTCGCACCAATACCATCTGTCCAACCTCGTACTGCATCCACTTACCTTTCATGTCATGTCTCTGTTTTCTCTTCTCCCCCTTCGTCAATAAACTTTCATTCGCTAACCTAAGTTTAATATCGTGGCCAATAGTGTTGGTCTCCGGTGGATACTCAAGTAGTTGTTCCAAAATCCTCTGTGGACGCTTTCCTCTCACTAACTCATAAGGTGTGAACCCCGTCGACTCGTGGGTGGTGCAGTTAAGCCAATTTTCAATCTTCTGGACATAGAGTGGCCACTCACTGTGTTTGGCGTGGCAGTATGTTCGGAAAATTCTGCCCAGCTCCCTCATGACTCTCTCCGCCTGATTGGATTGTGGATGATATACTGCGGTGTGCTTTGGGATGATACCTTCCCATCCTAGAGTCTGGCGCCATCTCCCGCTGATGAACTGCGGCCCATGGTCAGATAATATCACCTTCGGCTTTCCCACGTTGATCATGTAGTCGCGTGTGATCTTCTCGCTCAGCACCTTACTCGTTGCCCGCTTCACGCTATACAACCTTACATATTTGGAAAAAGTGTCAAGTACAACAAAAATATGCATTACTCCACCCCTACCCTTTGGCAATGGGCCGTACAAATCTACAGCTACTAAGTCGAATGGTTTTTCTACTTTAATATAATTTAGTTCTCCTTCTAACCTATAATTCACAACTTTAGACTTCTGACACAACTCGCAAACTAAGTATTCTTCGGACGCGTTTCTCCATATTCTTAAATAGACAAGATTCCTTTAACACATTCACACACTTCCGTGCCCCAAAATGCCCATATCTAAGGTGACAGTCCCACACTATTTTCTCTATCAACCCGTCAGGTATAACTAACCTCCAATCTCTCTCTCTCTCCCCTCTACTTTTTTAAACAAACTCCCTTTAAACGCTTGAAAATATTGTTTATACCCAAACTCATCTACATCTGATTCTACACTAGTAATTATTTTATTTAACTTACTATCAGCCCTTTGCATTACATTTATATTCTTTAATTCTTCCCCAAAAAGTTTATCTTCCCGGGATAGTCTATAAATCTCTATCTCTTTAATATCTCTACCTGTTCTATTTCTGTCTGTGTCTACTCGTGATAGTGTGTCTGGCACCCTGTTCTCTACACCCTTAATGTATTCCCAAGAAAAATTATACTCTTGAAGAGCTAACACCCACCTGGTTATCCGGCTGTGTGTGAGCTTGCATGTATTCAGGAACGACAGAGCTTTATGGTCCGTCCTGATGATGGTTCTATTACCCAGCAGGTACGTGCGGAACTTCTTCACGGCGAACACTATACTGAGGAGCTCCTTCTCGGTGGTAGTGTAGTTACGTTCTGCGGCTTGCAACGTCCGGCTGGCGAAGGCGATGGTTTTATGTTCCTTCGCCTCGTCCTCTTGGTATAGTTCTGTGCCAAGTGCTATATTGCTTGCGTCTGTCTGTAAATAAAATTTTTCGTTAAAATTGGGATGATTCATTAAGATCATATCGGCGAACTTGTTTTTTATTTCGTTGAAAGCTGCTCTTTCGTCTTCTCCCCACCTCCATTGCTTATTCTTTTGCAGCACTGCGCTGAGTCGGGCCGTCGTCTGGGCGTAGTTACGCTGGAACTTCCTGTAAAAATTACAAAGACCAAGGAAACTTTGCAATTGTTTTATATTTTTAGGCTCCGGGAACGTCAGGATGGATTCTACTTTATCCGGATTGGCACGTATCCCTGTAGGTGTTATAATGAAACCTAAAAAATGTATCTCAGTTTGCAAAAATTTTGATTTGTCCCAATTCACTGTCAAACCTCCCTGACATAACTTCTCCAACACATATTCTAAATGTTCTACATGCTCTTCAAATGTTCTGGAAGCTATCAAAATATCATCAACGTATATGGTTAAAAAATCTAAGTTATGGGGTTGCAAAATCTCATCCAAACACTTAATAAAGCTAGCTACACTGGTGTTCAATCCAAACGGTAGTCTCTTAAATTGATAATTCTTTCCATTGAATAAAAAGGCGGTATATTTTCTACTATTTGCTGCCAATGGAACTTGCCAATACCCGGCGGTTAGGTCTAAAGAGGTCATATATTGTACGCCGCTAAACTTCTGAAAAATCTCTTCAATAGCTTCGGGTGACTCCCGGTCTGGAATAATTATTTGATTGATTTTGCGGGCATCTAAACATAACCTAACTCTACCATCTTTTTTAATCACTACAACTAAGGGGTTGGAATATGGTGATACAGATCGCTCAATTATCTCTCCCTCTAACATTTTCTCTAACTCAAGTTGAACCGCTCTTCTCTTCGCATATGGCACCGGATAACTTCTTTGCACATAGGGTGCGTGTTCCCTTACCTTTAACTCGCATTCATAGTTTCTTGCCCTCCCTGGTACATCGGCAAACACTTCTCTAAAATTCTCTACTACCCGCCACAACGATTCACGTTGAGGACTCCCTATTTCGCCACCCTCACTACAAAATTTCAGTGCTCTCTCATTCCATAAGTGATCTACATTCTCCTCATACTGTATCTTACTCTCACTACATACATTCATACTAACTTCCGTTTCTTGTTTATTATTCCGATTATGTATCACCCTTACCCCTGAAATTCTTATCGCATCTAACACCCGCTCAAAATTAATATGGACTGGTTCCCCTTTACTATTTAATTCTAACACCCGTTTATGAAAATCAATCACCGCCTTATGTTTAATCAGAAAATCATTTCCCAGTATAACCTCAAGATTTAATCCCCGTACGACTAGAAACGTATTGTCGTACCCTACCCCGTTAATTAGCATGTTTAAATGTACTTGTTTCGTGACTCTCTTACTTCTAACTCCCGTAATACCTACAATCGTCACCCCCGCTACTGGTAAAGACGGAATATTTTTATTTATTTCTCTTAATTCATCTAATACATGTTCAGAAATAACAGAGATTTCGCTACCTGTATCGATTAAAGTTTTAATTTCCTTACCTTCTATGTTGATTTTCACCTCAGTCAGTCCATTCTCCCGTCTCCCTGTTTCGAAGTCTTCCTCCTCCAATAATTCCTCCGATAAATCTGTAATAACAACGTTGTTTCGGTAGCTATCATCCATTTGGACCCCAGAAACTTCCGGCTACAACGGTCGGGTCCGGTGTTCCATTGTCCTTTTTAGTTTCCCGCAGATGTGCTCGCCACTGCAGGGTTGTATCCTCGTTCATGCTGGTTTCCTCGCTGTTCGTGAGCGTGGCCTCTCGGCGCTCCTCCTTGGCCCTCTCCCCTTCGTTGGTATGCAGGCTGGTTCTGTGCCGGTTGTGGTACCTGTCGTTGACCCGGTCTCTCTCTCCTGCACCTAAAACAAAAATTTTGTGTCGCGTAATTCTCCTGTGAGCATGCCGGACAAGTCCACATAGGTCCTCGATTATTTTGTTCTCGTCTGGGATATGCCGGTCCATTTGTAGGTCCCCTCGGCGGTCCCTGATTACCTCCATTATTTCCATTCTGCTGGTTCTGACGGCAACTCAATTCTTGGTCCCGGATATTCTGAAACACATCTAAAATATTTTCTAACTCGCTAATATTAGCTACCTCCCTTGTCATAAGTGTTATCTGTACTTCCCTCGGCAAATGCTTGCTGATATGCCTCACAAAGGATCTAAATGGCAATGGCGGTTCTAAGTATTTCGCCTCGTTAAATATTTTTATCACATACCCTGTTATATTATTATTGGGCCCCCCAAAATTCCCTGTTCCCATGATTCTACTTCGTAACACTTCTTGGTCTTCTTCAGACCAATATTTATTTATAAACGCAGACTCAAAACTTTCAAAACACTCCCATTCCATTTTATGTACCTCGGCCCATATCTCCGAACTACCTTTGAAGCATTTAAAAATTTTTAATAATTGGACTTCCCAGTTATTAGTACTGAACTTATTGAATTCTCTCACTCTACTTATGAACTGCATGGGATGCACTCTTTTATTATCACAACTGAAGGTCTCTAACTCAACTTCACTGCTTACGTCACGAGTCATAATTACTCGCTCGGTAACGGTGTTAACTTGTTGGCTGATGGCCATGCTCAATTCATTTTTAACATTCATTAATTTAAGGTTATTATCACATTCAAGGTCACTTATTGTATTATGTATGGTCTTGAACTCAATCTTACAATTATTTTCTATGTCTCTTATTTTACTATTATTATTTTCAATCTGACTCATAGCATAACCAATCTTACATTCGGTATTGGTATTACCTTCACTTATTTGTTTCTCAACAATTGTATTTATGATGCTATATTGTTCCGTGATCTGTTTCTCTACTTTATTAGTTATATCATTGGTTATATCAGAAACGCGGCACTCTAATTGCTCATTTAGTGACTCGGACAGGTGTAATTTCATACTTTCACAACGTTCGTCAATATGTTTGTCTAGTACCGTACTCAGGTTATCGAATTGTACATTAATACTCTGCTGAAACTGAGTATTCTGGTCTTTAATTTCTTTAAAATTGATCTCGTTTTGAATATTTTGCTGTTCGCATTGTATTTTCTGTTCATTAAAATCATTAGTTAATTGGTCTAATTTATAGTTAAAATCACTTTTCATCTTATTTAAAATTATTTCATTGTTATCAAAGCGTTTATCATTATCATCAAAACGACTATTTAACATGTCAAATTTATTGTCCATTTTTTCAAATTTATTGTCCATTTTTCGTAAGAAACTCATTATATCAGTTTCCTCTGATTGTTTATTTTTTTTAGTTGAAACTGGGGTCAACTGAACCCCAGAGTCAACATCTGTTTCGTTTACTCGTGGTTGAAACGCAATCGGGGTTGAATGAACGATTACATTACTGCCGCCAGCTGTTTCTGTAACAGCGCCCGGCTCCCCCCTCAGCATACCACTTTCATCCAGCGATTGCGACTCAAGGCCACTTTCACTCATAATTGAATTTATTACGCTACTTTTCTCTGTGTTCTCAGACATTTTTATTTAATCTATATTTTCTTATGTAACGACTGCCAATTATTGGTCTTATTTTATACTTGATATTTGTGTATAAATAAGATATAATCAATATAATGTATTATCTAACCAATTTTGTGTTAATAACGCACTTTTGTTTTATTCCGCTAACCCCAAAAACATGTTTGTATCTTTTCTGTAGGTCCGGTTTTTACTATTTTACTTAATAAAAACTGTCCCTGTTAACGGGAGCCATTGAGACGTTAAATAACGCTTAAATATCTATTAAATATATTATAATATATTAACTTCCACCTACCTGGAAGGTTTCGTTTTGTATGGGCCAGGATCCTTTCGGATGAACGCTAGATACAAACATGTGTTTCAAAGGTTCTCGAAATAACTAACTCTACACATCGTTATGAAGAGAATTGATAATTTTAATACTCAAATGTTGAAATTATTGTTTGTTTGGAAAATAGATTTACATGTAATCAAATATTGTGCAACTCGTGCATCTAGTAACGGAACTTACCAACTATAGCTTACCTTATCTTTTCTAAAACACAAACACAATTATAAAACACAAACAAAACCAGCCCAGCTTTGCTCGCTCTCACATTCATTCTAATTTATCGTGCCCTTAACATTTCATAATTTAAACCCCAGACCCCCAAACGCCGGCCACGCGGTCGCCGCACACACGCATTGTTCAGTTACACTGTCTTTATGGTCCGAAAGAAGAAAAAAACTCTTGATTACGGCCCCCTAGATGGATTGACCGCGGTCACATAACAATTTGTTGTAATTACCACTTTTTTTACTGATAAATTAAAACTTTTTTGACGAGCCTACTTGGGCCAGCCCGGTACCGGGGAGTTCCGCTGTTAGACTGGGAACGGTAACGTAACAGGTACGGCTCAGGTGGTCTCATAATTTCAACGGAAAGCACTGCCTTGATCGTCGTCGTCGAAGCTTTGTTCCATGCAATGCATGTAGTTTTTTAGTCCATATAGCGGGTGACGATCTCAGTTAGGCATTGACTAACGTCACAAAAGGGCCGGACTTAGCCATGACTTCCTGCCGCTCAAACGCACATTGCTGAATTACCTTTGCTCAAGCCATCTTGTTTTAAACCAACTAGGCGTCCTGGCCGAGCGTGGACGTGAGTATTGGCGTGCGTGCATTGCCATACATATACAGAGTTCTTAGAAATTCGTTGAGATGCAAATTCCTTTGCCTAGTTACACAATGGAAATTGCGTATCGCCTTTGTCTCAAACTGTTCAGTTAACACGTGGTCTGTTACACTGAAAATAACGTTGCCGCATAATACAATTTCACAATATTTTATAAGGCTCCCGCCCGAAAACGAAATAAATAAAATTTAATACCCCATACTGTAAAAAATAAAAACTCCCAAAATTGACACGCTACAATTGCATTACTATTCTCAATATTATTTTTATCATTTTCGACATCATCATTATCATTTGTTAACTCTTTATCTAGTACCACATTTTTATACATATCATTATAATTTTCATTTGTCTTACTTTTGTCTGTGTTCATCACACTCACTCCCATTCTCTCAATACTCTGTTCTAATTTATTCAAACTAGTTCTTATTATTTCATTAGTATTTTCAAAACATTTATTCATTTCTTGTATATCATTTTTTAATTCATCAAATTTGTTATTCTGAATATTGAATTTAGCGTCAGAATCACTCTTCTGTTCATTGAATTTCATATCTAACATTGTTTGTATCATTTTGAATATTTCATAACTATCGTCGGACTTTTTACCTTGGACCGGTGTCGATTGACTTTCTGTTCTATCGTCAGTGAAGCTGACTTCATCGTTATTATTTTTACTTTCTCTATTCAATTTTGGGGTTACTTGAACCCCCGAATCATCTGTACTATTTGATTCATTTACACTACTTATTATTTCATTTTCCCGACTCACGTTTGGGGTCGAGTGAATTTCAAAATCGCTCATACTACTTGATTCATTAAACTTTTCTACATTAGTAATTTCATTAATTTCACTTTCATTATTTCCTGCCATCTCTTATTCTTTATAATTGATATATGTACGTAAATATAATATAATCAATATATAATATACAGTATAACCAATTTTGCGTAAATGACGCACTTTTATTTTATCACGCTAACCTTAAACACACGTTTGCATCTTTTTTTTTGTAGGTACGGTTTTTACTTAAAATTTTCATTCATAAAAACGGTCCCTGTCGGCTGCGCCACTTGTGAAGTTAATTACACTTTTAAAATATATAAATACATAAATTTTTATTTCACCTACCTGCAAAGATTCTATCTGGGTCCAAAATCCGATCGCACGAACGTAAGATGCCAACATGTGTTAACGGTTTTTTTGTAATAATGTACTCTACTCATTATTTGAAGAGAATTAACATTTTTTAATAATCAATTATTTCAAGGTTGTACTGTTAGTTTTCCAATGAAATTTATCAACTTAACTTAAAATTTTCGTACATTTTGGTAATACGTTTTATATTATCATAATTAAATTGTTTTACTTACAACTATGTAGACCGCCCAGTCTGCTCTCTCTCTCACATTCTTATTTAAAAACCCCCGTTATTTAAATATGTACCCCATTGCTATATAAATTGAAAACATATACCCCACGCCGGCTTGAGGCGCCGCACAACCTCGATTTATTCCAGGTCTAACTTCATTGACGTCCAACAAACAAAATGCAGGTTGGTGTCCCTTCGATGACCCCACGTCACTGTCACATAATTGTTACTGGAAACTCACATTTTAATATTTGAAATTACAAAATTTTGACGAGCCCCTTTGGGGCAATACCTGGCCAGGTAAAGTCTCTAGGCAAACTGCCAAGAGCAGCATAGCGTTCACCGCTAACTCTATTTCGTCTTTCTTGGTGGAAACCAAGGCCTCATGGTTCGTTGCCACAGCTCCGTCGTATTTAACACACGTAGTTTATTTGTGTGCTGTTCGTATTGGATATTTGTGCAGCACTGGCTGACGTCACGACTTAGGCTCACATCCGCCAGCATGGTAAACGAAGTGGACAGAAATTCTGCTCTTAGCCATTTTTTGTGTTTCCTAAGTCGGCGTGGGTCCGCGCGCATGCTCGTGTGACGCGCTCGGACGTACTGCCGTACACTTGCAAAGTTCTTGGTAAATGATGCTGGGTGCATTCCTTGTTAGCGATTGCACAACGGTTGATACGTATCGTTCCTTTGTTAGAACACTGTTATTACAATACAACACGTGGCCTGGTCACAGTTGGAAATTAAATTTACAAGTACTTTCTATAAACCCCGAAATTTTAATAAAATGAAATCCCATGTATTTGTCACGGTACAACTCTTTAACAGTTTTTTATGTCTTAACCTCTACTCACACATCTCGTAATTTAAAAATTTTTTCTATTACAAAACCCGCCTACTATCACCAACTATTTCGTACTTCAAATCAGGCCTAAACCCATATGAATTAATTCATTTGAGTTATACTGGCAGGGATCGCCATTTGTTATGTTCTATTCTTTTAACTTACCAATTTCCACCGCGTTTCTTCTACTTACCTCAAGCAATACCTTCACTTACCCATCACACTTACACGCCACCCTGACTTACCCAACACAGAAGATTCCAAATTATTTATAGGTCGCCACGATATTTTTTGGTTTAATATCGAAGCCTTGAAACACTTTTACTTAATTGCCAGGTTCGTTAGGCGAAATTTTCTATACGGGATAGGTGATGTTAATGTGGCGTAATAATTAACTTAACACATGGTTACGCTACTAATTCATTTTATTAAAATTCATATTTTAAAATTACTTTCTTCTCTGTTTATAACTTTCATCAAATTCTTTACTTAATGTTGTACTTGAAAACATTCTGTGAAAACTACATTGATTACATTTCTTGTTCTATTCTTTCTTAATCATGAAAAATGCAAAATAATAATATGGTGTATTACCTCCTTCTAGTACCAAAACATAAATTGAAAACAACACAAAAAACTTCAACTAACTTAATTCTATTTTTTAAGACGACCCAGTTTGCTCACACGCAACACTCATACTTGTCCCCTTATTACATTTCATCTTCCCACTCCCATTATAAGTGATTACATTTTTTCAGTAAAATAAAATGTGATTCTATATGTAGGCCAAATGTTAATTTATGTTGTATTCTTACGGCACGTGTTTGCTGGTTCCGTCGCACATTGTCCACCACAGTTTACGTAAATGTTCCGAAAGTCGTTACTAAATTTTATATAACTGTTGATTTCACTGATTCACATTATTTCTACATTTAGATACACAGTTTTCTGGTCGGCCGACCCAAAATTTGCTCGAGCGATGTTGTTAGTAACCACGCGTGGTCTAGAGTTCTATGGCGACTGTGTGTTGCTGCCTAAGCGTCGGTAATGTTCATTTCCGCCAGCTCGCTCTCCAATTGGTTGATCCACTCACGTGGCCGGTTTAATGAGCCACGTGGTGGTAATTTCCGCCAACACTTTGGGTTCAAGATTATTGACAACAGCACACGGGCGCACACTTACAGCTGCATTCCAATGTTATCGTTTTGTGTATCAGCCTCCGCCTGGCACGATGTGAATACCGGGTGTTACACAACTCAGGTCTTAGTGGCCATAAAAGGTGCCCAAATAGACTGGCCTCAAATAATTATTAAATGAAATAAAGTATCTATACCCTTCAGAATTGTCCCATTACAACACAATGATGTTAAAGATATTTCAAGATGATAGATCCAGTATTATACATGGCAGAACAGTAGTTTGTTATTCATTTTTATAAGTCATGTTTTATAAGTAAGGCACAAAAGATCATTAAAGAAGACAAAGTAAGAGAAAAACATGTAACTCATTTAATATTTGTGTACACCTATTTTATTTTTCTATATAGCAACCATTATTTTCTAAGCATGCCTGGTATATAGAAACAATCCTTTGCAAACATTTGTTTGTAAAAATCTGCTACCTTTATTTTAGCCAGTTCAACCCTGCTGTTTTCAACTCCTCACTGTACTCAAACATTGGAATGTAAGCCACTGAAGGAAGATTGGAAATTATTAGGTGTGGTGTCCAAGGCAGAACAAGAGAGAGGTGAGGTTGATCAAAAAGTTCCCACTTTAATTGACGAATCTTCTCGACAATGTGGGCAAAAGCGTGTGAGCATGTATTGTCAATAATTAGAATGATTCCTGATGACAGCATCCCGTATTACCATTTATGAATTGCAAGCCTTAGTTTTGAAGGTGTTTCATAGAAAACAGCCATTATCTTCCAAGCTGACTGGGTTTGTTTGTATTTTTTTTTGGCTTGGAACGTAAATTACACGAGTTGCTTGGATTGTTGCGTGGGCTCATTGTTGACATATGAAACCATGATTTGTTGCTATGATATGGGGAAAGCTTCATATCTCTCTCTCTCTCTCTCTCTCTCTCTCTCTCTCTCTCTCTCTCTCTCTCTCTCTCTCTCTCTCTCTCTCTCTCTCTCTCTCTCTCTCTCTCTCTCTCTCTCTCTCTCTCTCCCCCCCCCCCCCCCCCCCAAATATGAACATGCACATGCCATTCTTTGCTTTTGAGGTATCAGACAACATTTTTGGGGTCCATCTTGCACACAGTTTAAAATAGCCTATTTTTATCTTAGAAATGTTTCACATTGTACTCCATTAAATGTGTAGAAATTTTGATGCAGGAAAACTAATTGTAAAATAGTTCTATAACTTTTGCATTCACTTGTTCATTAATGTCTGCTATTTGAATACTAAGCTTTCTATTCCTCTCTTCATCATGAATGTTTGTATATACACCATTAAATTCATGTCACCACTGCCTTACCATTCCTTCATGGGCCTTAAACTTTATACATTTCACAATTAATTTTTAAAGCATGTAATGGGGGCAAATTAAAAGGTTTTTTTATTTTATTAATTTTGGTTTTGATTTTATTAAAATTGCACAATTCATTTCATATATGTATCCAGTCCTTGGTTGAATTTAACTCGCAGTCTAAACAAAGCAAAGGTACGCTGTAACTGTGGTGAAATAATTACAAAAGAGTGTCGTGTTGTCAACTGTAGCACACTTCCTAATCTGATTAATTACAATAAGTGATTACACAAGCATTATGGCTTGTTGTATTGGGAAATTGAATCACAGGGCTAACTTCACAACTAGCAGGAGTGTTTATTGTTGCAGCCATGATGAATTACCACCACCAGAAAGCCAAACATCAATACACTTCTGACAAACAGCTGTTAACTAAATAATGATGTAGTTTAAGCTATTGCACTTGTTCAGTTTGATTGATTTCTGCTAATCACTTTATTCACATCCAGCCCTTGCTTTTGAAACATACTCTTGTCAGTTAATTATGCCAGAAGACTAATGTTTTGATGAAAAGGAAAAGTATTGCTACATTTGTTGAAGTGAAAGACAATTATGTAACGCTCTTGAAAATGTGAGACTGTCGTTAAACATGTTTCTCGACTAGCCCAACATGTGCAGCCAGCATCATTCAAGGTTATTCCAGACACAGCGTCTGTGTCAAGGTCTTGCACTGACTTAGTCTCCTGATTGTTCAAGTGCCTACAAGTATGAACATTATCTCGGCACGCTGCCCAGAGAATGGAAAATTATTCTTGAACTTCTGTGGGGTATATTGTGACGGCAGCGGTATGCGAACATCTGCTCTCCGTTACCAGCGACGGACACAGCGAGCCAATCAGCGATCAGCAGCCGAGACGTGACCATCTAACGTGCTCGGAGCTAGCCAATCAGCGATCCCGGTTAGTGCATAAAACCCGGGCCGGCAGAAAATTTTGAAGCACTCTTCATCGCCACACCATCGGACGCACTTCATCTCCTCTCCTCTCTCGGGCGACATCGGTGCGGAGTCAGCCGGAAGGAACGGCCGAAGAATAGAACCGGCGTTCTTGCGTCTTCGCCCTCCAGTTCCGTGCCAGCGATGGATTTCGCTGGGCCAGCAGCCGACTCTACAACCGGTGCCGAAAGAAGAGGAGGACTGCAGTACGCCACGAAAAGCGGGCGCAGCTGCCAAAAATCTCAGCGCGGCACTACCAACATCACCGTTCTCGCCACTCGGTCCTTTTTAGGGCCACCAAAATAACTAGAGTGTACGATGGCGCCAGTTGTCATGCGGCAAGCCTTTTGTCCGGTGACAATATATAAGCGTCAATGGCCAGCTTAAAAGTTAGTTATAATTGGCGATTTATTTAGTGAAGATCAAGTGATTTTGTGATTAGTGGAAAGTGATTGTGTTGATTTGTGCAGCGCTGTAATAAGGTGACATTTATTATCGTGTGTGGACAATTTAACATGAATTATTGTCTGAGAGTGCCTGTGTTGATTTAAAATTGTTGTTTGTGACTAATTAAAGTTGGTAATTAGTGACTTCATAAGAGTCAGTTATTCTGTTTCCACTGAACTACATAACAATCCGTGAGACCGTCGTAACACTATGAACTATCAGTCACGTGGCCATTAGAATGAGATAGTTTGTTGGTTAATTGTGGTATCACTTGGAAAACTCTAACATACTCACCTTAAAATGGTCAGAAGGAAACAATCAAATTATGAAGGTAGACCAAGTTTATGAGAAGAACAGAGGTAAAGAGAGATGTGATCAAACCATTCACAGTTTATATAGCAGTGTCTTAATGAGGGCTCTGCCCATTCAAGAGTAAATATAGAAGCTGAAAGCTTACTGTGTAGCTCCTCATCTTTTGTTATCATTTGAATAAAACGTAGTTTATCTTTGTCTCTCCTTTTTTGACTTATGTTTTATTACATATGTATGTGTCTTGTTCACATTATAACTTTTGTGCATGTGTTTTCCTTGTTTTAATCATTGGCTGATTCCTGTTTGATCTAATGTGTTGATGGACGATAAGAAGATCTTAATTTGAAGTGTTGCTTTATAGTTTATATTATCGTGAATTTCATCTTAAAAATTTTAAGTTTTCAGTTTATTGGACTAGTACTTATTAACACTTTTTTTTTGTTAAAATTGTGTAATAAATGAATTTTAGTTTGTGATTGTGGCTAATACAAAACATTTTTCTTAGCCTTTAGTAAATGGTGACATTGGATCCACTCTCACAGCAGGAGACAGCAGCCCTAGTGGTAGCCTGAAAAGAGCAGCTCAGAGACTTGCAGCTGGTGGAAAGCGTTATCATCAGACAGCTATGGTTGAGAATTGTGTGGCACTTGATAATTCTTCGGTTTGTAAAAATTTCTACTTTTGTGTGTGTGTGTGTGGTCGTTGCAAAAGTAACATATAGAAACAAGATGTAATTTATACATTATAAAATAATTTATTAGATGTAATTTATTATGTTAGAAAATAATAATTTTCTAGGCAGTGTCATATTATAGCACAGAAGACATAACAGCAAATAATAATAATCTAAAACCAAATTGTAGTGAGTTCTAAACTTATGGGACTTGGGTAGAATAATACATTGTTGTATACAAATCCCTTACATATCAGAACTTATTTTAAATCTAATTAAACTGTGTAGTTGTGTTTGGAATAAAAGAAAACAAGCTATTTTTTTCACTTATTACAGTCATGAAATTAATCAAAGCATGGATTATGAAAATTAATACACTACACTCTTGTTTATCTGGCCTTCATTTATCCGGAATAAGTATTCAAAAATTTTTTTTAATGACTTTACCAGTGTATTTTTAAGATACTATTTGTACTATAAACAACCTGTTTTGTTACAAATTCAGTGTTATACCCGTTCAGAGCTCATCAGCATAAACGTAATTAATCTAAACTGGAAGGGTAAAATTAATAAAGTGGAGTGTATAGTTCCCTCGGCGATCTGCTTAATGTCGGCATTCAAAGAGAATCTTCTTACTCTCTTTGAACTAGACTAGAAAACTCCACCTCTGCGGTTGCGATGTTTGGCACAGGCAGCCAGTGTTACAGTTCTAAGAACTCATTATTACATCAAAGGCTCCGACTTCTGCCTGCGCCGACTTTACAGTATAATATTATTGCGGATTGTAGCAAGCGTGAGCTCGCAGTGAGTGACAGGCAAGATTGTAACACAGAGTGACTTGCATTGGCGCGCCGGAAGACATCGTGTTGTGACCAGTTACATTTCCTAGTGCAGTAACGGCAACCTACTGATACTGTTCAGGGCTTCATTGTGTGCGCGGCATGCAAGCAGTCGTATTTTTACTTTTTAGTTCCAAAACATTTCATAGTGTTATAAGTGTTAGTAGTCTTTATACATAGGTGTTCGTGTACTGTTCTGTTTACTGCATTTGTCTCATTAAACAATATCGTGTAAAAGAAAGAAGAATGTTGTTACAATACAAAAGAAGATGGAGGGCATATATAGACTTGACAAAGTTAAACACTAAATAATATTGCTAAGGATTATGGAGTAGGGACTTCCACTGTGGGCGACTGGGAAAAAAACAGGGCTCATATAGAAAACTTTTGTGCAAAGATGGTTACCAAAGACAGTTTAGGAGAATGGAGTACAGCTCGGAAAGCAAAAAAATAAGGCGTTAGACGATGCTCTTTTATTATGGTTCTGCCAAGAAAGAGACAGTGGTGTCCCTATAGACCCTATATTGCAAGAAAAGGCATTAAATTTAAACATGAAAATGGTTGGGGATCCATCATTTACGGCTAGCAGTGGGTGGCTAACGCGGTGGAAGGAACATTATGGAATTCGGCAGCTCATTGTGACAGGTAAGATCTTGTCGAAACCAGTGACATGTATAAAATAATATTTGAGAAATTTGTTTCAGACGAAAATCTGTCACCATCCCAAGATTATAATGCTGACGAAACAGGGTTGTTTTATAAAGTGATACCAAAAACATCCTCGGCGTCCAAACTAGATGAGAAAGCTAAAGCCCACAGAAAACGTAAAGATTGTGTGACATTGCTTTGTTGTTCAAATGCCACAGGTGAACCTAAATTGCTGTTGATGTTGATCGGCAAATCTGTGAAGCCAAGGGCTTTAAAAAATATAAGTGTTAACTGTTAACCGGTACTGTACAAATCCAAAAAAAAGCCTGGATGTCTGCGGATTTATTTAAAAATTGGTATTTCCACGACTTCGTACCTAATGTCAAAAAATATCTGACAGAAAAGGGACTGCCTCTGAAAGCGATGCTATTGATTGACAATGCTCCTACACATCCTGCAGAGAACGAGATGAGGAGTGGTGACATTTTTATTAAATTCCTTCCTCCTAATGTGACTTCCCTGATCCAACCATTGGACCAGGGTTCGCTTGAGGCTTTAAAATGGTGATATCGTATAGCTCTTTTGAGTGAAATAGTAGAAGATAATGAGGAGAAAAAAGAAGATATTATGACCGTAGGTGTAGACCAATATGATCCCGGGCATCAATTCCTTTCTGAGGACAAGATCGTCGCTGAGTGTTCTAAAAAATCAAACAACGAAGATTCAAATTCCGATGATGATGATGATGATGATGATGATGATGATGATGTGGACAACGTAGCAATGGCAATCAACCATTCAGAGGCTACTACAATGCTGGGCAAATTATTAAATTATTTTGACCGTCAAAGCGAGACAAACCCAGCAGAACTGTTACTTCTAAAAAGACTCTGTGACCGTACAGCTAAGAAGAGAGAAACATCGCAAAAGCAGAAAAAAATAATAGACTTTTTTAAAAAGTAAAGACTTTGATCATTCATGTATATGTGTTTATTATTGTTTTTTCTTGCTAAATTAAACTTGTTAATTTTTAGAAATGCTTCTACTGTACTGTACTGAATTTAATATAATGTATGTATAATGTCTAATGCTAAATACATTTTTTCTTGTTTATACAGTATAATATTCTGAAATAGAGTTTGTTTTTCCTTAAGATTGACTCGTAAAATACATTACAGTAGGCTATTACAGTTCGAATAAAGTCTTCCAAATAAAAAACACAACTTTTCTGTATACCAGTAGGTAAACATCGCTAACACTGAGATTTTCGCCATTAGTTTGGTTTATCCGGAATTTCGTTTGTCCGGAAAGGGTCCGGTCCCATCAAGTCCGGATAAACGAAAGTGTAGTGTAGTCTGTTATAAACAAAATTATGGTTTTATATTTCAAATCAAATATTTTAACTGGTTTTATGCTGCTGTGAGTGTAAACTCAAAGTACAGCTGTAATGAACCAAGTCTGTCTTAAACAGGTGGCGCAAAAGTTACTTGACACTTGTTTAAAAACCCCCTACTGAATTGATTTATACCAGCAAAATGGGGTACAATAATTTTTTCCCATAATGTTGTTGGCATTACAAAACCGATAATTTTGTCTTGACAGGTTGGCAATACAACACACCTGTCTAGACCTGTTTGTCAGTTGGATAGTGAGTAATTTACTGAGTGCGAGTTGATTATCTGTGTTACGTAGTTACAATGGTAATGAAAGAATGAAGAATTTTTGCTCTAAAAACTTTTTATAAAAGTGGTGATACTGCAGTTATTAATGAATGGAATGAACATTTCAATTCAATTCCACCATCTAGACAAGCTTTGTACGACTTACGAGATAAATTTGAACAACATGGATCTTTTATGGATGCACCAAGATCTGGCTGCCCAAGAACAGGCCAAACAGAGGAAAATGAATTGTGCGTTTGTTTAGCTGTGACTCAAAATCCACTAAAATCAACAAGAAAATTAGCTTCTGAGCTGCAGGATATTTCACGAAGGCTAGTGCAAAGAATTTTGGACAAGCAAAAATTTAAAGTTTACATTATGGGTTACTCGAAGATGATGCAGATTGACGACTTCAATTTTGTGAATTGATGCTCAATCAACATGAACATGATCCACAGTTATTTAGTAAAATTGTGTGGTCTGATGAGGCCAATATTAAGTTGAATGGGCAAGTTGATAGACATAACCGCACTTCCTGGTATACTGATAATCAACATCTTTCATTAGAGAAACAACTCAATCAACCAGGTGTGAGTGTTTGGGGGCAATATCGTCTTTTGATGTACTCGGACTTGTGTTAACTCAAATTAATAAGAGACTTACACTATTTAAATATTTGCTTACCCAGGATAACTCACCTTCCAATCCAAAGTCCGTCGCACGAACGGCGTAATACAAGCAGGGTTCAAGGGTAACTCAGTAACATCCTCAACTTGCATTTATGTAAAACAACTCAAATTTTATTAGACCATTATATTTATTATTTCCTTTTACTACTTTTGACTTTACTTGTTTCACAAAATTTTCTATTCAAACTTTTACTGTCATTTTATTAATTTTCTTTTCAAATCTACACCACAACAAAAAATTTACTCAGACATTATTACTTATGGTAATTCTTAATTTAGAGAATGCTACCCAGTTTGCCCACACGCACACACGTACAAATTACCCCCTTTTCATTTAAAATAATAATATATTTGAGTGGATACAGTTACGTGTGCAGCTTCGTTTCTACCGACCGCATGGCGCGTCACCCAGAGTTCTCTAATTCGATGTTCAAAACATTGTGGTTTCACTTGTGTTAAACTCGCACTGATTTTACTGTATATATTATTAATTTATACTGCTTTACACATCTCTGGTACCCTTGTTTGGTCGGCCGACCTTAATAGGCTCGAGCTAAGATTTTTTATGACCGCGCGGTCTGAAGGTGTTATTCGACTGGGAAGAGAACTTTATTTTTCGATGTTACATCCGGGCGGGCATCACTGCCTTGCCGGCGAACAAATTTCATCGCCGCACACAGCCTTAGTTGTCCAAGTTTTTAGTAGCTGTACACTTGGCACACAGGATTTACGTGTGCTGTACGTCGATGATATTTCACTGCCTTTACTTTCGTTTATGTAAAGTTAGGCGCTCCGCAGATGTGGGTGCTTGTGCATTTGTGAGTGGACGTCACACAACCGCAAAGTTCTCGGAAGTGTGCTACAGTTGACAACGCATTCTTTTCATATATTTCAACACAGTTACAGCGTACCTTTGCATTGTTTAGGCTGCGAGTTAAATTCCACCAAGGACTGGGCACATATATGAAATGAATTTAAAGTATTTTAGAAAATGAAAACCAAAATTAATGAAGTAAAACACCCTCCTAATTTGCCCCATTACAGACTGTACTTTTTTGAAGGAACAATGACAAGAGATAATTATTTGGACATGCTTAAAAATTATGTGGTACCAGGACGCATGAGTCATGTTGAAAACTTCCAAGAAATTTACTTCCAACATGATGGTGCTCCACCACATTACGCCACTCCACTACAGTCCGCAATTATTTGAATGAAGCTTTAGGCAGAAGAGTGATTGGTCGACGGGTAGATATTGACATGCCTCCAAGTTCCCCAGATAGCCAATGGATTTTTTCGTATGGGGTATCGTCAAGTACTCTGTTTATTCTAAAAAGCCTCAGACCATTGAACAATTGAAAGATTATATAGAAGAAGCATTCCATGATTTGGACAGTGATCGAAGACTATGCTGTAGAGTGTATAATAGTGTTCCAGAAAGACTTGAAAAATATATTGCTGAAGATGGAAAGCAGTTTGAACATAAAAATAATTGTAAGTAATAATAACTGTAAGTTGCCTAGCTATAAATAAATTCATTATGCTTTTTTGAATTCCAGTGTCAAGTAACATTTCCGCCACTCTATATATTATTTCTCCTATATTATTATGTACTCTTCTGTGCAGTATTTTCTGCTTCTTGGCTTTTACTTCTCATGTTACTCCCCAATCCCTTTCTGCACTACTCTTACTTCATATAACAATTTATATTCATATAGAATATTGCTTTTTTTTTTAGGTTGTGGTGACAGGTATTACATCTTTGGATCCACTATCTGGCCACCATCGTGCCGGTTCATATAATTCTCTTACTCCGCTCTCGTACGAGGGTGCTAGGTAAATTTATACCTGCATTTTTAAATGTTCATAGTTTTCGAGTTTTCTGCATACTGATGGGTGTGCATGCTCATACACGCACACACATATACACACACACATACACAATGTTAACATGTATTATAGTTAATATTACCTCGTGTATCCGGGTACACTGGTGCTCCTCCTTGCAACTTCATTGATTTTAACAACTACGCGTTTTGGGACTCATGGTCCCATCATCAGGTTGGTAAAAAACGAAATTCACTCACATGGAGTACGTCAAATTAATAAAATATAAACAAAAACTTTCACTCGCACATCAATCGAATAAATTTTGTTTATATTTTATTAATTTGACGTACTCCATGTGAGTGAATTTCGTTTTTTACCAACCTGATGATGGGACCATGAGTCCCGAAACGCGTAATTGTTAAAATCAATGAAGTTGCAAGGAGGAGCACCAGTGTACCCGGATACACGAGGTAATATTAACTATAATTAGTTATATGCAACTTGGCGACCACAACACAATATTAACATGTATGTTGTATGGCTTACAGATCAAAATGGTTAAATTTTGTTGAATTGCTTGCATCTTTGTCATATATTGATTGTGATAGGTGTGTGTGTGTGTGTGTGTGTGTGTGTGTGTGTGACATATGTCTCAAAACGCGTAATTATATTCATTGCGTTAAATACATGTGGTCACGAGACAGGAAATAAGGTACATATATTTATTATTAGTCATTATAAGTGGCCTGGATACCGACAGACATGTTATTCATTTTAACTGTAAAGGTCATCTGTAATATTTCAGTACATTGTGTTTTCATGTGTAGTCCTTAATCCTGACAATTGTAGATTATGCAGATAATACATCCACAATAGGAAACACATGTATGATTATATAGTGAAAAATTTCCAGCCTTATGTGAAACATTTGAGACTTAATATTCTCATATCACTTAATAATAATACCATATCAGAGTCTGTGGTATTCAGAAAAAAAATCAAGTGAGAATATTATTTTAAATATTTCATCATTTATGCATGTTATTAGTGTATCAACTCAAATTTCTTTATTTTCAGACTGAAATTTGTTGTAAATGCAAAATGTGCATATTAATGTTGAAAATATAAAATATGGGAAATTTCTGAATATAATAGACTTGCAACTATTGAGCCTAACTACAAGTTAATAATTTTCTTAGTTAATTTAGATTTATGTATAAAGAGTTTCCACACATTTAAAACAATAAATTACATGTGAATGTAACCTAATTAAAGGAAAGTTAAATACCGTTTTTAATACAATAGTTACAAAACTTTATTTTTCCAGTTCTCTAAATAATATTATAGTAATTTATGATGTAGGCCTCATATAGAAAATTTTTATTTACAAGATTTATTCAGATATTTATTTGTGTCGTGTTTTATTACTTTTTAAATAATTAATTAAATAATCACAAACTCCCACTTGCCTTTAATTTGTCAACTCTCTGGCCAGATCGTCTAGTGGTGTAAACCCTATTTCGTATAGCGAATTTACCAGCACAGAAAATGAAATCAGGTACTTGAAATGATTATTCACACATACATATACCAAGTGAAATAAAATATTAATTTATTATTTGATGTTGTAACATTCTTTGTTCTCCTCTTTCTTCATTTTCTTCTACATAATTTTTGACTCTACTCTAAAAGTTATTAAAACCCATGTGGCTATGCCACTTATACAATTATAACAATATTATATATTTATTCATATTTTAATTAGATTATATAAGGCAGCCCAGTTTGCTCACTCTCTCATCCACACATATTTAAATTTTCCCCATATTTTAAGTTTAGCGCTTTATAAAAATTTTACATAATTATGGCAAGGATTAAGAAGAAAGTTGCACTGTTACTTCTCTGTACGTCCTGGTCGACCCCGTGTTGTACTCGGTGGGTTTATTCACTCACAAGTCCAAAAGTAGTTCTCACAATTTGTTTTTTACATCACTGAAGGGTAATTCGTTCTCACATTATTTTTTATGCCACTTTATATTATAAATTTAACCACATTTAAAAATTTTTAATAGGTTTTCGGCCCGCGAGCCTTTGTGTTCGTCTGGCCAGACGGAATTCTTGTAGTCGACTGCACTGTTTTCTGCGCGCACAGCGTGAAGGTATTTCTTAATACGTGACCAGACCATGGGAAAGTTGGCCGTCTTGAGTGCGCGGTTGGAAGCGCGTGCGCCCCCTCGTTGATAAAAGTACATTCCTTAGCTACACCGCAACTGTTTGACTATATAGGCCACTCACCGTAATTTCTTATTCACAATTCGCGATGCGTATTTTCTGATGGTTACCGAACAGTACCATGACTGGTTTTAAAATGATTAAAATTTGTTTCCCCCTTTTGCCCCGTTACAATACCCCCCCAATGAGAGGTTTTCTGCCAAAACAGAAAAACTCTCATTGCTAAACCCTAAGAGGATCAGTGAGGATGTTGAGAAACAAACTTAAACGAAATAAATAAAATAAAAATACTGCCAGAAACTTACCTGCAATCTGTTTTCGCTTACTTACCTTTTTATAAAACACCAATCAGAAGTCCAGAGTCGCCACGATATTTTTGGTTATATATTGAAACCTTAACACTCTACCTTAATAAAATTGGGACAATTTTGCAATCTGACTACCTCCCCATAATAATTCAGATGAAATCCGGGAACGTTAGCGAATCTGCCAGCACAGAACATTAGGATGAGGTTATGGTGTAATAACGACACTAATACATATTTATATTCTAAAATAAATCTATTTACTGTTCTTCTTCAACAATTAAGACAAAACATTCTTTCCACATTCTATTACTGAAACAATCGGATAGAAATAAATTTTCAAATGGACATCTGATATTAAAAAATAAAACAGCCCAGCCTGCTCGCTCTCACATTCATTCCACAAAAAATACCCCTTTTTTCCCTGACTACTTTATTTGAACCCCCCAAAAAAAATGAAATTATTTTCTGACGGATTACCCCACCGGCGTAGCTCCTCTCGTGGCCATATGTGTTTTTTGTCCGAAAGGTTTTATTTGCACTTCCACCTTTCCGTCCACTTCACCCACTCACTCCTCCGATTCTGTTCGCTTTTATTCGTGGTATAACACTTCTACATAATAACTTTAAATTTCATTATGGCCCACGAACCTTAGCGAGCATCAGGCTGACGCCGCATCGGTAAATCGACTCCGTTACATGCGGGCGGACATCACTGCCTTGCCTGCGAACAAATTTCGTCGCTGCACACAGCCTTCGTTGTCAAAGTCTCATTCGTTGCACACACAACACACGGGATTTTCGTGTGTTGGTCGTTGACGATATTTGTTGTCCAGTGGTTTACGTCACTGTAGTAGGCGTGACTTAGTTTCGTTTACATCACCTCTGATGCACGTAGCGAAAAATATTGTCTCTGGGCCATATTGTGTGCCTTTTGCTTAGCGTGGGTTATGCGCTCCGCCGATGTTAGTGCGTTTGGGCGCATTAAACTGTTTTGCCGTTCTGAGAATTACGCAGCTATGTGCGACACGCACATTCCAATGTAATTGTTTCATCACCGATCTTTGTTCGCGACGATTTAGATTCAACCTGTGACTGACCACGCATGAATTGAAATGAATTGTTACAAATATTTAATAAAATAAAATCTTCCCTTTTGCCCCGTTACAAGGATATGGTGCCAACAACCCCCTTTAATTTCTTAACACATCATGGGTAAACTATCCCCCTAGCTCGGCGACTATGGCTGCACCTGAACGAGATTACTGGACTTCTCTGTACGAGATCCCAACACCATAAAATCTGACAGGTACTCACCATAATACCACCTAACCCTTTGTCATTTCACTAAAAAAATAAAAACTGGCCTTATACCATACCAGATCCTCAACCGATATGTTCCCCCTTACATGCATACTGAGTTGCCTTTAGCAAATACTGGGTGCGTACACATACTCATGATTTTATTGAATATAATATCTATATACTACTTTGTTGATCTTAAATTCATAAAATATTTTATATTTTAACTTCAATTCCTTTTCTCAATATTTTTATCGGTTTGACGTTACGGTTTCACATAAATGTCAATTTCTGTCACAAAAAAATAATCAACAACTCAAACTACATCATTCAAATTTTGTTCACCTAGAGAAATTAATCTAAGTCCAATATCAAAGATTCATATTACCGTTAATTTGATCATCTCTTTCTATTTATTTTCAAAATTTCAAAATCCTTTAAATGAATTTACAACTCTTCTTAATTAGCTGCTAACAATCATAATAAACAAAATAAAATGAACACCTTATTTTATCCTAAATTCCCTTATCATTACATTTATTTACCACATATAATATGAACCATATAACTCATTAGCCATATTAGCAATACACAGAATCACAATATTTATTGAACATTAATATACAATCTGTACTTCAAGCAAAAAATGAAACAAATTTTTTTTTTTTAATTTAATTCGCACAATATCTTTTTTAACAATTTTCCCAGAAACAAAATTATTTAATTACATTCATTAACAAAAGAATCCACAAGTCACTAAGAGAAACATATGTCTCTAACATCAGTCATCAGCTGATCTCTCCGGGTCAGGTGAATGACCTTACCCTAGATACACAAAATTATACAAGGTAAAATGCATAACACATGTTTACAATTCTTACACTCTAACATAGTAATATAATAACATAATAAATTCCTTAGCATTAATCGTTTCAAAATCGGTACATTCATCTATAAAATTATCATATGGAGCAAAACACATGTAAATCAGTTACTCTCATACAAATTGTCTACTGTAATCATCTCATGAATCAAAATAAAATCATTTATTTAGCTTAATAGCTCATTTAGTTTATGTAAAGTTAAGATTTTAATTCGTTACTCCCCTGAGTAACCTCCTTACCACACACACTATGGCCCAGTGGCATCCAGTTGGTTCCACAAGAACGGAAGTTTATTAGGGGTAGACGCTGCCTACCCCGTTCTTGCTTCAGCGTTATATAAGAATTCGGCATTACTGATGTCCGAGGACACCAGTAATCCTCTCTCTCTCCTATGGCGCTACAGCACAAGTCGGGCCCTGGCCTCCACCAATCTCCGCCTCCAATCCACTCTATCCACTGCAACCCTCCTCCAGTTCTTATCCCCATGTCTCTCGCGTCCTCTGCAACGCCATCTTCCCACCTCTTCCTCGGTCTACCTCTAGGTCTCTACCAGTAATCCTACTATAATGATTCACACACCCTTAATACGGCACTATCACCACCTTCGATGATAGCCGCTGTTCCATAGTTATGTAGATTCCCCTGAATTACCCCCCCCTGTTGTATTTCTAAGTTCACCAATTTAGTGGTTATATTTACATTATAAATCCACGGTCAGGGTTCGGTGAAGCCGTGACCGCCCGAAATGTAGGGGAAACTACTAAAAGACATACAAGGTTTACACTTACACTGCTACTGCAATTCACAGAAGGCAGACCATTATATGTTTGGATATATTATCATTTAATTTTCCTACACCCTAACAAACATAATACAACATAATAAAACATAGTACACTCATAATTAACATTGTTGTTATTACCTTAACATAAACAATTCACATTTAAGTTTGATCAGAAATTACACACCTTTCAGCTTTATTTTATCTTTAAATTCTATTAAATCTTTCACTTGTTTCATTTATTATTACCTTTTAACAATGATTTTTCTATTTAACATTTTCATCATTAATTGTTTAGTCAATTCTCCGTTATTCACAATGATTTGATTTATTGATGGGCATTTATATATAACCTTACTCCCTTCTTTCTACCAACCATTTACAGATTTGCATAGGGTGACACCAATCTATCAAAAATATTTATCTCCATTAACTTCTCTAACTCTAACTCACCATGTCATTCTACTCTTATAACAAAATACCTGTTACCCTCTTTGCACCTAGGATGTGTGTTCCCTCCCTTATACTCATTCCCTTATTAGTTCCTGGCCTCCCCCAGGTAACTCCGCCAAACCCCATTTAAAACTATTCACCTCCCGCCACAACGCCTTGCGTTGAGGACTCCTTACCACACCACCCTCTTTACAAAATTTCACCATATACTCTTTTTATTACCTAAATACCTCACTCTCATTACTCTTATATATGTGCACTATCGCTACTGTGTCCCTACTGTGTTTCTATAACTTGTATTCCAAAAATCTTATTTCGTCCAACACCCATTTAAAATTGACTCTAATGGTCTTAATGCCTTATTGAAACAATTGTCACCCAAACTCTATCTTTTACAACATTTTTCATTAAGTTAACCATTGAAAACTACACTAGAAAACTCATAACTACCTCAACTTTAATTTTAACCTTTGAAACTCATTTAAAATTTATTATTCAAACCTGGAAATTTTATTTTATTTAAATTGCACTATAAAATTCATACTTACATTACATCACTCCATCTAATAAACACATGATTACTGTCATTAATTCCAAATTATAAACACTCATTACAACAAATATCACGTACATAACTCCGTGTATCCTCTGAAACATTGTAACAATCATATGACTCCACAACTAAATACATTTTACATTTATTCAATTACTGTTTATTATCAAATTCCAATCATAGAAAAATCATTTAAATTCATTAGCAAACTTCAATTAAAATTATAGTAAAAAATAAAACCATAAAATAGTTTTAGTGATTTTCACTCGTCAATTTATTAAAATTATAAATCCATGACAGCTGTTTCGGCAGCACAGTGCCTTCATCAGATGGTGCAAGCTGACTAATTTTCGTACAAACAATACAGAATATAAAATATAATACAAGTGCTGTTGTATAGAGAGTGATAGTAATCTCGTGTCAATAAGATTTATACACATTACACAAACATATAACATAACATAAACCAAGTCTATTTATACAAATTAAGCAGAGGCGAGCTATTTAGATCTAACTGGTCATTTAATAATACATTTAAATATTTGTGTTTATTAATTTCAAGGGTTTCTAATAAATCAAGCTTTGGACCTTTATCAGATAAATGTAAAATTTCAAAATTGTCATTATAACTATGGTCTTTTTCTAAAAAGTGATATGCATTATTTGATTTACCATCATTATATCTAAATTTATAATTGTGACCATACATTCTTTTTTTGAAAGATCTACCTGTCTGTCCGATATAAACTTTATTACAAGACCCACAGGATAATTTGTATACACCAAACTTTTGCAGTTCATCTGTTTTACTCTTATTATTTTTAATATATTTTCCCAAAGAAGACTGCGTCTTAATAGCTATATTTACATTCCTTTGTGTGAAATATTTACCAATATTATCAGAAGCAGAACCTATGTAAGTGAGAGTGTGATATCTTTTAATCTGTGTTGAGGGAGGGTAAACTAGTTTTAAAGCTTGTGAATAAAATTTTTTGTTTAACAAGTGATCTATGAGGCTAGGTTGGTAACCATTGTTGACAGCTATTTGTTTAATAATGTTAAGTTCTGATTGGAAATTTGAGTCTGATAACGGAATACTAACTAGTCTGTGGATAAAACTGTGAAAAGCAGCCAATTTATGTGAGTATGGATGTGTGGAAGTAATGTGTATTGTCATATCTGTATGTGTAGGCTTTTGAAAAATACCGAAGTCTAATTTATTATTGCATTTTGTTATTGTAAGGTCTAAAAAATTGATACTATTGTTATCTTCTAATTCTAAGGTAAAGCTAATATTTTTGTGTAAATTGTTAATAAAATTAAGAAAGCTCTGTAATTGTCTACGTGTACCTAGAAAAATTGCTAAAATATCGTCCACATATCTATACCAAAAAATAAACAATTTGAAATAAGGGTGTGCTCTAATTTTAGTTTCTATGTAGTCCATAAAGATTTCAGCTGCCAAAGGGCTAAGTGGATTTCCCATTGCAAGCCCTTGTTTGCCAATCTTTATGAGAGAGGATATCTTGAATTTACTGAAGGTTTGCCTTAATCGAAACTACTTTGAATTTAATGGAAAGATCTACATTGGCAAAGAAGGGCTTGCAATGGGAAATCCACTTAGCCCTTTGGCAGCTGAAATCTTTACGGACTACATAGAAACTAAAATTAGAGCGCACCCTTATTTCAAATTGTTTATTTTTTGGTATAGATATGTGGACGATATTTTAGCAATTTTTCTAGGTACACGTAGACAATTACAGAGCTTTCTTAATTTTATTAACAATTTACACAAAAATATTAGCTTTACCTTAGAATTAGAAGATAACAATAGTATCAATTTTTTAGACCTTACAATAACAAAATGCAATAATAAATTAGACTTCGGTATTTTTCAAAAGCCTACACATATAGATATGACAATGCACATTACTTCCACACATCCATACTCACATAAATTGGCTGCTTTTCACAGTTTTATCCACAGACTAGTTAGTATTCCGTTATCAGACTCAAATTTCCAATCAGAACTTAACATTATTAAACAAATAGCTGTCAACAATGGTTACCAACCTAGCCTCATAGATCACTTGTTAAACAAAAAATTTTATTCACAAGCTTTAAAACTAGTTTACCCTCCCTCAACACAGATTAAAAGATATCACACTCTCACTTACATAGGTTCTGCTTCTGATAATATTGGTAAATATTTCACACAAAGGAATGTAAATATAGCTTTTAAGACGCAGTCTTCTTTGGGAAAATATATTAAAAATAATAAGAGTAAAACAGATGAACTGCAAAAGTTTGGTGTATACAAATTATCCTGTGGGTCTTGTAATAAAGTTTATATCGGACAGACAGGTAGATCTTTCGAAAAAAGAATGTATGGTCACAATTATAAATTTAGATATAATGATGGTAAATCAAATTATGCAAATCACTTGTTAGAAAAAGACCATAGTTATAATGACAATTTTGAAATTTTACATTTATCTGATAAAGGTCCAAAGCTTGATTTATTAGAAACCCTTGAAATTAATAAACACAAATATTTAAATGTATTATTAAATGATCAGTTAGATCTAAATAGCTCGCCTCTGCTTAATTTGTATAAATAGACTTGGTTTATGTTATGTTATATGTTTGTGTAATGTGTATAAATCTTATTGACACGAGATTACTATCACTTTCTATACAACAGCACTTGTATTATATTTTATATTCTGTATTGTTTGTACAAAAATTAGTCAGCTTGCACCATCTGATGAAGGCACTGTGCTGCCGAAACAGCTGTCATGGATTTATAATTTTAATAAATTGACGAGTGAAAATCACTAAAACTATTTTATGGTTTTATTTTTTACTATAATTTACAATGGATTTTCACCAAGTAAAGGCATCAAGCATTAAAATTCAATTATACAACATTAATCAATTAATTAATCTCGTATTCTTTAATTCAATCAATTATTTTAAACACAAGTTATTTTAATTACAATTTCAAAATAATTACAATTCATTTATTACAAACTCTCATTACTTAATTAGTTTGATAAAATATTACTATTGTTATTAAATCAGTTTTTTCTACTACATACACACATTGTTTACATAACATACATTTTACAACACAAACACAATTAATTTCACTATAAATTTATTTACAATTTCTTCATCATTATTCTGTTTACCACACCTCATTACATAATCTAGCCAGGTCATTACCATGAACTAAAATAATTAAAATGTCCCTTCACTGATTATTTATTTAACCCCCATCATCAGATATCAGTCTGACTTTTACATAACAACTATCATCTTTAATTGCACTCCTTACGTTATTGTTATTTATAAAATAATCCTTTAATATTTCAACTTGTTCTGTAAAACCCACATAATAATTTATTGGACTATCCCACATCATTATTAAATCATATAGCCTGTCTACATCATTATTTTTGGTCTTGTCACCGTCTGTATTATTATCTATCACTCTTAAGTACTTTAACCTCTCAATTTCAGAATCATCTACTATTAATACTCCACGTCTAAGCACAGGTAAGCTTCCCATATAATTATCTATGTTATTATTACTTATTTCTGCACTATCTTCATAACAAGGTAAGTCAACAATATTACTAATTCTCTCTCTCTCTTTATTTTCTCTAATAGCTCTTCGTAACTTAATATTCTCTCTCTCTCTCTCTCTCTCTCTCTCTCTCTCTCTCTCTCTCTCTCTCTCTCTCTCTCTCTCTCTCTCTCTCTCTCTCTCTCTCTCTCTCTCTCTCTCTCTCTCTCTCTCTCTCAATGTGAATAATTCTACCACTCTCACAATACCTCTCATCATAACACCTTCTCACTTTTTCTCTCCCAATCCACACAAAAGGCAACATAATGTTATCATAACCCATCCTGGTTCTACCAGGGAACTCATGATACACAAAAGGGGACCTACTTAGAGACACCTTGTCTCTATAATCACGGGAGGAAACTCTGTCCTCATAACTCACTATGGGAGTCTTTACTCCATTTAAATCAAGGGGAAAATTTGCCCTTTGTAAACCAAACCTCTCTTCAACCACTGTCACGACCTCATCAACACTTTGTATGCTCACAACCTTACTCTCTAACACCACGTTTTTAATTATATCACTGTTATCACTTGTTAACTCATTATTAGAATTATCATTATTACTTACCTTGTCTACTGCCACCTGTTTTGCATTTAAACTAACACCGTGATTCTTATCACTTGTATCTCCGTTATTTTCGTTTACACTGCACTTACCTGTATTTATTCTCCACACTCCCATGCTCTCTATACTTTGTACTAAATCATTACATTTAGTTTCAAATATCTCATTGGTTCTTTCAAAACGTTTATTAATTTCATTAATATCATTTTTTAATTCATTATTTTGCTTTTTTAATTCATTGAAATTTCCTTCACATTTTAATTTTTGTTCATGTAATTCGCTTCTTAACTCATCAAATTTGTTATTCTGTATTTCAAAACTACTCTTTATTTCTTTAATTTCATTATTCAATTTATCAAATTTGGTATCAAAACGTTTATTTAATACAATGATTAAATAAATAATCACCTTAATTTTATCCACTAAGTGATCTTCTTTTACTAAATTACAACATGTTTCAGGGCTTATATCCCCATCTTCAGGTAAAAACAAAATCTACCCTATTGTTAGGGTTTCGTTAAAAAGTTCACGAAGACACAAACACATAACACACTTAAATAAATTAACACAGAACATCGAGTTTGCATCGGAACGCGCTACAACCGAACCAGTGCACTGGCCGAAGTCCGACTTCCAACTCCGACTTCGGCCAGTGCACTGGTTCGGTTGTACCGCGTTCCGATGCAAACTCGATGTTCTGTGTTAATTTATTTAAGTGTGTTATGTGTTTGTGTCTTTGTGAACTTTTTAACGAAACCCTAACAATAGGGAAGATTTTGTTTTTACCTGAAGATGGGGATATAAGCCCTGAAACATGTTGTAATTTAGTAAAAGAAGATCACTTAGTGGATAAAATTAAGGTAATTATTTATTTAATCATATACAGTGATCTGGAGACCATACAGTAACTATGTAATACAATGAAATCACTATTTTTTTACAATGTTTTCAGACATAGTTTGCATTAGGTTGAATATGTCATTTATTGTCAACTCTTTTTCTTTAGTTTTTGTCGCTACTGGAGTAGATTTTGCTTCTGCATTACTTATTATAATTGACTCGGTTAGGTCAGTGTTAGTTACTGATTGAATGCTCGAGTCAGCTGTTGGCATTGGCTAACTTAATTCACTCACACTCGGTGACGGGTTCATTGACCCAAGGCCACTCTCACTCATAACTGAGTCTATCAAATTAATTTCTTTTTCGTTATCAGACATTTTTATTCTTCTATTTTACTGGTCTATTATATAATTATTGAATCTTACTTGTAATCTAACATGCACAATTGATCAACACCTCGTAATTTTATTTTGCGTATGTTACGTAAATTTTATGTAATTTATTTTTGGCTTCCGCCAACCCTATTCCATTCTCTGTGCTTTAAAATAGGCCAATTTGGAATAAATACACTATTTATTCCAAATCCTGGTCACGGCGCACCATTTGTCGTGTTTTATTACTTTTTAAATAATTAATTAAATAATCACAAACTCCCACTTACCTTTAATTTGTCAACTCTCTGGCCAGATCGTCTAGTGGTGTAAACCCTATTTCGTATAGCGAATTTACCAGCACAGAAAATGAAATCAGGTACTTGAAATGATTATTCATACACACATATATCAAGTGAAATAAAATATTAATTTATTATTTGATGTTGTAACATTCTTTGTTCTCCTCTCTCTTCATTTTCTTCTACATAATTTTTGACTCTACTCTACAAGTTATTAAAACCCATGTGGCTATGCCACTTATACAATTATAACAGTATTATATATTTATTCATATTTTAATTAGATTATATAAGGCAGCCCAGTTTGCTCACTCTCTCATCCACACATATTTAAATTTTTCCCATATTTTAAGTTTAGCGCTTTATAAAAATTTTACATAATTATGGCAAGGATTAAGAATAAAGTTGCACTGTTACTTCTCTGTACGTCCTGGTCGACCCCGTGTTGTACTCGGTGCGTTTATTCACTGACAAGTCCAAAAGTAGTTCTCACAATTTGTTTTTACGTCACTGAAGGGTAATTCGTTCTCACATTATTTTTTATGCCACTTTATATTATACATTTAACCACATTTTACAATTTTTAATAGGTTTTCGGCCCGCGAGCCTTTGTGTTCGTCTGGCCAGACGGAATTCTTGTAGTCGACTGCACTGTTTTCTGCGCGCACAGCGCGAAGGTATTTCTTAATACATGACCAGACCATGGGAAAGTTGGCCGTCTGAGTGCGCGGTTGGAAGCGCGTGTGCCCCCTCGTTGATAAAAGTACATTCCTTAGCCACACCGCAACTGTTTGACTATATAGTCCACTCACCGTAATTTCTTATTCACAATTCCCGATGCGTATTTTCTGATGGTTACCGAACAGTGCCATGACTGGTTTTAAAATGATTAAAATTTGTTTCCCCCTTTTGCCCCGTTACATTTGACGTAGTAAATTTTAAGTATAAGTGTGATATGCTGCTTTTATGAAGAATGAAATTACAAAAAGAGCGAAACATTGTGGAAACTTACCTATCTGTATTAATAAGTAGGGGGAAAAGTTGGACCACACTAATCTCATAAACTACTGGGGCGATCTGAATGAAAATTTGCTTACTTGTAGTGGCTACTTTGAAGACAGTTTTAGATTTTGTTTCATTTTGACTATCAAAAAGGAACATAGTTAGACAGAGTAGACAAATCATGTATCACAGCAGAAATGGTCATATGTTTGAGTCCCAGCAAGACATTCAGTATTATCATGTGTACATCATGTACAACATGCGTATTGTTTACATATGCAAACTAATCTATGCTGCATTTTCGATCCTCTCTTTCATCATTACCCATTACACCAGTTATTAGGAATAGGGAGTACTTTATTATTAGTGAAAGGGAAATTAGTACTGGAAGGGAGAGCAAATTTTAATTAAAGATTTATTATTTGTTTGATGTGTAAATATTTTGCTTTTTGTAATTTTGTCAGCAGTGTTCATTGTTTATTAAAATAACGTTCAAAATAATAACATATGTGATTAATTAATGTGTTTCCTGCAATTATTTTTATTTTCCGTTATTTATTTCACAATACCAAAGAGAAAATCGTCAGTAGGAAGGTCAACTAAATGCGAACATTTTTAAATGCAGAGCAAAAAAGACTTTCCGTAACATCGGAAATAATGTGACGAAGGGTTACTGCTCAACAGAATAGGCAAAAAAATGTTAGAGTTTCTGCAAGGCTGAACAAAGTTCTTTGAGGTGGAAAAATAAATTAAATAATGTTTTTAATTGTAATCCACTAATTGACTATGAAAATGAAACTGATATAGATTCGATGAATGTTGTTTGTCCTCACTGTAAAGCTTTGAAGTGGAAGGCAAATTGGCCAGTTTATGGTGTTCTGTCAGAATATGGAGCTTATGATACTTTGCAAAACCCTTTAATGTTTTGTTGAGGAGAAGATTGGTATCTATTTATGTTGAAAGTAAGGGATACTAATCCTGGAAGAGGAACCAGTAAGACAGATTTTCAGTTTTACAATTTTATTAGTATAGGCTTGTAGATAGAAAATGTGAGTATAATAATCATTTGATTTATTTCTAACAATTTTTGAATCAGTGTATTGCAGACATGTGTGCTAAAATAGAAACAGAAAGACTCAGATATTTGCAAGATGTGTTGAGGAATGATGAAGGCATTGAGAATTTGGCCCATTTGGTTATTCTACTGTGAAGCCTACTGGTGGACCAAGATATGCTCAAATGAATTCAGTACACTTTTTGATATGTTGTCAAGTATTCCCGACCTGATTTATTTATAGTGTTCACTACAAATCGTAAATGGAAAGACATTTTTCATTAGTTGCATCGTTGTTGCTCATCTCAAGACCAACACACGTAGTAGCACAAGTGTTACATCCAAAACTGGAAAACAATTGATGGATCTCTTAGCATTATAGATCACTGAGTATTAAATATAGGCATCGACGATTAAAATTATATTAAAATATGTATTGAAAAACAAATATTTGGATGTGAAGTCGTGGGTAGCAGCTAGTAATAAGAAAAATCTGTAGAGGGGATGAAAGTTTGTCTGTGCTAATCTCAGAAACTACTGGGATGATCTGAATGAAACTTTGCAGGCTTATAGTGGCTACTATGAAGAAGGTTTTAGGTGTTGTTTCATTTTGATATCTCAAACAGGAGTCAGGTTACAGAAAGTAGACAAGTCATGTATCTCAGCAAAAAAGTCATGAGTTAAAAATTCCAGCAAGATGTTCAATATTGTTAACATACAATTATGTGGACTGTTTGCATATGCAAACTAATCTCTGCTGCATCTCTGATCCTCTTTCATATCCCTACCTATAACTGAAGCTGTTAGGACTAGGGAGTACTTTACACTGAATTGGGATCAATGAATATTAGAGTTACTGCAAGGGTTGAACAGAATTATTTGAGGTGGAAAAATAAGTACTAGTTTTAATTACAATCCATTCATCAACTACGCAATTGAAACTGACATAGAATCGATGAATATTGTTTGTCCTCACTGTAAAGCTGTGAAGTGGAAGGAAAATCACCCAGTTTATGTTGCTCTTTTGGAAAAGTAGGATCAAATCCCATACTTCCACCTCCAGAATCTTTAAAATTATTACTGAATGGAGAACGTCCTTTATCAAGCAATTTTTAAATGACTTATGGTCTTACAATTCACCTTTTCAATTTACATCATTCGGAGGCAATACAAATAGTCGAAGGAAATTTCTTGCTTACTTTTAAAATTCAAGGACAAGTATATCATGTCATAGGTTGTTTACAACCGGTAAACAAAGACATTCCTAAATTTCTTAAAGTGTACTTTCCAGGTTATGTGCAACAGGCTCAATCAAGATTGGACGGTATTAGTTATTCAGATTGAACAATAACTAGAAGAGCTTCAACATTTACTTCACAAAATAATCCTGTACATTTTTGAACTAAAAAGTGCTTTTAAATGTGTAATCTCTTCGAAAGGTAATGAATATAATATTGTAATTCATGCTGATCGAAAAGCAAATGCTACGGAGCACTGGGGCCACCATAATGCACCTAAAATGAGTGAAGTTGTGGTAGTTATAGTTAATCAAGAGTGTGCCAAACATGATGTAGTGATTCCTGCTAGGAGTGACAGACTACATTGCATTGCAGATACACACCAGGCTTATGATGCTTTGCAATACTCTTTAATGTTTTGTTGTCGAGGAGATCAGATATTTGCATGTGAAGCCATTGGTTACAGCTAATAGTACATAAAAAAAGTAGCTTGAAAAAGTCTTTGACTGTTGTCTGCTTCTGTACTGGGCTCTTCTCCTTATGAAATATCCCTCCATTTCACTTAGGATTGAACATTTTAACAAATCACCTGTTTCATACACTCAATTTATAGAATCAATTTTGTATTAATTATCCTGAAGACTTGGCTGGAGAATTGGAAGGCTACTGTATTTGAAGAAACAATAAGAGTTTCATGTTATTATTTCTTTATTTTTTTGTATTAACTAATCTTGCTGCTACTAGTCAGTAAGACTAACCTACAATGTAATTCTAATTTAAATTATTACATTTGTATAAGAATTTCTGTTCTGTGGCAACAAATCTTTTGTATTTCTATCATGTTGTACTGTATGTTGTGTACAGAACACTCTAAAAACAGTATGGCATTAAATTATATCGTATGGTTTTTTCCTTGTGTGCTACTTGAAATTAGAATTCCATCGTCGAAGACTTGAACAGGTTCAATTGGTGTGGTCATGTAACATGATTTATGCTATTAGACAAACTACAGTAGAGTCTCGATTAACCGAGTTAATGTGGACCGCGGCAACCTCGGATAAGCAAAATCTCGGATAACACGGATGGAATAAGAAAACAGGTTGTCTACTTTGAGATACATAAAATAATTACTTTAGTAGCAATAAGGAGACAACTCTTTGTTGTTTTAATCGTGTTAGGGCTAACAGGACGTTTAAAAAAGTACTGCAAACAGTTATTTCTTGACAGAGTACTCCAGTTTATTTTACAAGAAAAATTAGATCAAATTACAAAAATAGCAGTTGTATTACTGTACTGTACGATGAAAGGACTAATACATACTAAACATTATTTATATTACAGTACATACCTTAAACACACTTGAAAATCATTGATTTACACATTTTGAAAAAAGTCTTTAACAGTCTTCTGTTTCATTGCACTGCCTCGCTTCTTGGACGCCATACTGCGCAGATGCCGCAACATAATGATGTCAGCTGGTGACGTGTCATCTTGTTGTTCTATGTAGAGTAGTGCCTTCTCGATAGCGCTCAAACCCTCAGTGTGACTGATTCTGCTTTCCAGGCCTCCCTCGGTTGATGTGTCGTCATCTTTGTCGTCACTGTTTTTATTTTGTGACACTACATTGGCAATAGCCTCGTCAGAAAGTTCACATTACTCGTCGTCGTTCATCCAATCGTTTACATCTTTCTCTGTGACTGTTTCTGTAGCTGGAAGCATATTTAAAAGGTGGCTTAGGGGCAAATTATCTTCGTCATATGAATTGTTTTGGTTTTCAGTTGGCCCAGCGGTATCATTTTTTGGGGTGATGTTTTTCCAGCTTTTCTTCAGTGTAGATTCTTTCATGTCACTCCATGACTCGCCCAACCAGTAAATGACATCTTTGAGGTTAATTTTCTTTAGGCTTTCTACAACGGGTAGATCATTTTCTAGGTCCTCAAGCAAATGTTTCAACAGTCTTTGCCGGTAAAGGTGCTTTAGATTTTCTAGGACCCCTTGGTCAAGGGGTTGAATTAAAGAGGTAACGTTAGGGGGCAAGAAAAGAGCTCTTATATCACCACTAACTAATTCGCATTCATCTGGGTGAGTGGGCACGTTGTCCAGAAGGAGAAGAGCTTTATGTGGAAGATTTTTTTCATCACAGAATTTTTTTACACTTAGCACAAACTGCTCAAAAAACGACGTTTTAAAGATTGAAGATTCCATCCAAGCGTTTTTTTGGTTTGTGTACTTTACCGGAAGATTATCCATGTTCACATTTTTGAAAGCCCTGGGTTTTTTGGCCTTGCCTATCAATAAAAGTTTAAGTTTGTGGTCGCCACACTGATTAGCACACACTAGAACTGTAACTCTCTCCTTGCTTCTTTTGTAACCGGGAGCTGATTGTTCCTGCTTAGCTGCTAGATTCTTGCTCGGTAACATTTTGAAATTGAGTCTCGTTTCATCACAATTGTAAATTTGCTGAGGTCTTAATTTGGTTTTCTTAACTATTCCATCCAATTTACTTACGAAAGAATCAACTGCACTTGAATCGGCCGACAAAATCTCGCCTGAAATTTTTAACTGCCTTACACCATACTGCGTCTACCAGCGATCTAGCCAACCTATGCTAGCAGTAAATTCTTCTTCTCCATCTTGAAAATGCTTAAATAACTCTAAGGCTTTGGCTTGTAACATCGGACCAGACAACGGACTACCCTTATCTCTCATCTGCTGGAACCATAAAAACAACGCCTCCGATGTTTGTTCATAATCACTATTTTTCATTGTTTTCCTATTTTTTACGACGTTTTTATCTCCCGTTGATTGAGCGCTCTGAGTCACCCACTCTTCAATCTGTGCCCTTTTCCTCCTCCAGTCGCCTACAGTCACTTCACCAACACCCAAATCACTTTTTTTAAGGTTTCACCCCGATCAAAACGTTTAATAGCATTAAGCTTATCTTCCAGAGAAAGAAAAATGCATTTCCTTTTCGCACTCATTACTGTACTTTTAACAATCACTGGGCAGATGAACCCTTCACTCACTCTGGTTGACACTGGACAGACAACTGAAAGGGATCAAACAAAAGCGGGTAGAAGTGGAGAGCTGAAGGGAGGGGGTATGACTCATGTGGTCAAGGAACTTGCGTACAGTCAGGTGCCAATTAAAGTAGGCCGGCAAAGACTCATGCGGTCAAGGAACTCGCGTACAGTCAGGTCAGCAAATTCTTTATTTTAATTTTTTCTGGTTTAGGCTCGGATAATACGGAACCTCGGTTAATCAAAGCTCAGTTAATCGAGACTCTACTGTACTGATTTCTGTGCACTCTCTGCACTTTTTGCATTTGAGTCAGCGCAAGAAAAGGAAAAAGAGAACCACTAAAAATATTAAGAAAGATCCAAATAGTAACAGAATCAGAAGACTGCTGAAAATAAATTGTATTTAGACCAGTGCAGAAGATTCAGCACACCAGAAATCAGAAAAAGATGGGAGAGATCGGCTTTCTTCCTGTGTTGTCTACGGAGTTCCCTGTTCATGGGGCCAGCTGTATATTTGCACCACAAAATGTAGTGTGGCCACTCACATTGGTGAACATAAATGGTATTGCTGACTTGGCCAGCTAAAGAAGTTAGCTGTGGTAGAATATATGTCAGTGAATATAGAGGTACGTCTTGTTAAAAGCGATGTTGGTGTTGGCTCCTTCCTGACAATACTTTTCCAGCTGCACAGGCAAGCAGTCAAGATCTGTAAGTTCACTGATAATGTCGATAGAAGAGAAGGTCTGAAGGTGGACAGGACCCAGTTCCCAGCATTGCAAGGGACACACGTGGCTGGATCCTCCAAAGAGAGTTCAGACATGGGCAGTGATTGGATTGACAAAAAACGACTAATAACGAGAGCCAATGAATGTGTGGCACAAAAGCTGAGGGTTGAGGATTACTGCTGCAGCCTTTGTCGAACTGTCTGGAACGAGAGAAAGAATTGGACCACACCCATACAACCCACATATTTTAAATTTTCATTAGTGTTAGTATCAAGTAAATTTTTATATACAGTAGAACCCTTCAAATCCGAACCCCAGAAATCCGAAATCCCGGGAAATCCGAACATGATTTTGAAGGGAAACAACATTTGAAAAAAACACATAAAGACATAAGAAACACATTTATTATTACATAAAACTATCATATATAACCTAATTTTACGTAAAGAATCATTGAAAAATTAATAAAGTATGTACTGTGAAGTTACTCACCTTTTTACCCTGATATTTAATACATTCCACTCTTCATAAAATAATACTTACCGCTGCCAGAATTTCACTTACCGTCATGGTCCCCGTAAAACTTATCTTTTGAAAACTGCCCAAGGTCGCCACGATATTTTTGAAAGATTAAATATCGAAAACTTATACACTCTTGCCCTTATAAAAAATCCCGCGATCTGACTGTAATAAAACTCAGAAAACCCCCGATTTCGTTAGACGAATTTTTTCCACAGAAATGAGGAAGTGGCAATGACGAAATAACTTAGACTAACACATTGTTTTGAAGTAAACTAAATAATTTTAATTAATTAAAAGCCGTTTTAATTATTAGCACAAGAACACTAAAACACATTTTGAAATATACATTTATGGATCATATTTAAATATTATATAAGACAGCCCATTCTGCCCACACACACTCTCACACAATTTAATACTTTACCCCTTTGTTTATTATACTTTACAAATCCCTTTTTTGTATTGAACTGTCCACTACCGCGATTCCGTACGAACACGTGCTGAGTTCCCGATTCAATGTCCGTGAATTCACTTTGTCGTCATTTCACTGTACCAACTTATGACGGCGATATGGTTAGTAAATTCTGGGGTCCCGGTCGGTCCTACTGGGTTAATTACATTTTACAACACTACCGACCGGGCCCGAAACCAAAACTGTGAGCGTCTGTTACTGGAGTTGGCGTCCTGTTGACTGTATGGCGTCTCTACTTAAAGTCGACCGTGCCGTCACCGAGAACGTAACAGGTACTTGTTGCCTACTTCCGTCAGCTCGAGTTGTGATTGGCTGCGGCACTCACGTGGCCAGTCTAATTAGTCACGTGTTGTTCCGTTCGGTTGTTGAGTTTGGTGTCGAGATTATCGCCAATGGCGCATGGGCGCACATTTACAGTCACATTCCATCGTTATCGCTTTGTGCCTTACTCGGACTGGCACGGATCTTAATACAGGGTGTCCAACAAGCATGTTTGAGTGACCGTAAAGGATGTCCAAACAAAATTCATTCTTCTTTTTAATTTTCTTTATAAAATAAAACTCTCCTTTCAGACCCATTACCAGTAATAGATAAAAGGACCCAAAAATGACCCGCTACAGTACAAGTATTGCTACTTACATAAAACAGGATTGAAATGTAAAAAATATTGGAATTAACACTGTATAAAAACAACGTCATACAGCATTTCATTAACATCAGAGCTGAATGGCCAAGGAAAAACACAAAAGAAACACACACAAACACTACACTACATTTTTTCACTTAAAATCAGTGATCTTCATCTGGCGAAGTGACATAAACCTTCCCGAGGATGCGATGTTACGCCAGCTTCGCATAAACATGACATCATTGGGTGTAGCAGCTGCATGTTGTTCTACGTAGCGCAACGCGATGTCGAGAGCGACGGCAGCGTCAGAATGAGTCACGTTTGTTGAGGCATCTTCTCCCTTGCTATCGCTACCTGATACATTGTCATGTTGATCCTGGACCACAGACACTATGTCATGCTCGGTGCATTCTTCATTGTCGTCTAGTGGTGCCCACTCCTCCAGACAACCTTTTTCAGCATCCTCACATCCTGGTACTTTTTGAAAGAGATGAAGGAGCTCAGTTTCATCATCTCGTGTTGTAAGTGGTGTTTCCACAAATTCGAGGCTGGGCCAAAGCTTCGTCCAAGATCTCTGCAGTAAATTTTTACTGGTATTGTTCCAGGATTCTGCAAACCCAGTAAATCACATCTTTTATTGATATCTTCTTTAGCTTCTCAAGAATAGAAAGAGAACTATCTTCTTCAATAAGAGTTTGCAGAAGCATTTTTCTGTAGCTTAGTTTTATGTTCTGTAGCACACCTTGATCCATAGGCTGCAGCAGCGATGTCACGTTAGGTGGTATAAAAATTGCTTTTATGTCTCTGCACACCAGCTGCATGTCTGAAGGATGTGATGGAGCGTTGTCTATCAAAAGTAGAGCTCGAGGTGGCAGTCCATTTTCTTCATTAAATCTTGTTACCGAAGGAACAAATTTCTTTTCAAACCACTCCTTAAAAAGATTACCAGTCATCCACGCCTTAGTCTGATTTCTGTAATAAACAGGGAGAGAATTCATGTTCATATTTTTAAGGGCTCGTGGCTTGGCAGATTTTCCAATCACCATTAATGGTAGCTTGTTTGTTCCCGTGGCGTTACTGCAGGCCAAAACTGTGAGACGCTGTTTGTTCATTTTAAAGCCTGGCGTAGAAGATTCCTCTTTAGAAGCAAGACTTTTAGTGGGAAGTACTTTAAAATTCAATCCAGTCTCGTCCGCATTATACACTTGCTGGGGCGAGTAATTTTCCGATGAAATCAAATCGGCGAATTCATCTAAATATTCTTTTGCAGCAGTATTATCAGCTGATAACTTCTCTCCGCTTATTGTCAGTTGTCTGATTCCATGCCTTCTCTTCCATCGATCCAACCACCCAGTGCTAGCAGTAAATGCCAAATCTCCGTTCATTAGTTTGTTCAGCCGCAATGCCTTTTCTTGAATTACTGGACCACTAATAGGAACTCCTTTCTGCCTCTCTTGTGTAAACCACAAAAACACTGCTTTGTCAATTTCTTCATTTACAGAAACTTTTGCATGATGGCGTTGTTTCAAAGTTTTTTCACTTGTTGCGCTGCAAAACTGTTCAAATTTCGCACGATTCTTTTTCCAGTCACTGATTGTTGCCTTACCAACACCAAATTCAACAGCCAACTTCATCAAACATTCCCCTTTGTCTAGTCGCATTAACACTTCGAGTTTTTCTTTTAAAGTACAAGAACTATGTTTTCGTTTGCTTGCCATAATTTAAGAAAACTAAAAAACCCGATCTACACTGCTCACTTCAAATGCAAAAACAATAAACCTTAAACGAAAACTCGAACAAACTATGTACACTGGATGGAAAAAGTAACAGCAGACAAACGCACAGGACAACAAACGCCAGAGGACTAACTGGGATACAAAGATTTCTAGACCTATTGTAGTAGGACTGGGCTATTTTTAGCGCGCTTCCGCCCGACAGCAACAGTGATTCACGGGCAGTCAAGGTCAGCAACCTCCGGCGGCTTCGTCTCACCCATACTTAACATTACCGGGCGGCGCATACACAGTAACTAGTGTTGAGTACTATGTATGCAGATTTTTCGGCTAATCCCAACTTTTCCGAATCCGAACAGGCTACAGCCCCAATTAGTTCGGATTTGAGGGGTTCCACTGTATTCTGTATGACTCCTTTATATTTCTTCTTTTTTATGTGCTATTTCCATCAGAGCTTAGGATCATTCCCAAACTGTATTTTAATGTGATATAGGTGAGCCATTGTAATTGTAGTAGTTACCTGATCTGTTTTCTTATATGTGAACACATTATATGTGGACTGATTTTTTTTCAGTTTAACCTTCCACTTATTGGTCCAATAGGTGATGTAATTTTTCAGCTGCCAGTTCACTATGTCTCATTGCTAATTCTGCAATATCATTTATTTTGTTCCATTAGTTTACTACAAGTTATGTGTACATAGAAGGTATACAAGCTAGGACCAGTCACACTACAGCTCTCGAGCTTTTGTATATACTGCTTCTCCTGAATATGAAGCATTTCTGAATACTGCTGTGCCTGTTAGATCCAAAACATTAATTCAAACATGTATAAAAAAATATAAAAGAGTTTATGGTGTTGTGTGGGCTGGTTTGATACTTCATCTGAAGCACCTTATTGAAGTAGGCTTTTGTCTATGGACCTATTGTATACATCAGTGTATTTCACAAAAAACAATTTATCATATGGTAATTTATGTTCTGATTATGCATTCTAAACTTCTTAAATATGATTTTTCAAATAGTTTAGGTATATCTGAAGGTATTAACATTGACCGATTTGAACTCATTTCATTTATAGATTTTCTTACTTTCATAATTGTTGCAGCTGTTTTGTGTTTCTTAAATAAAAAAAAAGAAACACATTAATCAAATTCATTACCTTGATCCTTTGTCTTATTAAACTTGTTAGCTCAAAACCAACAACTAGTTGTTTTCAAAATATTGTTTTCTTTATTGTTATTTCTTTTCAACTACTTCGGGGTAATCATTTCTGCATCTGTTTTCATCATTGTTCTTTCCAAAATCTGTATCTTCTTCATTCTGTAGTTTGTTGAGTTTGGATCACGTGTTCAAAATAGTCAGCCAACGCTTCTTCCTTTTGCTTGATGTTTCTGTTCCATACTCCGTCTGCTTTTCATACTGATTAAAAATTTTGTTTGTTTGACACTTCAAGTTTTTTGTGATTTTGTATAGACAATAGTGAGTCAAGGTGTCATTTGTTCAACTTTTATGTGGATTATCTTACTTTCTCGGTAGTGGTTAATTTGTACATTCTTATTTGTCAGTATCGTGTCTTCATTCCAACTGTGTCAGTCAGGTGTTTACAGATACCAGTCATTTATTGTCTTGTTGGTTAATTATTCTCATCAGAATATATTTAATTTTAGTTTTATTTCATATGAAATAATGCAATAATAATAGCTTGTGTTTGTACCACCAAAGCAGCGTAGAAAAACCAGTTTTGATAGGCTGTCAACTAGCACCACACTTTAGGTGTCTTATTATCCAGGACGTTTTTCTAGGGTACTAATTTTCACAAGCAGAGTTTGACGTGTGTGTTGTATGTCACATATAAATTTTCCATCTTCAGCTTCATTGTTCTTTTGTATATATGCAGGTGTATTCTCAGGTCAACTTTGCCAGTTTGTATGTTTATTTACCAAATAGGGTTTATTCACTTTTTAATCATATCCCTTACGATAATTGATATGGCAGAGTGGTTAGACAATAGGTTTCACTGTTATTTTCTGTTGCATTCTGCAGTTAATTCAGTGTTCGGCTTCAGTCTTTACTGAGTATGCGTGGCATTGAAATTATCATGTAGGACAAACGTTTTGTGTAGCATATGTAGCTTATGTAGCACTGTTATATATTCAATCTTATTTATATTGTGCCTCGGAAGACAGTAAATTTCAGCTACTATTATCCCATATCACTGTCTTTTATTTTTTACAATTGTCAGTTGGAGTTTCTCCATTTTGATCTCAACTTCTGATATTGCATGATATGTTAGTTTTAATTATTATAGTACATTGCTGCATTTTTGGGGAGGGGGGAGTTCCATCATATAATTTAACTAAATGTAATTAATTGCTTTAGTCAAATACGTTATATTCATAACACTTATTACTTTTTATATTACCACAAGTGTATTAACCTGGTTAACATGCATGTGTCAACAAATACGATTTGTAAACTGATTATGAACCTGAAACTCATATCAAACTGGCCAAAGAATGCCAAAAAATCAGAAGTGAATTAAATATGAAGAAGAGTTCAGCATAAAGAGGCGAATAAAACTATCAGTTCAATAAATTGAAGATCTTCCCATTTACATATATTCTCAGACAAGGTTCACATAATTTTTCAGTTAATGAATTACTAATTTGTAAATAAATATTTACATTTTCTGTGAATTATTTACAGAACTACATAAATGATTAAAACATCACCTGTCGAATAATATAATTTTGGTTTTAGATAGTGCTTATGGTTTGTGCATTTACTGTTTGTTTCAGTGGGACACCAAGTCCAAATCACTCTCCAAGGCCTCCACGGCGTAATCCAGTTAGACCAGGACCTATAGATAATTCTGGATTAGTGGCACCTCCTACACATAAAGTTAGCAATTTTTATTTTCAGATATTCATAACATTTTATATATTTACTTAGTAATTATATACAGTCATTTTAATTGGTGAACTGATTAAATAGCACTTCCGATGTTGTGTTTACTTCAAGGGTATATTGAAGTGCAGATTTGAACTCCAGTTAATATGATTGAATTATCACTTAAATTCCATTCCAAGTTGATTTTAATCAGAATAAAACCGTAGCGAACAATCTATTAGATAATCTGTTCTATCAACATCTGTTGTCCATATGTCAGTTCAGTCAATTCATGAAAACGAGGTGCTATCAGAAAGTTCCCGGACTAGGTCTAATAAATTCTTTTTGCTTACCTAGACCATTAATGGCTCCCATCTCCTTCAAAGTAGTCTCCCTGTGAATTGATACAACGAATCCAGCGTTGTTTCCATGCCTGGAAAGTGTCAAAAAAAGTCTTTTGCTGAAGGCTGTCAAGCACCTCCTGCGTTTTTTTCTTAACGTCTTCTACAGTGTCAAAACGGTGACCTTTCATGTGAATTTTTATTTTCGGGAACAGAGAAAAATCACAGGGGGTTAAATTTGGTGAATATGGAGGGTGTGGGACGGTGGCCATATTGTTTTTGGTCAAAAACCCTGTTGTTTTCAGTGAAGCGTGAGCAGGTGCATTGTCGTGATGCAACAGCCAGTTTTGGTCTTCCCACAATTTGGGCCTTTTTCGTTGCACATTTTGTCTCAGCCACCTCAAAACGTCACAGTAAAAATCTGAGTTCACTGTAACACCAGCTGGTGCGAACTCGCGATGGACAATGCCTTTGATGTCGAAAAACACAATGAGCATGGTTTTTGTTGCACTTCTGACCTGCCGTGCTTTTTTTGTTCTCGGTGATTGTGGACTTTTCCACTGTGACGACTGCTGTTTTGTTTCTGGATCATAACCATAAAACCAGCTTTCATCACCGGTTATGACCCTGGAGATGAAGGTAGGGTCATTTTCAGACGTTTCTCTGAGTTCACTGCACACATCAACACGGCGCTGTTTCTGATCCACAGACAAAAGCCGAGGGACGAATTTCGCAGCAACACGACGCATGCCTAAATTTTTAGTTAGAATTTCTTGACAGCTTCCATAGCTTATTCCGGCACTTGTACACAACTCATGGATTGTTTGACGACGGTCTTCGTGAATGAGTTGTCAAATTTTTTCAACATTTTCATCCGTTTTGCTCGTGGAAGGTCGTCCTGAACGGTGATCATCTTCAAGTGACATTTTGCCGGCCTTGAAACGAGCGTACCACTCAAAAACCTGTGTTCTGTGTAGGGAGTGTTCTTCAAAAGCTTCTCGAAGCATTGCAAAAGTTTCAGTAGGCGATTTACCAAGTTTAAAACAAAACTTAATGCATGCGCGTTGCTCGAATTTATCAGCCATCATAAAATTCACAAATGAACGTTAACACACGATTACAAAACACAACGCGTAGACCGAACACAACCTCACAATGCAACGAAACTCGGCAGACTGACTCATTACGTATTACGGAATTGGACACTGGGACGCCAGGTTGTACAGTCACGTCCAACAGCTGTGCCAAGTACAGTCCGGGAACTTTCCGATAGCACCTCGTAGATGGACAGTCACAATAAAATAGCAGAATCAGAGTGAAGAACCATGAAGCAGCTATTGTGTTTTGACATTTTATGTTTATCAGTCAAACCAACAACATACAATTAATCCTCCCCCCTGATTACAGTACTTTGTGATAGGTTAGTGTTCTCACTCTCTCACATGCTCTCTTCCCCCTTTTCTCTTTCACATTCTCTTTTACTTCCTCTCCCTTTTTCTCATTCTCTCGTCCCCACAGCCACTAAAGTCACATTTCTTTTGCAGTTTTACTCACACCCAATGTTACTTATCTGTGTACAGTAGTACATGCTGTCTTCGATGTCACTCACAGTTTTGTTAACTTACTCAGTACAAGATCCATTTTTTTTTTTTGAGTCATTGACCCGATTTCTTCACTACGAATTATCAACTATTTGGTTAAAAATTCTGAGAGACTTTGAATAAGTAATTGGTTTCTGGGAACGTTTAATGTTGTAATCTTTTTTATAACGTAGGCCTACAACCTGCCTGTAGGCTCAAGACACCATGTTTGGTGTGTTCTATCTTACAGTTGGAAGATGACTGCCCATACTGTCTATTGGCATCCCATAGCTCAGAAAACCACTCCGTTGGTTTTCTCCACTTATTCCGTGGAAACCATAACACCTTTTTGTCTGATGTAAGACTCCTGAGCTTTTAAAATACGTTTTGAGCATGCATGCTCGTTAGAAACTATGTATTTTCCTAAAGCCCAAGTCACGCACTAAAATGCAGTCCGATGTTATGTTTCATACATGAAAATCTGTCTGTATTATGCGGAGTAAAATGCTCATTTACAAGTGATATGGATAGATTCTTGTTGTGGAAGTTTTGCTTCTAATCTTCTTTCTGCATTTTGTAGTGTCTACTCAGATACTGTCTAAACAGCCAAAAAAATAATACCATAAAACTTAATAAACAAAAAATAATAAAAATAAAACTTACATCTAATTCGTCTTGCTATTAATAACTTTCGATATATTTTTGGTGAATGTTCATATGGTTTGAGTGTTTTATGGCCTTTGATTTGCTTTTAGTGATATCAAGTAAATGGCCAGCCACAAAAAATGCCCTCAACAAGTAATTAAAAAGTTGCGTTAGAAACAGTATGTTCATTGTTTGTGAATGGAAATTTGGTCTTACCTGGTAGCCTATTGCAGAAAAGGTATTTGGTTTGTTTGGACTCTATGTCTTTGGATGTGTAGTACTGACATTCGTTTTATGTTGAAAACCATCCTGTTCTTTCATTCATAACAAACAGTAGGACCTATTGTGTTTTGATTTTATCATAAAATATGGTAATCTTGTTTTTTTAGGCAAGCGTGTAGAATAATCTAAATTTTCTAAGTAACTGTGTATTTTGTATTTGCATTATGAACTTGTTTGAAACATTGTATTTGTATACATGTACAATATACAGTATAGCATGCACTTAATTAAGTATTATTATTCTTGTCTTAGGTAAGCAGTTTAACAGGTGAAGGAGGGAAACTGAAAAGAAATATGATGCTGGTACGTTATAGAGATTTTGAACTAGTTCCTGAGTCATTGTGGAAAGCACTTTTACAGTGGTATGGTGGATCACCTGCCTTACCAAGACAGGTTAGTTTGCCGGATCGTATTAATTTTTATATTACTCTTAGATATTGTTAAATAAATTCTTTTTTCATATTTTTTTTTTTTTACAAGTCGATGAATTTGTTACCTGTGAAATTGTATGGTGTTGGTATGATGAGAGTCCTTGGTAAGGACCATATTACTGGTATTGTTTTTTGCTAGATTGAGTATGAATCCGTCTTTTGTGCAGAAAAATTGATATTTGATGATATAAAAACTGTATTTTTGTGAAGTCCACATGCTTTTATATGAGGCCATGTCACTGATAGTTTATAGGGTCATATACTTGTATCACTTATTTGGACAGGGCATGGAAAGTAGCTTTTGTCACTGCTTATGCTACTTGTGAAAAATATCTCACTCAAAAGATATGTGGTAGCAATGTGGTGGTGTTAAGTATAAGACAAACGTATACAAGCAAATAAACAAAACAGAATTCCAAACAAGATCATTCATAAGTGTTTTAGCACTTAAGCCTAATTTAATAATTCAGCAAACTAGTACAAACTACTAGAAATAATACAGAAATTACTCAAGATTAATAACCAACATTCATATTCAAAGTTCTTATTACTAATTATAAGACTTGTGGCTTACCTCAGATGAATGCTAGATTTCTAATTTAATTAAATCATCAGAACTATCTTTACTTTTTTACCTTTTTTTAACTTTTTTCGAATAAATTTAATTTTGTAAAAAAAGATATTAGAGCAAATACACTAAGAGTGAAATAAAATTGAATCTACTGTATGTTTATTAGTGAATCGGTTAGAAATTTGTTCATAGGTTTCTCGTGCAATACCATTCTCAGTTACAATAATAATTTATTAATTTACGTATATCGCATGTGCCCCCTGGGCTGCCAGTTGGAAATCACTGGACTATACGAAGCAACTGACTTAGTCAGAGTAACAATAAAAATACATAGTTTCACAGAAGTGAAGTATTTTAGCTATGAGTCCACATGCTATAATGACAGCAGGATAATATAGTATTGACTGCCTCATGGATAGAATTCATTTTGTGAAACATCAACAGAGTGCCTTTATTGTCTTTCGAGAAATTTGCTTACTCTTTATATATACAACTAGAAGGACATATCGACATATTGCTTGTCTAATTTGTGTAAGAAGGAAAGAAATCTTAAAAATTCATAAGTAGTTTTGTATCTGTAGGACTTAAAGTGTAAACAACATTCTTCTGATTGTGAGTGCTAGTTTTGTCATAGTACATCAGTGTTTATATGTAATCTCTCTTTTAGGCTTAATAACTTTGTTTTATAAGAGCAGAATAGCCAAATCTGTGTAGTTGTATTTTGCAACTGCCTAAGCACATAGACAAAGGAGTAAGCCACATCTGACCTCATCTGAATAAATCTGAGTTGTATTGTCAGATATAAAACTACAGAAATTAATGTTATCAGTAAATAAAAACAATTTTTTGTATAATATTATGAATTACAGATAACTTAGTTTAAAGGGTGCATGTTGATTTTAGGTAATATTACCAAAAAACCGAGAGCAGGTTGAATTAGAGCTTTACCCAGTGACATTAAGGCTACTCAGGCATCAGACACAACCTACAAGAACTACTCCACAACCCAGTTCATGGTCAGGCATGGTTGGAGGTTATGGCGCTGCAGCTCTTGGTACATGTTGTTTAATAAAAACTGATAAGAGAATATTTTCTTTGTTTAGTAAGACGGTAAAATTCTTCTCTTGTGTGTGTGTGTGTGTGTGTGTTATTAATAACTGCATAATTGGTCTGATTATTTTATCAAAATTTAGGAAAATGTGCACTGCATCAAAATTTATAAAATAAAACTGGAGTGTGACACTGATTTCTTCCCCTTATTTGTCAGCAAATTTAGTTCTACTTTTCTGTTTTTTGTCCATGATACCGATGAGAGAACTGAATGTAAGTTTATTTGGTACCAAAATAAAATTTAGTTATCTAAATGAACACTAGTTTGCTTTGTTTCTCTGGGGCTAATGTGAAAAACTGCTACTGAACCAGGCACTGGTGTCTTGATATCAGAAGCCAACTTCTCAGCTTGATGTTTAATTGGTGACTGAATTGTGCTGTTGTCACTAAACCTCACACAAGTCAGCCAAATTCTAAGCACTTTTGGCATGTGTGCATCCCGTGGTACATATGTAAGCTTTGTTTCTGTTGCAACCACTCACACACATCTTTATTAATCTGAAGTTCTAATGATATGGCATTCACTCTATTCAAGGCCACTATACGTATTTCATACCCCCCTTAAAAGTCCAGTTACAAGGTTAGTTCTAGTTGAGGTTCCAGTTCAGTTTTTGATTTTTTTGCTTTTCGTTATTCAAAATTATCTATTTTTCGATGTTTTGTTTTCAACTCATTCCTCAGCTAATTGTTTTATGTTTTTCTACATTTTTAAGGATAGTTTTTGCTGTTATAATATTAGGTGCATGTGTGCATTAATTATAATTTGGTGGCTTTTTTTCTACACCATCTGCTGCTTTATTTCCAACTTATGGATTGTTGCATGATGACAGTATATTTCTTAAATTTCTGTATCATGTATATCCTTTTGATGGATACTTTCAGAGATATGTTAGTGGCTGATGTAAAAAATAATAATTTAGTCAGACCTTAAAAGGGCAATTGAAGCTAATCCATTAGCCTGGATTGCTGCTTTAAAGTCTGTTACTATGACCATTTTTATGGTAGTTGTGAATGTGGTTTATATTCATAATGTAGTATAATTATATCCATAGTAAGTTTATATGTACTATATCTGGTACCAAAATAGCGTATTTTATTTAGTAATTAGATGCCTGTAGATGTCAGCTAAACTAGAGGCTGAAAACAAAATAATCTGCTATTTTAAAAAATTGCATTCTGTTATTATTGTTTGAAATAGAAGCAATGAACTACAGTCTTAAACATGTAAAAGAGTCTAAGATGAAACATAAACATTTTGTGACTTCAAAGTTTACATGACTTTTGTATGTACATACAAAATAAAACAAACCCCTACAAATAAAACAAATTCTACGAAAAACAATATAATTGTAAGACTCAAAAGCTGCCAGGAAATGACAACAGTGCTCATATAATATTACGCCACCATTAAAAAAAGTAATAACAATAGTATGTGCTGATTGGATGGTAAACTACTGTTTGTTTCACATCTGAACATCTGGTAACCATAAAAATCAGTTACTGTAATAACAGTGCCAATTTTAAATAAAGTCCGAGTACCAGACGCTGGTCTCCAAAGTGTTATAATAGTATTTATGTGGAATAATTTGCTAAATAGATAGGTATAAAAAACTTGATGTCTTAAAAGTTCAGACATAAGTTTTTAAAATATACTGGTAAAACATCTTTAAGAAATCAATGGTATTACAATCGTGTATCAAATGTAGACGTGAGATGCACATCTGATGTTAAATTTGTAATCTCATCAATCATAATATGTAAATCTAAATATTTAAAATATGACTTCTAAAGATTACCGTCGGCTAAAGAGATTCGATGTCATGAAAATCAGAGAACGGGAGTAGCTGATCCAAAAATCAGAGGGGTTGCTTACAGAGATTAATCAAAATCTGTTATAGATATTAAAATTATAGTGAGGGAAGCTTCATTATTTTAATGTTTAGCAATTAGGTCTCTTAGATTAGTTATTTTTTCTATTATGTTCTATGACACTGTTTAAGAATAAAATAAATATAAAAATTAAGATTACAACCCCTAAGAACTACGTAAAAAAAAAAAAATAAATAAATACAATAAATGTACATGTGTAGAAGTGCGCGCGCATGTGTGTGTGTGTGTGTGTGTGTGTGTGTGTGTGTGTGTGTAAATTATTATTTCTTTATGGGTCAATATTTTGTTTATATTTCCTTAAACTATCCCCATGGTACTTTCCTATAATTTTATTTTTCTCTACATCTTTTAACAGATATGTGTACTTTGCAATCTGTTTTTCTATCCTATAAGGTCCGATGAATATCGGAAAGAACTTGGCCGTGGTATTATCTATGGCAGAGGATACAGGATTCGCTTTCACTAGCACTTCCTCTCCTTCCACAAACCTTACCAACTTGTGAGTTCGATTATGTTGTTCTACTCTCTTTTGACCTTCTCTTTGTATTCTCTCTTCTGCTATCCTGGTTTTTACCTCATATGGGATAGGTAGATTGTAGTTGGGTGGACTTTTTATGGTTTTGGTCCATACATGTGCAGGTTCTTTATTAATAAACAATTCTGAAGGTGTGTACCCCGTTGTTTCATTGCATGTATTATTTATACAATCTGAAATAAAACTTAAGTAGTCTACCCATGCAGAATGGTTCTGATTACACAATATTCTAAAATACCTCCCTAATTCTCTATTTACTCTCTCAGATAAATTGGCCTGAGGGTGACATATGGATGTAAGAATAGGTTTAATATTTAATTCTTCCAAGGTTTCTCTCCATAGGTTATGGGTGAACTGTTTTCCTTGATCGGACAGTATTTTCCTTGGCTTACCATACTGTGGGATGTAGAACTTCGTTAATGCTCTAAGTGTTGCTTTTGTCATGGCTCTTTGGACTGGGTATAATTTTACAAATTTGGAAAAGAAATCTACGGTAACTAGAATGTGCTTTACCCCTCCTTTTGCTTTTGGTAGAGGCCCGTAATAATCCACAGCTAGTAACTCTCCTTTCACTTTTGCTTGGATTGTTTGCATTTCTACCCTTGTAGCTAAGTTTGGTTGTTTACATTTCTGGCACAGGTCACAAGTAGATAATAACCTTTTCATGCGTTTTGGTAACCCTTTTCCTATGAAACTTTCGGTTAAGGCTAGATAGCATTTCTTAAATCCAGCGTGGCCCAATGACAAGTGGCATTCCCAAATAAGTTCATCTATCATACAACTAGGTAATAGTAACTTCCACTTATGGGAACATAGCTTATATAGCTTACCGTCGTATATGGAAAATCCTGGTTTGGAGTTGGTAACTGCACTCCTCCAAGCTACACTAATCCTAGGGTCTTGTTGTTGATGAGTCCCTATTTCCTTGAGTCGTCTAACTACTTCAGGTTTCGTTAAATGTTTTACTGCGTAAATACCAATATCATTGTTACTATATTTAATATTACCTGTTTCCATGTTGTTTTCTAATGGTGGATTTCTACTGAGTACATCTGCTACTAAGTTGTCTTTCACTTTGCAATACTGTATTTCAAATTGATACTCTTGTATAGCCAAGATCCAACGAGTCAGACGAGCACCTAGCAATTTACACTTTAATAAAAACACTAACGCCTTATTGTTGGTGATTATAGTAAGTTTAGCACCCAGAATATAACTTCTAAACTTTGACAGGCTATGCACTATCGCTAATAGCTCTTTTTCTGTCGTGAAATAGGTTAATTCTGCCCCTTTAAGTGTGCGACTTACGAATCCTAATACCGCTTTTTGGCCCTTCTCATCGATCTGATACAAGTGTGCTCCAATAGCAATATTGCTGGCGTCTGTTTGCAAGTAAAATCTTTCTCCTATTCTTGGATGATTTAATACAACAGTATTTATAAAAAGACTTTTCACTTGTTGCAGTGCTTCATCGTGGTCCTTTGTCCACTTCCATTTAATACCTTTGTTCAACAACTTTAACAATGGAACAGTACTTTCCGCGTATTTACTTGTAAACTTTTGATAGTAGTTAGCTAAACCTAGAAATGACTTTAGCTGCTTGCAGTTCTTTGGAGTAGGAAATTCTTGTATGGCTTTTACCTTTTCTGGATCCGTGGTTATGCCTTCCACTGACATTCGGTGACCTAAGAACTTAATTTCCTCCTTACCAAACTCTGATTTCCTTAGATTGAGCGTCATGTTTGCTGATCTTAATTTTTCAAAAATACTCTTTAAATGTTTCAAGTGCTCCTCGAATGTTTGTGACACACATAGAATATCATCTACGAACACTAATCTATATTTCTCTACCTCATTACCTAAGGCACTGTCTAAACACCTTACCATTGCTGCTAAGCTGGTGCTCAGGCCAAAAGGTACCACTTTAAATTGGTAGCACTTGTTTTTATACAAAAATGCCATATACTTTCTATCACAAGTTCTGATGGGAATCTGCCAAAAACCTGATGTTAAGTCTAGTTTGGTCATATATACTTAACCCCATTACATTTTTGAAACAATTCTTCCACACTCCTAGCGCACTCGTAATCTGGTACTAATAAAGAATTTAACTTCCTAGCATCTAAGCATAATCGGATACTCCCGTTCGGCTTGGTGACTACTACTAAAGGGTTTATATAGGGACTACTTGCTCTCTCTATAACTCCATTCGCTAACATTTGTTGGATCTCTTTCTCCACTTCATCTCTATAATGTAGAGGGATTGGATAAGTCCTTTGTACAAATGATGCATTTTCAGTTAGTGTCAACTGATGTTCATAGAACCTAGCTCTTCCAGGCTCTGTTCTGAACACATCACTATACTCACCAACGAGTTGCTGAATTTTGTTCTGTTGTTCATTGTTCAACTCAGTCCCAGTATTGATTTCTGGAGTATTATCAATACAGTGCTGGTCACTCCTATCGTCAACTACAGGTTTTTCTATATACCCTTTTACGACACTTACAGAGTTCCAATGCTTAAACTCTTTAATACCTACATTTATTTTATTAGCATTTATTTCCATCGTAATGGTATTTCTTTTAAAATTTATTTTTGCTTTCCATTCAAGCAACGTATCTACCCCAATAATACAATCATAAATGAGTTTCGGGACTATTAGAGCTACTATTTGGGTTTGGTTACCATTTATACTGACAGGTAAATATATTTGTTCAGTTATCTTTTGCATTTTGGCTCCAGTGGCTCCCTGTACATTACAATGTTTTACGGGTAGTCTGGGACAATTTCACAACTGATAATTATCTACAAACTTTGAGCTAACACAGGTAACTTCACTGCCAGTGTCAGTAAGCGCTCGTACCAGTAGATTACTGATCTTACAAATTATTTCTGGACATTCAGGATAATGGTTTCTACCCACTTCTTGCTCCTCTTTTAACAAGAACTCCCTATCGCTCACTTGTTTTATATTATTAGCTACGTTCTTCTTACCCGTTTTCTTTTGTGATTTCACTGCAGGTAATGGTAGGTTTAGTTTTGTTTCTTTTCTACCTGCAGTGGTTTCCCGTTTCCCCTATTCATTTTACTAGTCGACGGTTGCTGCTCGGTAGAGGTTATAGTTGTTTTACACACTTTATACCCTTTATTAGATTTATTTTCTACACTTCTACTTCTACCTTTATCCTCCACTTTCTTTCGATTTTGTGGTTTATTACCCGGATATGGGGTAAACCTTTTATCTTTCATACGTTCATTGTCTCTCCTCCTATTTGAGTAGAACGTTGGTTCTTGCTGATCGCCTCTAGAGTAGTTACTCAGCTGATTACTTACACGCTGTAGGTCCCTCTCTAAATCTAGACACTCATCTACAACCATAATGAACTTTTCTAAAGTATCCACTCCTCTAGTTGTGGTTGCTACTCTAGTGCGTTCTGAGAAATGACGCTCTAGCTTATATACTAGGTCTCTCTCTTCTATTGGTGGTGTTAGATGTTTAACTTGCGCCATTACATTTAGCACATAATTGGTAGTTGTCATATTCATTGACTGGTGATACTTACCAAATTCTAAATGAACGCATACCCTTCTTTATATCTGCACGTTCCAGTACTGAGCTAGAAATTTTTCTCTGAAGTCTGAGTAGGTTTGGACTCTGTCTGAGATGACTTTCCACCACGTACCTGCCCAATTCTTGAGAAATCGGCCTAACATGTCCTTCTTATCCTCGTCGTCCATCAGTGGATTTACACGAGTTACATACGCTTCAAACAGCTTTAGGAATTCCACAGGATTTTCATGTGGGTTTCCTGAAAATGCAAGGTTTTCTGGTTCTTCCTTATAAGCCGCCACACCTCACTACTTTGGTTTGCTGTGACTTCATCGCTTTAGTCAGATCTTCCCGCATTACCTTCAACTGTTGTTCCACCTTTTTATGTACTTCGTCACTGTTAGCCTTACTCTCTACCTGTTTCTTAACTTCATTAATATTTACACCCAGTTGGGTACACTCTTCCCTAGTATTTTGGATTTCTTCTTTATTTAGAAGCGATTGTGTTTTTAATTCAGCAGTTACTTCACTGAATTGTTGAATAATGAGGGTTACTTTTTGTTCTAACCTTTCATGTAATTCATTTCTAAATTTATTTAGCTTTTCGTCTTGACGGCGAAAATTAGTGTTTACTTGTTTTCTAAACTCTTCTAATGTAGTTTTAACCTCTTCGGTATGTTTATCAAATCTATTATTACTCTCATCTATTTTACCAGCTAAGTTAATAGCTAAATTTGCTATTTATTCATCTATTTTAAATGTAGCCTCTTTACTACTTTGTTCTATTTTATTATTAACATCTGTTATTAATTTTTGATTACTTTCTTCTAACCTTTTATTATTAGTATCTTTTATTTCACTTTTTAATTGACTATTTGTATCATCAATTTTACTTTCAATTTTAGTGCTCAACTGCTTAAACATTTGCTCAATTGCTGCCATATCTACCGCTGATGATTTTGCCATTTTTAAAATTTATTATTAACAAATAAATTTAACAAGTATTTAATAGTTATTTGTAACCTTGAATTCCACTTTCTTTTCTAATTTATTAGTATTACTGTTTAATTAATCACTTGGGTAAAACCAACGCCAAATTATATAACTTTATTTATATAATTTTGTGTTTAATCGGGCTTATTCGAGCTTAATCGGGCCCGTTAGTTGGCCGCGCCAAATCTATACAACGCTCCCTTTCTTCTAACACAATTATCTAATATTTGTGATGTTAGATAAAAAGTTACTTACCCGTGATATTACTTTACCTGGGCGCCAGAACAAATCCCAGATACAAATGACATGGTTTCAGCTTAGCTCAGCGCATGGAGACACTCTTTCTCAGGATTCGTTCAGTGATTGTGGTTTTCAAGGGGAATCGTTACAAATAACACTTTAAGAGTTGCTTGATTATTATATTTAATGTTTTAATAAATGATTTTTAAACTTTAAATTGTTAATGGTAGGACTTAATTCTACCCTAACCTTATAATTATTGAGTGAGTGTGGAAAGTAATGATTAAGACGCTCAAACGACCTATCGCTCTTATCTGGTCTGATTAAGAGATTTCTATCTCCCAAACCAGTGCTAAAGAACAGGTCTGCAATAATTTGCATGTCCAATACTACACACCACTTTCCATTCAACACTCCTATCCTATTTTAGAACTAATCGTATAGTTAAAATACAATGTGTGTTTTTCTTAGTGTCTTTTTAAAATTGTTTATTGTTTTATTAATTTGTTTAGCGCTTATGTCATTGATCAATGAATCTGTTTCTTACTGTTTGATGCGTTGACCGAAGGTAGGAATCTGTAGAGGTCCTCCTTTTGATGGTGTTGCACAGAAGAATGGATTGATCAATGCTGTTGAAGATGCCCTGGCAATTACAGTTGCTGTAGCCTTCTGTAGCACAGGTCCTTCACGGCTGATTGATTAATTAATTAACTAATTAATTAATTAACGGTTGTTTTATGCAGCTAGTGTTATTGAATGTTGTTAATTCATCTACACTGCGGACTACTTCTCGATTTAGAACTTAAATTTGCACTGTTGTGTAATTTAAAAATTTCTGTATGTGAATTATACACGTCTAGTGTGTTTCAGTACCGAACGAAGAGTGATTCTACCCCTCGCTTTTAGCTGGCATCTGTTTTAAATATGGGCTACTGATTGGTTGTACAAATAAATCATGCGTTTTTCCAGTTATGACAATCTCGAACAAGTCGGTCAAACACTTTGTGACAGGTTCCAAACGGCAGAGAAATTCTTGTCAAAATCGTACTTCCTGTATTTGCAAATCGATTGATTACAGGTATTTGCAAATGTGTTTCCGAAGATCTGACCACAGAATTTTGTTGCTTAGGTCTTTATCTGTGTGCGTGTGTGTGTGTGTGTGTGTGTGTGTGTGTGTGTGAAAACACCTTATTCCTACTTAGCATAATTCTCTCGTTATTCCTGTTGGTGTGCATCATCCGTATAACTTCTTTATTTGTTAATTATATTAACTGAGCTTGCGGCTACTTATAAAGCTTTTCTTGCTGAATACAATGCTGTTTTCAGAATTGCCGTATATTTATAACTTTTGAAGTTATCGCAGGTTGAACTGATAATATGCTTTGAGTAAAATAACATGTTTGAACTGGATTCTGAACCAGCGGTGACGTGGTTAGAGTGAGATGGCTGTGATTATACACTCTCTCTCTTTCTTACGGCGTTACACTCGTACCGTCTATAGCTTTCATATAACACTCAGATAGGACGCTATTATGAATCGTTATAATATATATATATATATATTACATTTAATATTTATAAATAAATTTACTTCAAGATATACCTTTTTTCCATATTAGGAACATGTTTCGGGTACTATCTTGTACCCATCCTCAGCCTTCCGGTTTTTTTGTCTGGTGAAGTACATATGTGTTGTTGGTTGGCTATTAACATTGTGGCTTCCTGTTGGCTTCTGGTATTTCAAATTGGTTTTATTGTGTGTGATTGTGGTGTATGTGTTAGTTAGGATGGGTACAAGATAGTACCCGAAACATGTTCCTAATAAGGAAAAAAGGTATATCTTGAAGTAAATTTATTTATAAATATTAAATGTATTGTATACATCAAGAAATGGACTGTAGCAGAAAGTGATTGAATATATATATATATTACTATAATACTTATAACTAATTTACCTCAAGATATATTTTTTTTCCTTTAGGAACATGTTTCGGGAGATCCTGTTCTCCCATCTTCAGCCTTCGCCATCTTGCTTCTGGTGCAGTATTTGTGTGTTGGCTTCTGGATGTTCCTAAAGGAAAAAAAATATATCTTGAGGTAAATTAGTTATAAGTATTATAGTATTATATACATCAAGAAACGGACTGTAGCAGAAAGTGATTGAAATATATATATATATATATTGCGACAAAAAAAATGTTGGGCATAGTAATAATGGAACACATAAACAGTTATCTGGAGCAAGGTTGTATATTTTAAGACAAAATTCTTATATGCTTTGTAGTTCACAAAATATTTATTTTATTTCAAAATCGTCTCTGAATCAAATTGATCTGATTTTAAAAAGAAATGTCAAGTGGTTACTTGGATGTTGTTTTTGTGGGTTGGTTCGTCTTACTGCCAGTCCTGTGAATCGCCGCAATCTGCTCCTCCTTTCTGCAAACTCCCGCTTCGCTGGGGCTCCTCTTGTACGCGCGCACGCCGTCACACTGGTAATCAGTCTAATCTAATCTCAGGGCACAATTGGGTTGTAATTTAATCTCACTTATATTTGGTGCGTTAAGCATGCACCTTCCCGCGTCTTGAGGTGTCCTCGCAATCACATAGGAGTATCCCGGGTGGATACACCTTCCCTATGTGGAAATCTTGATTCATGTGATACTAGCACTGTTTAACGCTATTGAATAGCTTAATACTTTTTTATTAATGAGTTTGTACCAGTCAAGGTATCAGCAACGGGTAACTCGTCGCAAATTTGACCCTGATCACTCGTTCAAAAACACGTTTCTGCACGGGTAACTCGCACAGAGAGCACGTCTGAAAAATTCGAGCTGCAGGATAGAACTAACTTGATATTCGTCGGCGGAGACCCAATCTTAGTGGAAAATTGGGGCCACTGATTGGTCGAAACAGCTTATCATGCGATTGATGGTTATAACTGATAGATGATTACTTGAAACGATTTGCAGATTTATGCAGCAGTAGGTATAGATTTTATCTAAGACTTTTCTGCCTTCTAAAAGATATGGACTTTATAGAAACGGCTTTTTACTAATAAAATCCCAATTTACATACTACATAGCAAGCATCTGACACCCAGAAAATACAGTGCTATTTGAGATGCGTGCGCTGTCCAAATCTCAGTTCGGTACACTAATTTATACTAGAGCTCTTCATAAAAATACGACTGACACGCGCACTCGTGCACTCACACCTTTTACTCACACATGACATGATCACAAATACATTTGTGGGCGTTTTAATACATAATAGTCTTTTGCCCAATTCTTATATTAATACTTACGTCTAATTTACAGATTCGGACAAAAATCAAATATTAACATGTCTGTAACGTCATAACCTGTTATAACAGCATGTAGTCCTGGCTACATATTCCTTACTGCAATGTTCTATTGCAGGAATATCCCCTCCGCGGATAAAAAAAATTTTGTTTACACAAACAAAAAAATTTTTTTTTTAACTAAAAAAATAATACCAATTCCTTTTTAAACATATAATCAACTCAAAATAAACAAATAAATACTCCTTGCTAAAACAAAAACATTTTCTTCCAATAAATTTTGACATCTCTCAGTTCCAATATAAATAAACACAAGCATGAAGTTGATAATGTGTGATCAGGGTTAGAGAGATAAGCTAGTATGAACAGTTCATGACGTCATAATACCTACTGTCCAGTCGCACACTTCTCAACATATTTACCCACATGGCTAAAACAAACATGAATTTACACAATTTACTTACTTTAACAATTACATTATTGCACTCATACTTTAATATACCCAGATATACGTGAACGTTAATTTTTGACATAGTACTTGCGTAATGATGACGCATGGAATTTGCCAATAGTTTTGTTAGTATTTTGATTTGTAACAATGTAGGTTTGCTTTCCAACTTGTTCAGTTAACATAAACGGACCATTGTAAAGTCTATTGAACTTAGCCGTGGTATTATCAATACTGCTACTTACATTTAAAGCTTTTAGTAAAATTAATTCGCCTACTCTGAACGATTGCAGCTTATGATCAGCATTAAATTTTTCCGACCGCTGTTTGGCGAACTTCCTTATCCTCTCCTTTGCATCCAAATGCTTAAGTTCGCTTGACGTCGGCAAATTTTGAGTGGCTACCCTTTTTATATAATCACTCCAGGCACGCTTTGGATGGACATCTGACTGCAGTTCTGATGGCGTATATCCAGTCGTGGTATTGTAACACCCATTTATGGCGTTCTCGAAACACTCCAGGTACTCTGGCCACTTGCTTTGGTTATTGTTACAATAAGTCCTGAATAAACGACCAAGTTCTCTATTCACCCTCTCAGCGAGATTCCCTTGGGGTCTACGAATGGCTGTTAGAACTGCTTGAATGCCCCTCTTCTCTAATTTGGCTTTCCATTTTGTATTCTGGAATTGCGTACCCTGATCAGACAGGATCTTTTTTACATGACCATATTTTGGGATGTACTTTTCCAAAATTATCCTCAGTACCGCATCTGTTGTGGGTCTACCTACAGCATAAAGACTAACATTCTTAGTGAAGGCATCCGTACACACCACTAGATTTCTCATCCCCCTCGCCACACGTGGTAATGGTCCAAGGAAATCAATGCATAGTAATTCATTTTTTTCATGCATAACAATGTTTCCCATCTCCACGTACGTGTGTTGGTTAGGATGTTTGGCTGTCTGGCAGGTGTGGCAAGTATGAAGTACTGATTTAACTTTTCTGGCCATGTTCGTCCATATAAAATCTTCCCGCAGTGTCAGGTAGCATTTGTAAGCACCAGCATGAGCAAGGCTTTCATGGCATGCCCATGTTAGTTCCTCAATGAGATGGTCGGGAACCACAATTTTCCATTGTCCGTCAATCAGCTTGTACAAAATATTGTTAACAGTCTGGAACTTTGGACTTTCTGTAATCTGTATGTCGTTTATTATTTTCCTAATTTTGTCGTCACGTCGTTGTTCAACATTTACGTTTCTTAACTAATTTTTAATTTTATTCGGTAAAGCATACTTTACTGCCAAGATTTGTATTTCATTGTTATCTGCCGAATGAGTTTCCTGATGGACAGGTGGATAACGAATCAAAATATCCGCCAACTTGTTGTCACTAGCTTTGCAGTACTTAATGCTAAAATCATATTCCTGCATAGCCATTATCCATCGTGACATTCGGGCATTTGCAAGTTTACACTTTAATAAAAACGACAAAGCTTGGTTATCCGATAACATTTCAAAATGCTTACCTACTAAATAATACCTAAACTTACTAACACAGTATACTATAGCTAAAATTTCTTTTTGGCCGTAAAATAGTTTCGCTCAGCGCCTTTTAATGACCGATTTACATGGGCGATGACTTTAAGATCACCATTAGGTTAAGGAAATTGCTGTTGGATCGTTCGATGATGTTCTCGTCCAACATCTTATCGATTTCCTCATCCACCAATTTCTGATAGTGCAGAGGAATAGGATATGTCTTACGTACGAATTTATTTTCGTCCGTAACTTGGATGTCGTGCGTGTATACATGTGTAGTGGTGTCGGTGTTTTGAAATGTCTCTGTATGTCTCTTTATCAGCTGGTTTAATTTGTTCCGTTGACTTGCAGTTAATTGCTCTGTATTATTCATGTTATCTTTGTTATTGTTTACAACCACCTTCGCCACAGGCTTGGTTATGTGAACGTACCCCGCTTCAGATTGCTTATCAACGTCATTATTTCCTAAGCCTATCTTATATTGATGATTACTAACTGTACACGATAATTCATTTTTACTAAAATCAATGATGACATTTATTTTTTTTAAGGTGTCTGTTCCTATGATGACATCGTAAATTAAATCCTTAACAACTAAATACTGGTATTTCAAGCTCCATACCTTGCGATGAAATGGTTATGTACGCTTGCTTATTTACTTTTTGAACTTCGTTTATGGCTGTCTTAATAGTTGTATTAATAATTGGTAATATCGGTACTTTCTTAAACTCTACTATCTTCTTATTTATAAATTTTTCACTGATCAATGAGATTTGAGCACTGTCTATCAAAACATTTCCCTTACAGTTATTTATCCTAGCTTTTACTATATTACATATACTATCTAACTTATCAGTATCCCTAGGCCTATTAACTACATCGTCATTACTGTCACTTATAAGTTTGTAATGGTACTTTTCTTCTACCATACAATATATCAGAAGATTCCAGTAATATTATAATTATACTTACTGCTCACTGCTGCCAGAATTTTACCTGCCGTCATAATCCCACTAAACTTACCTTATTAAATTACCCAGGTCGCTACGATATTTTGAGGTTTAATATCGAAACCTTTACACTCTTGCCCTTATAAAAATTAACATAATCCCGCTATCTGACCACCCTTAAAACTCAGAAAATCCCATAGAACGTTAGACGAGGTTTTCAGCACAGAATAGGAAATGGTTATGGCGTAATTACTTACTCTAACACATGGTTATATATCAAACAAAATCTAAATTTATTTTAACCAAAACTGAATTTACGCATTAATAAAATAAACATTTCTAACCTATGACAAATTATTATGAACCAGTACGTAATTTAGAATTATATCTGTTTCCTTAGAGATCTCATTCATAAAATGTTTTAATTTAGAACTATTAACTTGTATTTAATCTTGGATTAGAATGGTGCTGGTTTTTGTTATATAAAAATTTTCAGTACATATTACCCATCCGCTGCGGGTTCCTGTGGTTAGTCGTACACTCGTGTCATTCTGCCGCACTCACGCAACTGTTTTTGTACTGAATTTAGTATGTCTTTTTAATGTTCACTCATTACTTTGGTTGATATGTTATGTACATTGTAATATACATTATTCTAGTCGTCCGACTTTCTTTCGCTCTTACACTGTCTATTACCACTGCTATTAAACGGTATTTTAATACTGCTACAATGTTCACACTTTACGGGATTTATAATGATTTCGGCCTATCTTGCACCCGAGGCCACCGTTTTACGTGTAGAACTAGCAGACTACCATCTGCTGCCACTGTCTGATGCAAACACTAGACTGACAAAGTTCTTACTGTTATTCACAACGACTGAGCTGGCAAACTGTTGCGTAATGCGTCTGGCTGGGCTGTCTAGACATCAACAGTCTACCATAACATTGTATGTTTTGCTGGTTACTAGGGGGTACCCCTTAGGTGAATACTGACAATTAAAACTGAATTGAATTACTCTTTCTAGCATACAAATCTGTACCGTTACAAGTTCATTGCGTACATCATTTGGGTATACACCAGATACACAGTAGGTTCTAATCATGTTATTATTTTTTATGTTTTCATTGAATTCCTGATTCTGACTGGTACTCTGTTTATTATTATTATTATTATTTTTATTTGTTTTGCACGGTCTCACACCGTGCAATCTTACACGTTTTTTGTACCGTTTTCATTATCTGTGTTATCTTTGGTTATAGCCGCGACCTTATGACTACATAATTTGGGTGAATTTTGTTCGCGATCTGGCTTTTTCTATTGCTTATTTCTATATTCATTTTGTTTTGGTGTATTATTGATGTTTACCTTTGTGTGTGTATTGTATGTTTCGGGATTCCCGTCTACATTCTCCCATTTTGTTATTAACAACAGCAGGTCTTCTAATGTTTTGATTCCTTGTGTAATTACAGCCACTTGTATTCCTCAGTTGAAATGATGTGTCAGTTTGCTGACAATTTCAGCTTCTGATAATACAGGCTCCAGGTGTTTCGCCTTGGCAACAAGCTGGATCGGGTACTTTTCCTTACTTCCCTTACCTGGAGTATACTTACCAAACTCCAGCTGTACGCGTACTTTCCGCTGGATTTCGTCGTTCCAATACCTTGCTTTAAAGTGGTTAACCAGATCTTCATATACCACAATTTTATCTTGGACGATCGAAAACCATTCAGCCGCTGTGCCCTTTAACTGACGCACCACCCAGTTTATTTTGTCAACATCGCTAAGGTTGTCAGCGATGTGCTCCATACTACGCTGGCATTGCGGAAGGAATTGTACGGGATTTTCATGTTCGAGGCCGTAAAATTTCATTGTATGTGTTGATGTTGTCATGTGCTTTGTATATATAAGTGACCTGGTTTGCGAGTGGATTAGTCTGTTGTATTTGTTTTACCTTTTGTTCTAAAATTTCTAATTTGTTTTCACAGGTGTTTATGGAATCATTTACCGCGGTCGTCTGCGCTTGCACATGTTCTTGTACTGCTAGCACACGTGTCTCACATTCCGTTATACGTGTGTTATTTAATTCTATTGCAGTCTCAAACTCCATGTGGATAGATTCAACTTTTTCTGTTATTTTGCTCTCGGCAGCTTCGACAATAGCTTTACTTTGTTTTGCTTGCTCGTGTATGGCAGCGAAGATTTTTTTATTTTGATTTTTAGCTTCGTCTCTTACAGACTTCAAGTTTTCGTTTAACATTTTATTATCTTCATGCACGGTTTTTAAATTTTCATGTAGCTGTTTATTGTCGTCTTGTAATGCTTTATTATTTTTATTGCTTTCATCACGTACAGATTGAATATTAGCTAAGTTTGCATTTAGTGTCGATTGTAAATCGGCTGATAGACCTTCCGCCATTTTGAACACGATAACAAAACACAACAAAGTTTATCTTAATGTCTTGACTTACGTACAGCACACATATTCTTATTGTTAACGTTTAATGTTCAACTATTCTAAAATATTATCGCAATGCACAGTAAACAGTCAGAAATCATATAAAACAATGTCTACATAAATCCTTAACCTATACATGCACAAATAATATAATTCACTCCAGATAACGCTCAATACTACATTATGATTCTAACCTAAACACAAGTCTTTCTGAGCATATGCAATATTTAAATGATACACACTCTGAAGACAATTTTAATATATCAAAACACTAAAAAAAAAATTTTGTTTTTAATACATACTATTTTGTCGTGCCATAAACGTTGGGTATTGCAATTTAATACTATGAACAGTTTATTTAATATGTTTCTTGCATTTTTTCGAGCCCCATCGTTGCAAGCGCCATTTACTATGCAACAAAACAAATGTTAGGCATAGTAATAATGGAACACATAAACAGTTACCGTTGGTCTCCAGATCACTGTATATGATTAAATAAATAATTACCTTATTTTATCCACTAAGTGATCTTCTTTTTCTTTTTAATTACTACATGTTTCAGGGCTTATATCCCCATCTTCAGGTAAAAGCAAATCTACCCTATTATTAGGGTTTCGTTAAAAATTCACAACGACACAAACACATAACACACTTAAATAAATTAACATTGAACATTAAATCTGTATCGGAACACGCTACAAACGAACCAGTGCACTGGCCGAAGTCCGACTTTCAACTCAGTTAGTTTGTAGCGTGTTCCGATACAGATTTAATGTTCAATGTTAATTTATTTAAGTGTGTTATGTGTTTGTGTCGTTGTGAATTTTTAACGAAACCCTAATAATAGGGTAGATTTGCTTTTACCTGAAGATGGGGATATAAGCCCTGAAACATGTAGTAATTAAAAAGAAAAAGAAGATCACTTAGTGGATAAAATAAGGTAATTATTTATTTAACATAAACAGTTATCTGGAGCAAGGTTGTATATTTTAAGACAAAATTCTTATATGCTTTGTAGTTCACAAAATATTTATTTTATTTCAAAATCATCTCTGATCAGATTGATCTGATTTTGAAAAGAAATTTCAAGTGGTTACTTGGATGTTGTTTTTGTGGGTTGGTTCGTCTTACTGCCAGTCCTGTGAATCGCCGCAATCTGCTCCTCCTTTCTGCAAACTCCCGCTTCGCTGGGGCTCCTCTTGTACGCGCGCACGCTGTCACACTGGTAATCAGTCTAATCTAATCTCAGGGCACAATTGGGTTGTAATTTAATCTCACTTATATTTGGTGCTTTAAGCATGCACCTTCCCGCGTCTTGAGGTGTCCTCGCGATCACATAGGAGTATCCCAGGTGGATACACCTTCCCTATGCGGAAATCTTGATTCACGCGATACTAGCACTGTTTAACGCTATTGAATAGCTTAATAATTTTTTATTAATGAGTTTGTACCAGTCAAGGTATCAGCAACGGGTAACTCGTCGCAAATTTGACCCTGATCACTCGTTCAAAAACACGTTTCTGCACGGGTAACTCGCACAGAGAGCACGTCTGAAAAATTCGAGCTGCAGGATAGAACTAACTTGATATTCGTCGGCGGAGACCCAATCTTAGTGGAAAATTGGGGCCGCTGATTGGTCGAAACAGCTTATCACGCGATTGATGGCTACAACTGATAGATGATTACTTGAAATGATTTGCAGATTTCTGCAGCAGCAGGTATAGATTTTATCTAAAACTTTTCTGCCTTCTAAAAGATAAGGACTTTATAGAAATGGCTTTTTACTAGTAAAATCCCAATTTACATACTACGTAGCAAGCATCTGACGCCCAGAAAATACAGCGCTATTTGCAATGCGTGCGCTGTCCAAATCTTAGTTCGGTACGCTAATTTATACTAGAGCTCTTCATAAAAATACGACTGGCACACACACTCGCGCACTCACACCTTTTACTCGCACATGACATGATCACAAATACATTTATGGGCGTTTTAATACATAATAGTCTTTTGCCCAATTCTCATATTAATACTTACACTAATTTACAGATTCGGACAAAAATCAAATATTAATATGTCTATAACGTCATAACCTGTTATAACAGCATGTAGTCCTAGCTACATATTCCTTACTGCAGTGTTCTATTGCAATATATATATATATATATATATATATATATATATATATATGTATATATATATATATTTCAATCACTTTCTGCTACAGTCCGTTTCTTGATGTATATAATACTATAATACCTATAACTAATTTACCTCAAGATATATTTTTTCCTTCAGGAACATGTTTCGGGAGATCCTGTTCTCCCATCTTCAGCCTTCGCCATCTTGCTTCTGGTGCAGTATTTGTGTGTTGGCTTCTGGATGTTATTAAGGTGGTTTGTTGGTCTTTGGTCCTTCAATGTTGCATTATTGTGTGTGGTTGTGGTATCTGTTTTTGTATTTTGTGTATTTTCGATGTTGAGTGCTTTGAATATTGTGTCATGTTTTGTATTGATTTGTATTTGTTCTGGTATTAATTTGTTTTGTGTTTTATGTTTGTAAATCTGTAAATTTTCCCAAATGTTCATTATGGTGCCTTTGTGTGGTATATGTTTTATTAGTGTTACATTTGTTATGTCTGGGAATTCATGTCCTGTGTTTATTGCATGTGTGGCTAAATTGGATTTATATATATTTGGTTTTTGTATGCATTTAGGTGTTCAAAATAACGTTTTTTCAGCTGTTTTTTTGTTTGTCCTATATAACATTTATTGCAATCTTGGCATTCAATTTTGTATATACCGTTGGTTGTTGTATTATCTTTGTTGTGTGAGCTATTTAGATTTTGTAATTTATTTTTATTAGTTTTGTATGCTATTTTTATATCTGTGTTTTTAAATAGTTTTGTTAGTTTTGTCATTTTATTATTTATATATGTGAATGTGGCCCATTTTGTTGTTGTTATTATTTATGTGTTGTTCAGTTTGATTAATTCTTAATTGTTCAGTTTTTATTTTGTATTTGATTTTATTTTCTATTTTGATCATAGTATTTTTATTGTATCCATTTGCATAACCAATTTGGTGTATTATATTTCTTTCTTTGTCAGTTTCTTGTTTGTTTAGGGGTATTTTGTACATTCTGTTAAATAACGAATAAAATGCTGCCATTTTATGTTGTGGTGGGTGGTCAGAAAGGTTAGGTATAATGATGTTAGTGGAAGTTGGTTTTCTATATATTGCATATTGTATGTGTTTGTTGTATCTTGTGATGGTTATGTCTAAATAGTTGATTTTGTTATGTTTTTCTTTTTCTTCTGTGAATTGTATTTTGGGATGTATGTTATTGATTTGTTTCAGTATGTTCTCTGGATTTGTGTTTTTGTTATTTGATACATATAGTCCATCATCTACATATCTTATCCATATGCCATCTGGGTCATGTGTTTTTATGATATTTTGTATTTTGGTGTCTATATGTTGTAGGAATATTTCTGCTATTATGCTTGATAATGGTGATCCCATTGCTAAACCTTCCTTCTGTTGATAAATTTTGCTATTAAATTCAACGTAATTTTGTTTTAGCATTAGTTGGAGACTATTTTTTATTTCGGTTATATATTGTTTGTTTTCATTTTGTTCTATAAGTTTGTTTATTATTATGTCAATTGTTTCTTCTACTGGGATATTAGTGTACATGTTTGTTATGTCATATGATGTGAAAAATGTATTTTCATTTATATTTATTATTTTTAGTTTGTCTATTAATTCGTATGTATTTTTTATACCACAACCACACACAATAATGCAACATTGAAGGACCAAAGACCAACAAACCACCTTAATAACATCCAGAAGCCAACACACAAATACTGCACCAGAAGCAAGATGGCGAAGGCTGAAGATGGGAGAACAGGATCTCCCGAAACATGTTCCTGAAAAAAAAAATATATCTTGAGGTAAATTAGTTATAGGTATTATAGTATTATATACATCAAGAAACGGACTGTAGCAGAAAGTGATTGAAATAATATAACCATACAAGGTAAATAAGCCTACAGTGAAAAAACGAAAAGTGAGGTTATAAAACAAAGCAAAAACAAAAGTGTATAGTGAAGAAAAAAAAATAGTGAAGTGAATAGCAAATAAGTGAAATCAACTACCAAATAACGGATAACAAATCATCTCTCACATAAATATACATTAACATGTACACAAACAACATAACCACAATTCCATATAACCACATTACCAAATTGTTAAACAAATTTCAAACACGAAAAAAACAACTAATGAACACAAACATAAACATATACTTCAATAGACAATGCCAAAAACATAAATTAACACCTAAATACATCAACATAAACACAAACAACAAAAATATGACTGCACAAAAAACTATAAAACAAGCACAAAGGCTATGGATACAAAACGAAATTAATCAATTATACAGTAAGAAAAATAGCATAACACTAGACATATACAAACTACACTTAGAGCTAACAAGTTTATTACATCCAATCACTTGGAATAATAAATACAATAACATAGAAAATAAAATAAGATTTGAGAAAAACAAAAAAACTTATACAATCAACAAAAAACTTAACACATTAAAACAACAAAACAAAAATCAAGAACAAAAAAACAAAAATAAACACACATTTTACCGTCGAACCATTAACCTCAGCAATACAGAATTTAACAAAAAAGAAACAGAACATTTAAACAATATGTCAAAAACTAACATAACCCAAAATGCAAACAAAAATCTAGAAAATTTAATAGTAGAAACAGAATTTGCCATTAACCTAATAAAAGACAATATACAAGAAGAAAAAAGAACAGAAGCAACACATTTAATTAAGAAAATAATCACTAGCGAAATGAAAAACAAAGATAAACAAAAGAAAAACAATAAAACAATAAAAGAAATTAAAAATAAAGTAAAGAACAATAATTTAATAATAACTAAAGCAGACAAAAGTCAAGCAACACTAATCATTGATAAAACAGACTACATCAAAAAAACCGAAAACTTCATCAACAATAATAAATGCGTACAACTAGATAAAAACCCAACAGAAAACTATCTTAAACAAACAATAAAACTAATAAAAACATTTTCAACAATAAAACATAGACATATATATAAACAATAATCCAGAACCACCTAAAATGAACAGCCTAATAAAAATACACAAATTAAACAACCCAATACGTCCATTAATCAATTTCAAAAAAGCTCCTACATACAAAATAGCAAGAATAATAGCACAAAAACTAAAAAATAACCATCTAACAAATAACCATCATAACATAAAAAATACATACGAATTAATAGACAAACTAAAAATAATAAATATAACAAAATAATACTAAAACAAAATTACTTTGAATTTAATAGCAAAATTTATCAACAGAAAGAAGGTTTAGCAATGGGATCACCATTATCAAGCATAATAGCAGAAATATTCCTACAACATATAGACACCAAAATACAAAATATCATAAAAACACATGACCCAGATGGCATATGGATAAGATATGTAGATGATGGACTATATGTATCAAATAACAAAAACACAAATGCAGAGAACATACTGAAACAAATCAATAACATACATCCCAAAATACAATTCACAGAAGAAAAAGAAAAACATAACAAAATCAACTATTTAGACATAACCATCACAAGATACAACAAACACATACAATATGCAATATATAGAAAACCAACTTCCACTAACATCATTATACCTAACCATTCTGACCACCCACCACAACATAAAATGGCAGCATTTTATTCGTTATTTAACAGAATGTACAAAATACCCCTAAACAAACAAGAAACTGACAAAGAAAGAAATATAATATACCAAATTGGTTATGCAAATGGATACAATAAAAATACTATGATAAAAATAGAAAATAAAATCAAATACAAAATAAAAACTGAACAATTAAGAATTAATCAAACTGAACAACACATAAATAATAACAACAACAAAAAATGGGCCACATTCACTTATATAAATAATAAAATGACAAAACTAACAAAACTATTTAAAAACACAGATATAAAAATAGCATACAAAACTAATAAAAATAAATTACAAAATCTAAATAGCTCACACAACAAAGATAATACAACAACCAACGGTATATACAAAATTGAATGCCAAGATTGCAATAAATGTTATATAGGACAAACAAAAAAACAGCTGAAAAAACGTTATTTTGAACACCTAAATGCATACAAAAAACCAAATATATATAAATCCAATTTAGCCACACATGCAATAAACACAGGACATGAATTCCCAGACATAACAAATGTAACACTAATAAAACATATACCACACAAAGGCACCATAATGAACATTTGGGAAAATTTACAGATTTACAAACATAAAACACAAAACAAATTAATACCAGAACAAATACAAATCAATACAAAACATGACACAATATTCAAAGCACTCAACATCGAAACTACACAAAATACAAAAACAGATACCACAACCACACACAATAATGCAACATTGAAGGACCAAAGACCAACAAACCACCTTAATAACATCCAGAAGCCAACACACAAATACTGCACCAGAAGCAAGATGGCGAAGGCTGAAGATGGGAGAACAGGATCTCCCGAAACATGTTCCTGAAGGAAAAAATATATCTTGAGGTAAATTAGTTATAGGTATTATAGTAATATATATATATATATATTACATTTAATATTTATAATTAAATTTACCTCAAGATGTTATTTTTATCCTTTATTGGAACATGTTTCTTATGTTATGAAAATGGATACAATAAAAATACTGTGATCAAAATAGAAAATAAAATCAAATATAAAATAAAAACTGAACAATTAAGAATAAATCAAACTGAACAACACAAAATAATAACAACAACAAAAAATGGGCCACATTCACATACATAAATAATAAAATGACAAAACTAACAAAACTATTTAAAAACACAGATATAAAAATAGCATACAAAACTAATAAAAATAAATTACAAAATCTAAATAGCTCACACAACATAGATAATACAACAACTAACGGCATATACAAAATTGAATGCCAAGATTGCAATAAATGTTACATAGGACAAACAAAAAAACAGCTGAAAAAACGTTATTTTGAACACCTAAATGCATACAAAAAACCAGAAATATATATACATCCAATTTAGCCACACATGCAATAAACACAGGACATGAATTCCCAGACATAACCAATGTAACACTAATAAAACATATACCACACAAAGGAACCATAATGAACATTTGGGAAAATTTACAGATATACAAACATAAAACAGAAAACAAACTAATACGTGAACAAATACAAATCAATACAAAACATGACACAATATTCAAAGCACTCGACATAGAAAATACATAAAAAACTAACACATACACCACAAACACACACAATAAAACCAATTTGAAATACCAGAAGCCAACAGGAAGCCACAATAATAATAGTCAACCAACAAAACATATGTACTTCACCAGACAAAAAAACCGGAAGGCTGAGGATGGGTACAAGATAGTACCCGAAACATGTTCCAATAAAGGATAAAAATAACATCTTGAGGTAAATTTAATTATAAATATTAAATGTATTATATATATCAAGAAACGGACTGTAGCAAAAAGTGACTAAATTAATATAACCATACAAGGTAAATAAGCCTACAGTGAAAAAAAAAAACGAAAAGTGAGGTTATAAAACAAATGCAAAAACAAAAGTGTATAGTGAAAGAAAAAAAGTGAAGTGAACATCAAAATAAGTGAATCAACTACCAAATAACGGAAAATATATATAAAACAAATTACCTCTCACATAAATATACATTAACATGTACACAAACAACATAACCACAATTCCATACAACCACATTACCAAATTATTAAACAAATTTCAAACACGAAAAAAACAACTAATGAACACAAAAATGAACATATACTTCAATAGACAATGCCAAAAACATAAATTAACACCTAAATACATCAACATAAATACAAACAACAAAAATATGACAGCACAAAAAACTATAAAACAAGCACAAGGGCTATGGATACAAAACGAAATCAATCAATTATACAGTAAGAAAAATAGCATAACACTAGACATATACAAACTACACTTAGAGCTAACAAGTTTATTACATCCAATCACTTGGAATAATAAATACAATAACATAGAAAATAAAATAAGTTTTGAAAAAACAAAAAAACTTATACAATCAACAAAAAACTTAACACATTAAAACAACAAAACAAAAATCAAGAACAAAAAAACAAAAATAAACACACATTTTACCCTCGAACCATTAACCTTAGCAATACAGAATTTAACAAAAAAGAAACAGAATATTTAAACAATATGTCAAAAACTAATATAACTCAAAATACAAACAAAAATCTAGAAAATTTAATAGTAGAAACAGAATTTGCCATTAACCTAATAAAAGACTAAAACAAGAAGAAAAAAGAACAGAAGCAACACATATAATTAAAAAAATAATCACTAGCGAAATGAAAAACAAAGATAAACAAAACAAAAACAATAAAACAATAAAAGAAATTAAAAATAAAGTAAAGAACAATAATTTAATAATAACTAAAGCAGACAAAAGTCAAGCAACAGTAATCATTGATAAAGCAAACTACATAAAAAAAACCGAAGACTTCATCAACAATAATAAATGCGTACAGTACAACTAAATGAAAACCCAACAGAAAACTATCTTAAACAAAACAATAAAACTAATAAAAACAACTAAAAACATATTCAACAATAAAAACACAGACATATATATAAATAATAATCCAGAACCACCTAAAATGAATAGCTTAATAAAAATACACAAATTAAACAACCCAATACGTCCATTAATCAATTTAAAAAAGCTCCTACATACAAAATAGCAAAAATAATAGCACAAAAATTAAAAAACAACCATCTAACAAATAACCATCATAACATAAAAAATACATACGAATTAATAGAGAAACTAAAAACAATAAATATAAATGAAAATACATTTTTCACATCATATGACAAAACAAACATGTAAACCAACTTCCCAGTAGAAGAAACAATTGACATAATAATAAACAAACTTAAAGAACAAAATGAAAACAAACAATATATAACCGAAATAAAAAATAGTCTCCAACTAATACTAAAACAAAATTACTTTGAATTTAATAACAAAATTTATCAACAGAAAGAAGGTTTAGCAATGGGATCACCATTATCAAGCATAATAGCAGAAATATTCCTACAACACATAGACACCAAAATACAAAATATCATAAAATCACATGACCCAAATGGCATATGGATAAGATATGTAGATGATGGGCTATATGTATCAAACAACAAAAACACAAATGCAGAGAACATGCTGAAACAAATCAATAACATACATCCCAAAATACAATTCACAGAAGAAAAAGAAAAACATAAGAAAATCAACTATTTAGACATAACCATCACAAGATATAACAACCATATACAATATGCAATATATAGAAAACCAACTTCCACTAACATCATTATACCTAACCATTCTGACCACCCACCACAACATAAAATGGCAGCATTTTATTCGCTATTTAACAGAATGTACAAAATTCCCCTAAACAAACAAGAAACTGACAAAGAAAGAAAGATAATATACCAAATTGGTTATGAAAATGGATACAATAAAAATACTGTGATCAAAATAGAAAATAAAATCAAATATAAAATAAAAACTGAAGCATTAAGAATTAATCAAACTGAACAACACAAAATAATAACAACAACAAAAAATGGGCCACATTCACATACATAAATAATAAAATGACAAAACTAACAAAACTATTTAAAAACACAGATATAAAAATAGCATACAAAACTAATAAAAATAAATTACAAAATCTAAATAGCTCACACAACAAAGATAATACAACAACTAACGGCATATACAAAATTGAATGCCAAGATTGCAATAAATGTTACATAGGACAAACAAAAAAACAGCTGAAAAAATGTTATTTTTAACACCTAAATGCATACAAAAAACCAGAAATATATAAATCCAATTTAGCCACACATGCAATAAACACAGGACATGAATTCCCAGACATAACCAATGTAACACTAATAAAACATATACCCACACAAAGGCACCATAATGAACATTTGGGAAAATTTACAAATATACAAACACAAAACAAACGAATACCTGAACAAATACAAATCAATACAAAACATGACACAATATTCAAAGCACTCAACATTGAAAATACACAAAAAACTAACACATACAATAATAGTCAACCAACAGCACATATGTACTTCACCAGACAAAAAAACCGGAAGGTTGAGGATGGGTACAAGATAGTACCCGAAACATGTTCCAAAAAAGGAAAAAATATCTTGAGGTAAATTTAATTATAAATATTAAATGTATTATATACATCAAGAAACGTACTGTAGCAGAAAGTGACTAAATATATATATATATATATATATATATATATATATATATATATTGCGACACACAAATTACTAAACTATTGGCGCATAGGATATGGTAGTATGTGTATCGTAAATTAAAAGTCTATATTGGAGGGTTTAAGATTATTTATTGCACAAGACATAAGTAATTGTTTATATGGTATATTTGATATGTACAGAATGTAGTGTTTGATATAGTCTTTCTTTTTTTTTTTTAAATGTTAAATACTGTTCATACACATGACGTGATACGTTACATAAAGAAGATTCCCACGATGATGGTGCTGAAGAGAAGGGCAGGTTTTTGCTGTGTAGTTGGGTCGTCAGGTATGGCTTATAAATGACAGATGTTCACCCTGAAACGCTTACAGCTGGGCTGGTGTCCTGTAACAGCTGGGCTGGTGTCCTGTAACCGCTGGGCTGGTGTCCTGTAATTCCCACGATGAATCTGACGCTTCACACACACAACGGTACTATGGATCTTACTACTCGTTAAATTAATATAGAGTTTATGACCAACACGTATCTCAGGTGACAGTGAGTGTAATCAATAACGGTATATTGAACTTGTACCACTCCGGATTCTTCAAGTGTTCACGCGAATAACAAGGACTACCGCGATCAGCAGCCCTCCCTATCTGGAAATCTTCCGCTAATACGGAAACTTCCTGATGAAACAACTTACTATTGCGTAACTATAAAATTCTACTGACACTGCAGAAAAATCTCACACAGTGATACAGTTACACTCACTTATTACACATGTAATACTTTAATAATAATGCCGTGTGTAAAGAGATAATATTCAACTGTTCTGCGTCTACACACGCGTTACTATCGCCGAATAGTCTTTAAAGATTCTTGCAAGCGACAGAATCTTGAACAAGAACTGCGTGACGTGATCGTGATAGATGGTAGAGAAGAACTCTCGTAATTATACACACACTGCTGTAATAATAACACTGTGTGTAGTTGTAAAACACGTATAACTCTGAGTCTTCCCGCGTTACTATCGTCGAATAGTCTTTACAAATTCTTGCAAGCGACAAAATCTTGAACAAGAATTGTACGTCCCATTCGCGGTAGCAGGCGGAGAAGAACTGCCTGTGTAACAACAGGCTTAAGAAAATTTCCAACCACCTTCCAGCATTCTATTGGTGGAAGGAAGTCACATGGTTACATACACCATGACATGCACTTTTCATGCTGTAAAGTGCATTTACTTTGTAAGAGCATGCATAGCGGTAATCAGAATACCCTTATCTCATGCATAACTGCATACTTTACTAATATCATATATGAACGTAAATAATAGTCAGAAATATACAGGGATTGTAGCGAATACATATGTCTATGTTCAGTTCAATGTCAAACACAATGATAATTTATTCACGCACAGCCCGGAAAACGTTTACCACTCGCGCACACGCGCACCATTCCACAAACACAGTACATGAATAACAATAAATAAATAATACACAGTTTTACTAAACTAAACCCTATCCTTACTAAACATAACTGATAACATAACCAAATTTAACCATCTACCAATATAAACATGAATGTCCATAGTCTGTGTATTGTATGAGCTTGCCCCGCTTATCATGATCCTGTGATTCGTTGCAATATATATGTATAAATGTAGATAGGCGTACATATAGGGCTGTGTTTCACCAGCATTGAACCATTTGTAGTACAATCGAAACAGGATTTATTTGGTTTTGCTTGAACATTTTTCATATGCAACTGGCCAAAGAGTGTCTCCATACCCTGTTTGGAATATATGTGCTGAACGTAGAACTCAAAATAAACCCCAACACCACATAGCAAGGAATAGAGGGACAGGTTGAACTGTGTCGCGATTATTTTCGTGCCTCCTCGTGGTTATAGGTTACATAAAAAAAAATACTGTTTAGTAACTCCCCAAAAGCCTAAAGCAAAGTAAAAAAATAAACAGTAGACTTCCAGGAAGCGTACAGTTGAAAAAAATCTGCATTATCGGTGCCACGGTTTTTTGCGGTTAGGCATTAAAGTTTTCAAAACCCTTTCTTAGCGAGCACCTAGAAGCCAAGAGGAACGTACGTGCCGAATTTCAAGTTTGTACGCTTTATAGTTATGGAGATTTCATGATGAGTGTGTGTATGAATAAGTGAGTGGTATTTCGCTTTTATATATATATAGATATAGATAGGCCTACATATAGGTGCTGCACGCCTCCTCGTGGTTATAGGTTAGATGAAAAACATACTATTTTAGTAAGTCCCCAAAAGCCTAAAGGAAAGTAAAAAAAAAAATAAACATTAGACTTCCAGGCAGCATTGAGTTGAAAAAAAGCTGCATTATCGGTGTTGTGGTTTTTAGCGGGTTTTCCTGTTTTTTCGCGGTTAGGCGTTAAAGTTTTCAAAACCCTTTCTTAGCGAGCACCTAGAAGCCAAGAGGAATATACGTGCCGAATTTCAAGTTTGTACTCTTTATAGTTATGGAGATTTCGTGATGAGTGAGTGTATGAATCAGTCAGTGGTATTTGGCTTTTATATGTATAAATGTACCCTTATAACAATATTTTAAATTCATTTTTAGATAATTGCAAAATGTTATTTTATTTCAGAAATAACACAAGTCCAATACATTTAAAATTAGAAAAAAATATTAATTTGGCCATGTCATGATGAGTATTAGTGCTAAAGTTTAAGTAATAATTTTTTTAAATGTTTTTTTCGTATTTGGAGTGTTAGTTATAAAGTCTTAGTTTCCCGAAAATTGTGCTAGTGGACTCACGTTGTTTCTAAAATAAACAATTGAATTTTACTCCCACTCTCTTTTGTATACATACATAACCATTGATAAATGATTAGGTACATGATCAAAATTAGTGTACCGTAAAACGGGGTGACTTGAGCCCAAAAAAAAAACAAAAAGTTTCGAATCGCCGTTTCTGACAAACTAAATGGCCTATCTAAGTTAAACATAATTAATGCGGTCCAAGTCGCTGTATGATAATTATATAATTTACCTTATAATTTCCGTCAAGTGACGTCTAGCGTAATTTGTGCTGGGTTACGCGTTTCAGGCCATATGACCCATCTTCAGACCTTCACTCCAAAGGAGCTCGTTATATAATAAAATCCATATTAAAACAAACACATAATAAACAAATACGTAAAATACAATGAATGAACATATTATAAGCGTACTATTAACCGACATGGTGCACCGCGTGTAGCATGTCAAGACTGTGTCGATGGGCACTGTTATCTAGTATTATCTTTAAGCGATTGCAGCGTGGTATCATACAGTGGGTTGGACCTGAAGTTCAGTTTATCATTGAGTATGTCGTCACATATATCGGGGTTATTATGACCTCTATATATCTCGAATTCTTCGAGTGCATCCATGTAACGGCCCTTACTACAATAATGTAGAGGTATAAGGTTAGTGTTGCAATTGGTATATGAATGATTGCTTGAAATTAGATGCCGTGTAAAATTAGATTTATATAAATATATATTGCACTTTCACTGTGAACTTACTTTTAGCTTTTGATTACCCAGACGTTTCGACATAGTATTCGTCTTTCTCAATGGGTTTTTAAATACTGAATGTCTGTACAGTAATGTGTGGTGGGGGTTGCTGGTGGGAGGGAATTGGCGCTGGGATTCAAAATTTGTGTAGGTATCAGTGTATCGAAAAGTATGTGTGAACTGTAATGTAATTGTTCGTTTAATATGTTGTTTGGTTGTAGTGTGTGATATCTGTAAATTTCAAATTGTTCTGCTGTGTTTAGTTTTCTACTTTTAGGTAAGTAGTGTAGTATTTCCATGTTGTGCTCTATGTTTGTGTAACTGTGGTTTTCGTTTTGTAAATGTGTGGCATATGTGGAATGTATGTAGTTTGTGGTGAGGGCTTTTAGATGTTCAGAATATCTAGAGGAAAAAGATCTTCCCGTCTGGCCGATGTAGAATTGGTGACAATCATTGCAGTTTAATTTATAAACCCCTGTTTTGCTGTATGTGTCAATGTCCTTGTTAGTATTATTTATGTGTTTCCTGATGGTGTTGTTGGTTCTGTAGGCTACTTTATAATTATGTTTCCTAAATGTGTTAGCAATTTCGTGTGTGTTGGAATTGTAGTATGTGAGTGTGATGTATTTACTGGGTTTTGTGCTGTTGGTTTTATGTGTTTTACTTTTTGTGTTTAGGATGCGTTTGTGTAGTTTGCTTATTAAATCGGGATTGTAATCATTTTTGATAGCTATATATTTGATGGTGTTGAGTTCTTCTTGGTAGTCATATAACGTCTCTTCGTTATAAAATCGGGAACCTGTTTAATTGGCTCAGGTCAATTAAACAGGCTGCCATATTCTTAACAAAATCAAGAATAACTGAAAATAAACAAAATTTATGTAGGATCTCGAGAATTAAGGAAAATTGGCAGGGGTGTGTAGACTTATTCACTCATCTTTGTTTGACCATGACATCTCTTTATTACTTACTGATATTAGCATCTTTACTTATGGTTATCAACATTTGTGTTTCAATAGTTTACAAAATGATTTTATGTTTTGTTCAATTACAAGGCCCCTCAAAATATAGATGTACATCTGTTTAACTTTTCCACGGATCCGGGACTTGAAAAGGTATATTAATAATGGTCACACATCATATATTATCTTGAAGTGGTGCCATTAGAAGAATGGACTTATTTCCCTTTTTAAACAATAAGGCTTTACAGTTTAGAGCTATAACTCTTTTACTAAGAATAAAAATACAATTACTGCCAGTAATTAAAATGTCGTAAGGGTGTTAATTTAATTGTCTTTTGTTGGATATAGTATTTAGTATTTCATAACCACGGAAGGCATGCCTCCGTGTCACCTGTGATATCCTCCAGCTCCTCATTATTCCAGTCCTCGGTCGCAGCATGTTTCATGTAGGTCAGGTATCTCTCGTTATCTTCGTATCCAGTGATGGTGTACTCCTGAAGTCTTTTAGATCATTGTGGGTCCTGGTTCTCTGCTTTTTGCTAACTGGTAGTAATAGCTCGTTGATTTGAATGATTAACACAAAAGTTTTATTCACCTGTATCCACTTCACATGATTGTTTATTTGTTGCACTTCACTTTATGGTCTTACCACAGTTTTAATTATATAATTTTTATATTTTAAGATTTTTGTAGAGATGTCATAGGCGCTCAACTTTCATTATTCTTTCTTACTCATTTAGTACATATTTATATGAATCGCGGTTCAACTATATTAACGCAACACATTGTTTAATAGTATAAAGAATGCCTCTATGTCTTAACTGACGGATTAATCACTTTAGGAAACAAACTATTTTTAACATTCCACATTACTGCTGTGCGCAGCTTACGGGTTGACCGCTCCATTTCAAGTGGGCATCGTTTAGGGGCAGATTTGTAACCTGGCGTAGCTTACTCTTCATCATAAAAGTAGTTCCACATTTATTTGATATTTACGGTACTACTGTTTTACATTATAATTATCCAAAGCTACGCTTTACTTCAGAATTAATTACAGTATACTACTATGTTGTTGTTTTATTATTTATTTAATTTCAAATTTACAAATATTTTTAGTTTAGTTTACGGGCCGGTATGCAAGTTGATTCCGGTATTCGCATGTCGATGCATGGTAAATTATTAAAGGGTTTCTTTACTTTACACTCGCATTCCTTTTTGTCTATATAATCTCTTTATTAAATATTATTTTAAGTTATTTAAGGGATTTAAAATTAGTTTAAATGTGCGATTAAAAATTTAATTTCTCTCCTTTTACATTTCCTATTTTAAAATTGTCACAGTCATGTGTGTTTAGGGGTATTGAAGTGAGCCTATGGAGCATGTAGTTGAAAGCTGCGTGTTTGTGTTGAGTTGGGTGGTTGGATGAGTTATGTATGACCATGTCTGATGTGGTAGGTTTTCTATATATTTTGTATGTGTGTGTGTTGTTTGTTTTGGTGATTGTAAGGTCCAAGAAGTTTATGCTATTGTTTTGTTCTAATTCAAGTGTGAATTTTAGTTTTTGGTGTATAGTGTTAATGTATTTGTGGAAATTTTCAATTTGTCTTTTGTTACCGTTGTAAAGGAGTTAACATTTTACTCCTTTACAACGGTAAACTCCTTTACAACGGTAACAAAAGACAAATTGAAAATTTCCACAAATACATTAGCACTATACACCAAAAACTAAAATTCACACTTGAATTAGAACAAAAAAATAGCATAAACTTCTTGGACCTTACAATCACCAAAACAAACAACACACAGACATACAAAATATATAGAGAACCTACCACATCAGACATGGTCATACATAACTCATCCAACCACCCAACTCAACACAAACACGCAGCTTTCAACTACATGCTCCATAGGCTCACTTCAATACCCCTAAACACACACGACTACCAAGAAGAACTCAACACCATCATATATATAGCTATCAAAAATGATTACAATCCCGATTTAATAAGCAAACTACACAAACGCATCCTAAACACAAAAAGTAAAACACATAAAACCAACAGCACAAAACCCAGTAAATACATCACACTCACATACTACAATTCCAACACACACGAAATTGCTAACACATTTAGGAAACATAATTATAAAGTAGTCTACAGAACCAACAACACCATCAGGAAACACATAAATAATACTAACAAGGACATTGACACATACAGCAAAACAGGGGTTTATAAATTAAACTGCAATGATTGTCACCAATTCTACATCGGCCAGACGGGAAGATCTTTTTCCTCTAGATATTCTGAATATCTAAAAGCCCTCACCACAAACTACATACATTCCACATATGCCACACATTTACAAAACGAAAACCACAGTTACACAATCATAGAGCACAACATGGAAATACTACACTACTTACCTAAAAGTAGAAAACTAAACACAGCAGAACAATTTGAAATTTACAGATATCACACACTACAACCAAACAACATATTAAACGAACAATTACATTACAGATCACACATACTTTTCGATACACTGATACCTACACAAATTTTGAATCCCAGCGCCAATTCCCTCCCACCAGCAACCCCCACCACACATACCCACATCCCATAACCGTTACTGTACAGACATTCAGTATTTAAAAACCCATTGAGAAAGACGAATACTACGTCGAAACGTCTGGGTAATCAAAACCTAAAAGTAAGTTCACAGTGAAAGTGCAATATATATTTATATAAATATTAATAAGTGAATGAAGAGGATGTATCAACAAGCTAATTAGATTTAATATTATCTAGGGAAAAATCACCCCCGTTAAAGTGGCTGTGTGGTGTGTGTTCACGGAATCGTTTAATAAAAGGTCTACCCGTTTGGCCGATATAAAAACGGTCATCATCATCGCATATAAGCTTATAAACACCGGTTTTGGATTCAGTGTTGGTCTGAACGACTGGACGAACCAAGTTCCGTAGACGGTTATTTGTTTTAAAGGTAACGGTATAACCTAATTTACTTAAGGTGGATGTTAGGATCTTAGGCATCAACTCGGTGTGTTGTTGAGATGAATTTGTTATTAGGTGTATTATCTTGTGTCTGTCTGGAACGACGGGCTTTGTGTTTTTTAAGGATGTTGTCAATCATTTGGCACTCATAGCCGTTGGCTATAGCTGTGTGTTTAATTATGTTGAGTTCACACTCGAAATCATCATTATTTAGGGGGATCATCAAAAGCCTGTGAATGAAACTGTTGTAGGCCGCTAATTTTTGAGAGAAATTTCTGTGAGTCTGCATGTATGGTCACGTCTGTGGTGGTAAGCTTTCTGTAAATTTTAAAATTTAATTTGTTAAGCCACCTACTGTCTACGAGACATATGAATAGACCCGCAATCCTGTCCACTGTGTAAAGAAAGTGAAGGTCACTGCTTGCAAAGTGAATAACAACTCTGTCTGAAATATATCAACCCGCAGCACAGTTACTCATACTTGTTTCTTTTATGCAGCATGTACGTGTTCCTGTAATGTGTATTGCCGTGAGTTGTAAATATTTTGTTATATATGTTTTCAATTGCTTCTTTTTTCGTACCGTGATCTTTTTTTTGTTAATCATGTGCGTGTGTATAAATAGTCTATAGCAACAATTCCATTTTTTTTATCTTAGACTGATTTTATCATGAGTGTTGAACGTAAACGAGGTGAAACAATTCGAAGCAAAGAAAGACAAGTGATTAGGAATGTTATAAAACAGTGTGACCGTGAGAAAGACGCAAAATCGTTAACAATCCCAATAAACAAAGCTACTAAAAGAGCTGCATTATACTGTAACGTGTCAGTTTGTACAATAAAAAATATAAGAAAAGAAGGAAAAGATCGTCCAAGTGAAACACTAGGAACACCTGGTAAGAAACGTTGTGCGGAGAAACGGACAGCTTCGGTCGATAACTTTGACCGTCATGTCATTTTGAATATAATACACGACTTTTATGTAAATAAAAAAACCGTACCAACTTGTAAAAAATTGCTCCCGATCTTAAAAGAACGGATTAACTTTCAGTGGAGTGAATGGACTTTAAGAAAAATTATGAAAGAGATGGGGTTTGTGTGGAAGAGGTGCATGTCCAAGAGAAAAATTCTCATTGAGAGGCCTGACATTATCAATTGGCGATGTAATTACCTGCAAAAATTAAAGAAATACAGGGAACAAGGAAGATGTATATTTTATTTAGACGAAACGTGGGTTGATGCCAATTTAACGTTTCACAAGTGCTGGCAACACCAAGAAGTTGACGGTACAATGACGACAATAAGTGCATCAAACCGTTTAATAGTAGCGCATTTAGGATCAGAAAACGGATTTTTAAATAATGCGGAATTAATTTTTAAGGCAGGTAATTCGACAGGTGACTATCATGGCCAAATGAATAGTACAAACTTTGAGAAGTGGGTCTGTGAAAAGGTCATTCCTAATCTCCCAGCGAATTCGGTTGTTATATTGGACAATGCACCGTATCATTGCCGGCAAGAAGATAAACCACCATCTCAGTACTCGTTGAAAAGTGACATGTTAACTTGGTTACGGAAGCAAGGCATTGAATGCGATGAATCTATGAGGAAATCTGATCTCCACGAAAAAATAGAAAAAGTGAGATCAAAAAATAAAATTTATGCGGTCGATACGTTACTTCAACTTAACGGCCATGAGGTGCTGAGAACTCCACCATACATGTGTGATCTGAGTGCTATAGACCTGGCGTGGTCAAAACTTAAATATTTTATAAGGTCACATAATACAGCTGGGGACTTTTCTTTAACGAGACTACAACAAATACTTTCTGAAGGATTAGCTGCTATAATACCAGAAGACTGGTCTAGTTACAGTAGGCATGTAATTAACATAGAAAGTGAATATTGGCAAAAGGATGGAATACTGGAAGACGCGATTGATCGTATCATTGTAAGTGTTGGGGGTTGTGATGAAGATGACACCGATCTGAGCAGTGATGGAAGTGACGAATCTGTCAGTGATAGTGATTTAGTGCGGCCACTGGAGTAAAATCATGAGTTCTTTTAAAGACAATTGAGTGAAAGTGTTTTTTTCTTAAGCTCTAAGTAAAAACTATACAATTATTCCCTTACACCTAGGCCTACTGGAACTATTTTATTTCGTGTAATAACACGCATATTCTTTCTTCTTTAATGGCGTTTCTTCGTAACAGGTTAGTAGAAATTTCTGTTCGTATTGTTTTACTTTTTAAGGCAGTAACAAATTTTGAGCCGTTTCATCAGTAAACGACTACATCGTTTAATGTTTCTTTTGTTAACATACACAATTCAATATAACCATTTCATTAGTAGCTTATAATCTTTGTGGTACTTTATGTTATAAAGTAAGAATATAATATAACCGTGACATAACCATTTCAATATAGTTATCTGGGCAAAGTACATAAGGTACAAAGATAGTAAAAAACAATGCAGACCACAGTCAAAAATTCTACAGCCAATATTCTCGGAACAGACAGTGCACATTACGTGTCACGTCACTCCCCTCTTTCACCCGCAAAAAGCGGGCTATTCTCATATCTCGTTACCAGTAGTGACAGTAAGATCGAGAAAGTTGAGTTCATTGTTGGTTTCAGTTTCCATATATTGTGAGTAACAGTATTCATATGGTTTTTAAGATTACTGATTTGGCGTAGGGTACCATTAAAAATCAGAAAAGTGTCATCAACATATCGGCCATAAAAGATAATATTATTGGCGAAGATGTTATTATTATGGATGTAGTTGTTTTCATAAAAATCAAGATATATATCAGCCAACAGGCCGGATAACGGTGAACCCATTATTGTTTTCTAAAAAACAACCATATTATCGTTAACAATATTGATTTCATAAACAGGGTCAACGACATAAAATTACAACCCAGTTACAAACTAGCCTCTTTTGACATCGTCAATTTATACACGAATATACCCGTGAACCAAACTTTGGATATTTTGAACGACAATCTCCACGACACTAACAAACTGGACACACAACTCATTAAAGAACTAATTACCATACTAAGGCTCATCCTTCAACAAAACTATTTTACTTTCAACGGGAATTACTATATTCAAACAGATGGCCTGGCTATGGGTTCATCGTTATCCGGCCTGTTGGCTGATATATATCTTGATTTTTATGAAAACAACTACATCCTTAATAATAACATCTTCGCCAATAATATTATCTTTTATGGCCGATATGTTGATGACACTTTTCTGATTTTTAATGGTACCCTACGCCAAATCAGTAATCTTAAAAACCATATGAATACTGTTACTCACAATATATGGAAACTGAAACCAACAATGAACTCAACTTTCTCGATCTTACTGTCACTAGGCGGCTTAACAACTTAAATTTTAAAATTTACAGAAAGCCTACCACCACAGACGTGACCATACATGCAGACCCACACCACCCTTTCTCTCAAAAATTAGCGGCCTACAACAGTTTCATTCACAGGCTTTTGATGATCCCCCTAAATAATGATGATTTCGAGTGTGAACTCAACATAATTAAACACATAGCTATAGCCAACGGCTATGAGTGCCAAATGATTGACAACATCCTTAAAAAACACAAAGCCCGTCGTTCCAGACAGACACAAGATAATACACCTAATAACAAATTCATCTCAACAACATACACCGAGTTGATGCCTAAGATCCTAACATCCACCTTAAGTAAATTAGGTTATACCGTTACCTTTAAAACAAATAACCATCTACGGAACTTGGTTCGTCCAGTCGTTCAGACCAACATTGAATCCAAAACCGGTGTTTATAAGCTTATATGTGACGATTGTGACCGTTTTTATATCGGCCAAATGGGTAGACCTTTTATCAAACGATTCCGTGAACACACACCACACAGCCACTTTAACGGGGGTGATTTTTCCCTAGATAATATTAAATCTAATTTTACACGGCATCTAATTTCAAGCAATCATTCATATACCAATTTCAACTCTAACCTTATACCTCTACATTATTGTAGTAAGGGCCGTTACATGGATGCACTTGAAGAATTCGAGATATATAGAGGTCATAATAACCCCGATATATGTGACAACATACTCAGTGATAAACTTAACTTCAGGTCCAACCCACTGTATGATACCGCGCTGCGATCGCTTAAAGATAATACTAGATAACAGTGCCCATCGACACAGTCTTGACATGCTACACGCGGTGCAATGTGTCGGTTAATAGTACGCTTATAATATGTTCATTCATTGTATTTTACGTATTTGTTTATTATGTGTTTGTTTTAATATGGATTTTATTATATAACGAGCTCCTTTGGAGTGAAGGTCTGAAGATGGGTCATATGGCCTGAAACGCGTAACCCAGCACAAATTACGCTAGATGTCACTTGACGGAAATTATAAGGTAAATTATATAATGGTCTATCTAAGGGTTTCATAGCTCAAATTAAAGGTTAACTGATTAGCTTTCACCACAACCAATTCCAATTATTTAACTGTCCATTCAGTTAAAAAAATAAATAAATAATGGTAAAATGTCGGAATCTAGATTTTGTAATGTAGAAAAAAATGATCTGTACCATGAGCATTTGCACTTCGAAGAAAATTAGCCCATTTTTCCTCATTTAGTTAGTTCTTTGGCAACACAAACATGTCCAAGCATGTTTGATTATGTACAGGATTGAGTGAGTTTGACCTGGGTTCATCTCACCCCTACCAAATTTTGCAGTTTTTGGGGTGACTTGAGCCCACCTTAAAACCTGTGTTTACGCGGTAACCTTTGTTTAATAGGTACCGTAATACGCTTTATATGTGATAAATTTCTATTGAATTAATTTTTTTCAGTTTGGCTTATGTGTTGTTGTTTTATTTTTTGTTTTTGGTAGTTAGGCTTACAAGGTTTTTTTTCAGGTCTAATTGTTAATTATTAAGCTTTCAAAATGCCAAGAAGGTATGAAAGACAAAAAGGTAGCCGCAAATATGCGGATTACACAGAGGAAAATTTGGATGAAGCAATACGAAAAATTAGAAGTGGGGAAATGTCAAATAGAAAAGCTGCAAAACATTATAAAATATCTATAAGTACCATCAAAAGAAGACTTAAGGGTGTGCACTTGAAGCGTCCTGGAGGTCAAACAATCCTTGACGAAGAAACAGAAAAAATGTTTGCTGACCATGTAGTGACATGTTCCTTATTTGGATATCCAATGACTGGATTTGACATACGAGTGCTTGTGAAGTCATATCTTGACAGGAATGGACTGACTATTAGCTCATTTAAAAACAATCTGCCCGGCAAAGAATGGTACAAAAGTTTTATGTCCAGACACCGAGACAACCGAAAGAATCTCATCTAATATTAAAAAGCAGAGGGCAAAAGTTTCAACTTACTCCATTAATGAATACTTCGACTATCTAGAACAGGAGATTGTAAATGTACCTCCCTCAAACATTTTCAACTTCGATGAGACCAATTTAACAGACGACCCTGGAAACCTAAAGATTGTTACCAAACGAGGAGTAAAATATCCCGAACGGATTTTAAACTCAACAAAATCTTCTACATCTATCATGATGTGTGGGAATGCAGAGGGGACAATGCTTCCTCGATATGTCGTCTACAAGTCCAAGGAACTGTGGACTACCTGGACTGAAGGTGGTCCTTCAGGATGTCGTTACAACCGAACTTCGTCAGGGTGGTTTGATAACATGACGTTCGATGATTGGTTCAACACTGTGGTGATACCACACTTGAAAAAGCTAAGCGGAACCAAAGTTGTCATCTGAGACAATTTGTCTAGCCACCTGAATTAAACATCATTGAACTGTGTCAGAAACATGACATAAAGTTTATATGTTTACCACCAAATTCCTCCTATATAAGTCAACCTCTTGACGTTGCATATTTTCGCTCCATGAAAGGAGCATGGAGGAGTATTTTAACAGACTACAAGGTTAAGACAAACAAGTCCCCTGTTCCAAAAAGTGATTTCCCCAAGCTTCTTAAACAGCTTGTAACTGAACTTCACCACGAAGGCAGTAACTCCTTAGTAAATGGTTTTCGGAAAACAGGCATTTACCCTGTAAACAGAAAGAAATTTTGGACAGACTTCCTACAAAGGATAGCTTGCCAAACAAAAAAAAGGCTCTCATGATGGCAAAGAACTTAAACAAAGAGTAAGTGATTCTGTACTTGAGTTTTTGCACAACAAACGTTATGGTGAAGGAAATGAGAAAGTAGGAAGGAAGAAAAAGGTACAGGTTAAGCCTGGAAAAAGTGTGAGCGCAGATGATTTCAAAGGTGAAAACAATAAAGTACCAGAAGCCCAACCTTCTACATCTACTGGTACTTTCACATCACCACCAATAAAGGCAACTGCAAAAAGAAAGAAAAAGGCAGTGAAAAGAGATTCAGACACCAGCAGCGAAAGTGAACCAGAGAGTGAATATTCAGTGTACAGTGAGTTCGAAGAAGAAGACTTTGACGATATTGATTTTCTAATAGAAAGGCAACAAGAAAAGGGAAATAGCAAGAAGATAGAAGTAAAAGGAAGTAGCAAGAAGCAAGAAGAAAAAGGAATTGTCAAGAAGAAAGAGAATCTTAAAAAAAAAAGATAGTACCGGTGCTTATGAAAAAGGCTCTTATGTCTTGGTAATGTATGAAGGAGAGTTTTTCCCGGGAGTGATAACAGATATAGGTACCGGTAATCCAGGAGAAGACTACAAAATCAGTACAATGACCATGAGTGGTCCCAGTAATTGGAAATGGCCAGATAAAATTGATGAATGCTGGTACAACAGAACAGAAATAAAAGAAAAAATTGCAGCCCCCACACGCATTACCACCAGAGGATCTTTTGCTGTTCCAGAGGTAGAAAAGTGGCGTTTCATGGACAAGGACATCAAGTTAAATGCTTGAAACAAGTGTACACAGTGTAAATAGTATGTAGTTGTAACAAAGGTGTTATTTTTTACATTTAGTTATTAATGACTATCACAGTGCAAGTGTCAAGCTTTGTAGTGTGGATTGCTACGAATTTGCAAGAACGTGATTTTGGCCATATTTCAGTTACACAGAAAAATTACTCTTTATTTAAAAAAAAATTGTTGATTGACTTTTTCTGATTAAGCATATTCAGATCTTCAATTTGTGGTAAGTTAAACTGTTTTAAGCCTTATTTTAAATTTTCTATGATTTTTTTACAGTTTTGAGGAAATTTTCATGTTTTGTTTTACATTTTCCTCTATAAAACCTAAAAAAAAACAGGAATTTTCAAGCTCAAAAACTACATAAATAGTCTGCAGTATATGAGAGTTCAAGTCACCCCATGGGTTAATACAATGGGTTTAGTGCATTAGAATAACATTGAAATATATGAGCTGGGTTCAAGTCACCCCGACCCACGAGGTGACTTGAGCCCACCCATAAAATATTTTTTTTTCTGATAGTTATATTGATTGGAAACAAATTATATTCCACACGTTTATAGAATGGACCAAGACTAAGTTCACTGTAAAAAAGTTATTTGAAAATAGTTGATAGTTTTACAGATATGAACATGCAAAGTTCAAAAGCGGGCTCAAGTCACCCCGTTTTACAGTACGTGTTATTTGGTATTTTATTTTAATTTAAATGTGCATTCTTATAAGAACTTTATTTGTATGTTTCCTACCAAATTTTTCGTGGCAATCTTATTTTTCTTCCGTATTTTTTTTAATTAATTGGCAACTATGAATTGAGTTGCATTTGATCGTATTATTTATTTATTTTATTGTTACAGTTGGAACTACAGGATATGCTTATGTATCAAATTTACCAACACCTCCTAAAAGATACCTCGCATATATTGCAACATTCAGTCGAATGGCTACAATCAGGCAGGTGTATGATTTCCTCTGTGATCGTTTGCATATTCGTCCTGAAGACATGAGATTATGGCACTACCGTGACGATGTAAGCATTTTACATACTATTAAGTAAGTAATGCTTAATGCTTACCATTAAGTTCTGTTGAAGCATTCTGGTGTTAACGACTTCTTTGAAAGATGGCTGTGATGTATTGTTCACATTAGAATCTAAATGATGGACTTTTGCCATCACAGAAAAGTTATAAAAAGTGACATTTTGGTCACCCAAACATTGGCAGCCATCTCCAGGTTAAATATACATAATACATATACAACTTATATATGTATTGCTAGGGCTAGTACTTAATACATATAAGTTATAAATAATACTCTATCAATGAGTCATGTAGAGCAAAAAAAAATAATAATAAAATGTTCATATAGCATATGATGAACAGACTATGTAATACAAATAAATAATTAAAAAGGACTGTGAGAAAAACACAAACATACACAGTGAGGTTTTTAAAGTTATGTAAAAATTACGTTCACGTCATGCAATGAAAACTTGCATGATTTAATAATACACTGCTCTGGCAAGACTCAAGCAAGTGGTGAGCTGTTATAAAAAGAATATTTAAACCATAAAGGCAGCCCACCTTAACGGAAATTCCCCACGCTTCGAAGCAGAATCAAACATTGGGAAGCAGGCCCCTGTAGGAAGAATGGATGTCAGGAATAACAGGGTTTACCTGCATCAGTGAAAAAAATAAGAATCTTGCAGTGCTCTGGGGACGAGTGTGGAAATCTGGTTCCTTAGATGGATCCTATGCAGCCATGTGGTTTTGGATCATTCCGAGCTACATGCTGCCCATTCGGTGTCCAAGTCTGAACTGAACTGAACTTGTATGTCACAGCACATGCACAAAGCACATTACAAAAAGCAGTCACTAGGGGGGTATGAGTCAATCCAGGTACATGCAAGTCAGTCTATGTACGTAAATATTTTGTTCAGTTATGTAGATATTTAATGCATGCTAAAATAATTAACACCACCCCCCATTGGTCAGAACCTCAGATGGCCAACCAACCATATGAACAATATATACTAGGTATACATATACACAGGACAACAAAGCAGTAAATTGAAAAGAATGTATTATAACCTGAGATCCAAAAAGAAACATAAAGCTATACCTCCTCGATGGTCAGAACACATGAACGTCGTCCCCCTTAAGTGACATGATCTCATATTAACAGTTCCCATATAAAAAAGTGGAAAAGAAAGGGGTGATTGGTCTGAAGATAACAATCCCCAACTAAAGATGCAATGGACAGGGCTTTCTGAGAACACACAGCAAAAACTCCTACTGGCCTGACATGGAGGCATATCATCATTGTTTTGGCCCTGACAACTGATCAACTCCAACTCATTGACAAAAGGTAGAAACTGTGGGATTCCCGGGTGAGTGGTAACACCAGCCACAATATACCGAAGTTTAGTTAAAGCCAACAACAAGTCTGACACACTGGCATATATAATTAAAGGCTAACCACCAGAGTGCAAGTGATGACAGTATACTCCCAGAACAGGACTTGAGACCTTTTATAAATAAATCAAATGCCCCCACCAAACAAGGCCAGGAGGAAATGTCTGCACAAAAGACAGGCAAGACTTCAGTCATACAGAACTGATTAGCAGTTCGAACACGAGGTCACTATAATTGCCCAGCAGAAAGATGACAGTTCATTGTGACTTTTCAATTTATTATTTCAAGTGGACTGATCTTCAAAAAGGAACGGAGAACCGGACCACCACAAACGATGATCAAAAAACAACTAAAGATACAAAACCACAAGAAGCACAGTCAGCAGGATTCAAGGGAGAGGGAGTATAATGTCAAGATGACAGATTCGTCCAAAGACAAATTGGACTAGACAACAAAAATGGTCGGAAAAGCTGCACATAATGGTGTACAAATTGTGACAGTACGAAAATCCTGATGTCGGAATTATGCTATGAGTGGTAGCAAATTATTGTATTTTATTGTTTTACACACACATACATGGGTAGGACTATTTCCTAAAGAGACCTATTTCCTAGGACCATTTGTAAAGAGACAACGACGCAGATTTCAGCAGAGCAAAACGATTCCAAGGTCAGGAGCGGACGTGTGAAGCCGAGCATACACAATGGCGTTATAAGTGGAAACAGACTTTCAGTATCCATTCTCATTGGTCCATAAGGCAGGACGTCATTAAAATATAAAGATGACCTAACAACAATGACATGACAACAGGGCGTGAGCCAAATTGAAACAAAAGACAATGACGTGGATGCGCTAACACATGCAAAATATGTGCTTTGCATCCGCCCAGTCAACTACAAGTCGTCATGAAGTAAACATGTATTAAAGTGTACTGGTGCCAGATAGGCCAGAAATAGTGTTTGTCAGTAGTTAAAAATGTAAAAGTCAGCAAAATATAACTCAACTAATTAACAGTCTAACAATGTAGAATCATTGCCAACAAGACAGACAATCAGAATCAAAATACACCGAACATCGGGCGAGCCATGGGCAACATCTGAACCACACGGAAACCTCAGCATTTCAGGAAAGTGCAACATTTAAATAATACCTTTTTCTTTACAAAGTAATCGAGCTCAAGATAATATGAACAGCAAAATTTAGTAAATCAAAATTGTTAAAGATGTAATGAGAGAGAGAGAGAGTGATAGAAATTGTGAGAAAACAGGCCGGCCGCTTTCTTTTAGCATAGGCGTTGTTTTGTGTTCAATAACCCGATTCAATGATAATATTAGAAAAAATTAAATACTGCAGTATAAAATGTTTTTTTTTTTTTTGATGTAGTAGAAGTAAAGAGAGAATTATTATGGGAAACGTAAGATATTAATAAGGAGCGGAATTTAACTGGCCGCCATGTTGTAGGTGCAGTATAAGCCGCCATTTGTATTTTAAATATTAACTATGCAAAGGAAGTAACAATTAAACAAAGTTTTTACACCTTTCAATGGTAATCAGTCTTATTATTTCGTACAACCCCAATGTTTCTGCACTTTCACTTAAAGAACTTTGGACCCTGGGTATAAAACAGATATGTGTGGGTAGCATGCGTCTACGGAAGTGTGATCAACACGTGGTAAGTACCATAAGTACATATTGTTTTACATATTTGTGTATTTATATATGTGTAACAAATAGAGAGTTAGTTAACAAAATAACAAATGGTGCACACAGATAGGGATAAATAAATTTAGTCTTAAAAGGTACCACTTTGGTCTCAACTGCCAGCAGACAAGAATGGCAAATGGCCCTTTGGTCAAACATCAAATACAAATGAACTGCATAGTCCTGATGAGAAGCATCCGCAAGACCAGGAAGGACATACTCATCCGACAAAAGCGAGCACTGCATTCCCCACATGAGCCGGTTTGGAGACCCTTTATCATTGCAGTGCCACTGCTCACCCATTTCCTCATAACAAAACCTGCAGATGAGATATCCTGCAGTTAGTCATGTAGAACCAAGGCGAGGATACTGGAATTTGAAGTCGAACGTTAGGACCAGTCAGAATAAATCCTTCCAAGACACACCACTGGTAGTCAATAGGCTGCTATCAAAGGCAACTTGAAAATTCTCTGGACCACCTTTCTTATTAAAAGCACCATGGGGAATCACCCTAGAAAAATATCAGGACAGTAATGGGCACCATTTTCCCCTTGTACAAATCATTAATTTTATGGTCCCAGGCAAATCTTCATTTACTCACTATGGAGATGAAAAAGAGAACTGTTACACAAGTCTCCAAGAGCCACTGGATGCATGGGCCTATGCAGGTATCTAACAATATCCTGCCCCAAAGATAATAGAGAAGTAGGTTGATTGTCAGAATCCCCAGTTATAACTTGATCTGGATGTTTCAGAGCTGGAAGAATCAACCCTTCAGCCTCCCAGAACCTTTTGCATGACATTAAAGAATCGTCTTGTGGAGAAGTCAGTGTTGCAGTCAGTGCCACACAGGTAGCCACTGGAACATGGTGGTATACTGCATGGTGATGATAGCCATAAACTGCATCAGGAGTCATTAATTTGAGTGGACAAGACAAAGAGTATTAACAAAACCAGATTTGGTCCCAATAGTGGTTGGAAGGCCAGCACCACAGGAACCTCCTGCCCTGTAAGAACAGTGGACACCACATCCACTCCCAACAAAACATTCACCGCAGCATGAGTGTCAAAGGTAGGATTGGCTAACACAAACTTCCTATAGCCTCCCTAACAGCAGGCGACACCACAAATTGAGGAGTATTGTGAACACGTTGAAGCCATCACGGTTGACTTCCTGGCAGATGGCTAGATGACACAAGATTTTTGACAAGAACACAGTTTGACAACATTTTTGACTGACGAAGACAGTGGACTGATCGTGACGGCAAAAGAAGAAGGTTGCCGCCCGGATTGGCAAGATTGGCGTGTTTTGAAGTGCTGAAGAGCTACTTGACACAGTGAGAATCTCTAACCTTTGAGAACAGATTGCTGGAAAGGTCTTGGGAAAGTGCAGATGGATGAGACATACTCATGCAGCTGATAGTTCCCTAAAGTAAAATGCACTCTGTTTTGAAGGAGATGCATGACGGAGCATCTGGAGGTCATCTTGGCATTAATAAAACAATTGACAAAATATGGAAACAATTCTATTGGCTTCACCTTCGCCGTGACGTAGAGCAATGGTGTCAGACATGTGAAGTATGTCCCACAAGCAAGGGCACACAAAGTAGAAGAAGGGGTAAATGAGACAGTGTAATATTGGACTGCCATTCAAGAGAATTGCCATAGACATTGCTGGACCTTTCCCAGTTACTGACAATGGAAACCAGTACATCATGGTTATAGGGGACTGTTTTACTAATTGGGTGGAAGCTTTTGCAATTCAAATCAGGAGGCAAAGGCGTTAGTTAACAACTTCTGTTGCCATTGTGGAGTCCCTATGGAAATCCATTCAGATCAAGGGAGGAATTTCGAGTCAGGAGTGTTTAAAGAATTATTCCATCTACTCGGAATTCAAAAGAGCAGGACAATGCCTCTCCATCCGCAGTCTGATGGAATGGTTGGGAGGTTCATTAGGACACTCAAGAGTAATATCTCTCGAAGGTTGTTGACGAGAACCCAACAGACTAGGACCAGCGTATACCACTAGGTCATCAGTACATGACACAACCGGCATGACTCCAGCAAAATTGGTGTTTGGGGAGGAGATTCGTCTTCCTGGGAACTTGATGTTTGGATCACCTGAGATTCAGTTCCAAGAGCCACAAACTATTCCTCGCAATTAGAAAAACTACTGTGAGAAATGAATCACTTGAGAAGAGGATGGCTCAATGTAGCTAGTGACAAAATGAATACTCGATATGACATTCACAGCAATAGTGTGGTTTCGAAGAAGGAGATCAGGTTTGGTTGTACAACCCAAAGTGCCGTTGTGTCGATCACCTAAATTTCAAACTAACCGGGAAGGACAGCAGAAATTCAAGGTTGTCCACCTAGATCGCCTAGCCAAGTATTACTTCAGAGACAGTTCACCAGTTTGGGACAAACAGGCTTAAGCACGGGCCAGTGCTACGACAATTATAACTATTATGTTATGCTCTCAAAAAGTCAGCAGCTGCAGTTACATAATAGTTCTACATTTTTCTCGGCAAGCTGAGCAGGTGCAGTGTCTCTGTAGCCACTCAAGTAGCTTTGAGACTGTTCACGAGCACTCTTAGCTACACAAATTATGCCAGCATACTGCCAAAAGAATGGAAAATTTTTCTGGAACACCTGTAGGACCTATATAAACAACAGTGTCCTGTTTTAGTAGTTAGTTACACCTAACGAGATCAAGTGATTGTCTAAAATGATTACTGGAGGCATGGAGGTTCTATCATCACTGCAGAACTCTTAATAGTTGACATTATTATTGCATGTGGACAAATTTAACTTGAATTATTGTAGGAGAGTACCTTGTTGTTTTCACAGTATTCTTTGTGACTAATTAAAGCTGGTAACTATTGACTTCAGTGGTATGTTTATTTTGTTTCCGCTATACCATACGACAATCCATGACACCGTCGTAACAATATAATAATAGAGAGCACCACGCAAAAGTCAAAAGACAGAAAATCCCACATAAGAGCAGATTTGCAAATAGCAAAGTCAATATTAAGATTACAAAATAACCAACTTTCATAGAGGATATGTTGGCAAAAAATAGAAACTTAAACACATGAACCAAGCATAACACCGAACCTAGCTTGTAATAATGGTAAATAAGAAAAAAATGTAAGACACCATATAAAGGATGCTGATTTATATAAATTAACATTTAGTATGTACCAGTGCACCCAAATATTGTGATAACTCACCATTTAACACTGGCTTAACACCACATAAAATGTGTCAATAATGGTAATCTTTGCCGATTGTAACCTGCATGAGATAACATCTGCCATGTGGCAGAAAAATTACTGTACAGGTTTTGAAATCTCACAAGCATGACAACATGTTGGGTTACACCACAAGAAAACCAGGATAAGAAAGGAAAATACAAATGAGAACAAATTTTTAACCCACCAGGATTATCACATGGATCTACGAAAACTTATTGTAAAGTACATGTTGCAAACTTAACAGCCTAGGGTAATCAACGTCAGAACAAACACACCCCATAAAGGCCATAAAAAACCTTATTCAGAAACAAGTAAAGCCAATAAAAAGTAATTAAGTTCGGGTATAATGAAAACACGATCTTACATGAATCAGACTTAACCTATCATATCATACATTATACGTAAATCCTCTGTGATAAGAACTGTGTGACTTTTTAAAGTTACATAAAAATTACATTTACGTCATTTAATGAAAAGAAGAATCTAGCAATGATCTGGGGCAAATGTGGAAACCTGGTTCCTTAAACAGAATCTATGTGGCATGTGGTATTGAGTCATTCCCAGCGACATGCTGCCTGTTCGGTGTCCGAGTCTGAACTGCCCTCTAGAGTTGTATGTGACAGCACATGCACAGAGCGCATTACAAAAAGCAGTCGCTAGGGGGTGCGAGTCAATCCAGGTATATGCATGTAAATATTTCGTTCAAGTATATACGAGGGCGATTTGAAAAGTTCGTGGCCTACCATGGAAACGAATGTGTGGCGTTTCTGTTTTTTACCCCATCATGGCGCCACGTTCGCCCCACGAACAGCAGTGAAGCATCAAGTCATTACCCCGTCACTTACCCCATTGAGGAAGTCCGATTCTTCTAGGTCCTCAACCGTTTACTGCTGCTTTCAGCTCGTCATCTGAGGAAAATCGCTTTGCCCCAAAAAATTATTAATTGAGGTTTGGGAATAGATGAAAGTTAGATGGCGCTAGCTAAATCAGGCGAATAAGGCGGATGGGGCAACAGATTGTACTTCAATTCGGCGATTTTTGCCATAGACACAACGAATATGAGGGTGTGCATTATCCTGATGGAAAATGATCTTCATTGCTAAACCTGGTCTTTATTCTATAATTTTTACATTTAATTGGCCCAAAAGGTTAGCGTAATACTCTCCATTTATCGTTTGACCCTTTTCATGGCAATCTAGTAACAATATCCCCTTAGCATCCCGCTAAAATGCATCCATACACTTTCCAGCCGATAAAATTGATTTTACCATTTTTGGAGGTCGCGAATCATTGTTTTGACTGTTGTTTTTTTTCTAGAGTGAAGTAATGGACCCAAGTTTTATCAGTTGTTACAAATCTACAAATAAAATCTTTCATATTTTTCTGAAAACGATCCAAACATTCCTGAGAGGCTTGCATTCACATGCGTTTTTGGTCACTTGTCAACGAATGTGGCACCCATCTTGCAGACAGCTTTTTCATACCTAATTCCTCAGTAAGAATGTGATGTACCCTTTCATCTGAGATGCCCACAGGGTTTACTTTCAGACATCTTCAAACAGCAATCTTCCAAAACAATATCGTGCACTTTATTGATGATTTCTGTTACAGTGGCACTTTTCGGACGCCCAGTACGCGGGTCATCTTCCAAACTTGCACGGCCACATTTAAATTCAGTACCCCATTTTCTCACTGTAGTAAAAGAAGGTCCAGCATCACCCAACACATTCTTCATCTTATTAAAAATTTCTGTTGGCGTTAAACCTTTCTTTAAAAAAAATCTGATCACTGCACGATGTCCAATTTTCTCCATTTTCAACGTTGCTGTGAGATAACTTTATTCATACAGCTGTTCGTGGGGCACCGCAATGCGGTAAAAAACAGAAACGCTACACATTCATTTATATGGTAGGCCGCGAACTTTTCAAATCACTCGCAAATACTTTGCATGCTAAAACAATACTGAACACACAAAACAACACGAGACACAATGGACTCAAACCTTTGCACACGGTTGTTGACTTTGGTGATGTGCAAGGGTTTGTGAGCATTGTGTCTTGTATTGCTTTGTGTATGTGTTGTATGATTTTTGTAGAACAATGCAGAACAAGAGGTTACATTGTTCTATGTGTGTGTGTGTGTGTGTGTGTGAAAGAATAACACAGTAGATACAACCTTTCTTTGCATATAAATATAGTAAGTAGTATAATTTTCCACGTACTTTTCAGGCCAACATGGTGATTATTGAAGATGAAGAAGCAACATTAGAGGAGCTTGGAGTATGTGATGATGACCAAGTCTTGATTGAAGTAAGGAACAAGGATTTGACATGGCCAGAAGAGATAGGATCATTAGCAATTCCTCCCAATGACCGTTTCAAACAATGTGCGTTTGTAACTAGCTACACAATTAGCAGTTTATTTGGTAGTGATAATACTTTAATTTTTTAATTAATAAAGTTTTGTTAGTGGTTATAATCAGAAACAAAAATTATCCTGTTGCACACCACTATGTAAAAATCCTGTTTAGCACTGTCAAGTTTCACAGTTATCATCAGATACGAATTTTTTATATAATGATATGCAACAGTGTAATTTCTGTCTTTAATTTTTAGGTAGTCCTAAACTATATGCAGATTTGAAGTAGGTTACATTTTCTTATGAAATGAGCGATGCAATGAGGACAAATAGAAAAAAATATTTCATGAGAGCCAAATAATACCTTTAATAAGGCGTGGTTTAGCTAAACAAAATATTGCTCTGAATTTGTTTCTCTTAGTAATTTCATAATTACTGAGAGTGATTTAGAAGGGAACAGTGTTTCAGTATATTAAGTATATTACTAAGAGGTCATGATGAATGTCAGCCAATTATTCTTTGCAGTCAGTACACTCACCAGCTTACATGGTATAGTGTTGTGTTTCATTAATTATAGCATGTCTTGTCTGTCTTTGTTATTAGAAATGTTTCTGTTAATTCCCTGGTAAAAATTGGCTGTGTATCAATACTCTGGTAGTTTTGATTTTTCCTTATATGTATTAATTTTACTCTGGAAACAAAAAATTACAAAATTTTTAAACAGTAATATTTTGTCTTGTATTTCATTTATATAATTGTGTTCAATGTATCAGTTAAAAGTAGTGGAACGGGTCTTTGTACACATTTAAAAATAATCTGTTAGTTCCCAGAGCTCTTGGAGGAATTTGCCCTATTAAAACATGTGGAGGGGATGTTGCCCTCCTAAGCCAAAAAGGTATATCTCAGTTGTCTGTTTCAGATATTTTGTCTTTCTTTTTTAATATCTGCAGTCAGTTACTATTATTTCAAAACAAAATAATAGTGCCTATCAGCAAAAGAGTAGTATTTTCATAGTAATAAGAGAGGCTGATTCCCCAAACAGAAAAAGTATCAGAAAAAACTGAAGTTTGCCTTTTTGGCTTTGGAGAGCTGACGTGGAAAGTATGAAGAAATCCAATGTAGTAAAAGTTAAGTTTGAATTTAATCTTCATGTTTTTTCCAAGAAAATTTATATTTTGGAAATGACATATATCATAAATTAACAAAACCTCACCGTTTCAGAAACAGTAAATAAAATAAAAAGATGTGTTAAGCTTCACACATATTCTGCAGTGTTTGATGGCTGTTTGTTTTTTATAGTTATTTTTGACAGTTTATTATTTTCCAATATCAAGACAATATTTATTTGTTTTTCACTGTTTTATTGTTAGCATGCATGCTGTCTTTCCAGCATCTTTACATGCTCCATCTTCCTGAATGATCTTTAGTGATAGTATAGTTTTTGTGATTGTAGGTCAGCATACAATAGTGTCACTAGAGAGGATGTACACAAAAGCATGAGTAAATAGGAATATTGATACACTAATCAATTTATCAAGGACTGTTCAGAAGGAATACTCAACATTCAAGTAACATCTTGTATGAGCACAAAATTCTACATTAGAATTTAATATATATACAAAACCAACAAAATATGAACTAGAAACTCATAAAATGATTTCACTTGTAAACTCCACTTACATGATATTTTCTAATTGCCTGAACATCATCAAATCTTCGATGGGTTGGTCATGTCCAAAAGATTCGGAAAGCAAAATTCTAAAGAGGACCATAAAACATGAAATTTTCAAACTTGATTTGAGAGCAAATCACATATAGGGTGAGTGAATGTCAAAACTAATGATGTGTTGAAATTGCAATGAGAGACATGAACTTAATAAAGGCAACAGTAAGAGGCAGTTGTGGAAAGAAGGAAAAGAGAATTATGAACATGATTGAGACTGTCAGTAAACTTATGAATTTTTCCTAAGACTTTAATTTAATTCTGTAACCCTTTAACTTACATACTTTATGTAATTTCAAATTGTTGTCATTCCAGGTTGAGTTTCTGTATAGATAGTTTAAAGTAATGGTTTATTCTAACATGAAGAGTGTGAAAATGTGTTATTGTGTCGTGAAAGAAATATTTTACCATAACAAAGGTCTGTGAACTGGACACTCTTATTGACCAGTACACCCTTTGTATTGATACTAATATATAAGAGTAAAAATACATTTTAAAGGAGGTTGATTAAAATACTCTGTAAAATTGTAAAACTTATAATTTGCTTCAAGTGAAAATTTTATTTTTCATATGGCAATAGTCATTTTGTGTAATATACGACCATGCCATGTGTTGTTGGGGTAACACTACATGGGGTAACATATTTTCACAAGTGTTTGTTAGATTATACTGATGACTTGATCTTAGTTGTGCATACTTTTGCTGTGAAATTAGTGAGTTTATAATACAGAGATGGTCCGTCATAGATATTTTACCTGACTGGATAAAATAATTCTGCAAGTATACCATGGTAGTAAAAGTTTTGTTGGCATTACACAACCAGTGACTCAATGACTTTATTCTCCTTTGATGGTGATTAGTAGAAGGACAACTCTGCTGTCATACATGACCTTTTATTCAACAGTGTGCATTATGTACAGTATTGTTGCAGTTGTGTGCACATGACACATATACCATACATACGTACCTTCTGTATAGACCTGATTAGATGAACATTGTTAGAAATGTGAAAGTATAGCTTTAAATATGTATATCTGAATCTGGAAACGTTGCATTTTTAATGCCCATTTGTTACTGCAGGTAACATTTCGTACTGCAGATGTTGAGTTCACAATATTTTGTCACAGTTTTCTGTTCAGTAAAACAAATTCCTTATGTTAAAATTGAAGATTGTAACTTGATGTTTATCTCTTCAGGATATGAAAATTGTGATTTATGTGTGGAAAAAGTGTGTGTGTGTTCAGTATTCAAAAATTACTTTAAGCTTTCAGAATAGCAAAATCTGTACACTTATATAATGCCATGAGTTTGAAATTGAAAGAAAATTGAAATTTATTTTGCAGCAAAAGTTTCCATAACTGGTTGGTGTTTTTCATGTTTAGTTATCTTCCTTCAGTAATACTGTATATTAACAGGTTGCAAAGAATTGCATACACAGTGTATCCCTGTCCTATGCATGTCCTTCAGTTTTCTCCTTCTTTTTGTTAGAATTATCGTATGACCTCATCAGCTCTCTTCAACACCTCCTCACCAATCACTGTGTCCTTCAGACTGATTTTTTTGCATCCTTTCACACACACACACACACACACACACACACACACACACACACACACACACACACACACACACACACACACACACACACACACACACACACACACACACACACACACACACACACACACACACACACACACACACACACACACATTTTAAAAATTGCGTACTATTTCAACATCGTATAATACTATACTCCAGATGTAACACTGTCTCAGACTAAGTGGTATCCGTTTTTGCTGTCAGTATGTAGGTATAGAAATAGGTGAAAAAAAAAAAAAACACTTTGGGTTATCATTATGTTGTGTTCACACATAGAGTACATGAGCATAAAGATATTTTAAAGTCATTGTACTGGTATCCGCGTCACAATTATTATAATTAAATTATTTTACCTTAATCCGTCACTGTGACCGCTTGGTTTCTGTCTTCTTACTTACGCGTTTCGGATTAAACTTAATCCATCATCAGAGTAAAAAATCCGTCAGTTATGACTTCGTTAAAACATTAAAAGGAGACACTAAAGTACATCTATGTATATATTATACAAACACAGCGACGCACGCGGATGTGAGTGCGCACTCGACACCGGTTGAAGACGTACTGCACAGTTTATTTGTGTTATCATGTTATCTATTGTTGTGTTGGGGCGTGTACTCTATGGTTATGTTGTCTATAATCTTATCATAATGTATGTGATTTAAATGTCAACTGTTCGTTTAGTATATTATTAGGATTATTTCTGAAGGCCCGGTGAATCTCAAACTCTTCTACTGCATCCATATATCTACCCTTTTTGCAAATATGTAAGGGTTTGCAATTTGCCTCAAAATTTGTGTAATTATGATTTAATGAAGCGAGATGTTTAGCGTAATTTGATTTATTCATATTTGAAACGCTCGTGGGTAAGTGTTCTTTATATCTTTCGAAAAAACCTCTGCCTGTCTGACCAATGTAATGCATGTCGCAGTCATCACATATCATCTTGTATACACCCGTTCTTTTTTCAATTGATGTTCGTGTGGCATAATTTAACATTTTTTGGATATTGTTATTTGTTCTAAATATGATATGGATGTTATGTTTTTTAAATGTATTTCCAATGAGCATTGAGAAGTTATTAGTATAATCAACCGCCCTATATATTACGTCCATCGTGATACGGTGAGGGTTGTCAGTTCTGCGTTTGTATCTAAGCATCAATTGTTCAACTAATGAGCTGCGGTACCCGTTTGCAATTGCAATGTGTTTAATTATATCTATTTCTTCCTTATGGTTTGTTGGATCTAAAGGTACACTGTATAGTCTGTGTATCAGACTGTTGAACGCGGCCATTTTTTGTGAGTGCAGGTGGAACGAATCGGCATGTATGACCCCATCAGTTGTGGTGGGTTTTCTGTATATCCTGTATTGAAATTTATTATTGTGTTTCATAAAAGTTAAATCCAAAAAATTTATTGTGTTATTTGACTCTATTTCGAGTGTGAACTGTATGTTTTTGGTGATGTTATTCATGTAATGTAACAGCATGTTTGCCTGTCTCGTTGTCCCGTCGAAGATAACAAATGTGTCATCTACATATCTTTTATAAAATGTAATGTTACGTTGCCATTTATTATGTGGTGATAGCAAATATGTATTTTCGAAGTTATTCAGGAAAATGTCAGCCAACAAACCGGACAAGGGTGAACCCATTGCAAGACCCTCCTCTTGAATAAAAATTGTGTTATTGAATATGAAATAATTTTGTTTCAATATTACGTCTAGTAAAAGTAACAATTCTGTTATTTCTTGTAGACTTAACTTAGCATAAAGATAGTTGATTTTACTAGGTTGTAGAAGCTTCAAAGGGATTTGCATAGATGTTAGTATCCCAATGTAACATTGTGACATTTGTGCTTATACGCAGTCATGTAACCTTAAGGCCGATTGTTTGGGACCAACTTAACAATACAGTTGTCCATGTTAACAGTTATTAGTACCTAGCCGATTATATAATTTTATGTGTTAGATGAAAACTAACAATTTTGTTAATAAGGCATCACTAAATACAAGCTTAAGCAACTACTAGCTCTTGCTCCATTTCATGTTTTGTAGATATTAGATGCAGAAGTCAGCTATAGTAGGAAGATGTTGGTATGACAAGAACATAAGATTTCTGCAGTACTTCATACTTAAAACTACAAAGATCACATTTCAAAAGCATTAGTGTTAATTGCCAATAAATTTACATATACTAAATGACATTATAATTCTTTATAGATATTACTATAGTTTCTTCATCCTGATACTGTTACTTTGCAAGTTTATTATTGCTTTTCTCATATAGGCAGCTTTGTGTCATCCTTTTGTCTGTTTTTTTTTTTTTTTTTTAATGATTTTAAGTAGTGTTTACCATATGATTGATGGATAATCTTGTAAAATGTGCACCATTAGTGTTTTACTTTTAATTCCATTGATTATTATGTTATGGCAACTATGTTTTTCTATAATACAATCATTGAAGCCAAGGTAGCTCCTTCAAACATCCCTTTCAACTGCAAAAGCTGTTCAATATTCCTTTTCTAATTTTGTAACTTTGAGATGGAGATTTCATTATGCTTTTTGTTACTGTTTTGTATACACATTTCATTAATGTATTTGTGGTATTCTGACCACCAGAGTAACTAATTTTAAAGAAGGTTTACACCAGTAAAAATGGCTATGCAGGCAATACCACATGTAGGAGAATGGCATGATAAGTTTCTTGCTTCTTAAAAATAAAGAAGGTATAGAACATTGAGTCTTGGTCTCATGGTTTGTGTAATCTTCATATGAGATAGGAATGCTGTATGTATGGAATTAATCAGTTAACAAATTATTTTAAATAACTTACTTGAATACAGGTACTATATTGAAAATGTAATTGTTTGTAGTTTGAATTCAGGGTTAAGAGACTCATTCTTCCCTTTTCCTCCACATGTTTGCTAAAAATCTGTATTTCTGTGTTATATGTTAAATAACCTTTAATACAATGAAGGAGCCAAACTGCTCCAACACTGGTCTTTCAGAATTCACCTGTTATAAGTAAATAAATTTGTATAAACAGTTAAGTAATTGCAGTATCATTTTTGTTTTGTTGTTGACCTAATTTTTTAATTTATAATATTGTGTGTGTGTGATTTGTGTTTGGAGATGAATGTTTTAACAATAGTTTTAAGTTCATAGTGTGGATTATTAGTGAAAGGAGATTTTGTATCAGTAAAGTGATTAGGCCTCTGTAAACTAGTAATCACATAATTAGTTGACATGAGTAATGACAGAATAATTTTAACAACTTTCAGTTTGAAAATATTAGTATCGTACTTAACATTTACTTATTATCTTATGTTATCCTTGTACATAACAATAATATTTCTCAAGGTCCTTGAAGAGGATGAAGTTATATACATGTTATACATAAAAATAGACAATAACTATGACATAACAATATCAGCAAATACAGCACAACGAATATATTGTTATCCATTATGTTGGTAAATTGTTTCTCATCATAATAGTACAGACTGACTTTAAAGTTAAAAAGCCTGACATGGGAATAAGCTGAGGAGCACATTGTTTTTATACAAGCCAACATTCTCCTAATAATTGTCAGATTATATAGAAATAACAGACTAGTTTTTTATTACGAAGAAGGATCTATTCTTTGTAACTGTTTAAGATGATTAAGTTCCTTAAAGCTCGCTATGACTACAGCTTACTGGTAACTATTTTAAAATTTATCTACCTACTCTACAGACTCTTCAGTAATTTAAATAAAAAGTTTTTTTATGATTTAATGAAGCAGTTGTTAGGTCAAGAAGGGGTATTAATGTAATTTCTGTGTATGTGTGTTTTTTAAGCAGCAGTTCCTACAGAGAAAGGTGCGACTGGCCTAAATAACCTCGGAAATACATGTTTCATGAATGCTGCACTACAGTGTGTTAGTAATACTCGCATCCTCACACGTTACTTCATCAACAATTATCATCTTTATGAACTGAACAGGTTAGTTTGGACATTTCTAATACCAGTGGTTGTTCACAGTTAACATGGTATATACTACAATGAATGTTGTTAGGTTACAGGATCTTAATTGTTTAGAAAAGCAAAAGTTTTTGAAACTTTAAGGGATACTGAGAGACTGTATGGCACATGCATTTTGCAATAAGAGGGATGGACAGAGAGAGAGAGACTGTTTCAGCATGTCATCTGTCATTTTATGAACATACATTTTCGATTACATGATATTTCTGTACAAGATGAAACATAAAAGATCAGTATGTGGTAAAATTTGTTGGATTTTAATTACACAGGCCTGTGATGAAAAAAACTAAATTTTATCTTCTCTTAATGTGTTTTTTGGCACAGAATTCAAAAATTGTATCAGAATTTTCCCATCACGTAGGGTTTTCTTGAAAAATGTATATTTTATATTTCCATATAACAAGGGGTTACTCAGGGATTGCATTCAAGATTTGTTAAATTTTTGCTAAATTTAAAACAGGTAATAAAAAAGTCTTTCAGATTTGGTATTCCGATGATTTGGAGGGAGCCTAAAAATCATTATGATGATTGTTATTTTTGCTCTTGTGATGTAAAAGGCTATAACTCAAAGAATAAGAAGGGTATTTTATACCCAAACCTTCCATCAGCTATTCAGCCTGGTCATCACAGTGCACAGATTCCAGGTCCTGCGCTTCCAGAAACATTGGATGATCCATCAGATGACTCTGATTTGAATGCTGAAGAACAGAACAAAGATCAGGAATTTCACTGTGAAGAGGATGGTAAGTCCCTTCAGTTGTTCACTCAGTCAGAATTGAATGATCTAGTGAGAGAATTAGCATTAGCCAAAGAGGCTGCCATACTTTTAGGCTGCAGTCTAAAAGAAAAGAATTTATTGGCAACTGGAACATCAGTCTATTTGTACAGTTGTTAAGAAACAAACTAATTCGAAATAAATAAATAAAATTGTGAAGTTAAATACAGTTTAAATATATAAAATACAAAATACAATTTATTCCACCTACCTGCAAAGGTTCTTTCTGGGTCCAGAAATCCGATCGCACGAACATCAGACGCAAACATGTGTTTCATAGGTTAGTGAAATGACTTACTCTACACATTTTATGAAGAGAATTTATGATTTTTAATTATCAAATATTGCAACGTTAAAGGTTAAATTTTTCCAATAAATTTTCTCACATGGTTTTCCAAATTGTGTTACTCTGGTTCATACATCTTACACTGGTATACTTAAATTATGTTACTTACATCTATGTAGATAGCCCAGCCTGCATCACACACTCTCACATTATTAACAAACCTTTAACACATTGAATCTAATAATATAAAAATACCCCTCCCCAGCCGGCACGCGGTTTTAGTTCGCACTGTTCGTTTTACTCATTTTGGACTTGGTGAAGAGTTTCGGATTTCACGGTTGTTGCTGATTGATAACTATTGATTTCACTGCCGCATCATAGTTCACAAAATAGAGTCTTAGGACTGAAACTTGTAAAATTCTGAAGAGCCCCTTTTAGGGCGGTGTCTGGCCAGACACGATCAGTGACGAACTGGTAAAAAAGTCTCTTGCAAGCGGGCGGAAATTGATGTCCACCGCCAACGAATTTCGTCGTCGCTCATAGTTGAGTTGTTGCAGTTGAGCGACCATGTGCATGATACATAGTGGGTTTTTCTGTAGTATGCACCGACGATATTTAGGCGCTTCCGGTTTGATGTCACTAAGGAGGCGGACCTTAATTTGCATATCCTCCAGCTCGGATTGTAGGTCTCACAAAAACTTCGTTTCTGCGCCATTTTCGATAGCGTCGGTTGATCTGCTTCGCGTCCCCGCCCGCGCGTATACCTGTGTCATGCGTACAGGCGCATGAACACATTCAACAAAGTTCTTGGAAATCTGAGGTGGCTACATACCTTGACTGATTTCGCAACGTAATATTGCGTTGCTGCCTCGTTACAAACTGTTCCATACCCGTATTCTGTCACAATGAAATAAAATTTACACAATACCTTTGTCAATCCCCGAAAATGAAATAAATTTAAAAATACAAATACCCACAAATTTGGACCGTTACAATACCCCCTCAATGAGAAGTCTTCTGTCCAAAACAGAAGAAATCTCATTGATAAAACCCCTAAGAGGACCGGTGAGGAACTGGTGCCAACAACCCCCCCTTTGTTCTTACTCCTCATGGGTACACGACCCCCCTAGCTCGGTGACTATGGACGCATCTGAACGAGATCACTGGACTTCTCTGTAAGAGATCCCAACACCGAAAAATCGAACAGACCCGTACCACAGCGCACCTCGCCTTCTATCATGCTACCCCAAAAATCTTCAATCCCTGTCTCAGATTATGCCAGATCCTCAACCGATATGTTTCCCCTTATATGCAAGCTGGGCTGCCTTTAGCAGATACTGGGCTCACACACACATTACATATTATAAATTGAAAAATTCTTTAAGAATTTGTTTAAATTACAACTCACTGGTTGTTTCCATTTAAAATCAAATCACAAATTTTGTATATATTTTAAATTATTCTCTTCATTGGTTTTTTCTGTTATTTAAAATAAATCGATTTAAACATTTCTTACAATTAAGAACATCCTTAACCTAACATGTGATTACACCTTGAGTCTAACAATACAATTCAATAAAATAAATCAATAATAATAAACATGGTTAGTACACAAACAATCAAATAATCAAAATTTAAAGTTATCCATTATCTGGCAGGCGCAAAATCAAGAAAATTTTTTTTTTTTCAAAAAAAATTTTAAATTCAAAGAAAAAAAATTTAAATTTATTAAAATATTTTCTTTACATATAGAAATTATTTAAAATTTGTTTAAATTGACCAAAAACCAAAGTTGAATTGACTTCCATACTAAACATGCTTAGTTTATGACCTCACCATCAGCTGATCAAAACTAGGTCAAGTCAAAACCTTGACCTACATACGTTATGTACAAGTTCTATCTGAAAATACACTTAACATCTGTAAAATTCTCTCTTAAAACACAAAAACATAATAAAATAAAACCTTCAAAATAACAAAATATTATTATAAATAATAATCAAATTGACATTTAAATTATTCAAAATAAACACTTTTTAACTTTACATTTCCAAATTCTATCAAAATTGTCACTGGTTTCAATTAAAAATTTTATATTCTTGTTATAAATCTCTTTCTTTATTTGACAATCTTATTCTCCATTACTGTGGGTGATTTAAATACTTATAACAATTTAATTTACCATTTGGTAGGCCTACATTTATAATCTCTACCCCACCCTTTGACTCTAATACTCATCAACTTTAACTAACATGACACCCATCTCTGTCAAAATATCTATGAAAACACTCTCTAACCCCAACTTACTAATAAACTCAATTCGCCACCTTCTCTCTATATATAAAAAAAATACTCTCTAACCCTTTGTACCTAGGATAAGTGTTTCCCCCCCCAAAACTCATTTCCCATTATGTTGGTTCCTGGATTTTACCTAAGGCAACCCCTTCCCCCTAAATCGGTCCCTTCCCGTCCCAACCCTTATGTTGTGGACTCCCACATTACACTACCCCCTATTACAAAATTACCCTCCCCAAAATCTCAATCTTATTACCTTACTTCAACTACAACAAAATAACATCATCAATTATAAACATCAATATATCACTCAATACTCTACATATATTCCCCATATCTACTGTGCCAACATCAATACTTCTCAAATTCTATAACATTAACTCACAACATCATTTTTCTCTCTACTACCCCTTTAACTTTGACGTGGACTGATCTATATGTCCCACAAAATACTCATCACCCCAAAAACTATCTTTTCTTATTTCTGACAATTCATTTAAAATCTTACCACATTAAATTACTTTTCTCATTACTTTAAATAGCATCTGTAATACATTAAAACGTCACATTAAACGTTAATTACCTGGAACATCTATAAACAATTTTACAATGACATTTTATTGCTGATCAGCTGACATTCCTAACACAATGAAAACACATCTCAAAATTGAGCAAATTACATGAAATATATATATTTATCAATCCTTACTTCTAACCTCCTTGTTTCCCCTTTTTCTGGTTCTGATAATTTATGTTAACCGCCTGCCAGTCGGTTTAGTTATTTGCTTAGTGTAAAAAATACACAAATTATATAAAACATATACTTTCTATCAACTCTTATATCTAACCTACTACAATAAAATATTACATTTAAATCATAGAATGAACACCTTATACTGAATGTATGAGCATATAATTATTTGAGCGGAATACAAGCGTTTTTATTAGAGCAAAATCTAGAGTTGGCAATTTTTATGATATAAAATTTAAATTTGTGGCTCCTCTGAGCCACCTCCCATCCACACACGCTATTGCAAATTATGTAAGACTGTAGCGCCTTTTTGCTTCCACAAAGACTGCATATTTGGAGGGATTGTACACCTCCGTGTCTTTGCTTCGGCAGTTACGTTTTAAATTTTTTTTTTTTTTTTTATCAACATATCCTTGGTTATATTTAAACGCCCTTAAAACGGGTCTACCACCTGGCTATGCTGTTCCTACTCGAACAGAGTGGCAGCCGCTGTTCCATAGTTCCTGGATTTCCTCTAATTTCACCCCCATTTAATTTCTATTATATACCAATTTCAAGTCAGCTATGGTCAAGGGACTTGATATGACCATAGCTGGCCGCTAGCCAAAGCCACGATTAGTGCTGGTAAGGCAGTAATCGCCCGAAAAGTCGGGAAAATCTAACTTGCATTTCAATGCCTGTTCTACTTCGTTATTAATATGTGCGACACGAACGTCTATCAGTGTACAAATTGAATTTGTACCAAAAAAGATGTGCCGCACATTGTCGCCATGTTGGCCTCCGATGGAGGTAACACACTGTTACCCCCAACCCATTACACTATCTACTCGGGCACAGGCCACCCCAGCGATAGCGCCTTAATAACTAACTACTTAAAAAATTTTATATACATTCTATCGTAACATTTTCATTACCCATTTATCCATCAACATTCAAATCATTCATCACTTTCTACCATTGAACTTTCTTAAAATTTTCAAATTTATTATTAATAATTATTATATATCATCTTTCAGTTATTATTAAATTTTTTAATTATCATTTTTTATTTAACACAATTATTTCAAATCATCTCATTATTGAATTAAAATCTTTTCATCTGAGTTACACCTGTAGACAATTTTTATTATACATGATTCGTACTATAAAATTTCTATACTTACAGTCCATTTAAAATGACATACACAAAACATATTCACCACACACCCTAATACTTTCACCCCACCTCTGAAACATTTAACACAAATGTTAGTTTAAACTCAACAATTTATCATTTGATTACCAAATTCACAAATCTCGTAAAAATAATTTAAATTCATTAAAAAAATTCATTATACAACATTTAAATCAGTCAAAATATTTAAAACATTTCGAATTATTTTAATTACATTAATTACTGAAAATATAATTTCCATTGCTATCAACACCATTACAATTAGCCAATTACTGTCTTTCAAAATTACTTCTGTTTATTTATTTATATTGCCAAAATATTAATATTATTATTACAATCCTCTACACACACTTGTTAGCTTAACATTCTACAATGCACACAAATAAATTTACTACAAATATTAACAAACTTCTGTCATTAACTGTTCCATTTTTTCGCATTTCATTGTCCAAATCTGCCAGGTCAAACCACAAAACAAAATATTTATAACTGTCCTTTATTGTTTTATGGCCTACCCTCCATCGTCCCAGATTAATCTTTGCTTTGTATAGCAATTTTCAATTTCATTCACACACAAATTACTCTCTTGTGTGGCATAACCATAAAAACCAAATTCATTCATTTTGCCCACATAATCATGCAACAAGTCAACGTTAAGTACATTTGTTAAGTCTCCATCAGTAATTATATTCATTATCGGGTTATTTACTTTTATATTATCAATCAGCTCATTATTCTTTAGACACACCTCTAACCTTACTTTCCACTCATCATAATTTCTATTCACATTATACACTTCTGTTTCTCTCTCAACACACAATTCTCTATTGAAATCTCTCTCATCATAATGCCATATCACACTCTCAACATTACTCCAGACAGAGGGTACAAAATTATACAACAAAAATAAACACTTCAAATCTTCTACCAACACGGGACTCTTGCCCTTCTTAAACAATACTTGTGAACACATTAAATCATCATAAATAATAAGGGGAAAATTTACCCTCTGCCCCCATTCTACCACTGTACTATCTTTCCTCTCTCTCTCTCTCTAACTCATAAACACTCATTAATATTTCATTATCATATTCTACAAATTCATCAGTACTCTCATTATTTATTTTCACTGTATCATTTTCTGATACTACCTCTTTAAAAACATTATTACATTCATTATTTTCGACATTATCATTATCATTTGTTAACTCTTTGTCATTATAATTTTCATTCGTATTGTTCTTGTTTGGATTCATCACCACTACTCCCATTCGCTCAATATTCTGTTCTAATTTATTCAGACTAGTTCTTATTATTGTATTAGTATTTTCTAAACATTTATTCATTTCTTGAATCTCACTTTTTAATTCAACAAATTTGTTATTGATTATTGAATTTTGAATATTGAATTTAGCGTCCGAATCACTCTTCCATTCTTTATTTTGTTCTAAAAGTAATTGTAACATACTCATTACATCACTATTGAATTGGACGTTACATTTTGTTGAAGTCGGGGTCAATTGCACACCCGAATCTTCAGTTACATTACTCTGGTCACTTAAATTTATCTCGGCTTTCTCTTGACTCGCACTTGGAGTCGAATGTATCTCAAAATTACTCATGTTTGACTCATCAAAACTTTCGACACTAGTCGTTTCATTTATGTTACTTTCGTTATCTGCCATTTTTTATAATTGATATTTAGAATATTTTAATTAATCTAATTTTTTGTAATGTACTTTCTATCTCATGTTGACTTTGCGTAAATGATACATTTTTATTTTATTACGCTAACCCTAAAACACACGTTTGCCTCTTTGTAGGTGCGGAATTTAATTTATTAAATTCGTTCCTGTCACGGGCGCCATTGTGAAGTTAACTACAGTTTAAATATATAAAATACAAAATACAATTTATTCCACCTACCTGCAAAGGTTCTTTCTGGGTCCAGAAATCCGATCGCACGAACATCAGACGCAAACATGTGTTTCATAGGTTAGTGAAATGACTTACTCTACACATTTTATGAAGAGAATTTATGATTTTTAATTATCAAATATTGCAACGTTAAAGGTTAAATTTTTCCAATAAAATTTCTCACATGGTTTTCCAAATTGTGTTACTCTGGTTCATACATCTTACACTGGTATACTTAAATTATGTTACTTACATCTATGTAGATAGCCCAGCCTGCATCACACACTCTCAAATTATTAACAAACCTTTAACACATTGAATCTAATAATATAAAAATACCCCTCCCCAGCCGGCACGCGGTTTTTGTTCGCACTGTCCGTTTTACTCATTTTGGACTTGGTGAAGAGTTCCGGATTTCACGGTTGTTGCTGATTGATAACTATTGATTTCACTGCCGCATCATAGTTCACAAAATAGAGTCTTAGGACTGAAACTTGTAAAATTCTGAAGAGCCCCTTTTAGGCGGCGTCTGGCCAGACACGATCAGTGACGAACTGGTAAAAAAAGTCTCTTGCAAGCGGGCGGAAATTGATGTCCACCGCCAACGAATTTCGTCGTCGCTCATAGTTGAGTTGTTGCAGTTGAGCGACCATGTGCATGATACATAGTGGGTTTTTCTGTAGTATGCGCCGACGATATTTAGGCGCTTCCGCTTTGATGTCACTAAGGAGGCGGACCTTAATTTGCATATCCTCCAGCTCGGATTGTAGGTCTCACACAAACTTCGTTTCTGCGCCATTTTCGATAGCGTCGGTTGATCTGCTTCGTGTCCCCGCCCGCGCGTATACCTGTGTCATGCGTACAGGCGCATGATCACATTCAACAAAGTTCTTGGAAATCTGAGGTGGCTACATACCTTGACTGATTTCGCAACGTAATATTGCGTTGCTGCCTCGTTACAAACTGTTTCATACCCGTATTCTGTCACAATGAAATAAAATTTACACAATACCTTTGTCAATCCCCGAAAATGAAATAAATTTAAAAATACAAATACCCACAAATTTGGGCCGTTACAAAATAAAAACTGCCAGAACCTTACCTGCAATCTTTTCTCACTGACTTACCTTTTTATAAAATCCAACCAGAAGTCCAGAGTCGCCACCAATATCTTTACAGGACAGATATGGAAACCTTCACACTCTACCTTAATTAAAACGGGATAATTTTGCAATCTGACCTCCCCCCAATTTAGAAGATGCCCGGGAACGTTAGACGAATTTTTCAGCACAGAATAGGAAATGGTTCACGGCGAAATAACTACAACTAACACATGGTTATACGAAAACAAACGTTTTAATTTATTCTATCATTAATTATTCTTCTTCATTTCATAACATAAGATATTACTGCTTTTTTTTTTAAATTAATTTCGGAATTGGAATCCGACAGATTTTTACATTGAGGCATATACCCCATTTAACAGAGATATTCAAAAGTTGACATTCCTTCTCTTATCACTTAAATTAAATAGTTACTTAGATTTTATAAAAACAAAAACAACCCAGCATCTGCTCATACATTCACTCATACATACGTAAATAATTTCCCCATTTAATTTAGAGCGCTCTTTTAATTTAAGATAATTTAAATAATTTTATGATGTGAGTTTACATATAGTTACTCTGTTAGTGTTTTCCTGTCGAACACACGTTGCACTTTTTCCTTGGTGTTTCACTGTTGCGTCAAACTACGTCTTCACTAAATTTTGATCACTGCCAAACTGTTTGAGTTTAAATGATCACTGCACACACGTTAAGTTTTGTGCCTGCATGTGTGGACCTTGCATATAACTAAGTCTTATGTAATCTGTTATAACTTCTTATACTATGTAAGGAAATTGCACACACACACATGTGTACCTGCATGAACTGCTCTAAGTTTTCCGTCTTTTTTAATGCGTTTTAATTATCTGAGAGTTAGTTTTGTCCTGCCTGCTCATGTCCCGCCGTGCGGGCATAATTGAGGACTGGGGCTGTCTGATTTCTTCATGTATTGTGGCTTAAACTATTACCATGATTTAATACTCTGAGTTTGCTTCATAATTATTGAAGTTGTATTTACTTAATATTTTTGAGTCTTTGGTTCTGTTGGGGGCATTTCCATCTCTGGTGTTATTTAAATTCTCATCTTACGGGTGATTTTACTGGGAACTACTAAGCTCGCTTTTGTGTGTGTATATATATATATATATATATTTGTACGTTTTATGCAAAGGCTTATTGTGAGAGGGTCGGTACAGGAATTGTGGATGTGTGTTATATGTATTATGTATGTGTTGGTGTGTAATTTTCAATGGGGGGAATGTGACAAAAATTTATGATGTGATAGCACATGTGCTTAAGGAATTACAGAAAAGTTTTGCCAATTTAATTTAAACTTTAAATGTCACTCGGTGATTTCAATATTACATATTAATACAAAATTATTGTAAGGTTTATCTTGGACATAGTGTGGCAGGGTGTAGATAATTTAAATTAAGCTTTAAATGTCACATATTAAAAAGAATTACAATGTTGTTTTGAGATAGTGTTGCATCCACTCTTTTACAGCCACTGAATTAAATAGTCACTCACAATATTATACTGTGGAGAATAATGACATGTATGTAATGAAGTATTTCAATTTTACTCATGATTTTATTCATTATTAAATTATGCCTTGCAATATCATGTATGTGACTGCACGCTGAATAAAGTTCACACTTGTTTTGTTAATAGAGTTTTTCATTTGCAAGTCCTGTCATCCACCGGTGGACATGTCTGTGATTGTAGCTTGGGCCTGTGCACACTTTATGCTTCCTCTAGGTTCACCACCTAGTTTTAAATATTATGTCTCTCCCCTTTACAAAAATATATATAAAATAAAATTAAAAAAAAAATTACAAAAAAAAATTTATAAAATAAAAGGGGGGTTTCACCGCTATTATAAATAAAAGAAAATTGTAAAAGAAAATACAACTTGACTTTATATTGATTATAGAAAGAAGATAGGAATTGGTTACACTGACCATTATACAGTACATACCAGTCATCAGCTGATCTTCTCCGGGTCAGGTGAATGACCTTACCCTAGATACACTACACAAATCTACACCACCAAAAATACATAACACATGTTTATAACTCTTACATTCTAACATCATAAAAACAGTAACATAATCAAACATCATAAAACATGGTACACTCATAATTAACATTGTTATTGTTACCCTAGAATAAACAATTCACATTTAAGTTTGACCAAAATTACACACCTTACAGCTTTATTTTATTTTCAAATTCTATTAAATTCTTCACTTGTTTCATTTATTATTACTTTTTTACTATGATTTTCTATTTAACATTTTCATCATTAATTGGTTTGGGTTGATTCCCAATTATTCACAATAATTTGATTTATTTAATTGGCATTTAAATATAACCTTACCCCCTTTCTGACTCTAACACTCACTAACAGATTTACATTGGATGACACCACTCTCTCAAAACATTTATCTCCACTAACTTACTACTCTAACTCACCTCGAATCATTCTACCCTTATAACAAAATACCCTCTACCCTCTTTGTACTTAGGATGTGTGTTCCCTCCCTATGCTCATTCCCTTATTGGTTCCTGGTCTCCCTCAGGTAACCCCGCTAACGCACATACGGTTCACCTCCCGCCACAACGCCTTTCGTTGAGGACTCCTTATCACACCACCCTCTTTACAAAATTCCTCCATTATCTATTTACTCTCTAATTACCTTACTCACTTTCTCTACATATAATCACTCCCTCTACTGTGCCCCTACTATTACCCTGTTTCTGTGTTACCTATATTCCAAAATTTTTATTTTCTCTAACACCCATTTAAAATTACCTTTGATTGACTTAATGCCTTATTGAAATATTTATCACCCAAATCCTAACCTTTATTACCCATTGAAAATTCATAACTATCTCAAATTAATTTCATCGTTTAATTCAAAACCTCTTAAACACCTTGAAAATTTATTATTCACACATTTAATTATTTTACTTTATTTACTTGTATGATAAAGTTCATACTTACATTACATCACTCATATACTGTCATAGACACAAAATATAAACATTTGTCACCACCAAATCATGTACACAACTCCATGTATCTTCTGAAACATTTTAACAATCATATGACTCCACAACTTAACACATTTTACATTTATTCGTTTACTATTTATTATCAAGTTTAAATTATTTAAATTCATTGCCAAAATTCAATTATACAACATTAATTAATTAATTAATCTCAAATTCTTTAATTCAATCAATGGTTCAAAACACAAATTATTTTAATTACCTTACTCCAAAATAATTACAATTCATTTATTATCACCTTCATCATTATTCTCATTATTTATTTAGTCTGCCAAAATGCTATTATTATTATTACATCAATTTCTACTACATACACACATTGTTTACATAAAATACCTTTTACAACACAAACATAATGTAACGGTACAGAATTGAGTGCTACCCCAGTTTATTTAAATCAGTTTTAATTTTCAATTGTCAGTATCAACTTGTGAGGTGCCTCAGTTTAACCAGCAATACACTGTTAGCATAAACAACTGATGTCTGGAGACAGCCAGACTAGACGCATTACGTAATACTTTGCCAGCAGCAGTCTACCTTGTGAATCACAGTAAGCAGAGTTCTTCACCAGTATGCAGATTAACATCAGACAGTAAGGAGCAGCATACAGCTTGTTAAGAAAAACAGTGGCCTCGGGTGCAAGATAGGCCGAAATCATTATAATCGGCCTATCCAATCAAATAACTAATTAAAACATCTTTTAATAACTATTAAAAGTGCAAACAATGTAGCGGATTTAAGTGTATGACTTAATATTAACATGGGGAAATCAGTGAATTCAAATCAGTGAAAATATAATACAACACAGTAAACTCGGTGCAAACAGGGGCGTGAGTGCACCAGAAATAAGAAAGTGGTCAACGAGACAGGGCAACAAACCATACGGACATACACGGTGAATGGGTAACTAACAACCCTAAATATACATATTTAAATCAGTTCAAAACAAATAATGATAACTTATTTAAATGTAAATATAAATAGTCAAGATCTCTAAGGGAAAGGAGTTTTGTAAAAGTAAATAGCAAGGGGAAAAGGGAATTAGAATATACATACTGGTTCATAATAACTTGGCATAGTCTAGTTGATCATTCAATGTTTATTAGTTGTTAATTCGCAAAAGCAAATTTCAATAAAATTTAGACTTTATTTCATCTAAACCATGTGTAGAGAGTAAGTTATTACGCCTATTTAACATAACCTGTCCTGTATGGAAAATCTAGCCTAAACGGACCTGGTAAGTAATTTAAAGTAAATAATGGGTAAATGTATTGAGGTTTCCATATTTGTCCTTTTGTTTAAAAATATTGGTGGCGACCTATACGTTGGGAATCTTCTGTTTTTCGTAAGTCAGGGCGAGTGAAGTAAAAGGTAAGTAAAAGTTTAATAAAAGGGGGGGTAAGGAAATAGACCGTAACAAGTGGCGACCCTGCCAGGATTCGAACCTGGTCTGATATGAGTTTAGGCCTGATTGGAAGTACGAGACAGGTTGTGGTAACGGCGTATATGGAAATTGTGAATTATTGTATAGATTTATGTTTTTATGTTTATATATTAAAAATGGATGAAACAAATATAACAGAGAACTCGGGAGTCCAGTTGACTCCAACCTCAACAAAAGGTAGTAACAAATTAGACAATGATATGATGAGTGTTATACTAAATCAATTTGAGAAAATGAACAGTAATTTTAACAGTAAATTTGAGGAACAGAGTAGACAGTTTAATGAACTTAAAATTGATATAAATAATGAAAAAATAAGTGTGTGAGTCAGTGTAATGAATTAAAACGGGATATGGAGAAAATAGTAGAATCAGTAGAGAAACAAATTAAAAGTAAGCCAAATCAGATAGTTGATACAACAGTAAGTAACAGTGGTAATATGACCACAAATAGTGAAGAAATTAATGACAAGCTGTGTACCAATGATTATAACGAGATGTTAACAAGTAATAACAATGATATTAAAAATGGTAATGTGGTATCAGAGAGTGATGATATAGAAATAGTTAGTGAGACAATGAGTGAGAGTGAGAGAGTAATGGGTTGTAAATGGGGAGAAACAAATGTTAATCAGTTAGAGAGAGAGTATGAAGAGAGTATACAGAGGGTAAAATTTTCCCGTGGTGTGGTTGTGGGTGAAGAAAATGCTTCACGAGTGTATTTGGGAGACGTATGGTCTACAAATAATTGTCCCTTGATTTTTTGTGCATCTGGTAAGGCCAGGATGTGTTGTAATAATGTTGTGTTGCCCTCTGTGTGGAATGAGAATATGAAATGTTGTGAGAAGTATTGTGATGAAAGTAATTATGAGAGAGAGAAAGAGTTAGAGTGTTTCAAGTTAAACAGAAGTTATAAAGAGTTGATAGAGAGTTTGAATATCAATATTATGGTAAATAATGTGGATTTACCTTGTACTGTAATAAACAATGTGTATATTGATGACAAATATTTGCCTGTTGGGAGACATAATGTACTAGTAGTAGCATATAATTGTGATGATGTAACTTACCTGGGAATAACAAAAAATATTGACGGAGAATTGACAAAAAATAATAATGTCGACTTGATTTATGATGTAGTAATAATAGGGGGTAACCCTATGTATTATTATTTTGGTACAATGGAAAAAATAAAATTTTATGGCTATAACACACAAGATAGCCATATGTCGCATATCAATAAATTTGAAAAATGTTATGTGCAGAAAAGACTAATTTTTGATGATGGGGGTTGAGAAACACGGAATGAACATTTAATCATGTGAGTAATGGTTAAATTACTTGGCCGATTTAGGTAATGAAGTATGGTAAATAATAATTTGATATGACGAAAATTTGTAAATAAATGTGTTAATGTTAAATGTATTGTGTCATGATTATCTTGTTGTAATGTACATTATAGCTTATGTGTAACACATGTTTGTAATAAGAATGAAGGGTATAATAATAAATAATATTTTATTTCACTAAAATAATTAACAGGAGGTATTAAGGAATTTTATTTTATATTGTGTGTCCATATTAAAAGTGTTTTAAATAATGTAGCTAAAGCCAAATTGTTTTGAGTGTAGGTGGCTATTAAAGTAATTTAAAAGGGTAAATTTTATTAATGAAGTAAAATTAATTTTGGTATGAATTGGTACAAGTTGATAAATATGTTAACTAAAAGATTTATAGAAATTGAAAATTGAAGTACATGTGTCAGTATGTGTTGTAATCAGAATGTTTAGACTGAGTGAGTGTTTATAACAGTGTTTATAAAACGAGTCGTGCAGACCATTGTTGATGTAAACAGGTGTGATGTCTGTTGTGACTAATGTCTACAGTCATGCTGAATTGATTCTGTTGTAAATGTTGTATTCCGCTGAATCATTGTCAGCAGTGGAACCCTATTATAAAATAAAAGAAATGCAAGATGTGTTGAAATGGAGGTAGCCTTTTATTGTAATACAATTAATATTTTGTGTTGAACAAACGAGATGGATACAATGAGGTCGTGAGGACTTAAAATTGAATTAAATTGGTAATTAAATTAAATGAAAAGCTGATTTTTCATAATAAATTTAAATTTATTCTGATTCAAAGTCCAAATGTAATGGTAGATTAAATAATAATTGATGGAAAATATAATGATTACAATATTCATTTAAAACTGAAAACTGAAGGAAATGTTTGGGATAAGATAGTTATCAGGGGGGTAGTAGGAAAAAAAATTTTGTTTTGTTCTATATATATATAAAGTAGTTAAGGATATAACTTGTATAATTGATGTGTTATTTTGGATGGGCAATATTGTACGGGGAACATTATTTAATTTGTCTGGAACACATATGTACTACTGTAAACTTATATTGTTTTGTTAACACTGTATTTTCTAGGGTTAAGTCATATTGTTGAACCATGTAACTTGTTGAAGAAGAGCCGATGGGCCTGATAGTTAAATTTTAATTGACCCAGGTAACTATTGGACAATTTAGAAGCTATATTGCAATGTAGTCGAATACATATTATATTTTATAATAAAAAATGAACCAGTACGACTAAGAGGAACCAATCAGTTGTGGATATGGAATAATGGAAGGCCATTTATTGATATTTTAATTGAATGTTATAGTGTCGGGTGATAATGTGGCGGGTATCGGTCCGAGCTTATGGTGTTGGGATCTCGTGCAGAGAAGTCCAGTAAGATCGGATGGGTGCTGCCACAGTTGCCATGGTAAGTACCCATGATTTTAGTAGAGAGTTCAGGGGGGTTGTGGCGCCATATCCTCACTGATCCTCTTAGGTTTTAGGCAATGAGAGTTTGAATGCTTCGACCTTCAACCTTTCAATGGGGGGGTATTGTAACGGTACAGAATTGAGTGCTACCCCAGTTTTTTTAAATCAGTTTTAATTTTCAATTGTCAGTATCAACCTGTGAGGTGCCTCAGTTTAACCAGCAATACACTGTTAGCATAAACAACTGATGTCTGGAGACAGCCAGACTAGACGCATTACGTAATACTTTGCCAGCAGCAGTCTACCTTGTGAATCACAGTAAGCAGAGTTCTTCACCAGTATGCAGATTAACATCAGACAGTAAGGAGCAGCATACAGCTTGTTAAGAAAAACAGTGGCCTCGGGTGCAAGATAGGCCGAAATCATTATAATCGGCCTATCCAATCAAATAACTAATTAAAACATCTTTTAATAACTATTAAAAGTGCAAACAATGTAGCGGATTTAAGTGTATGACTTAATATTAACATGGGGAAATCAGTGAATTCAAATCAGTGAAAATATAATACAACACAGTAAACTCAGTGCAAACAGGGGCGTGAGTGCACCAGAAATAAGAAAGTGGTCAACGAGACAGGGCAACAAACCATACGGACATACACGGTGAATGGGTAACTAACAACCCTAAATATACATATTTAAATCAGTTCAAAACAAATAATGATAACTTATTTAAATGTAAATATAAATAGTCAAGATCTCTAAGGGAAAGGAGTTTTGTAAAAGTAAATAGCAAGGGGAAAATGGAATTAGAATATACATACTGGTTCATAATAACTTGGCATAGTCTAGTTGATCATTCAATGTTTATTAGTTGTTAATTCGCAAAAGCAAATTTCAATAAAATTTAGACTTTATTTCATCTAAACCATGTGTAGAGAGTAAGTTATTACGCCTGTTTAACATAACCTGTCCTGTATGGAAAATCTCGCCTAAACGGACCTGGTAAGTAATTTAAAGTAAATAATGGGTAAATGTATTGAGGTTTCCATATTTGTCCTTTTGTTTAAAAATATTGGTGGCGACCTATAAGTTGGGAATCTTCTGTTTTTCGTAAGTCAGGGCGAGTGAAGTAAAAGGTAAGTAAAAGTTTAATAAAAGGGGGGGTAAGGAAATAGACCGTAACAATAATTAATTTCACTATAAATTTATTTACAATTCTTTGTCATTATTTTTTCTGTTTACCACACCTCATTTCCTAATTTAGCCAGGTCATTACCATAAACTAAAATATTTAAAATGTCCATTCAATAATTTTTTATTTAACCCCCATCATCATATAATAATCTAATCTTATGACTACACCATTCATTTACAATTGAATACATATGGCTATTATAATTATAATAGTCATCATTATTATTTTGTTCCATTGTATCAATACTATTGATAATACAAATATTATTGCATACCATTATTTCAAACTTCCTGTCGACATCGGGTAGGGTAATTTCTCCTTTAGTATTTTCTGTTAAAGTAAGGTAAGTTAATAATTCGTCAACTTTATCATCTACTTCTGCTACTACCTCAGTCTCACTACAAGGTAAGTATGTAACTACTCACTTCATTCTTATTAATAATTAATTCTTACCTTCGGGTTTTTCTCAGAGTCGTACAGACGAAACTGCTGCAGAAAGGATTATTTGAAGGTTACCAGTATACATATAAATACGCAGTTCATTTATAAAACAAATCGCTTCCAATTTATTAGCCCCATTATTTCCTCATCAATTAAACACCAGTCTTTATATTGGTAATACATTATATTCAAACAAATTAATAAATGAAATCTTTCTTAACCTATAACAAATTATATCTTTTTGAATAAACCAGTACGTTTATTTTTTATTCTTTCACCTTGCTTTCATATTTAATATAAAAACCTTTTTCTTAGAGATCTCTTTGTTTCTTACTTTTTAAGCTTTTGTTGATCAAAATTTACTAAACATTGGTTTAAATGTTAATATGCTGTGATTTTAGTTACCCATCCATTACGTTTTCTTCTGGTTTGCTACGTCGTCTCATGATAACAGTTTTACACGTTTTTTCGCACTCCGGCACTATTGACATTGAGTTTGGTTGTTGTTAAATAATTTATGCACTGTAAGATGTACACTGTATTTTTTTTTTTTTATATAGCAGGCCGGCTTTTGAGATTCGCCCAGGCACTTAGAATTTTAACGGTCGCGCGACCATGAGTTGCAATAGAACTTTTAATATTTATTATGCTTTAAAAGATAGGCCGACTCTTTATTACGGCCTATCTTTCACCCGAGGCCACCGTTTAATTTTAAATCACAAACTTTTTACTGTCTGAAGCTGCTTACTACTGTTCACTCTCTGATGACAAACTGCAGACTGTGATTCACAAAAAGCCTGCTGCTGGGGCAGTTACGCAATTCGTCTGGGCAATTGTTTAGGCTAACTGTATGTGCATTGCTGGTTACTGGGGCTCCTCACAGGTGAAAATTAACAATTTAAAAAGTGATTGAATTGATGCAATATAAAATTAAACTGGGGTAGCTCACAATTCTGTACCGTTACAAGTACTCGATATAATTCCCAGCTCTCTCTACATCTAACCTTTCTACAAATTCTTCATAATTTCTATTCACCTTAAATAATTTTATCTCTCTATCTACACACAACTCTCTCTCTAAATATCTCTCACCATAACACCATATCACACTTTCTTTACCATCCCATACAGAGGGCACTAACTCGTAAACATTCAGGGAACAACTCAAAGACCTCATGTCTTCCAATAATAAGGGACTCTTGCCCTTCAACAACAACATTTGTAAACACCTTGGTTCACAATAAACCTGGGGAAAATTTACCCTCTGCAATCCCTCTACCTCTATACTCTCTCTCCACTTTCTCTCTGACCCATCAACACACACTAACATTCCATTATTACATCCTATTTCCACTAAAACTTCATCAGTATTATCAATATTCACAACCTTACTCTCTAACACCACATGTTTAATTATATCATCGTAATTCTCACCCCTACTTACCTCATTATATGTCATCTGATCGTCTTTATTTTCATCGAATCTATCTGTTTCTCCACTATTCTCTACCCCCACTATACTCTCAGAATTGTAATTAACATCATTATTTAATATTTTATTCTCTAACTCTACCACTTCCACTATTTTACTTTCACTAACCCCTTCACTGACCTCGTTACTTCGTTTACTAGTGTCATCACTAATAGTGCCACCACTATTCTCTCTTAACAATTTGTATAATTCCGGAATTCGTTTAACCCTCTCATTAAATTTACGCCGATCATCATCAGTCCTTTCTTCCAAATACCTCTCGAAACTGTCACGGAATTTCTCCCATTTCTCCGCAAAGGTTTCTTGTGCCTCGGCCATGTTCAAAATTATTTATATAATCAACCCTTTATTTAATACAACCCCTCTATCGCTCAATAATTATACACATTAACTACAAATACCCACTACATAAAATCGTTAGTATTATGTGGAAGTAAATCCAACATTTACACTACCAAAACATAACCTAATTGACACAACATAATTATGTACGATAATTTCACACATACGTCGTTACCCATATCCTATTTTCTGTGCTTTAAAATAGGTCTACCTCGTATAAAGTTATACTAGGATCCTGGCAGCGAGTCGCCAATTGTTAAGAAACAAACTAATTCGAAATAAATAAATAAAATAAAAACTGCCAGAACCTTACCTGCGATCTTTTCTCGCTGACTTACCTTTTTATAAAATCCAAACAGAAGTCCAGAGTCGCCACCAATATCTTTACAGGACAGATATGGAAACCTTCACACTCTACCTTAATTAAAACGGGATAATTTTGCAATCTGACCTCCCCCCAATTTAGAAGATGCCCGGGAACGTTAGATGAATTTTTCAGCACAGAATAGGAAATGGTTCACGGCGAAATAACTACAACTAACACATGGTTATATGAAAACAAACCTTTTAATTTATTCTATCATTAATTATTCTTCTTCATTTCATAACATAAGATATTATTTCTTTTTTTTTTAATTAATTTCGGAATTGGAATCCGACAGATTTTTACATTGAGGCATATACCCCATTTAACAGAGATATTCAAAAGTTGACATTCCTTCTCTTATCACTTAAATTAAATAGTTACTTAGATTTTATAAAAACAAAAACAACCCAGCATCTGCTCATACATTCACTCATACATACGTAAATAATTTCCCCATTTAATTTAGAGCGCTCTTTTAATTTAAGATAATTTAAATAATTTTATGTTGTGAGTTTACATATAGTTACTTTGTTAGTGTTTTCCTGTCGAATACACGTTGCACTTTTTCCTTGGTGTTTCACTGTTGCGTCAAACTACGTCTTCACTAAATTTTGATCACTGCCGAACTGTTTGAGTTTAAATTCTTCCTTTTTCTACCGGTCGGTCTACATGATTAAATTTTAGTCGACCCGTGCGCCGACACAATCACGCGGTTTATCTGTTATGTTACACTGTCTTGGCCCTACATTCCCATGTAATTTGTGCAGGCGAGGTGAAAACTGTGCCCAGCCGGCGGACGCACCCACTGCTCGCGTCCAGTACTTTGAGATGTTATTCGCCGACTGTCTGACGCTACTCTCAGCGTCGGTAATAGTCACTTCCGTCAGCTTGCGCTCTGATTGGTCGATGCACCCACGTAACAGGTTAATTAGCCACGTTTTGTTCGTTTCCGTTAGTGACTTTGGTGTCGAGATTATAAACAGCGGCACATGAGCGCACACACCCCCGCATTCCAATGTTTTTATCTCTTCCGTACCTAGTGCCTCCTGGCACGAAGTTGATTACAGGGTGTTACACAAATCAGGTTTTAATGACCATAAAGGGTGCCCAAACAATTATTAAATTAAATAAAAAAATAGACCCTTCAAAATTGTCCCGTTACACAGTAGTAGAGAAAAGGAATTCAGTCCCTATTTTTTGCAAGGAGGTGACTTAGTGTACTGCAGGACATTACCGGATTACTCATCAAGTTTGGCATTTAATATAAAGTAGACTATTGGAGACTCTTCATAGATTCATCTCAAAGGAGTCTAAAAGCTGTACTCCTACATAATGGGAATCAGTATGGTTCAGTACCGAGGCCACTCAGTTCACGTGAGAGAAAGCTATGAGAATTTAGAACTGGTTCTAGAAAAGATTAAATACAAGGATCACGGCTGGATGGCATGTTAAAAGTATTAACCATGCTTCTAGGTCAGCAGGATGGTTATACTATGTTTCCTATGTGAGTGGGACAGCCGAGGGAGAAATCAGCACTGAGAAAAGAAAAACTGGCCTGCAAGGAAGTTTCTTGTACCTGGAAGCAAGAATATTCTATGTAAAAGTCTTGTTGGCTTGAAGAAAATATTTTACTTCCAGTCCATCTAAAACTGCGACTTATGAAACAGTTTGTAAAAGCTTTACCTAAAGAAGGAAACTTTTTAAGTACCTGTTGACCAAGTTCCCTCACTTATCAGAAGCAAAATTAAAAGAAGGAGTCTTTGTTGGGCAAGTAGGAAGACTAATGAAAGATGAAACCTTTGTGCTTCCAATGACAGAGGCTAAAAAAGATGCTTGGATTAGTTTTAAAAATGTCACTAAAACTTCCTAGGAAACAGTAAAGACCCTGACTATGTTAATATAGTTGAAAGCATGTTACAAAAATTCAAAGCTTTGGAATGCTTGATGAGCGTTAAAATTCATTTTTTCCATGCTCACTTAGACTTTCTCCCCAAAAATCTTGGTGCAGTTAGCGAGGAACAGGGGGAACACTTCCATCAGGATATTAAGGAAATGGAAAGACGATATCAGAGTCAGTGGAATATTAATATGATGGGAGACTACTGCTGGATGATGTGCCATGAAAATCTAGATTTCTCCTACAAGAGGAAAAGATTCAGCTTCATGAGCAAAAGAAAAAGGCTTTATGCAACTTCCAACTAAGGTAAAAATGTAATAAGTTTTAAAATATATTATTTTAAAAAAATAGATGTAATTGAAAACATAGTTTGGAAAAAATGGTGTTTTATTTAATGTACTTTCACTAATATAGCTTCACTAGGGAAACGTGTTCCACTAAAAATGACAATGCCAATTGGAAAAAAAAGTACACGTTAAAGACAAACTAAAGTCATATTTGTATTCAGCAATACAAAAAACTATAAAATCTGATAAAATTTTGAAAAAAATTTTTATGAACCTTAATTTTGCAGGCCTGTGTTGTGTAATATATTTTTCATTAGTACCACACAGTTTTATATCTCATATATGTTTAGTGTGACCTATCATGGATACTTTTAGTTTTAATTTCTTTTAATTAAAAGTAAAATTAAAAGTTGTTTAATGCTTGGTACTTGCCTTATTATTTTGTGGAGCTGTTTATGCATAAAATGGGCATATCCTACTTTGAAATCATTTTCTAGACTGAGTTCAGTTAATTTTATTTGATTTATATTTTAAACTACAAATTTTGTTGGTGGTTAAATAAATTTATGCTACACTCACTTGTTGCACACACCACTAGTCACTGTGACTAGTGGTGTGTGCAACAAGTGAGTGTAGCATAGATTTATATTTTGTTAGAACAGTTGTATAATTGAGCCGGTTGGAATGAAAGTGGCGTAAGTCCACAAATTACAAAAAATGAGATAAGTGCAGTTTCAGAACCTCTAACAACTGTTTAGTTTAGAATGAAAGTGATGGAAGTCCCTAGTACAAATATCTGCTACCAGGAGCAGCACATACTTTTTACTCTTAGCAAAAACCCTGTATTGTTGAGAATGACAGTGCTGTAAGTCCACCAGTCTTTGTCAGCTGATGGTTTGTTGTTGTTTTGCTGTGAAATTCAGTGCTGTTTGACGTTATTGTAAACTAGTGAATCTTATTATGTTTTTATAATACTACTAAAGTGTTGTGGGCCTAGTGAAGGTGTAATTTGATTTAGATTTCGCGATCAAAAACAAAGGAAACTGACGAAAGTTGGAAATTATTTAATTTTCAGAACTTCTGTATTTACGATTGATGTTACGTTTTTACAACTTTCTCAAAACTCCAAAAGTAATAAAGTTTACTTTTTTATAAAGTTTATATTACTTTATATTATAAAGTAATCTTTAATGAGTATGACACTCTAGCTCAGTAATAAGTTAGAAGTTTTAATTGACTCTGATTCTTTTGAGTTCACCGATGTTGTTGACAAGGACCCTGACCACAATGTAGATGAGAATGATAAGCCTAGTAAATTATTATAAATAAATCACCTTATATCCATCGTGTGACTTCGTTACGTCGATTAAAATGACGCGTTTCGGAACATCTGCTCCATCATCAGATAAAATCGCTCTATTGAGGTCGTTAAACGTTAAAAACACATGTTACACATAATTGTCCACTATGTAATTCACTTGCTTCCTAAATGGTGTGCACCACGACGAAGCCGATCGGACATTGATTCAGAGTCAGAATCTGAATCCTCAACAGGTACGCCTAGTTTAGCCCTTTGAACAGTGACAACTCGGTCAGTATGCCGGGCCCCTGAAAGTGGAATTTTTTGAAATTTTATAAAATGTATTTTAATGCAAAATCGTTATCTGCTCCTGGTAGCAGATATTTGCATTTTAATAATATGCATTTTAAATGATAGGCCTAGTTTTCCGAACAAAACTGAACCCCATAAAAAGCTTGTGTTATATACAAGTTCTTCAGAGTCAGAATCTGAATCCTCAACAGGTACGCCTAGTTTAGCCCTTTGAACAGTGACAACTCGGTCAGTATGCCGGGCCCCTGAAAGTGGAATTTTTTGAAATTTTGTAAAATGTATTTTAATGCAAAATCGTTAACTTCAATTATAGGCAAATTGATTAAAAATGTATAAATAGTGTTAAATTAAAATTTTCTACTTACTTTAAAAGTTCTTCTGTGTGTGAAAAAAAAATAGACACTTCGTCACCCGATTCACAGTTTGTAATATATTCACGAATTTCATCTTCAGTGCGAATTTAGACATTTTGCAAAGATAGTTTATCAGATTACTAAATCAATACTCAACACTAAATCCAAATTTTATGCATTATAATTTAAATAATACAAATAATAAACATTATTTATAAACGAAAACACTGCTCACACCGTTACACTTTCGTACACAACGCAGAACGTAACCTCCAAAATACACAACGCTGCGGAGCACATGTAAAATTATTCACCACAGCCACGTAAATTACATCAGACTAAGAAGGAATGAATACCAAATGTTTCAGAAACTATCCGCTAGAGTGCAGCACAAATACCATTCCAATAAATGACGTATGACGGCAATACTAACGAAGCAAAAGTTGAAAACGTAAATATACGTGATTACTGAATTTGGCCTGTCTGACAAAAAACGTGTATATACGTGATTACTGTTCAAAGGGTTAGTTAGTCTCGTAAATTTAGTAGGTCCCTTAAACAAACCAAAATCACGAAAGCGAACCAGAAATCCTGATCAGCAAAAGCAAAATATTGCAAATAGATGCAGAAATTCAGGGAAACAGTATGTAACAAAAAATGGAAAAGTTTGTGGGGGTAAAGTTTTTTCAAATATTCCATGTAACTGTAGAATGAAGTGTAATAACAAAATATCAAGTGATGAGAGGAAATCTAGGTTTGAATCATTTTGGAGTATGGCTGAATTCGGTAAGCAGAATTCTTATATTTGTGGCTTAGTTCAAAGAAATAAAGTGAAAAGGAGGCGCCCAAGGAAGGAAGGAAGCTCACAAAGGAAGGGTTCAAATAAATATTATTTAAAAACAACTGAAGGACTATCGATTCAAGTATGTCAAAGTTTTTTTTTTGAAAACATTCCAACTGTCTGAGGGAAGAGTTAATAGAGCTCTGTGTAAACTTGTGGATGGTAAGTTGCCAGGTGAAGATCTTCGAGGTATTAAAGGCCGTTTTTCTAGAAACATATCGGAAAACAATACAAAGTATATCATGGAACACATCGCCTCATTCCCATCTTATCAGAGCCATTACACGAGAAAGCATAATGAAAACAGAAGGTACCTGTGTGAGTCCCTTAATATAAAGAAAATATTTTTATTGTACCAGGAAAAATGTTTGGCAGAAGGAAGATTACCGAAGAAGGAGCATTATTATAGGTATATATTTAATACAAAATTTAACTTACATTTTTACATTTCCAAGGACACTTGCAAAAAGTGTGACATTTTTAAAATAAAAATTACCAGTCCTGATCTAAGCCAAGAAGAAAAGTCAAAATTACAAATTGACCATGAACTTCATTTGAGGAAGGCGGAGTTAGCAAGAGAGTGTATGAAAAAAGATGCTGAATTTGTTAAAAACTATCCTGATAGTTATGCTTGCAGTGTGGATTTGCAGAAGGCTCTCCCTTTTCCAGTTTTAACCGTATCAGATGCATATTACAAACAAAACTTATATTGTTACAACTTTGGTGTACACGATCTTGGAAAAGATACTGGATATTTTTGTGTATGGGATGAAACAGTAGCCTCTAGAGGAGCTCAAGAAATATCATCATGTTTCATAAAACATTTGAAAGTACAGGCTAGCAACAAAAAAAGAGTTACGATTTACAGTGACACCTGCACCGGGCAAAACTGGAATATCAAAATGACGTTAGGATTGATGAGATTTGTCCAGAGTAATGAAACAAGCATTGAGGTAATTGATCAAAATTTTTGGTGTCTGGCCACTCATTCTTACCTAATGACTCCGATTTTGGATCTGTAGAGTTAGCACCTAAAGGCAAATCAATCTATCTCCCACATCAATGGCATGAAATTATGTTTTCTTGTCGACGCAAGAAAAAATTTATAATTTCTCAAATGAACAGTGAAGAGTTCTTTTCCACCAAACTTTTAGAAAAAACAATAACCAAAAGAAAGAAAAATGTAGACAATTCTCCTGTGAACTGGTTGAAAATGCAGTGGATCAGAGTTGAGAAAAGTTGTCCTTTTGTAATAAAGTACAAAAAAACTTTACAAGATATTATAGATTTTGAAGCCTTAGACATACCTCCAAGCAAAAGGAAGAGTAGACCAACAGCATCTTTGAGTAACGTACCTGTGGAAAAACTGTACACAAGCAAGAGACCAGTGAGTATGTTGAAAAAGCAAGACTCGTTGGATCTCTTGGCTTTTATACTTCCAGTATACCATGACTTTTTCAATAACTTAAAACAATTGAAAATCCAGAAGAGGACATTGGACCATTGGCTTATGAAGAACCACAAACTGTTGAAAACAATGAAGAGTTTTGAGTGTGTTTAACCTTTTTATGAAGTGTAAGAAACGGACAAAAATTCATTTCTTATTATTTGAAAAGTAAATGTTTTACAAATTAAAAAAAAACTTTTCTTGAATAACATTTTAAAACAAGTTCAATGTTTATGCCTTATGTTTAGTTTTATAATTCTGTATTTTGAAAAAAAGGATTGTGAATAAATCCAAAGTTTAAAATTAATGTTTGGACAGATGTAATAGATAAATAAATTTTGTTAACTATACCTACGATGTACTGAGAATGACAGTGGCGTAAGTCACATATTTGTTTTTTTTTAAAAAGATAAGTTTCAGGGGAAACTTTTTATATCAACAATAAATTCACTTTTATACAGTAATAACCCAAACATAAGTAAAACATTCACATTTTATACCTTTATTTTTTTATAGTATTATAAACAAAACACTCAATATCTCAAACCTACTCAAACTGGACTTACTCCACTTTCATTCTAACCGCCTCAATTGTAACAAGATTACATATTTTATCAGAAGGCTTTTATCCAGGATCACTGGATTCAAACTGTGTTTAGTATAAACAAGTTAGATAAACTCAAGGCAGGATGACATTTCTACTGTATGGGAATTTCCACAAGGGGAAAATTGGCATGGATGTACAAAAATCAGCATGAAAAGCTGCCCCCTTTAGTTTATATAATTATGTTGCTTACTCTCTTGGTGAATCTGTTAACATATCAGATGGAAGAATCAAATGTATATTTGTTCAAAAAAAAAAAAAAAAAAAAAAAAAAAAAATACCATACCAGTGAGACAACCACTGGATCTAAGTATAATTTGAGCATTCATAGAATACTGTTGGTGTGAGTTGCTAGCCTATGTTGTAAATTCAGAAATAATGCTACAAGCATTATATGGAACTCATTTAGCTCTAAAACAAGTAAAACCTGTTGTTCCAATTGTACTGCTAGTAATAGTAGTTTCAGTGCTTGTTCTGAAATTAATTAAGTTTTTTTTTACACTAACAAAGATGATCATGAAGCTTCAAATGTTACTCATGAAACATTCTAGTTGAAAAACTTAATGTGTGGATTCAAAAAAATAAAGTTCATGCTATTGATCATTTGACTTAATGACACTTGACTTAATCATGACAGTAATGTAGGAAAGAAATAAGAATATAAATGTGGCACCCATTGAATTAATGAGAATGGAGTTTTTAGGGAACCCCCACCCATTATTAATGGAGTGTTTGTTAATTTAAATAAGATCGTGAACTGGAGAAAAACACTATGACATCTAGTCCCTCCTTCAGAGCAGCTAGTATGTCATCAAACTCTGCCCTTCCAGTGTTCCTGTTATAACTGGTAAAAATTTAAAAGCCATGTGAACACACATACAGTGAATAGAGTGGGTGTTCTAGCACTGCGTTTTTTTTGCACTAAAAACTGTATTGTAGACAGTACCTTGTAAGGAGTTGTATCATCATTATGCAAGATCCATAAGTTGCTGCAAAATGCTCTGCCTTTTTTAAACATTGTTATTTACTCCAGAAGTGGTTATGACTATAAAATAGGTTAATTACCTTTCGTCACACTTCTTAAATATCCAAAATTCAGGATTACTCGAGTTTCGACATTGTTATGTCATCATCAGATCCTTAAAATGGGGTTGAAACTACATCTATCGATGTTCACACATCTTGTCAGACGATAAGTACGACACGCACGAAGGGACAAAAACATTTAAACACTTAAAACATCCAAAATAAATAGGGAGCGAAACACACGATATGCGACCGTTGCGGACCGTACAGGACTGTGATCCATGGCAAAATTAGTCGACTCCAAGTCGAAGATCAAGTTGGAAAAATCGAAGGTCAAGTTGGAGTCGACTAATTTTGCCGTGGATCGCAGTCCTGTACAGGTCCGCAACGGTCGCATATCGTGTGTTTCGCTCCCTATTTATTTTGGATGTGATGAATGTTTGTTGGTCTGGTTGTGCAGTCAGTTATTATGGATGCGATGGACATTTAGTATTCAAACTCATTCAGTAACACCTCACTGCAAAGGAACATGAGTACATGATAAGTTCCCTTCTGACTGCCAAGTTATGTCAAAGGCCAAGTGACCTTTTCTGGATATTCTTCATTTCTGAGCGTACACAGATTATATTAAACAGTGATTCAGTGAGTTTCTGTAACTAACATGTTGATTATCAGTTGTTACTTATATTCCATTTAATGGTACTTGGAATTTTTGTAATGCTATTACAGATTATGCAAGGTCTTAGTCTCTACAGGCCATAGTGCATCAGAAAGGTGATTAATCCGTAATTTTGTAGTATTTAGAACAAAGTATGTATCAACCACAGTGTACGTGTACTATGATTTATTTGCTATAATGCTTAAATACAAATAACATGTCTTATTATGACTTAATAATATAAATCCAAATACAATGTATATAAAGATATTTGGTAGGCATTAAGCAAACCTGTTTACTGATATTTTTATTCTATAAGTGATACAGTTTCCAGTGCAATACTGCTAGGTAGAAGTATGGGTCTAGGCTCTGAAAACTAGACATAGTAAGTAAAATCTGTATTACATGTCTCGTGCTTATGTGTTTTACATGGCTCACATGTATTACATATGAGTAGGGGGCGGATTTCTATGACCTAAAAATGCAGGAAATATGCATGCATTTATGACCTAAAAAACATTAAATCATGACTAATAAAATCCAAAATATGACTTCATTAATGACATGTATGTGTTACATTTTTATTTTATTTTTTTAATATAGAGCTAATCCTGTTAATTGTTATTTTTATTTATCTACTTCAAATGAGTGTCTTTAAGATAGTCACACAATGCAGCAAACATTCACGAACTCATTTAACTGCATTCTGCAAAACAGCACCTGTAAGGGAGAGAAAAGTAATTATTAAATAATGTGGAAAATATTAAGCTACACCATCCACAACGTGAAGGAAAGTACATCATCTACTCGGACACCAGTGACTACGCAATAGGGAGCGTACTCTACCAAGAAGATTCAAAAGGAGAACTTCGAGTGATCGCCTACGCAAGCAGAGTGTTCAAAGGTGCCGAGAAACATTACTGTACTTCGGAGAAGGAAATATTGGCCATCATATATGCATTGAAACAATTCCGATACTACATCTGTGGAACACACTTTGAAATTCACACTGATCACCAAGCTCTATCATTCCTACTGAGGTGCAGAATCACAAATGCGAGACTGATGAGATGGATTCTGGCCATAGAAGAATATTCTTTTACCATTAAATACTGCAGAGGAACCGACAACAAGACAGCCGATACACTAAGTCGATATGTCACGGAGAAGAAGTAAGAGACTCATTTCTCCAATGATAAAGATTTGAAATTACTGCATATCCAGTATAAAGCAAGCAACGAAGTAAAACAGCTACTCCAGAACTTAGCACGAGAGCAAGATAAAGATCCAAAGCTTCAGCAATTAAAACAACAACCATCTCACGATAAGTATGCAGTTAAAAATAACATACTATTTAAATTAATAGACCAAGACTGGAAAGTAATGTTATCACCAGAAATCTTACAACAGTTAATTACACCATGTCACGAAAGTCTAGCCCATGCGTCAGCATTAAAATGTTATTGGACTTTGAGAGAAGATTTCACCATCAATAATATGTATAGGAGGATTAAAGCCGTCTTAAAAAGGTGTCATGATTGCCAGACCGCTAGACATCCAAATTTACATACCTATGCATCTATGCAAAGCATTAGAGCAAAGGAGAAAGGGGAGTTGTTAGCTCTGGACTTCTTGGGTCCGCTGCCACGATCAAGTCGGGGTGTTAGGCACACTCTTGTATGTGTAGATGTGTTTACCAAGGCTGTCCAGTTATACGCTATTATGCGACCCACCACAAAGACTATTCTGAAGATAATACTGCAAAGGTATGTACCCACATATGGTCACGTAAAGAAGATAATTACGGATCAAGCCAAACAATTTAGGAATAAGCTATGGTCTGAAACATTAACGCAGCAAGGAATAAAACCCATGCTCACATCAATTAGGCATCCTCAGGGTAACCTTGCCGAACGTGTTAATAAAGAGTTGGGCAAGTATATACATATATATTGTCATGATCAGCATAACAAATGGGCTGAATACTTGCCGTTCTTTGAAAAATCTATTAATGAAAATTATAGTGAAGCTACTGGACACCCACCAATTGAATTGGGAGAAGGGCAGAAACCAACTAGATTTTGGAAGAACTTCGTTAGAAAACCTGAAAATCAGAATCTACCTATACCTATGAGTCAAAAATTAGATAACGCAAGAAATAGGATAAAAGATAAAGGGTATGAAGAGGGTAGAGAGATTCAATCAAACACACAAGTTAGTGGAATTTAAAGTTGGAGATATGGTATTGATATGAAGTAATCCAGTAGGGAAGAGAATAGACAACACCGCCAAAAAGTTCTTTAGATTATACGAAGGTCCCTATGTTCTGCAAACAAGACGGGGAGCACAAACCTATAAATTTCTGTGTGTAATTTATTTATTAAGCCACACGTTGATTGCGTCAAATATCACTCTCACGCAGCTTCAATCGTGGATAAAGCTCCGTGTGATAGCACCAACTAGTATAATTTACAAAGTTTACGTGATATTTCAATTATATTTATCATATCAAATATGATTAATACTTTATTTAAATTGCTGGGCGCCAGAGATATTTAAGATCTCAGGGGTTATTAAAATAATAACGCTTCTGTTCAGATGCTAATTACTTATTTGTATTTGTATTACATTTACACAAACAAGAGATATTGATACATAAATTTTAGCAACAGGTATAGAAATATAATATTCAAAATTTTATATATTAAACAACATCATCATTCATTACGCATTTTCTACAAAAGAAATAACTCCTTAAATCATCTACTACAATTAAATATATCATATTTATGAAACAAAGCATTAAATCATTTATAAATTTATCATTGTTCAACATTAGGGTAATCTAGACAAATTGAATCTTTTCAACTATTATTCATTGAGCAATACATTTACGATTTAACCTACCAGATTATATATATGTGTTTAATGATTATCTCCTTTCACAATTATGAATTAATATATACAACGTACATATATATTTAATAATTATTTCTTTCCATGTCATAAGATATAGAATACCATTAGCATCTCAACATACTCGTGAATTCTTTCAGAATGAAACGGGTGAAACATGGATAGAAGACCATATTACATTGGAGTTACTTTAGTAATCAATTGAATTTAAATTTGTTACTTGATTTATGATTATCCATTTCCTGCATTCTTCGTATCTCACTTCCCACGTATCACTCTTTATCACTACTTGCTCTGCTTTTGATTTCACTCGTACGCGATAACAACTGACGCTCGCGCACTTCGACCTTAAATTCGGCTATATACTCCGTATTACGCGCACATAATAAGTATACTTCTGCCTTTACTTAATTCAGATTACGCGCACATAGTAAATATACTTCTTCTCTCTTGATGACGCACTAAATTAAGTTTAGTGACTCGCGAACCGCTTGCTTCTTCATATTAGCTTGAACAGTTTCTCGTTGGATTGTAGATATATAATTACTGAATAATAATTTGATTTATTAATTCTTTCATGTCTACTTAAAGAAGAATATTGTTACAATAAAGACTGATATACTCCTTCGACTGATTCAACTAAACTCCTCTGATTATCTAAGATTATATCTAAGAGTTTATCTAAGACTCATATCTAAGACTCCGAGACTAAAAAAACTCCAGATTAATACTCTTAAGACGCAAAACAAGAGACTTCTTAGCGTTCCTACGAGGGTAATATTTATATGGTTGATCGCACTATGCTCCCCACTGTCAAACTAAAAAATACCCCAATTGGCTATCTGTTTAACTTTTTACCAGTAAATTCAAATTCACCCATTCAGCAGCTGATAATAGTTCGCACTTCCAAGTGACGCTATTTTTGGTTGGCTATAACATTGGGCATGCGAGTTCTTCCCACGTGTACGTTAACTTGCAAAATGACGCTGACTTTCTCTTGTGTTCAAACCGCTGTCGCCGCCTATTCCTTTGTAAATCCAAGGGTGTTTTTACCACCCTGCTAACGGTACTCTGTATTTTTTGTTACTATGAGCACACAAAGCATTCTATATCTTTATGACTAGAAAGTTGTTTTCTGACAGTACATTTTCAAAACGTCTGGCGCCTTACTGTCGCCTGTATAATATTAAATTTTTATATAACTAGGAGACATTCATTTGTATCGTTATATATGATTACATTACAATTTAGCAATTCTTACTTGCCAAACACATGATGTATTATGAATTATGTCTATAAAATAATATCTAAGGTAGCGTAACATATATGGTTACGTTGTATTGTCCCCAAATTGATTTAACCATAATCGATATTTAGACTTCGGGTAAATCAATTTGCATGCCTCTGAATTCCTCATTCACTATTGACAAAGATTGTTTACATGCGAGGGTGACCTACTTTCCATTTTAACTACAGTACTCTCTACCTACTAGTCTGACAACTTTCGCTTTTATTGTTTGTTTTGTGCACCACTCGCGGTTACTACCCTCTGTCAGCTGTACATATATATTTTTATTCACTGCTTGTGAACCACTTTCTATTATATATCACATCGCTTAACATTACTTATATTTAATACATATTGTGTTTATTCTATTACAATGGTACATATTTGTCTTAAGGAAATTTAAATTCTATTTCTTTTAAGAAATTTAGAAGTTTATTTCCCTTTCACCTTTAATAATATTAAAATCCTTCATTCTACCCCTTGGTGGTATGGTTTTAATTGTCGGACGTTGAAGATTCCGCGTACTGTACCAGGTTTGTCTACATCTGCTACTTCATACGTCGCTTCTCCTTTGCTGTTCGTTACCACATATGGGCCGTCGTATAACTCGCAAAACTTTGCCGTTATTTTGTTTAACGTGTCGGAGATTGGGTTAGTTCTGATTAAGACCAGATCTCCTTCCTTGAATTTTAATTTATCACCTCCTTCATTCTGTTTTCTTGCTCTGATACCTGTCATTTCTTCGAGCTTTTCTCGAATTGTTGTCTCAATTTTCTCCTCTTCTTCAGCGATTTCCACTGTTAGTATCTCAGAACATATGGGTATTTTCTCATTAGTATTATTATTAAAAGTTATGTGGTTGTCCTTGAGATTGATAATACATTTACTCTCCTGTAGCAGACTGATTCCAATTATACAATCACGAATCAAATTTGGTACTATTATGAAAACACTATCAGTTATGTATTCACCGATTCTTATTTCCAACATCACCTGTTGTGTTATTGGTTTAGATTTCCTTCCTACCGCTCCTTTCACAATCATATTTGTTACCTTTAATACATCTAACTTGCCCATTTGTTTTTTATGTTTGTTATACCATTCGGTAGATATAGCATTAATTTGATTACCGGTATCGAGTAGCGCAATCACCGATATTTTGTTGAGGTGTATATTTATTTCAGGGCACTTAACTCTACGTATTTCTTGATATTCAGTCTCCTCTTCCAGTAAGGAATCCCTAATGTCTACAAAAGTTGTACTAATTTCCTTATAGTTAATACTTAAATCTACCTTATTTCTACCATAACGCCTATTTAGTTTTTTGAATTCATATTTGTTGTATTGTTTTTGTTTCAAACCTGCGAGTTTGGTTGGTTACCGCTGGTACTGGCAATGGCATTTACTTGCGACTCATATATTCTCTTTGGCGGCAGTTTTTCTCTGTCTTTCTCTCCGTTCGGTCTCATTTTCCGCCTGTCGCCAATTTGTTTTATGACGCTGAGTGGTCGGTCGTTCATTTTTGTTGTGTTGCCACTGCAGTCCTACATTCCCTTTTTGTTCCTGCTTGGGTTGTACCTGCGTGTTATACTCACCGTTGCTGTCGTCCTTCTTTTTCCTTAATGCGGTAAATTCCATTAGTAACATCTGGAATTCCGTTATGTTGTTGACACCCCTCGTTATACATGCTACCGCAATTTCATGACTGTAATGACGTGATAATTTTCGTATCAGGTGTTGGTCTGAGATTGGCGGTATCAGTTGTCGGTTTTGTAGTATACAGCGTTCCATATACTGTATCATACTCAATCCGCTTTCCGGTCGATACTTCCCAAATTCTAATCGATCACGCACGACTTCTTGTATCATTTGGTTCCAGTACTTAGCGGTAAACTCTTCCTGAAACTCTGAAAAGGTTTTAATTTTACTCCTAATCAACTTCCACCAGATGGCGGCCTCTCCTTCCAAATGCCTGGACACCCAGTTAACTCCTTCGCTTAGGTAGTGTTCTCTATGAAGTTCTTCCAGCTCGATAACAAACTCCATTGGATATTCTCCTTCTCCGTTAAAGGTAATGTTCTTGGTGTTCGCCAGTATCATCCAGTGTTGCCTTGGCGTTCTTTCGATTTGGGCAAATCTTGCACGTACATCTTCCTTGATTTGTGTCAGCTACCCGTCCACCGCCGTGCAGTTGTTTTCATAGAGTTCTGTTAATTTTTGTATTTGTTCACCATTCTTTTTATTGTTATTATTTACTTTACTATTTAGTGTTTTAATTTCCTGTGCAACAACAACTTGGTGTTGTCTGCTAATTTGCTCGCTCTTCTCCAAGAGTTCTCTAACTTTTGACTGGACGATCTCCATTTCTTCTCGAACGACTTCTTTAGTTTCTGTCTGTAATTTAGTAGCTATTTCTTGGTTTTCGTTTCTGATTTGGTGTATCTGTTGTTCTACCTGTGTTTTATGTTCCTGTAATTGTTGTGTCATTTTTTTCCATTGTTATCTCACCCACTCATATACACACATTTATTTTTATATATATTTACTGATATAAAGTAAACACATGTACTTACCATGTCACTGTATGTATGAGCACGTGGTTCATTTCCAATATAAATTTCTCTTTAAGGGGCCAGGGTTCACTCTCGGCGAGATTCAGACACAAAGAGGTAATCGAAATAACAACACTGGTTATCATTTGAATGTAATCACTTGCTTTTTAATTTCCAGAATTAAAATATATATTGAATCATAACCCAAAATGGCGTCACATACAAATACCAAAGCAAAATGGCGTCTAGATTTTCTTAAGCCCTATTCAGTCATTGTTACTTTATATTATGGTGAAGCTTGTTCATATTTTAAATTTGCTTCTGGCTGCAGCTCTAATAACAAGTGATTAATTTAATGCTTGTGTATTCCACAAACCAATGCCCTATTTATTCTATTATCATGGCCATGCGTTCACTCCCTCATACGCTCACTCACACACACTATCACAAATACATTTCATCAGATTTATCTTTTTATTGAGCTCATTTAAATATGAAAAATATGATAATTGTTTCGACTTCTCTGTAAGTAGACTCGGGTGGCTCCCTCGCTGGTGTTAGATATTACGCATTTGGATGGCAGGTGGTCGCCTCATGTTTCTCGTCTATTTGTTTGGTTTGCACTGATTTTACATCTGATATTTAACTATTAACTGTTATTTGAGTCTTTTAAAACTCCACTGTTACATTTTTAATGATGAATAATAATTTTCTTCAAACTTCTGATGAAAACTAAGTCAACAGCGATACATCGCTGTTGACCCTTTGGTGTGCTGTGTGGAACTGAGAACGAGTAATATGCAAATTTTTGTATGTATTAGTGCATTTGACGTCACCGTCTTTTGTTTGCACGGCCAACGCCTCGTTTCATACGCTGTTGTTCCTGCGTCATTGTCTTTTATTAATGACGACACCGCTTTGTGAACCAATCACAATTATTATTAAGAGTTTGTCATCACATACACCGCCATCATCTCTGCTTGCTTTCGCTCGTCCACCGGTGACCTTGGAACTATGCTTCTCTTACTGAATATGCGTCGTCTATTTTTTACACAGGGACAATGGACCTAACCATTCTTTATTCAACTGTGATACAATAAAACATCATAAAACATCCTCAAATCCCATAATTAAGGTAACGGGCCTTTATGTACTGTTACAAACCCCCTCACTGAAAGATTTTGTGTCGAGACATAAAAACTTTCATTGACTCATTCATACGGTTCTAAAAGGATCAGCCTAGATATGTCGCCACAACCCCATGTAATGTTAATATATAAAAAATTATAATAACTCACCCTTGGTCCAATAATGCTGATCGTACCTGTCTGACCTTACTGGACTTCTCAGGCGAGATCCCAACACCATAAGGCCATGAGGCACTTAACGTTCCTGCTCTGACGCACCGGCCAGCTCAGGTCCGCGGTCACAACACCACAAAACTCTGAAACATCGAATACAAAATTTTAAAATAGTGGTCTAATATACTTCCATTTCTACAACTGATGTGTTTCCTTTTAGATGCATAGGTTTGTGTCTGGGCATTGGTTTGTTCAATTAATTTTTTCAAAACAACACCAGGAATTCAAAATAGACTGATTTTTTCTTCACCAACACCAAACTCAATCTCTTCCTTATAAGAGAAAAATATATATATTCCTACAAATAACATAACATGTAAACAATTCTTTTAATATTCCCAAAACACCATCACCTATTTATTTCTATAAAATTCAACCTACAACTACTATGGCAGACAAGTTCATTATTCAAATTTTATTACTCAACTTTATAATCATTTTATATTTTTGCAATGACATCATACTATATTTTGTTCAACACCATTTCTAACTTTATCTTTTTAATATTCAAGATCTACTATCTTTTAACATTTGCAAACGTCGTTACCAATAACAATAAAACATCATAAAACATTAGACATTACACATTAACATTGTTACATTTACATTAAACAATTTATATTTACACAACTTGTACCAAAACTTTATAACATTACTATTATCCACTCTCTATTCAACTTTTATTATTTAACATTCATCAGATTCTATACAAAAATTTTAAATTTATCATTTACCTTCCAGTTACATCACCTTCCTACCATGAATTTTCCTTTTCTAACCTTTCCTCAATCCTTATCCGTTTGGGTGACTCTCTATTATTCATTATTCTGTATCTTATTTTGGCATTTGTCAATCTAACCTCACTCACCTCTTTTTTACTACTAACCGCTTCTAACCAACCATTAACATACTATGACACCAATATCTCTATAATAACCCCCTTCACTAATCCCATTTAAAACCTCTGGCACCACTCGTCTTTTGTACTTGGATGTGTGTTCCCTACTCTAACCAACTCATTCCCTTATCGGTTCCTGACCCTTTCAGGTAACCCTTTCCGGCGCTAAACGGTCCCTTCCTGTCCCAACACCTTTCGTTGCGGACTCCCTACACCACTACCCTTACTACAAAATATCACCATCAACAAATATAATTACCATTCACATTACTCACCTCTCTACATATAATCACTAACCACTGTGTCCCTAAAATATCTAACACCTCTTTATATATTATCAGCATCTCAACATTCTTATTTTCACTAACTCCCATTAACTCTATTTAACTAACTCCAATGCCCTTATTTATCATTATTACCCCAAACCTCTTTACAACAATTCACCTTAATATACCACTAGAAAATTCATCACTTACCTACTAACAACAATACATCTCCATATCCAAATATATTACCTGCTTCATCATTTACTACACATTAGAATCTAAATCTCATAATTGTTTAAATTCCTTATCAATTATTTAAAATTCTACCGTAAAACAATACATAAAATACACAACAGCAAAAATACACAAATACACTGACATTAATATACACAAAAATATACACTCCACATTATCATTATATCATTTACCATAAATCAGTTCCAAGCAGTCCATTTCGAAAAACACTGTCCACATAATTAAATGTTCATAAACACAATAAAATAATTAATCTCCATCGTCAAATAATAATCTTATCTTACGTATACATAACTCATTTTTAATTAAGTACATTATATCATCTTTTGTAATATAATAACTATTTAAATTTATTTTGTCCATTATACCATAGTAATACTCTGCAGGATTACTCCACATTACTATATCATAAAACTTGTCAACATTCGGTATGGTCCTGTCACCTTCGGTATAATTAGTCATAATTAGGTAATTTGCCAAGTCATTATTCTCTTTATCTCCTACTATTTCAGTTTTATTACAAGGTAAGTACTTACTATATTTATTATATATCATCTCTCCTCCTAACCTTTCCATAAATTCCTCATAGTCTCTACTTATCTTAAAAATTTCTATCTCCCTATTTCTCTCACAATATCTCTCTCTATCACACCAAGCTACATTCTCTCTTTCTACATTTGCAGGGGACACTAACTCACAACTATTGCACCGCCTGTGAAGTGCACTAAAAAAACCAAGGACAACTTTATTTGTAGACCCTATGTCTCCCAAATCTACATCGAAGGCACTCTCGTCCTTCCTCAACACATGTACATCACCCCCAAATACACCATTAAGGGAAAAATCTAACCCCTGCAATTCCCCTACAATTATACTCTCTTTACACACTCTATCTAACTCATCATACACAAACATCTCATTATCACTACCTCTGTTTACACAATCATTTTCTAATATCATACTTTTATTTATATTATCATAATTTTCTACCCCACTTACCTTGTCTTTGTTTATCTCTAACTTGTTTACTCCCCTCTTTATTTTCTAACTCTATCTCATTAATTCTCTTGTCAACATTAAAATTTCGTTTGTGCATTTCATTTTTTAATTCTTCTAATTTCTCCTCTAATTGATTCAATTTTACATTTCGCAAGTTATTTTGTTTCTTTAGTTCGTTTTCAAAACTGTCAAACTTTACATTAAATTTACTATTCATCTGGTTAAATTTGTCATCGAATTTAATATTCTGCTGTTCAAATTTTTTATCAATTTGTTCTCTTAGTACACTATTTTGTGTTTTAATTAATATAAATAAATCTTCTAATGACACCTTATTATCGATTGCCCTAGGTGTTGAATTGGCACTTATTTCGTTTAATATAATTGATTCTGTATCGGTGTTATTTATTTCTATGCTTTCATTATTTTGTGCCATTTTGACAAGCTTTTCTTTTTTTTTCTTTAATATTAAAATAACTATTTGATTATACTTGTCTTTGCTATGTTTTTGTCAATATAACCTACATAACCTCTTGCGTATTAGGTTATGAACTATTTCGTCACTCTCTTTGTCTCTGAATCTGGCTTATATATTATATAAAATAGTTTTATATAAAGTCCGCTGTTCGGGGGCCAATTGTAGTCTAACACCCTTCTCTCACACACATTTAATTTCTATATTTTTATGTACTGTTATAAAGTAAACACATGTACTTACCATGTCACTTTATGTATGAGCACGTGGTTCATCTCTAATATGAATTTCTCTTTAAGGGGCCAGGGTTCACTCTCGGCGAGATTCAGACACAAAGAGGTAATAGAAATAACAACACTGATTTTCATTTGAATATAACTAACTTGTTTTTTAATTCCCAAAATGAAAATATATACTGAATCATGACCCAAAGATGGCGTCACATACAAATACCAAAACAAAATGGCGTCTACATTTTCTTAAGCCCTATTTAATAATTGTTACTTTACGTTATGGTGAAGCTTGTTCATATTTTAAATTTGCTTCTGGCTGCAGCTCTAATAACAAGTGATTAATTTAATGCTTGTGTATTCCACAAACCAATGCCCTATTTATTCTATTGTCATGGCCATTCGTTCCCTTCCTCATGTACTCACTCACACACACTATCACAGATACATTTTATTAGATTTGTTTTCTAATTGAGCTCATTTAAATATGAAAAATATGATAATTGTTTCGACTTCTCTGTAAGTAGACTCTGGTAGATCCTTCGCTGGTGTTAAATCTTACGTCTTTGCATGGCAGGTGGTCGCCTCATATCTCTCGTCTATTTGTTTGGTTTGCACTGATTTTACATCTGATATTTAACTATTAACTGTTATTTGAGTCTTTTAAAACTCCACTGTTACATTTTTAATGATGAATAATAATTTTCTTCAAACTTCTGATGAAAACTAAGTCAACAGCGATACATCGCTGTTGACCCTTTGGTGTGCTGTGCGGAACTGAGAATGAGTAATATGCAAATTTTTGTATGTATTAGTGCATTTGACGTCACCGTCTTTTGTTTGCACGGCCAACACCTCGTTTCATACACTGTTGTTCCTGCGTCATTGTCTTTTATTAATGACGACACCGCTTTGTGAACCAATCACAATTATTATTAAGAGTTCATCATCACATACACCGCCATCATCTCTGCTTGCTTTCGCTCGTCCACCGGTGACCTTGGAACTATGCTTCTCTTACTGAATATGCGTCGTCTATTTTTTACACAGGAACAATGGACCTAACCATACTTTATTCAACTGTGATACAATAAAACATCATAAAACATCCTCAAATCCCATAATTAAGGTAACGGGCCTTTATGTACTGTTACACCATGTTTCGTTCAATGTCGTCTATTCTTCTTTCTATTCGTGTTATGTTCTCTGTCATTTGTCTGGTATTTTCTGCTAATTTTTCTGTCATTGTTTTTGTCAAGTTCTGTTCTATTTGTGTAGCGTTTTCTTTATTTTTTCTAGTGCTTTCTGTTATTTGTTGTGTGATGTGTTGTAGTATCATATTGATATCTAGGTTTGTTGGCGTTTGTTGGATTTCACTACGTACTTGTGTTTGTTGTGTTTCTTGACGGACGTCTTCTTCTTCCCGTTGTACCCTTGCCTCTGAAGAAAGCATCGGGCTCTCGTTTTCCGTGGATTCCTCCCATCCTCTATTCTCTCCCATCTGATTATTTACATCAAATTCTACTTCACTACCACCATTATTCTCACTATTATCTGCCATATTGGTTTTATTAATATTAGACAATTTAAATTTCCTTAACTGCATATTTTTGCTACGCGTTATCATTTAATGTTTATACCTTAACATATACTTATTTTAACTTATCTATCGTCTATCCCGTTTCATTCTGCCGAGCTAAATCAAGCTCCACGTTGTTGAGCGCCAAATATAAATTTCTGTGTGTAATTTATTTATTAAGCCACATGTTGATTGCGTCAAATATCACTCTCACGCAGCTTCAATCGTGGATAAAGCTCCGTGTGATAGCGCCAACTAGTATAATTTACAAAGGTTACATGATATTTCAATTATATTTATCATATCAAATATGATTAATACTTTATTTAAATTGCTGGGCGCCAGAGATATTTAAGATCTCAGGGGTTATTAAAATAATAACGCTTCTGTTCAGATGCTAATTACTTATTTGTATTTGTATTACATTTACACAAACAAGAGATATTGATACATAAATTTTAGCAATAGGCATAGAAATATAATATTCAAAATTTTATATATTAAACAACATCATCATTCATTACGCATTTTCTACAAAAGAAATAACTCCTTAATCATCTACTACAATTAAATATATCGTATTTATGAAACAAAGCATTAAATCATTTATAAATTTATCATTGTTCAACATTAGGGTAATCTAGACAAATTGAATCTTTTCAACTATTATTCATTGAGCAATACATTTACGATGTAACCTACCAGATTACATATATGTGTTTAATGATTATCTCCTTTCACAATTATGAATTAATATATACAAAGTACATATATATTTAATAATTATTTCTTTCCATGTCATAAGATATAGAATACCATTAGCATCTCAACATACTCGTGAATTCTTTCAGAATGAAACGGGCGAACCATGGATAGACGACTATATTACATTGGATCTACTTTAGTAATCAATTGAATTTAAATTTGTTACTTGATTTATGATTATCCATTTCCTGCATTCTTCGTATCTCACTTCCCACATATCACTCTTTATCACTACTTGCTCTGCCTTTGATTTCACTTGTACGCGATAACAACTGACGCTCGCGCACTTCGACCTTAAATTCGGCTATATACTCCGTATTACGCGCACATAATAAGTATACTTCTGCCTTTACTTAATTCAGATTACGCGCACATAGTAAATATACTTCTTCTCTCTTGATGACGCACTAAATTAAGTTTAGTCACTCGCGAACCGCTTGCTTCTTCGTATTAGCTTGAACAGTTTCTGGTTGGATTGTAGATATATAATTCTTCTTCTTCTTTCTATGGCACTACAGCCCTTGTTGGGCCCTGGCCTCCTTCAACTTTTCCCCCCATTCTCCTCTGTCAGCAGCCATCCTCCTCCAGGAACGCACTTTTAATATCTCTCTTGCATCCTCATCCACCGCATCCTCCCATCTTCTCCTTGGTCTTCCCACTGGTCTTTTTCCATGGATTCTGGTATACAATAGTTTTTGTGGTATCCTTTCTTCTCCCATCCTGGCTACATGACCAGCCCACCTTAGACGCTGTAGTTTTATGTACCGTGTTAACGGTGGTTCTTTATACATTTGATACAATTCATGGTTATATCTTATTCTCCAGCCATGTACGTCATTAACTGGTCCCAGGATTCTTCGTAATATTTTTCTTTCAAAGGTATCGAGAGTGTTTGCTGCCTTGGAGTTCAGGATACACGTTTCGCAACCATATGTTAGGATGGGTCTTATTATTGATTTGTATATCCTTAGTTTCGTGTTTCTGTGGATGTCTTTGGATCTGAAGATACTTGATGTGGCGAAATACGCTTTATTGGCTTGGACTATCCGGTTTCGGATTTCGGCTTCTTCTGTGCCGTTTTTTTCTAATATGGTTCCCAAGTATTTAAAGTTGTCCACCTTTTCGATATTGTCGATTGTTCCGTAGTTTCTTTGTCTTCTAGTCTGCACTAATATTTTTGTTTTATCTATGTTGATTTTGAGGCCTATATTGCTAGCATTTTCTTTGAGTTCAGAATACGTTTCCTCTGCTGCATTTTTTGTCCTACACATTATATTGATGTCGTCCGCATAGGCTACTAATTGGACCGATTTGTTTGTCAGTACGTTGTTTCTTCCTACTGACAGTTTTCTGATAACATATTCTAAAGCTAGATTAAACAAGGTCGGGGCCAGCCCATCTCCCTGTTTTAACCCTCGATTGATTACAAATCCTTCTGTTTTGTGTCCTTGTATTCGTACCTGAGCTTCTGTATTAGTCATTGTCAAGTTTATCATCCTTACCAGTTTCACTGGTATGTCGAATTCGTATAAAATATTAGATAGTTTATCCCTATCTATCGAATCATAGGCTTGTCTAAAATCAACAAAAATATTATAGACGTCTATATCTTGTTCCCACGCTTTACTCAGAACTTGTCTGACTGTATATATTTGATCTATGGTGGATCTTCCTTTTCTGAAACCGGACTGGTATTCGCCGATAATCTCTTCAGCATATGGCTGTAATCTTTTATTGATAATGTATGTAAAAATTTTATATCCGGAGCATAGTAGAGAGATTTGTCTGTAGTTCTGGCATGATAGCTTGTCCCCTTTTTTATGTATAGGACATATGATGGTTTTCCTCCAATCGTCAGGGATTTGTTCTGTACTCCATATAGTGAGTATTAAGGCATGCAATTGTTCCACGAGTTTTTTCCCACCCCACTTAAGTAGTTCAGAGGGAATTTCGTCAATTCCTGGAGCTTTGTTATTTTTCTGTGCTTTAATTGCCTCTTGTATTTCCTGCATTGATGGTGGCGGTTCGTCATCGTGTTCATTTCCTCTTCTAGGCTCTTGTCTATTTCTGTCTTTTGTTTTGTCCGTTAGGACCCTTTTGAAGTATGTTTTCCACGTTATCTTAATTTCTTCTATGTCACTACTGATTATTTCTCCATTTTGATTTTTGCATATATTTGTATTTGGTTTATATCCTTGTTTTAAATTTTTAATAAATTTATATGCATCTCGTGAGTTATTTTCTATAAAGTCTTTTTCCATTTTCAGTATTTTGTTATTCTCGAACTTTCTCTTTTTCTGTCTGCAAGTCTTATCTGCCAGCTTCCTTTTTATTCTGAACTCTTCTTTTCTTTCTCGTGTCCGTCTTGTCATATATAATCTGTGTGCTTTGTTTCTTTCTCCAATTGCCCTTTTGCACTCTTCGTCAAACCATTGGTCCATTTCATTTCCTTTGTTTATTCCTAATATTTCTTTTGCCGCTGTTTTTATAGTGTTTTTAATGTTTTCCCAGTGTGATTCTAATGTTGGGTTTTCCTTCTCTTGAAGTTTTTCGCTGATTTCTTTTTCAAGTTTATCCCGGATGTCTTGGTCTTTCAGTTTATCTATGTTTAATCTTTCTTTTCTCTCTGTTTTACTGCTTTTGTTCTGGTTAATTTTGCACCTGAAGGTAGTTTGCACTAGCATATGATCTGAGTTACAGCATGCCCCTCTTCTGCTTCTTACATTTAATATACTTGTTGCTGCCCTTTTGTCTATCAGAACGTGGTCTATCTGATTTCCTGTTTCTCCGTCTGGAGATATCCACGTTATTTTATGTATATCGCGGCGGGGGAAGTATGTTGAACTAATGACCATATTTTTACTAGTTGCAAAGTCTATTAGAAGGTTTCCGTTCTCATTGTTTTCCAGTTGTTCTTATGTATTCTTCTTCTTTCCCGATTTTGGCGTTCATGTCTCCTATAATCATTTTTATGTCATTTCTAGGTGCTGAGTCATATACTTGTTCTAACTTTTGATAAAATTCTGTCTTTAAAATCTCATCTTGGTCTTCTGTGGGACAGTGCACATTTATTATTGTAAGATTAAAGAAATGAGTTTTTATTCTGATTTTGCACATCCTTTCATTGATTGGTGTAAAATCCTTTATATGTTGTTTCATTTTGTTATCTATAATAAAGGCTACTCCAAATTCTCTTGTTCCACTATTTTTTCCACTTTGGAGTATAGTGTGCCTCTTCGTGTCTCTTATTCCTTGTCCTAACCATCTTGTCTCTTGTATTGCAGCAATTCTTATTTTATATCTTTCGAGTTCATCACAGAGTTCTCTTTGTGCTCCGGGTCTGTTCAATGTTCTGACGTTCCATGTTCCTAAAGAGTATTCCATATTCCTTTGCCGTAGTCGTTGCCATTGTTTCCGTCCAATCCGAGGCTTTCTTGAAGGTTCCGTGGTGTGGTATTTTTTCCGGGGGTAGGTTACCGGCCTACCGGATTGTAGATATATAATTACTGAATAATAATTTGATTAATTAATTATTTCATGTCTACTTAAAGAAGAATATTGTCACAATAAAGACTGATATACTCCTTCGACTGATTCAACTAAACTCCTCTGATTGATATCTAAGACTCTAAGACTCATATCTAAGACTCCGACACTAAAAAACTCCAGATTAATACTCTAAGACGCAAAACAAGAGACTTCTTAGCGTTCCTACGAGGGTAATATTTATATGGTTGATCGCACTACGCTCCCCACTGTCAAACTAAAAAATACTCCAATTGGCTATCTGTTCAACTTTTTGCCGGTAAATTCGAATTCACCCATTCAGCAGCTGACAATAGTTAGCGCTTCCAAGTGACGCTATTTTTGGTTGGCTATAACATTGGGCATGCGAGTTCTTCCCGCGTGTACGTTAACTTGCAAAATGACGCTGACTTTCTCTTGTGTTCAAACCGCTTTCGCCGCCTATTCCTTTGTAAATCCAAGGGTGTTTTTACCACCCTGCTAACGGTACTCTGTATTTTTTTTTACGATGAGCAAACAAAGCATTCTATATCTTTATGACTAGAAAGTTGTTTTCAAAACGTCTGGCGCCTTACTGTCGCCTGTATAATATTAAATTTTTATATAACTAGGAGACGTTCATTTGTATCGTTATATATGATTACATTACAATTTAGCAATTCTTACTTGCCAAACACATGATGTATTATGAATTATGTCTATAAAATAATATCTAAGGTAGCGTAACATATACGGTTACGTTGTAAACCTTTATGGTATATGACACTGAAAGACAAAAAGAAATTGGCAAATATCATGCTTCATCAATGAGGAAATATTTCCAGTAGAAAAAAATAACTGGTGTAGTATAATTGATTCGCTTAATGCAGGAACACACACACACATATATATATATATATATAGAGAGAGAGAGAGAGAGAAATAGAGTGAGAGAGAGATACTGACCATGCTGCACAATACGCCAACAGTAGGGTAGGTTAGTGTGTCTTTAAATACAACAATACAACAATAGAAAACAGGATGTAAGTATGTTTGGATAGGGGGAAAGTATTTTGTCACTGACCATCAGAGGGGAATGTTTCTTACATATCGCTAAGAAATATTTACTTTTATAAGGAGTTTTAAAAACCAATTGTAATGTAGATAATAAGATGTATTTGTAATTATAAAGTACATATATATATTTGTGTAAATAAAATTTGAACAACAGTCAAATTTTATTTAAACCTACCTGGGGAATATATGCAACAATATATATATTTGCATATTTGCCCAGGGCGGTATGTTTGTAAATATTTAGCATAGTAAGTATATGATGAACAGCTTTTAACAATATTATGTAGGCTCAGAATTGTCAGATAGCGTACACCTGCCCCGCATGAATACAGTGTTTGTGTGTGTGAACGCAACCTACAACAGGAAAAGGTGAGGTGATGCGTACGGCTATAATCAGGTTTTAACCGGATAAATATAAAGTAATTAATACGTTTTAAACCTGTGAATGAAGACTTACCCAAATTATAAAGACACCATTACATTAAGGAATTGTTAACGAATTTGGTGATATAAAAATTATTGCAAAATGTGCAGTAATAAAGAAGCTGGGTAATTTAATGTTAATTACTAGTGTAATTAAATAGTAATTAATATGTGTGTTATATGTGAGTGACCAGGAAAAAATTATGCAAACAATGATATCGCTCATGCTACGAGTATGTTTACGAAATCGCGAAAATGAACCAAAAAGTGATTTGTAATTAAAAGGACGCTTTGCACGAAGTGACAATATCTAACAGGTCAAAAACAGTCCTGGACTTGTCAGATTGCCGTCCAGTATAAATGCCACTGGTAATTTTGGGGCGGTCTCAGAGACTCAAGATATCTTCACACAACGCCACGCTGCTGGTCTGCCGATTGATCAGGACATCTTTATCACACACACCAAGACTTATGGAGGAACTCTGGACCATCACAAACCACAACCCTTAGAGCCAGAGAACACAGCATCAGCATAATCATTATCATCATCATCAAATTCTCAGGATTCAGGACACACACACACACACACACGCGCGCACACAATGGTAATGTCGGCAGCAGTACACAGGTGATGAGTAAACAATTATATTTTTGTTGTGAAGAGAACTTTCAAAAAAGAAAATTGTACATGAACAATAAAGACTTACAGTTTTAAATTTAAATAGTAGTTAAAGTAAATAATTTAATTTAATAAGAAAATTTAAAAAATACTGATCTTCTGTTATATGTTAAAATTTGGGTATGTCAGTAGAATTAAATAATAGGTTGAAAGTAAATGTTATTATTTTATTTTTGTTTATAGCAACAAGTAATTTTATTCTTGAGTTTAATATTATTTTTGTTTGTATATGAGTTTGTTATTATTTAAAAATTGGAGTAAAAGTCAGACACACTGAAGTAAAAAGGGTTTAGATAATTTGTTTAACATATCTGTTTAGCTAGTAAGATTATATGGTTGTTTATTTTGATATGTCATGAACACCAGAGAAGGTTATATGGTACTTTATGTAAACTTATAAAAGATAATATTTTTTTGTAATTCTAAATTTTAATATTTTTCATCTTTCAATTAATATTAATAAATCTTAGTATGATTATTTTGAAACGGTTTTAATTAATTATTTCGTGTCAACAACATCTCACTCCTCTTTGAAAATTATTTAATTATTGTGCAACTACATATACTTGACGCAGTGAGAATAAAAAAAAATCCTGCGACCTGGCCGGTATATTACACTTTATAGTTGCGTTGAGTACATAGTAATGTATTTGTGTGAATTTTTGAAATACTTGTAATGCTGCAATATATATATTTATATATATATTTTTTTAGAAACAATCCATTGGGTATGAAGGGACATATTGCTAAACGTTATGGGGATTTAATACAAGACATCTGGAGTGGAACTTCCAAAACAATAGCACCTCTTAAACTGAGGGTAAGTTTTATGTATGTACACAATGTAAATAACAAGGGACTGAATAATAATTACTAATTGTTGAATATCTTATCAGTTTAATGGATGTGGAATTTTTATATTTAAGAATACAGGAATAGATATTGTTACGACGGTCTCACTGATGATCGTATGGTACAGTGGAAACAAATTACAGACACCAGTGAAGTCACTAATAAACCAACTTTAATTAATAAAAAATAACAATTTGTAATCAACTCGTACAATAATTCCAGTGATATTTGTCTACACACAATAAAAATGTCAAATAATAGAGTTCCACGCTAATTACAACACAATACTTCAACCACCACTAAGGAAAATCGCTCAATGAACTGAATTGACTAAGCCAGATGGTCTTGCTTTTATAGGTCTTGCAGAGGTCCAGAATTGCTTTCCATCCTGACAGCATGCCAGCTTAATGCGTATCTCAAGTGTTCTTGAGCACACTGCAATGTACTTGTGTGCAGTCTTGAATGAGGCTTCACCTGCTCGACTAGCAGGGGGACGGGTGGAGGACGATCGTGGCTGTTCGAGAGGGTTCTATCGTTTCTCTGCCCCCTCCTCAAGCCTGTTCATCCTGAACTGGCAAACTACCTCTGAAGTAAAATTTGGCCAGGCGGTCTAGGTGGACAAATTTTTCCTGTCCTTCCTATTGAATCCGTTACATAATATCGTTGATTCTTTTTTTCACAGTGTAAGGTCCTTCCCAGTTAGTCTGAAGTTTAGGTGGCGACCACGATGGTGCTTTGGGTTGTACAACCAAACCTGATCTCCTTCTTCGAAACACACACTATTGCTGTTAATGTCATACCGAGTTTTCATTTCATCACTGGCTATCTTCACTCATCCTTCTATCAAGAGACTCATTTCTCACAGTTGGTTTTCTAATTGTGAGGAATAGTTCTGTGGCTCTTGGGACTGAGTCTCAGGTGATCCAACCATCAAGTCACCAGGAAGATGAATCTCTCGCCCAAACACCTATTTTACTGGAGTCATGCCGGTTGTGTTGTGTACTGATGACCTATTAGGAATAGTGGTATACGTTGGTCCCAGTCAGTGGCGTACGCAGAAATCAATCTTGGGGGGGGGGAGCTTGAACATTAGCAGTCCATATATTAGCCTACTCTTCTACAGTTTATAGTATAAGATAGAGTACATATACCAGTTAATGGTTAAAATTTATTAATAGGCGTATTATATATGTAGACGTATTTACCAGATATCCGTCGTGCGACTTCGTTTTTCTTGTCCTTTATGACGAGTTTCGGCAACGAATTGCCATCTTCAGAAAACTTGATCACTCATTAGAGATCGTTAAAAAATTAAAATACTAGAATCATTACAGTAAAAGTGCACTTTTACGACAGCGGAAATTCACATACGCGAACATGAAATTTTATGTTTCTCGCGTGGACATTATCAATCGACTGATTCACTGTTTATATATCCACTGATAAAACTGTTTTGTTTATTATAGCCTGTGTGTACTGTAACTTTCTATTTACCGGCGCCCGTGTGCAAGTATTGCCGTGTCGTACAATATGTTATGTGAAAATGTAAGTTTATCGTTCAAGACATAATCACTGTTGATTTTGATGGCTTTATATATTTCATACTCCTCAAGTGCGTCCATGTATTTTCCTTTCCTGCAGCAATGCATGGGCTGGAAATTTGTCTCAAAATCACTGTAGTTATGATTACATAGCATCAGGTGTCTGGCAAAATTTGATGTTGTTTTATGCAATTCCCTTCTGGGAAGATGTTCTTTATATCTTTTTTCAAACGGTCTGCCTGTTTGGCCTATGTAGAACATATCGCATGAGCTGCAACTCATCTTGTATACGCCAGTTCTTTTTCTTTCTGGTATACTGTTCTTCCGGCTAAGAAATCTCTGAATGCTGTTATTTGTATGGAAAGTTACAATTACATGGTGTTTCTTGAGTTCGTTAACTAAAATATTTGTGTAATCTGCAGATATGTATTTATTAACTGGAAGTGTGTTATCATTGTTCGACTTTTTTAATTTCTTCTCTTTGTGTTTACTTATTAATTTATCCACTAATGAACTTTTATATCCGTTAGCCGCTGCTATGTACTTGATGGTGTTAACCTCTTCATTGTAGTCTTTTTCACTTAACGGTATAGTTAGCAATCTGTGCACAAAACTATTGTAAGCTGCCATTTTATGCGAGGTGGGATGATATGAATCGGCATGAATTGTGATGTCTGTTGTTGTGGCCTTTCTATAGATTTTAAATTGAAGTTTTCCTTCGTTTTTTAAAATGGTTAAATCTAAGAAATTTAATCGATTTCTTCTTCTATTTCAGACGTGAATTTAATCTTATGGTGTATGCTATTTATGTGACTATTTAAGTTTTGTATTTGTCTGTTTGTTTCATTAAATATCATAAACGTATCATCGATGGTATCTACAGTAAAAAATGATTTTATTCTTGTATAATTTATTAGATATTATGTTTATATTCTCATAATAATTTAAGTATATATCAGCTAATAGTCCTGACAGTGGCGAACCCATAGCCAGACCGTCATCTTGTGTAAAAAACCCGTTGTCAAATGTGAAGTAATTTTGTTCTAAGACGACTGTAAGGAGTTTTATAAGTTCGTTGAGTTTTTGCATGCTAAGTTGAGCTACTTCCTTTAAATTGTTATTTACAATTTCTATAGTTTCCCTCACGGGGATATTAGTGTACAAGTTAGTTACATCTAACTATACCATTTTATATTGTGGTAGTATTTCTATCTTTTTAAGTTTTTCAACAAACTCATAACTGTTCTTTATACTATAATTATTTGCTATCCTGATATTATTTTTAATTAAAGTCTCTAACAATTTAGCAGCTTTGTATCCGGGCAGGTATTTAGCAGCTTAAAAAAAAAAAAAAAAAAATTGCATAAAACAACATCAAATTTTGCCAAACACCTGATGCTATGTAATCATAACTACAGTGATTTTGAGACAAATTTCCAGCCCATGCATTGCTGCAGGAAAGGAAAATACATGGACGCACTTGAGGAGTATGAAATATATAAAGCCATCAAAATCAACAGTGATTATGTCTTGAACGATAAACTTACATTTTCACATAACATATTGTACGACACGGCAATACTTGCACACGGGCGCCGGTAAATAGAAAGTTACAGTACACACGGGCTATAATAAACAAAACAGTTTTATCAGTGGATATATAAACAGTGAATCAGTCGATTGATAATGTCCACGCGAGAAACATAAAATTTCATGTTCGCGTATGTGAATTTCCGCTGTTGTAAAATTGCACTTTTACTGTAATGATTTTAATATTTTAATTTTTTAACGATCTCTAATGAGTGATCAAGTTTTCTGAAGATGGAAATTCATTGCTGAAACACGTCATAAAGGACAAGAAAAACGAAGTCGCACGACGGATATCTGGTAAATACGTCTACATATATTAATATAAGCGACTTGGAGACAGCTAACCTAAAATGTATTATAGGCGTATTATTTTCAGTAGGTTTCACCTTTTCTTTATTAAAACTGTATTATTCGTGATTGGGGGACTTATGTCTCATTCCATTTTTTTATCAGTAATTTTAAAACATTACTTTTTTTTAACTAAATATTTTTTAATTGATTTTTTAATGTTCATTGTAATATTTAACAATAGATTCATTTTACTTCAATTAGACTATAATATTTTATACATTAATGTCAAGTTTTACAACATTTGTATTTTAGCAACTATATATTTCAAAATATCTTGCTAATAACTAATTGTGTCAATACAGAAAACAGTTTTTCATTTAACTATTATACTTCTTACTGTTATACTACTATTTTACTAATACTTTATTAATGAAAAATTACACAAGTGCATATTAGCTGAATTCTTACAAAATTAACGTTAGTATTAAAAAAATGAAAAAGAAACAACATACAGTAAATAAGAATCAAATTAATTATTAATTTACAATAGGTAAAGCATTTGTGTCCAAGCAAGCAATTTTTAATTTAAAAAGCCAAGTCCATTCTCCTATTTCCTTGATTGGCAAACCGCTCAACAATATCTTCAGGAGAGATGTCAATTTCCCTGTGAATATTGAGCGAAGCTAGTCCATTAAGCCTTGTCTCCAATGCTGTAGACCTCAGCCATGTCTTCAACTGCCTCAGAGTAGAGAAGGAGCGTTCTGGCTCAGCTGATGTCACTGGGAGTACACACAGTACTTCTAAAATTTTTCATACGTTGGGAAATATGTCTGGATTGCAAGCTTGCAGAGAATACAGAGCTGTGTCTGGAACATTCATATCTGCTTCATCCACCCACTTTTGCTTCCATATTTCTGCCTCAAGTTTAAGTTCCATCTTGGAAATGTCAGGGTACATGATAGAGGCAACAGACTGCTTGATCTCTTGAGTAGTAGCCTTAATGATGAAATAAGGCATAAATACTTGAAGATGACAACTTTTATCAAACTGAAGTCCGAAATGGGTTTCTAATTCAACAATGTAGTGATCAACAAAAGGAATATATAAATTTAGCTTGTAGGGTCAATATTTCGTTTCTGCAAGTATCTTGTTACTGGCAGCATTAGACCACTAATTTCAGCACAAACTACCAAGCTAGCTAAAACTTCATAGCTTAAAATAGCTTGCAAAAGAGAGAAGGCCATAGAATGTTTTGAGCCTAACTCGTTTATTTCCTCAAGAGTTGTGACAATGGTGCCAAAAAATTTCAAGAAATCGATAAATGCTGTGTCTCTCCACCCACCTTGTCTCACACAGCTGTGTCAAAACAGTTTTGTTGGTTTCTTTCATAGAAAGATGTTTCTTAAGTATTTCTTGTATTTCTTGTCTTATATAGCTATATCTGATAAAGTTAGTAGTATTGTTAACAGTACCTAGCTTATTCTTTATCTGTCGGGAGGCAGATTCACTGTTTGTAGCTGAGACAACTGTTAAGTTTAAAACATGGCTCCAGCAATGAGTATATTTAGCGTATGGTTGTTTTCCCTTAATTTTAGCTTGAACACCCTGCAATTTTCCTGACATATTTGATGCCCCGTCATACCCTTGACCACGTAACTTGTTAATATCTAAATCATGGGATCATGGTATTTTAAAACTTTTAATATGACATCTGCCAAGTCCTCTCCTGATAATGAGGTCAATCCAACAAAGGTAAGAAACGTTTCAATAATTTTTTCTTTTTTCAAAAAACAGACACAGATAGACATTTGTTCAGTACCGGCGATGTCTGTGGTCTAATCACACAAAACTGAGAAATATCATGACTTTTTAATATCAGTTATTATTTTTTCATTGATCAGGTCTCCACATATTGCAATTAACTCATTCTGAACTTACATACAGTGCATTTTTTGAACCCTTTTCGAAATGCTCTTTTAATATACTGTCACCAGCATCTACTCTGAATCTAAGGAGAGCGTTGAAGGTTCCTCGATTTTGTTCATCTTCTTCCAGAAGAGAGGATCAACTGTCTTCTCTGTGCCCTCGAAGAAGAATATTTTCCCTACCATGCAAAATAATTGTTTTCACAATACTCACCAACTTCTTCCTATTTTCAGCCACCTTCTTTTTCACTGAACTGTTTGCAAGTTCTTGTACATTGCAAGTTATATTTTTGTATATTTGTTTAAATGATTCTGCATCCAGTAAACTGTTTACATGTTACTGAGATGAACAATGATTTTTAAAAGTTTCTAAGGCTTTTTTCCACTTTTTAAGTGGACGATTAACAAGAGTGCCAATATTAGCGTTGTGAGAAGTGGTTTTTCCAAAGAGAATACAATATTTACAATATGCGCCATCTCCACATTTAGAACAAACCAACCATATTTCACCAACCAAGAATACTGGAATGATCGCATAATTGCCCTTCTTTTTTTACAGGAAATTTGTGGTCAGCCATATTTTCAGTGTAATTTTTACAAAGGACAGCATACTTCAGGTTATCATCAATTTTAGATTTATATTCTAATAATAAATTACTAATGTCTGTTACTTTACCTAATAATGAAGACTCGTTTTGTGAAAGAACAGCCAGGATTTATAGTTTCACTATTGTCAGAGAATTGAGAAACAAGCCCGGAAACATTGTTGTCATTGCCACAAGCATCACTAACACAAGTATCTTGCTGAGACGATGTAGAAGTTGACAAAGAACATGTAGGGCCTTTCTGCTACACTATCACACTTCGCTATTTTAGTTTTTGTTATAAAGAAATCCAAAGTGCTGACTTTCCTTTTTGGTAATTTTGTCATGTCATCAAGTTTGGACTTATTAGTCTCCATCTTTGACGCAACAAACAATCACTAACAAAATTATAAAAACTGCAGATTTAATAAATACCGTACTGCTAAACAAACAAAAACGCGACAATAGCAGACGATGACAGCAACATGTGCACGAGTGGTGTATCGTTTGAACGACTACATCCGATCACTGCCGAAAATAGACGAATATATGGAAGCTTGTAGAAGCCACCTCTCACCCTTGGCGCTTGTGCAGCGAATTTCTGTTCGCACGCCACAGGAATGCATGAAAACTCAAAATTTTGCACGCACAATGTGGGGTGTGTGCATGCTTCAAAGGCCCTGCATACCGCAGGCAGGTGTGCAGTATTTGGTAGGCAGGATAGTTATGTTTATCCGTTCGGAAAATACGATAAATTTTAAATAAAATATTATTTCTAGAAATTAATTATTTTATTATAGTATATATAATGATTTTATTTTTCCTTTCAAATAAAAAAATGAAGTGTTTTCAAAGTAATTTTTTTCATTATTTCAAGATATGAAATTAGGAACATTATTAAAATTTTCGTTTTATTTATCGACTGACATTTGCAAAAATGTGCTGAATTTAACTTAAGTATTAAATAATATTTTTATAAAAAGGTTTATGTAGGCCTACTTATTTAAGTATCATAAAAATATTATTTAATACTTAAGTAAAATTACTTAGCGTTCACTGGTAGTAGTGGCCGGTGGCCGGTGTGGTGTGCGTGTGGCTGCATCGCCACGCCGTCAAATGAGAGCGAGAGAGAGAGAAAAAACAGGTAGTTTACCAAACGTTACACTCAGCGTAATACACCGCTCAATGGACTATAAATTGTAACTGAAGTAACAATTGTTGTTATAAACTACTTATTTTGTTAGTATTTATATCCCCTTCCAAATCGGCCAAAATATGCAATTTTAAACGAGAACTTAAGTAAACTAAGGAAGTGCATATTATTTTTTTGTGGTTGGGGAGGCTTGAGCCCCGTGAGCCCCCCCCCTGCATACGCCATTGGTCCCAGTCTGTTTGGTTCTCATAAACAACCTTCGAAAGATGCTGCTCAAGCGTCCTATTGAACCTCTCAACCATTGCATCCGACTGAGGATGGAGAGGCGTTGTCCTGGTGTTTCAAATTCTGAGTAGCCAGCATAATTCTTTAAACACTCCTGATTCAAAATTCCTCCTTTGGCTATGGATTTCCATATGGACTTCATAACGGAAACAGCAGTAGTGAACTAACGTCTTTCCCACAGTGGTAACCACCTGATTTGGGATTGCATAAGCTTCCACCCACTTAGAACAATAGTCACCTGTAACCATGATATACCTGTTTCCATCGTCAGGAACTGGGAAACGTCCAGCAGTACCTATGCCAATTCTCTTGAACGGCAGTCCAGAATTATATTGTCTCATTTCCCCCTTGCTTCTGGTTTGTGGGCCCTTGATTGCAGCACATATTTCAAATGTCCGACACCATTCCTCTATGTTGTGGTGAAGATGAAGCCAGTAGAATTGCTTCCATATTTTTTCAAGGGTTTTGTTAACGCCAAGATGACCTCCAGATGTTTCATCATGCATCTCCTTCAAAACAGACTTCACTTTACTTCGGGGAACTATCAACTGCATGGCCATGTCTCATCCATCTGCACTTTCCCAAGCCCTTTTCAGCAATCTGTTCTCTAAGGTAAGAGATTCCCATTGTGATCAGTAGCCCTTCAGCACTTCGGAACCATAGCAGATATCTTGCCAATCTGGGCGGCGACCTTCCTCTTTTGCTGTCAATATCGGTCTAATGTCTTCATCAGTCATCTGTTCTTGTCTACAATGTTGTGTCGTTCAGCCGTCTACCAGGAAATCTACAGTGATGGCTTGAACATGTTTGCTTCCATTTTGTTCTTCCTTTCTGTGACAATGTCGGCAGTCTTCCAGCCATGGTCTTTGTGATAAGCCATCTGCATTACCATGGAGGCACCCCCGCCAATGTTGTACCATGAAGTTGTACTCTTGCAGACGTTCAAACTACTTTGCCGATTGCCCTTCCAGATTTTTAAATCTCAAGAGCCATGCAAGCGTGGCTTGGTCGGGGCATAATGAAAACTGTCTCCCATAGATGTATTTATGGAAGTGCTCCAAAGCTTGGATGATAGCCAGCAACTCTCTCCTTGTAACACAATAATTTCTCTCAGATTTAGAAAGCCTCTTCACCATTTTGCACTTGCGACAGAACTGTTCCTACTGTCGGATTTTTTATTATGGATACTCGAGTTTAAGTGTTAATTACAAGTGAACCTATAGGTCTACTTAAAAACTAGTTACATCAAATTTTTGCGCGTTTAATTTTGCGTTGATCTGTGTAAGAAACATATTTTTTGAAGGTTGATTTAAATTTTTTTTCGCGGTTAGAGTAAAAAAAGTCCTTGTTTTTTTGTTTTTCAAGAGACCGCTCTCTTTGAAATTATATAAATTAAAAACCCTTGGTCCGATCATAACTAAATTTTTATACAGTATGGGCACAAGTGTTTTCAATGCACTACTTGAATTACAAAATTGTTTTATGATCCAAAAAAAAGTTATCAGTTTTGTGAAACAACTTTTTCTCGGTACAGGATAGTCGTACAAAGGCAGACTTGGTCTTGTTTTGAAGCTCTTGATTGTGGTTATCAAAATCCACAACTGCTGCAAACATATATTGAGATGCCGATTTTATACAGAGTGATATTCATGCAAGGGTGTGTGATCACCCACTTACGCACTTTGCTGTCACTTATCGCATTGGGGCCATACACTTGACTTATCTGTCGATGAATTTCCGCTGGTGAAACGTTCCTTGCTGTCAAAAACCGAATCACTGAACGTATTTCACAGTCGGCGGGCTGATCAGTTGTTTTAAACATTTTGAACTGACACTGTAAACAGCACACTGCAACAATACCAATGCAAATGGCGTCGTTTGACGCGCAAGGCATGCCGGGAGTCGGTGCGGATTCGCGTTTCAATGTTCGCGCGTCATTCGATTAGCTACGGCGATTTGGACCTTACTTTCCGAATAACCCTAGTACAATAGTTTAAAAAATTTTCTCTCTCCCTTTTGTTTTAGCCATAATACTGCTTTGAGAAAGCCAGTCTTTATCCTTGTTTTATGCAGTCTTTAACGTCTGTTACATACAGCTAGGGCCTCATATTTTTCTGACGATAAACTTAACGCTTTTTTCGTTCTGTACTGATTCATGATTAATACTTCCAGCAAAGACTAACTGTAACAACTAAACGAAGAAAATAGAATAACTAAAGACTTTATGAAATAGCTATAGATACGTCCATATAATTTCAAATATTTTCAAAATTCAACTGAAAATCGATAACGTAGTGGCGGCAACAAACAGCGTAAATAAAAGGAAATGAAAAGAAAATAAAGGGAATAAAGCAAGGCCGTGACTCGACGGAGTAACGGAATTAAAAACCAGTACAGTAGTAGAAAGAAAATCGTCTCCTGAGAAAAAGAAATACAACATGACGTTCACTGACGGACGCGACGTTTAGGTACTAAAGCGTGGCTTTCTTTGAGTCATGCGGTCATATAGAAACAATTTCTTTTCTACCGTAAATGGAATCACTTAGACAATTTTTTTTCAAATGCGAATATTCAACCGACAGTAAACTCTTATTTTTCTGTATGATTTAAAAAATTTTATCGGATATGAACAATGAACAAAAATTAACAGTAATGGGTTCCCTGTTTTAAAAGTTAAACAACGCACACCTACTACCTCTTTTAGTTTACAAAAAAACATTTCGGGTGTATCTGTGTTGCTTAAAGAAACCAGCAAAGAGTACGGTAAACACTAATGTTTTTCTTTGTGATTGGACTCAAGCTTAAACCGCACAGTCAAGTTATTCCAAACACACTGACTAGAACATAGTCGTGCTAAATAAATATTTGCTAGCACATAAAATTATTTCATTTTTTTATAATAAACTGGTCATCATAGAAAAACAACAAACAAAACCTCTGCAATAAGCTGCCTACTCGTAGGTGATTGAACTTGGCAACACGGCACCCGCTTTCGCCGCCGGAAGGCCCGCTTACACACGGTCCAGCGCACACACACCCTTGCATGAATATCACTCTGTATAAAATTGGCATCTCAATGTATGTTTGCAGCAGTTGTGGATTTTGATAACCACGATCAACAGCTTCAAAACAAGACCAAGTCTGCCTTTGTACTTGAGCTTTTAGCAATTCGGCATAGGTGTTCTGGCTATCAGGTGGCCACTTTCTATAGTAGCTCTGCGGCAGGTCTTTTTAAACCGAGAATGAGTGAAACTCTCTTCTCTTTCTCTGTCCAATTATTTGCGCATGCGGTGGCTTCAAATTGCCCAAGGTACGTTGCTATGTCTGTCTTCTGTCTGTTCCATGTATTTTTCTCTCTTTTACATGCGCATGGGTGTATTTTCATTAACTGCTCTACTTCACTCTTAATCTGCTCTTTCATATTTGCAATTGACTCTTTTACAGTTGAGACTGAATCTTTCACAATTGCTACAGTGTCCTCTACAAAAGTGTCCTATATTTTATTAGACATAGCTTCTTCCACACTTAAGATAGATTTTTCTACTTCAGCATTTTTAATGTCACTGATTCTTGTACCTCTGTAATTCTACTAACTTGTTTATTAAGCTCACCTTAGTAGACCCAGCTCTCCAATTGTTCCTGTATCAACGCTTTGATGTCACCTGCTTCCTGCTTACGTTTCTCATCTTGTTGATCTTCCAATTCAAAAATTAGTGTTTTCTTCTGTTTTCAACATTAATCCTTTCTGCTGTTCTTGTGTTTACATCAGGAGAGTTTTCTGTCTCTCTTCTGCTTTCTCATTGTCTTTTTTTTTCTTCCTCTGCCTCATGTTGGTGTCTTTTCTCTCCTTCTTCTGCCTCTTTTTGTTGTTCTTGTGTTTGCCGCAGCAGCACTTGGAAAGCTTCCATCATCTGAGTGGTATCCATGTTTACAGATTAATTACAACTTACACTAGTCCTCTACAAAGTGCCCACTGTTTCCACTGTTAACCGTTCCGTCGCACTTCTGACCCACTGTTATGATGGTCTCACTGATCGTTGTATGGCACAGTGGAAAACAAAATACAGACACCAATGAAGTCACTAATCACCAGCTTTAATTAATCACAAATAACATTTTGTAAGCAGCAAGTTATTCAACAATATAATACTCATACAATAATTTAAGTAATATTTGTCCACACTTAATAATAATGTCAACTAGTAGAGTCCCACACAATAATTACTTTTCACTAGTACACCACTTGAGATGCACTGTCTCAATCATCCAACATAAATTGACTGACCGTTGCTGGATGCTTATATTTATACCCCACTGAGATGCCAGAATAATCTGTCACTTTTTGGATAACGTGTTAAACAACTGCCTATTACAGGCTCTCTTGAATCCACTAGAAACAGTGTCGGTGTCTGGCCTTGAACATAGTGTGCTGACCGATGCGGTCTGGAACATCCTCTATTATTGATGCATGATAAGTGTCACGTAATTGTCTTTCTTCTCAAAGTAGCATATGTATGCACACAAACATTACTGCTGGGGTCTGCTGGAATAGCCAAAAACATGCAGAACGACACTCTCCATTTCTGTCTGAGGCTTTCACGGCCAGCTTCAATGATATGAGTACTTCGGCTTGCCAGCCTGTAAGGCCATGGACCATAGTTGTTCGTGCAATCATTTCGGCAATGCCTTCGATGGCCATCTTCAGCACAGAAGGCTGCAAAACAGTGACAAAGATTTCGTAATCAGTGACCACTGAACTGTGGTTAAGGCTAGTGGGCGTGAGTAGGACACCCATATTTATAAACTTTTGGTGTCCGCTTAAAGTTGTTGTCTGACACTGCCAGCCAATCAGAAGAAAGGCAATTTCTTATTGGTTTGCCACAACTCGCGTACAAAGAGCACTCAATGAGAGGGACTCACCCCGCCAATTCATTGCAATAGATGCATGTTTCTGAATCTGGACAGATTCTGTATGCAGGTGAGGGAAATACGCACTCACTGACGACCACTTCTGTCATAGGTTTGACCCCTCCTCCCTACAACCTCCAACAAGCAGACACACGATCTGATTCCTTGAAAGACAAAGACATTTCAATTTTTTTCTTTTTTTTTAGTTTAAAAAACTAATGGAAATAATTTAATGAATCAGATGTTGCTGAAGTAAATTATAACTAATAAAAAAGTTAATAAGTTTGTTTATTAATAATAAAAATAATTATTAAAACTTGGTAAATAATTTAAAAATTAATTATTTAATTTAATTTCAGGTAAGTAATTGTCATATATGCCATCCATGTACTGGATATTTTTGTAAGTGGTTTGAACTCTGTTTAACGTTTCCTAATTTTGAGTAAATTGTTTTTGTGACAATAGTGGACAATAGGAAAATACGCACCTCGCTTCAATGGTTCCCAGCAACATGATTCACAAGAATTGTTAGCTTTTCTATTAGATGGACTTCATGAAGACTTAAATCGTGTTCATGATAAACCTTACATGGAGTTAAACGACAGTGATGGCCGTCCTGATGTCACTGTTGCTCAAGAGGTAAATATCCATTTTGTTTATGTAGATTAACAGCATTTTGTTTATTCATATGCTACTGACAAAATGGATAGATTGAGAGACAAAAATTAAAATCTTGTGTCAAAAGTATAATAGTGTATAACATTGTATCTTAGAAATTACTTCATACTTTTAGACTGAGAGCATGAAATTTGAATGGAAGAGAGTAATATATTGTTGATATAACTTCATTTAAAACACTGGATTCTCATACTCATGAGGGTTGTCCAAAAGTAATGAACTTTCTGTTATAAAAGAAGGAAAAGAAGTGTTTATTAAACAAAATTTATTAAATTTTAAAGTAAAACTTATACTACTTTTATATATAGTCTCTACATATATTATTGTAACATGGTACATGGTTGTGGCTTCTTTCAGCTTGTCATCATTTTCAAAGTGACTGCCATCCAAAACGTTTTTTAGTTTAGGAAACAGGTGAAAATCACTTGGCGCTAAGTCAGGGCTGTATGGTGGATATTGGGAATACTTACCAGCCAAAACGTTGGAGCAGTGTTTGTTTTGTTACAGCTGAGCGTGGCTGAGCATTGCATGAATCAAAACAATTCTGCTGACAGCAAGCCACGTTGTTTGTTCTGTATGGTACAGAGCAAATTCAGTCAGAAGGAAACTCTTCCAGAAGGAGTCAGAAGAAGGCTGTTCCAGTGTAATTATACAAACAATAAGAAGAAAAAGGGAAGAATAATCCCCGATACTAATCACGTACCTTATCAGATCAGAAGAATCCTAAAAAGCCCTGGCTGCCACCACATTTTGATAGGCAGAATGTGAAAACTGCAACACTGTTCCCAAGAAAACAACTTAAAAATAACAGATTTTCCCTTAACAGAATTTCCAAAGGTATAGGCGAACTCGTTGAACACAGGTTAGGTTAAGGCGAGGTGTCATTAAAAATAACTTAACTCAAGTGCATTGTTATTCTAATAAATTCATTTATTGATATTACTTGAATTGTACGTATTTTCAGACCATTGTTAGCATTTAATTTAGTTACACCCCATTTGTTATAATTCAACTGTATTACCAATCATCAATATTAACATATGATTTTACGTATTGCTATATATATTGTTACAACGGTCTACTTGATCATCGTAGGTACAGTGGAAACAAAATACAAGACACCAATTAAGTCACTAATCACCAGCTTTAATTTTCACAGTTAAACAGTTTGTAGTTAACAACACAGTCTCTTACAACAACTCAAATAAAAAAAAAATTGTTCACACGTATAAAATGTCAACTAATATTAAAACACAATTGTATTACAATATACCACCCAATTATAAAATCACAACACTTTACTATTAACCACTTGAACGCACAGAGTAACATCACTTGTGATCGCCTGACAATAACTCTAACCGCACTGTAAATATATCCACAGCTATACTGAAAACTAAGGCCGCTGCCGCCATGTATTTATACCTTCGCTCACAGACAAGAACGTTGTTACATTCTATTCTTTTTAGCTTACCAATTTCCACCACGTTTCTTCTACTTACTTCAAGCAATACCTTCACTTACCCATCACGCTTACACGCCACCCTGACTTACCCAACACAGAAGATTCCAAATTATTTATAGGTCGCCACGATATTTTGTGGTTTAGTATCGAAACCTTGAAACACTTTTACTTATTTGCCAGGTTCATTAGGCGAAATTTTTCATACGGGATAGGTGATGTTAATGTGGCGTAATAATTTACTTAACACATGGTTACGCTACTAATTCATTTTATTGATATTCATTTTTGAACTTTACTTTTCTGTTTGTAACTCTTTAACAATTTATCAAATTCTTCGCTTAATGTTGTACTTTAAAACATTCTGTGAAAACTAAATTGATTACTCCAACTAAGCAGTCTACATTTTAGTTTGTTGGACAAATGCTACATTTCTTTTCTATTCTTTCTTCCAACACATTTACGTTAATCATTAAAAAATGCAAAATAATAATATGGTGTATTACCTCCTTTTAGTACAAAACATATCGAAAAAAAAAAAACTTAAACTATTTTAACTCTATTTTTAAGACGACCTAGTTTTCTCACACACTCATTCACAACTTTTCCCCATTTAATTGTGATTTAGCGCTTTTTGAAGGATTAATTTGTATTTAAATTGAAAATATAAATTTACTTTCCTGCCATCGCCTCAAATCCTTGTTGCAGTCATTACCGGTTATTTGTTCTGATTGTAGATTAAAGTTGCACTGATTTGTTTTAAAACACTATATCACATTTTACTTGTAATTTACACACAAAATTTGTGGGTCGGCCGACCGTAATTAAACTCGAGTAAAGATTTTTATGACCGCATGCGGTCTGGAGGTGAAGTCGACTGGCGGTAACTACGCACACACTTTCCTACCACCACTCTGTGTGGCAGACGGAAATGCACACTGCCTTCTTGTGACTAATTGTTAGTCACCGTACCTGTAGCGTGGATTTTTCAATGTTCACAAGGTGTTGCGGATATTACACGGTGATTGTACGGAAGGCTCAGGTAGTTGGAGTCTTCATGTGACATCCGCCTTCTCAAAACCACGTTGCTGAAAAATTATTCTGCCTCGCCATTTTTTTGTGGCGAGGCTGAGTCTGTAAGCGTCTCCTCTGCGCGCATGATGGTGTTCGCGCGTATGAGTGCGCAACACAAAGCTTGATTTCTCGGAATCGTACTGCGTTCTTACCACACCTGCTTGCAAAGCTATATCACTGTTCATTGTTTGACTGGTGCCGTATTTCACGTGGGCATTACAATTGAAAATTGAATAAATTTAATAAAATAAAAAACCTCACATTCTGCCCCATTACAACGTTCCTAATTGCGTCTTAGCGCCAGTGTGTATTATGTAATTAATTGCGGCCTTGACACAGTCCGCGCAGCTGGCGGCTTCGAGAAAACTCTCGCGAATGCGTCTAGAGTCACGTATGCCACACACATTAGAGCGAGATTCTTCTGGCACATTTGACAAACACGTAGACTGTTGTAATGTCATAACACTGCCTCCTCCTTTAGCCTGCTCGTCCCGAACTGGCAAACTGTCTCTGAAGTCATACTCGACCAGGCGATCTAGGTGGACGTCCTTGCAAAAGATAATTCTCCGGTTCCTCGAATTCAGTCTCGTGTGATCCAAACATCACATTCCCAGGAATGCGTGTCTTCTGCTCAACCACTAGTTTTGCTGGAATCACTCCCATTGCGTTATGTACTGATGACCTAAACACTTGTTTGGGTCTCGTCAACAACCTCTTGTGTAACCTCATCTTCAGCCACTTTACCCTCGGGTGCTTCTATCAGCTCAGGAACAAGCAAGAGTTTTGTCTCGACACCCATAGTTGGCTTTCCAATTACACTTATTTATATTTCCTCTGCTAGTTGTTCCTCCATTCCTGCTTGCAATAGGGAGCGTCCTCTTGACCAGACCTGTTCACTTTTTCTTCTCCCAATACCACTTGCTTAATCGAATGGTTGGTAGAACCTGTCATTTTTGCCATGCAAAGCTTTATCTTCTCTTGGCCAACCCTCAGGACATTCTCTCTTTAAGCCCACAATGAATCCTTAGGGATTCATAACGTGCATGCCAAGAATCACTTCATCTACAATGTCTGCAACGAGCATTTTGTGGCTAAACTCGAGAAGACCCAGGCATACACGTATGTCTACCTTTCCTAGCACCTTGACAGGGCTTCCAGTCACAGTCTGTATTGTACAAGAGCTAATTAGAGGCTGGCAGTTGCTGACTAAGTCAGGGCGCACAATGGACTCTGTTGCACCCGTGTCAACTGTAAATTATGTTGGTTTACCTTCTGCAAATCCATTAACAATCAAGTTTCCACTGGTCTTATGTAGCATAGAAACTGTGTCCTGTTCTGGGGCTTTACTTCTCCAATTGGTGCGATCACTCTCTTCTCTCGGTATCTTCTTCTCCCAACAGTCTACCTGTAGATGACCACGTTTTCCACAGTTGTAACATTTCGGTCTTCTGTCTTTTTCAAATCGTTGAGACTCCCTTGAACTTTTGAATTGTTTGTGTGAGAACATTATTTTACTGCAGCCATCGTAACGGCAATGTGATACAGGTATCTTCTGATTGCAATGTGATGGCACAAACCCATTAATGTAGTGGGATGCTGACTTGGCAGCTTCAAACTCTAGGGGGTGAACAAGAGCTTCTGAGCTATTTCGGTGCCTTGCCATTCGTAACACTTGCTGAAGTTCACAATCTCCGATGCCATCAATAAATGTCTCCACCATAAACCTTATTTGAAAATCTTCTGGTGCTTCAGGATAGGGCAATCTAATCAATTGTCGATACTTGCTTCAAACTCTTGAAGACTCTCCCCGGAACGTTGTCGTCTTGTTCTGAACCGAGCGTAGTACACATCTCGCAAATGTTTATCACCGTAGTGTAATTCTAGAGCTTTTATCAACTCGGCATAGATGTTCTGGCTGTCAGGTGGCACTTTCTGTAGTAATTCTGCTGCAGGTCCTTTTAATGCAAGAAAGAGTGAAACTGCTTTGTCTTTCTCTGTCCAATTATTTGCGCATGCAGCAGCTTCAAATTGGCGGAAGTACGTTGCCCAGAGACTGCTTCCATCAACGGTTGGAGCTTTGACATGAACTGTCCTTACTGCAGGCAAAGTGACTTTCTCTATTAACTTATTTTCTGCGTCTTCTTCTGTCTTTATCATTGGTACAGTCTGTTCAGAAATTTGTTTTGGTTGTATCTTTATGAAGTGCTCAATTTCACTTTTAATTTGTTCTCTTATGTTTGCCATTGAGTTTTCTACTGCAGATATTGTTAAGTAATAAATTATGTCTCCCGTGAAAGCTCCAAGTTGCGGTACCAATTTGTTAAGTAATAAATTAATACCTTGTCTCTTTAAGCCCCACGATGGAAGCCAATTTGTTAAGTAAGAAATTAGTACCTCGTCTCTTTAAGCCCCGCGATGGAAGCCAATATGTTAAGTGTTCTTTTTTGTGTGGTGATAAGAGTCTTTCTTCTCTTTTGCTATCTATTTATTATTTATGGAATTATTGTTATTTGATTTTTTAATATTTTAGTTACTTTAATTTAAAGAGTAATCAAGCAATGATAGGTTGTCAAAGAGTCTACTGTTATTAGAGCGGTGTTCACTTCCGTACTGTTTTGAAATGTTGCCAAAATAATTGATCTTTAAAAGTGGAATAGATTGTGTTGTTTTTCCACAATCGATTACTGATTCGACTCAGTCTTGTAGGTTATCTGGTTTTGTCTCCTAATTTCTCAATGTTCTTCACTCTCGTCGTATTTCTCTTCTTCCTTGTCACCTGAAAATCCTTTATCTTAACTCATTCTCAGAAAATAAAATGCTTTTTTGGTTAAAAAATTAGTTTATTTGATAATGTTTAAAAACCTGGGTCAGTTTATCGGTTCGTGAATCGAACGGGATATCGTCCGTATCGACTCGCTCACCCAACTCGACTTGAACAAAAAAATGTTTAAAATCAATTACAATATTATTTCTTTATCAGGTAGTGGATTCTTTGAGCTGTTAGAAAAGATCAGAAAATGCTTCAGGATAAAATACAATACATTACAATTGGTTAATCAACATTCTTAATAACTAATAAAATTATCATAATGTTTGAGTTCAAATGTGTTATTACTCTTGGTTCTGTTCCAAAAGTCAATTGAAAATGGCGGAATCGTCACTCAAAATGGCCGTCGGGCCTACAACTGATTGGCCCGGAATTCTGCTTCGACTAATTTCTTTAAATTAAATAGTGTATTAATAATTTAATGTCCACAGTGTTGTTGAGTAAAGTTTTGTTAAAGTTCACAAGTGTCTGGTTTAACAGTGTTTTTGGTGAATCTCGTGTTGTGTAATGGTATGGTTATTTCGTTACTAGGTTATCAAAATCTCACCAACTCGACGTTATACTTTTTATATTTGGGATGTGTTAGCGTGAGTAGATCATCATTTTTTCATTCAATTTTCGGTTTCTTCTATTAGTATTGTTTTATCGTGTTATTTTTAATGGTTTTCCTTATTTTCTTATTTCATTTTTTGCGTCTCTTTATATTTACTTTTGGTAATTCATCAACAAATGTGACTCTCTGCTACATGAAGTTGATCTGTTCAGTTTGAAAGTTAACAATAGAGTAAACGAATTTTTCCATTTAGTCAACGATTATGACCAAGCTTTTTTGAGCTCTGATTGGTCCTTATTTCCCGACCCCTGGTCACGTGACATTAATTATTCGATATCTCTGAATTTTATATCTGTCACCTCAAATTACTCCCTGTTTATTTTTAGATTAAGTTAAATTTGATTTATACAGTGTTATTGTTTAGTAAAATTGAAGTATTTTGATACCTTATGTGGCCCATTTCGGCCCAGTATCACGTATTTTAGCACCTTTATAAATTTAAGTTTTTTTAGGCTTTTACATATTTTTTCTTAACATTTCCTATTGCCTTCTTTACTATTTTAATATGTTCTAATAGGGTTGTACTTACTACTAACAATAATTGTTGATATCTCTTCATTACATATAACATCACAGTTTTAAATACCTATTAATGATATCTTTATAACAACAATAATATTGACAACATGTCAGTTCAATGGCTTGTCTTATGTGCTATTATTACTTTCCCTATCCATCTGGTTAGTACAATTATGGGTTTTTACATATAATTTTATCAATACCTTCCCTGTTTCATTAAGTTCAGGCATCTACTTAGTAGTATTTGATCTGGTTAGGACTATATCAAATATTTTATTTCTGTTTTAAAGTTAGCTCATTTCTTTTGGCCTATAGGCTTAGTATTTTGCCATTCTTTCACAATTTTTACATAATATAATATTTTACCCTGTACCTGACATTAACACTTTTTAACAGTTTTCTACTACTGTTTTTGAACAATTAATAAACATTTGAACAAATAATTATAACATAACAAAATTATGGCTTCACCATGTACATAAAACTTGTTAACAATTATTGATTCTATCTACTGGTTCTTCATATGAATTAATTTATATGCAAGACCACTAATTCACTTTCTCACTCCCCACTGGTTTATTACATGATCTCTGATCATCACTGTTTTCTTTTTTTGACACTTATCATTTCACTCCCCCTTAATATAAGTTTTTACACTTTTTTCCTTAAACTAATACACATATTTCTAATCTTATTTATTCTATTGCATTGTATTTCCTATCAGTTTAACTACTGTCTGATCATAGCTCTTTTATTATTATTGTTTTTTCATTTATTTTATTTGTATATATTTTTATTTATATTGTCCCTGGTGGTTACCAGGTTTTTAGTTCAGTCTCTTCCGTTGGGTTTATTTTAGTTTCACTATGCATTTATGTTACTCTGTAGTTACTCTGATCTTCAACTCGCTCTTGTATAGTTGCTAGTTTATTTCATTGTCTTGTTGCTTACTCATTATATCTTCCTTTTACTCTATCGAGTTTTACCGTTGGTTTGTTTGTCCTCTCACTTACCATATCTATTGGGTTTATCACATTACTATGTCTTTTTTTTTCTAATTTTCTTCATAATTACTATTTTTTCATTCTTTATCATTTACTTTTTTCGTCATTCTCTGTTTTGGTTTAGTTTGTGGACTGAATGTTATGCTTAATACACACTTATTTATATATCTTTTTATTTATTAGGTATACTAGTACTGGTCATTGATGGTTTTCTTATCTTATCATAGTTCTTTCATGTATGATGAGGATATGTATCGTTACATATTGCCCCATCACTAAAATTGTTCATTTCAGAAAATGTTGTTTAGATGTTGATGAAATAATCAAACATTTTCTTTACTTAATAACTTATTCACTTGAGCTTCTCCCTTCGATCTCTTATATAATTATATTTTTTTTTTTCATAATCTCTGTTTAATATATCATCTCTCCTCGTTTTTCATCCCTTTAATATTTAATTTTCCTAATCACGTGATTTGGTACAGGTCGGGTGGGCACTTTTGGTTCCATTTCATCGCTGTCCATCCTTCACCTTCTGAGTCCAGAGGAACGTATCGTCTGCTCAGGTCAATGGTTGCTGGAATCCTTCTACAGGCAACTCATTTAAATAAAAAAATTCTAAAAGTAGTCTTAAGTACGACTATAAAATTATTCTTGAATTATTCACGTTACTGTCGTTTCGATCATATAATACTTTTCTGTTTTATTTATTTCCTTTGTTCATACTCTCTAGCTCTCCGTTATATAATGTTGGTGATGGGTACTATTCATACTTCCTTCTCGTTATTTGTATATATATATATATATATATATATATATATATATATATTCAATCACTTTCTGCTGCAGTCCGTTTCTTGATGTATATAATACATTTAACATTTATAAATAAATTTACTTCAAGATCTACCTTTTTTTCCTTATTAGGAACATGTTTCGGGTACTATCTTGTACCCATCCTCAGCCTTCCGGTTTTTTTGTCTGGTGAAAAATAGCATATCACTAGACATATACAAACTACACTTAGAGCTAACAAGTTTATTACATCCAATCACTTGGAATAATAAATACAATAACATAGAAAATAAAATAAGATTTGAAAAAAACAAAAAGACTTATACAATCAACAAAAAACTTAACACATTAAAACAACAAAACAAAAATCAAGAACAAAAAACAAAAATAAACACACATTTTACCCTCGAACCATTAACCTTAGCAATATAGAATTTAACAAAAAAGAAACAGAATATTTAAACAATATGTCAAAAACTAACATAACTCAAAATGCAAACAAAAATCTAGAAAATTTAATAGTAGAAACAGAATTTGCCATTAACCTAATAAAAGACAATATACAAGAAGAAAAAAGAACAGAAGCAACACATATAATTAAAAAAATAATCACTAGCGAAATGAAAAACAAAGATAAACAAAAGAAAAACAATAAAACAATAAAAGAAATTAAAAATAAAGTAAAGAACAGTAATTTAATAATAACTAAAGCAGACAAAAGTCAAGCAACAGTAATCATTGATAAAGCAGACTACATCAAAAAAACCGAAGACTTCATCAACAATAATAAATGCATACAACTAGATAAAAACCCAACAGAAAACTATCTTAAACAAACAATAAAACTAATAAAAACAACTAAAAACATTTTCAACAATAAAAACACAGACATATATAAATAATAATCCAGAACCACCTAAAATGAATAGCCTAATAAAAATACACAAATTAAACAACCCAATACGTCCATTAATCAATTTCAAAAAAGCTCCTACATACAAAATAGCACTAATAAATGCACAAAAACTAAAAAGTAACCATCTAACAAATAACCATCATAACATAAAAAATACATACGAATTAATAGACAAACTAAAAATAATAAATATAAATGAAAATACATTTTTCACATCATATGACATAACAAACATGTACACCAACATCCCAGTAGAAGAAACAATTGACATAATAATAAACAAACTTAAAGAACAAAATGAAAACAAACAATATATAACCGAAATAAAAAATAGCCTCCAACTAATACTAAAACAAAATTACTTTGAATTTAATAGCAAAATTTATCAACAGAAAGAAGGTTTAGCAATGGGATCACCATTATCAAGCATAATAGTAGAAATATTCCTACAACACATAGACACCAAAATACAAAATATCATAAAATCACATGACCCAAATGGCATATGGATAAGATATGTAGATGGTGGGCTATATGTATCAAATAACAAAAACACAAATGCAGAGAACGTACTGAAACAAATCAACAACATACATCCCAAAATACAATTCACAGAAGAAAAAGAAAAACATAACAAAATCAACTATTTAGACATAACCATCACAAGATACAACAACCACATACAATATGCAGTATATAGAAAACCAACTTCCACTAACATCATTATACCTAACCATTCTGATCACCCACCACAACATAAAATGACAGCATTTTATTCGCTATTTAACAGAATGTACAAAATTCCCCTAAGCAAACAAGAAACTGACAAAGAAAGAAATATAATATACCAAATTGGTTATGAAAATGGATACAATAAAAATACTATGATCAAAATAGAAAATAAAATCAAATACAAAATAAAAACTGAACAATTAAGAATTAATCAAACTGAACAACACATAAATAATAACAACAACAAAAAATGGGCCACATTCACATATATAAATAATAAAATGACAAAACTAACAAAACTATTTAAAAACACAGATATAAAAATAGCATACAAAACTATTAAAAATAAATTACAAAATCTAAATAGCTCACACAACAAAGATAATACAACAACTAACGGCATATACAAAATTGAATGCCAAGATTGCAATAAATGTTACATAGGACAAACAAAAAAACAGCTGAAAAAACGTTATTTTGAACACCTAAATGCATACAAAAAACCAGAAATATATAAATCCAATTTAGCCACACATGCAATAAACACAGGACATGAATTCCCAGACATAACCAATGTAACGCTAATAAAACATATACCACACAAAGGCACCATAATGAACATTTGGGAAAATTTACAAGTATACAAACATAAAACAGAAAAAAAACTAATACCTGAACAAATACAAATCAATACAAAACATGACACAATATTCAAAGCACTCAACATTGAAAATACACAAAAAACTAACACATACACCACAATCACACACAATAAAACCAATTTGAAATACCAGAAGGCAACAGGAAGCCACAATAATAATAGTCAAGCAACAACACATATGTACTTCACCAGACAAAAAAACCGGAAGGCTGAGGATGGGTACAAGATAGTACCCGAAACATGTTCCTAATAAGGAAAAAAAGGTATATCTTGAAGTAAATTTATTTATAAATATTAAATGTAATATATATATATATTTTCTATCAATTTCATTCTATTATGCACTAGTTATTACCTGGTTCAGTAATTCTCTTCTCAATCGTTTAATAATATCTCTTCATGGATGACTGGTTGTAAGTCCCCTTCCTTTTCTGTGTATTTGGATCTATAATTTCGTAGGTATTATTACTGTTGTCCTTGATTACGGTATAAGGTCTGGTGTACAGTAGTAATAGCTTTTTTGCTATACCCTCCATTGTGCTGGGCAACTCTCTGTCCTTTAGCAATATTTTGTCTCCAATTTGGTATCGTACTGGCTTTGGTTGTAACCTTTGGTATTCTCTTTTCATCTTCTCGGTCCGTTCTAATGTTTTATCATAAAATTTTATACTATCAAATTTGTGTTCATCTCCACTAGGGAACTGGATAAATTCTGTAATCTCTCTGGGTGGTGGTCTCTGGAACATTGCTGTATACGGGGTCGTCTCAATAAACTGGTGGTATGACAAGTTTATAAAATCCTCCGCAGCTGGTAAATATTCTGTCCACCTTCTTTGTTGATCGAAGCAATATGTTCTGAGAATTCTCCCTACTTCTCTTAAAACTCGTTCTGCAGGGTTGCTGCTCGGGTGGTACACTGACGTATATGTCTTCACTCCATTATCCAGCAGAGTGTCCTTCCACTTGCTCCCTTTGAATTGCGTCCCATGATCAGTAATGATGGACTTAGGCATTCCTACTTCACAGATATATTGTTGTAAGATTATGTTCAGGATTTTCTGCGTTGTTGCCCTGTTTATTGGGTATAGTTTTGTGAATCTGGTATAGTGATCGAAGATGATGACAAATTATTTGTACTGGTGTCTCTCTCCACTACGCGGGAATGGGCCGCAGATATTGACAACAACTTTTTCTAGCTTACTTGATGACGTGAAGTGCATCATTGTACCCTCTTTTCTATCATTATTGACTTTTACGAGCTGACAAATGTGACAATGTTTGATGTGATTCCATACTTTCCTGTTGATATCTTTGATATACACGTGTTCCTGGAGTGCCTTTACTACTTTCAATGCCCCCATGTGCCCATATCTTACGTGGTAATCCATAATTATATCCTTCTCTATGGTTCGTGGTATTGCGATTTTCCATGTGTTATACCTATATTGTGTTTTGATGAATAATATTTATTGGTGTATGCAATAGAATGGTGTTATGAGGTCGTCTTGTTCAGCTAGTCTCTGATAGATTTTATTTAATTTGGGGTCCTGTTTTTGTTGTTACCCAAGTTCTTTTGTGATGTTAGCTAGATCGGATCTACTCCTAATGATGTGGTATACTTCAATTATGATCTCTTTCTCTCCTTCAAATGTTTGATCTCTGATGTTAATTCGGGATAAGGTGTCTTCTGCGACATTTTTCTTACCGGGGATGTATTCCCAATTGAGATATACTCCTGTAGCGTTAGACTCCATCTGGCTAATCTTCCATGGTTCAGTTTGCAATTCTTAAGGAAAGATATTGACTTGTGGTCAGTTCTAACAGTAATTCTGTATCCCAAGATATATGTCCTGAATTTGTTACAGGCGAATACGACACTTAGGAGTTCTTTTTCCGTTACATTATAATTTGTTTCGCTGCTATTCAGGACTCAGCTGGTGAAGCTAATCACACGGTGATTTCCTTCGTCATCCTCTTGGTATAGAACGGATCCTAAGATGACGTCACTGGCATCGCAGTATATGTAGAACAGTTCATCGAAATTGGGGTGGTGCAGCATTACTGACTCTAAGAACTTAGTTTTGATTAGTTGGAGTGTTATATCATGTTCTTCTCCCCCACGTCCACTTGTCCTTTGATGATAACTGATGGGCGAATTTCGACGTTAATTCTGAATATTTTTCTGGAATTTGCGGTAGTAATTGCATATGCCGAGGAAGGATTGAAGTTGTTTTTTGTTCCTTGGTGTAGGAAATTTCTCGATGGATTCAATTTTTTCTTGGGATGGAGTGATCCCATTTTCTGATAGTTTAAATCCTAGGAATTGTACCTCGTCTGCTATGAATTTTGACTTCTCTAGTTTAAGGGTAATATTGTTATTAGATAGTTTTTTCAACACATGTTCTACTCGTTGACAATGGTCATTCCAATTGATTGATGTTATTAGGATATCGTCCACATAGACTGTCGTAAACTGAAGCGCCTCTTGTCCGAGAATCTGGTCCATGATTTTGACAAACACTGCTACGGAATTAACCAGTCCGAATGGTAACCATTTAAACTGGTAATTCCGGCCCTCGAAAATAAACGCCATGTACTTTTGGCTTGCTGAATGTAGTTCGACTTGCCAATACCCACAGACTGCGTCCCACGTGCTAATAAACCTGGTTCCGTGGAACTTCTTCAGTATTTCTTCGATCTCTCCTGGGGATGTTCGGTCATTCACTATTACTTTGTTGATCTCTCGTGCGTCTAGGCAGATTCTCACCTTTCCATTTCTTTTTGAAATGGCTAGGATGGGACTGGTGTAAGGGGAGTAACTGGGTTCAATAATGTCCTCGTATATTAATCTGTTAATTTCCGTCCTCACGGCTTCCTTCAGCGAGTATGCGATCGGGTAAGACTTCCTGTTGAAATTCACGGGCTCTCAAAACTCAATTTTGCATTGGTAGTCTCTTACCTTACCTGGTGTATCCGAAAATACGTGTCGATATCGATTGTACACGTCGATGAGCTGTTCTATTTGTGCTGCAGTTAATTTAGCGCTCGTTTTCCCCCTCTTGAAAGTACGGATTTCGTTAATCTTCTCATTCCATAACTGTTCACTGTCCATCTCGTAAAAGATCTCGTTATTTTGTGTCTGCTCTCTTCGATCTAGAGTTTCCTGAATGTGATATATGGTTCGATTCGGAAGTGTGCTGTCGCTACCAATTAAGTCAGCTGTCCATTCTACGCAATTCGTCTTCAGAAATAGTTTGGACCTATTCATGTCGATGACCGCTGAGTATTGTTTTAACATATCGCAACCAATTAGCATTTGGAATGGTAAGCCACTGGCTACTAAGAATGTCATTGGGATTGTTTCGCTGTTGCTTGTTAACTCTAATCTCACTTGTCTCCGGACAGTTTTGTTCTGGCGCCCCATCGCTCCTACGAGGATAATGTTACTTATTGGTAACATGAGTATGGGTGTTTTACCTTCCTCCTGTATTTTGTTCAGCTTGATCCCGTTGATCAATGATACGTTGGCTCCAGTGTCTATCATTATTTTTGTTCGTACACCGTTGAGTCCCGCTGTTATGTATACAATTTCATTGTTATTTTCATTAGAGTTTTCGCCTTCTTCTAACAATTCCTCTCTCAAATTTTTTAAGTAATTATGCTGTATTATAGTTATAAATTTGTCCTTGCTTATAACGTGATTTTCTGTGATATTAAACCCAATAGAATGGTTCAGTGAGGGTACTGTTGGTGTTTTCACTGCCGTGTGGAATTTAAAGACTCTTCATCCTGTCTGCCGTTTTCATTTACATGTGGGCTTTCATTTCCTGTCGGTCTGGATTCAGGCTGATGGTGGTCCTCCTTGTAGTTATTTCGTCGGTAACCCTCATGGCTCCGACTTCTACCTCTGTTGGCCCTGGTATCTCTCCCGTTACCATTGTCGTCCTGGTTCCAGTATGCATCACGGTTGAAAATTCCAGCGTCCTTGGTAGTACGATCTCCCTCTACCATTATCATCGGCTTGCACGTAGTAAACCCTCCTGTAGTTCTGGTTTTGGGTGTTCTGGTTGCACTTATTATTATAATTCCAGTTGTTGTTATTTTGTTGGTGGTAGTTAGGGTTGTATGGTCGGTTATACTGGTTGTTCGGAATACTTGGTGTATTGTTGTGGTTGTTCCCGTTATTCCCTGGACCGTTATTATTTGGTCGGTTGTACGTCTCATTATTATTATTTGTCGGTTTATTTGTCAGGTATAACGTCTCTCCTGCAAAGACATTATAACATCGGGAACCAGTTCAATTGTTCGCTGTTAATTAAACTAGCTGCCGTAGTTAGTAAAATTTACTTACCAACAAATTATGACAATGTAAATATCAGGAATTAGTCAAGGGTTACATAATTTTATTCACTCTCTGGGTATTAGCGAAAACATCTCCTTATTCTTGTATTTTAACTAAGTATAAAAGTAATAGCTTTAATGGTCATCCTTTAATTTTTTACTTACTTTACTTTACTTTTAAAAGAAAAATTCTTATAAATTCTGCATTAAATAATCTTTAAATTTTTTTACTCTTTTTATCTCAAAATTTTTCAGCTGTGTATTATTTCAATTACCACGGATCCCGGTCTTAACTTTGCAATATTCTATTATATCACAACATCATCCAAACTATTTGAAGAATAGTCCGGTGTAATTTTCAGAATTACTTTACCTTTCAACATCATCAGGTTATTACTATATCATTACAGAAATTACAAACATTTATATCCTAATCTTTAAGTTATCTAAAAGTCTTTACAAGAAACTTTACTGTTCTTTTTGTTTCGGTTTTTAAAAAAAACAAGTTATGCACAAATGTTATGATTTAATATCACCTGAATAGAACGTGAGTTTGCTGTGGGTGTTCGTGATGGTCTTCTTCAGTGGGTCTTCTTGGGTGTAGTTCGTTGTTCCTCTGGATCCTCCATTTAGTTGATTGTTTCCGAATTGTAGTCTAGGTCATGACGATTGGATTCTGCTACTTGAAGTTCATACGGTTGTTGTAACTTTCTTCTTCTGGAGTTGGTTGTTCACATTTTACATTTTAATTGTTCTTATTTTAGCAGCACTGATGTTTACTTTAATATGGGAAGGAACATATCTTACCACTTTGTAGCGGGTCATTTTTGGGTATTTTTTATTTTAACCGTATGGGGCATGTATATATTTTTACTTATTTCGTTTTCGGGCGGGCTTGTATAAAATATTGTAAAACTGTATTATTGTGCAACATATTTGTCCGTATAACAGAACAGTGTTAAGCAACAATTTGAAACAAAAGCATAGACGCAGTTTGTTGTTGAGCAATGCGGCTGAAGAATTTGCCCCCTTCAAAATTCTAAGAACTTTGCAAGTGTGTCGACGCACAGGCGCGAATACCCACGCAAGCGCGCTCAAAAGGACGCTCTGACTAAAAACTCAAGATGGCCAGAGTGTAAAAAATATTCATCATCTTCTCCAAGATTAACAGGAAATACTGACAAGAGACCGCCTACTATCAATGACGTCAGCAGAGCAAAGCCAATATTGTACTTTGGTAACCGGAATATAATTCCCCTATTCCATATATAAAATGGTTACCTAACAGCAAATGAGCATTGAGCGACGAAAACATAGGGGCAGTGAACAACAATTCCCGCCAGAGAAAGGAAGGTGTACCTGTTACGTTCTCGGTGACAGTCGACATTAGGCAGAGACGCCAAGTGGTCAACGAGATACAGAGTTCCGTTACAGACGCATATATTTTGTTTTCGGGCCCGGTTGGTCAAGTTTTCGGAAAATGTAATTAATTCAGGAAGACCGACCGGGACCCGAGGAAGTGACCGATATTACAAACAGTGCAGTGACGATTCAAGTGTAGCTACTAACATAAAATGTGACCGAAACGAAAGCACGTGCTCGGCGGACCCCGCGTATATCAAACTAATTTTTCTGTTAGCTTTTTAGAACATTTTAAAAAGGGTTTGTATGGGGTGTGGTAGAGAGAATGAGCAAAGCTGGGCTACCTTGTGAGTAAAAAGCATATAGTTAATATAAGAGTAATGTAACCAACTTAGTTTATGTTTTCTTTCCTTTGTGGTTTTCGGATTAAGGATGTCCGTGCTTAGTAAGTAAAACATTCATTTAATCACTAAAATGTGTTAGTCTAAGTTATTTCGTCATTACCACTTCCTCATTTCTGTGTTGAAAAAATTCGTCTAACGAAATCGGGGGTTTTCTGAAATTCTATTACAGTCAGATAGCGGGATTTTTATAAGGGCAAGAGTATATAAGTTTCCGATATTTTACCTTCTAGAAAAAATATCGTGGCGACCTTGGGCAGTTTTCAAAAGATAAGTTTTACGGGGACCATGACGGTAAGTGAAATTCTGGCAGCGGTAAGTATTATTTTATGAAGAGAGGAATGTGTTAAATATCGGTGCAAAAAGTGAGTAACTTCACAGTGGCGACCCTGCCAGGATGTTCGTATATAAATTTTATAGGAACTAGACCTATTTTAATACACAGAAAATAGGATGCGGTAATGACGAATTTATAAAAACGATTTATCGTATATAATTACGCACGTAGGTTAGGTTTGTATCATTGCGATTTACAGAGATAAAGTAAAAACTACAAAAATGGAAAATAATCAATCTGAAAATAGTGATGTAATGAGATATTTGTGTGGCATGAATGCAATATTGTGTGTTAAATTCTATGAGCAGAATGTTAGATTCCATGAGTTGAAAAGCGAAATACATGAACAGACAATAAAGTGCGAAAGCAATTTCAGTGAGTTAAAAAACCATATTAGTGAGATCAATCAATGTTTTGAAAATAATAACGAAATAATAAAAAATAATTTGAATAAATTAGAACAGAGTGTGGAGAGAATGGAAGTAGTTGTGATGAATACAGAGAAAAATGAAACCAATGAAAATTGTAATGACAAATACAAAAATGTAGCACCAGATAAAGAGTTAACAAATAATGACAATAATGTCGAAAATAATGTACGTAATACCGAGAATATTAATGTGTTTGAAGAGTTAGTATCAGAGACTGATACGGAAAAAATAAATAATGAGAGTATTATAATGTAATGAAAGTGCAGAATGTAGTGATTATGAGATGCTAATGTGTGTCAGTGAGTTGGAGAGAGAGAGGAAAAATAATGGTGTGGTAGAGTGGGGACAGAGGGCAAATTTTCCCTTTATTATTTATGATGATTTAATGTGGTCACAAGTGTTTTTGAGGGGCAAGGGTCCCGTATTAGTAGAAGATTGGAGTTGTTTATTTTATTTGTATGATATTATACCCTCTGTGTGGAATGATTTTATAAGTATGAGATGGTGTTATGATGAGAGAGAATTAGAAGTATATAATTTAAAGAGAGATTATGGTGAGTTGGAAGAAGTATTAGAAGAGTATTTAAATAAGAATGATTTGATTTGTAATACAAAAGTAACTGACCCGATATTGAAGAAATTTACTAACGGAGGCTTAACAGATATACTTAATGTTGACTTGTTTCATGATTATTTTGATAAAATGGATGAATTTGATTTTTGTGGTTATGACACACAAAATAGCAATCTGTGTGTCAATGAAATCGAAAAGTGTTATTTAAAACAAAGATTGACCTTTGACGATGGAGGCTAAACTATAACCAATCAATGGACAATTTTAAATATATTGTTTTATGGTTTTTTGACCTCGCAACCTTGAACATTGAAGTGTGATATGACTAAATAATTAAGGATGCAGATTTGTAAATAGATGTTTAGTAAATTTATTTGTGTGTATGGTAGAAGGTTAAGTAAACAATGTGTGTGTAGATGATTGTTGTGATGATAATAATAATATTAATATTTTGCAGCTTAAACAAATAACAAAAATAATTTGGAAGAAGATAACTATTGTACTTAGTGAAAGTAATTAAAAATGTTGTATTCAATAGTTGATTTAATTAAAATAATTTGAAATGTTTTAAATATTTTGATTAATTCAAAGATTATATAATTGAATTTTTTGATGAATTTAAATGGTTTAACGAGAAGTGAAGTTGGTAATTAAATGATGAATTGTTGATTTGAAATAACTTTTTGTTAAATGTTTCAGAGGTTACTTGGAGTAGTGGTGTATGGTGTATATAGTTGTGTATGTCAGTATATGAATTATGGACTGTAAGTATAAAATTTTTATGACACAAGTCAAATATAATAAAATGTACACAAATGTTTAACTTAATGGAACGAATTTTAACTTCAATAATGAAAATACCTTGAGATAATGATTTAAAGGGTAATAATAACTGAGATATGATGAAAAATAAATATTAATAATGAATTTGAAAATTTTAAGTAATCTAATTGTAGAAAGTTATGAAGGATGATTAATGATTGATGATGGATGAAGATGTCACATTAGAATGTTGTATATAAAAATTCTATTAATTAGCTAGTAAGTGGCTATTGAGGGGGTGGCCTGTGCTCTCTTAGATAGCGAAATGGGTTGGGGGTAACAGTGAGTGTTACCCCCATCGGAGGCCAAAATGGCGATAAATGTGCGGCACACCTTATCCGTGTAAAGTAAAAAATTTTACACACCTTACTAAATGACCGTGTCGCAACATAATAGTATTGATGTATAACAGGCAGTGAAATGAAAGTTTAGATTTCCTCGACTTTTCGGGCGGTTACTGTCTTACCAGCACTAACCGTGGTTTTGGCTAGCGGCCAGCTATGGTCATACCAAGTCCCTTGACCATAGCTGACTTGAAATTGGTATATATTTGAAATTCATTGGGGGGGTGACAATTAGAGGGAATCTCCGGTACTATGGAACAGCGGCTGCCACTCTGCCCGCCTTGGGGTAGCAAGACAGGTGGTAGATCCGTCTTAAGGGTGTATGATTATAGAACAAGAACATGATGATGTTCACTAATTTTAAAACTTAATAGCGGAAGCAGAGACACGGAGAGGTAAAAACCTGCTCCAAAATATACAGTCTCTGTGGAAGCGAATGGGCGCCACAGTCCACCATAATCTGAAATAGTGTGTGTGGCTGGGAGGTGACGCAAAGGAGTCACGAATGTAAATTTTATAACATAACATTTTATTCAAAGTTTGATTAAATAAAACTGCTTGTGCTCTGTTCAGGTAACTAGCTGCTTAGATATTTAAAAAAAAAAAGGTGTTCATGCTACAATTTTAAGTGTATTATTTTATTGTTGTCTGTTAGATAAGCATTGATAAGAATATGTGTTTTCATTATATGTATATTTTTTTGTAAGCCCATAAGTAAACGCCTGGCAGGCAATCAACATAATAGAAGTAAGTATTGATAATGTATTCCATGTAATTTGTTCAATTTAAAATGCATTTTCATTGTGCTAGTAGGATCAGCTGATCAGCAATAATACGTCACTGGTATATTAGTTATAATTGTTTTAAGTAATTGATGTTCAATGTAATGTTTGATGTATTACAGATGTTTTGGAGTAATGATAACAATAATGATAATAAGAAATAAAGTAATAATTGATGCAAATTAATAAAAGATAGTTTGTGGGTGATAAATATGTTGTGGGACACGTAGACCTGTCCAAATTGAATTCAAAGTTGAAGTTGACATCGTAGAGATGATATAATGTAATATTGTTTTGAAGTAATGTAGTTTTGTGAAGTATTGATGTTGACACAGTAGTTACGGAGAATAATTGTATAGTTTTGAATGATATATTTATGTTTATAATTAATGAGGCTATTTTGTTGTATTTGTAGTAAGGTTATGAGATTGAGATTTTTGGGGATGGCAATTTTGTATTAGGGGGTAGTGTCATGTAGGAGTCCGCAACAAGGGTTGGGACGGGATAGGGATAGATTTTAGTGGGGAAGGGGCCGCCTTAGGTAGAATCCAGGCCGCCAAATAAGGGAATTGAGTTTTGGGTAGGGGAAACACATATCCTAAGTACAAAGGGTTAGAGAGTAATTTTTTTTTATGTAGAGAAGGTGGCGTTTTGTGTTAAATGGTAAGTTGGGGTTAGAGTGTTTTGGGATAGAGCTTTTGATAGAGATGGGTGTCATGATAATTGAAGTTGATTAATATTATAGTCAGAGGGAGAAAGTTCATATATGCATACAGATCTAATACAGTAAATGAGAATAAATAAATTACATCACCCACAGTAAAGTATAGCGAGATTGTTAAATGAAGATTAGGATTGTTAAGCAAAAAGAGAGAAATTTATGATAAAGAATATAAAATTTTTATTTTTTGAAATCAGTGACGGAACTTTAATAGAATTGCAAATAATGTAAAGTTAAGAATTGTTTGTTTTAAATAAGTTAAATATCAAGCTGATGATCATTTATATTAATATTTTGTTTGTTTTAAATATTTTGTTTTATTATGTTTTGTATTTCAAGTTAGGATATTACAGATGTTCAATGTAGTTTCAGAACTTATATATAACATATGTAGGTCAAGGGTTTTGGACTTGACCTACTTTCGATCAGCTGATGAGTTCATATACCTACTAAGCCTGTATAGTAGGAAGTTAATTTCAATTTGTTTGTTTAATTAATTCAAACCAATATTTAAATAATTTTAAATATGAAGAAAACATTTAAATAAATTTAAAAATTTTTTTTTGAATGTTAAAATTTTTGAAAATTTTAATTTTTTTTGGAAAAAAAAAATTTTGATTTTTCGTCTGCCAGCGAATGAATATTTTAGATAATGATTCTTTTATTATGTGTGCATTAACCATGTGTATTTTATTGTATTGCATTGTATTGTTAGACTAAGACATGTTAGGTTAAGGATTTGTTCAAGTAGAGAAAACTCTTAATTCAAGTCAGTTTAAAGGAAACAAAAAATAATGAAGAGAATTTTTTGAGCATATTATTTTTTTTGCACTTTGAATTTTTTAAAAACTTTTGTCAGTTCTAAAGAATTTTTGTAATTTTTCAATTTCACAATGTATCATGTAATGTGAGTATGTGTGAGCCCAGTATTTGCTAAAGGCAGCCCAGCTTTCATACAAGGGGAAACATATCGGTGGAGGATCTGGCATAATCTGAGCCAGGGATTGGAGATTTTTGGGGGGTAGCATGTGAGAAGGCGAGGTGCGCTGTGGTGCGAGTCTGTTCGATTTCTCGGTGTTGGGATCTCTTACGGAGAAGTCCAGTGATCTCGTTCAGGTGGGTCCATAGTCGCTGAGCCAGGGGGGTCGTGTACCCATGTCGATTAAGAACAAGGGGGTTGTTGGCACCAGCTCCTCACCGATCCTCTTCGGGGTTTATCGATGAGATTTCTTCTGTCGTGGACAGCAGAATTCTCATCGAGGGGGTATTGTAGCGGGTCATTTTTGGGTATTTTTTATTTTAACCGTATGGGGCATGTATATATTTTTACTTATTTCGTTTTCGGGCGGGCTTGTATAAAATATTGTAAAACTGTATTATTGTGCAACGTATTTGTCCGTATAACAGGACAGTGTTAAGCAACAATTTGAAACAAAAGCATAGACGCAGTTTGTTGTTGAGCAATGCGGCTGAAGAATTTGCCCCCTTCAAAATTCTAAGAACTTTGCAAGTGTGTCGACGCACAGGCGCGAATACCCATGCAAGCGCGCTCAAAAGGACGCTCTGACTAAAAACTCAAGATGGCCAGAGTGTAAAAAATATTCATCATCTTCTCCAAGATTAACAGGAAATACTGACAAGAGACCGCCTACTATCAATGACGTCAGCAGAGCAAAGCCAATATTGTACTTTGGTAACCGGAATATAATTCCCCTATTCCATATATAAAATGGTTACCTAACAGCAAATGAGCATTGAGCGACGAAAACATAGGGGCAGTGAACAACAATTCCCGCCAGAGAAAGGAAGGTGTACCTGTTACGTTCTCGGTGACAGTCGACATTAGGCAGAGACGCCAAGTGGTCAACGAGATACAGAGTTCCGTTACAGACGCATATATTTTGTTTTCGGGTCCGGTTGGTCAAGTTTTCGGAAAATGTAATTAATTCAGGAAGACCGACCGGGACCCGAGGAAGTGACCGATATTACAAACAGTGCAGTGACGATTCAAGTGTAGCTACTAACATAAAATGTGACCGAAACGAAAGCACGTGCTCGGCGGACCCCGTGTATATCAAACTAATTTTTCTGTTAGCTTTTTAGAACATTTTAAAAAGGGTTTGTATGGGGTGTGGTAGAGAGAATGAGCAAAGCTGGGCTACCTTGTGAGTAAAAAGCATATAGTTAATATAAGAGTAATGTAACCAACTTAGTTTATGTTTTCTTTCCTTTGTGGTTTTCGGATTAAGGATGTCCGTGCTTAGTAAGTAAAACATTCATTTAATCACTAAAATGTGTTAGTCTAAGTTATTTCGTCATTACCACTTCCTCATTTCTGTGTTGAAAAAATTCGTCTAACGAAATCGGGGGTTTTCTGAAATTCTATTACAGTCAGATAGCGGGATTTTTATAAGGGCAAGAGTATATAAGTTTCCGATATTTTACCTTCTAGAAAAAATATCGTGGCGACCTTGGGCAGTTTTCAAAAGATAAGTTTTACGGGGACCATGACGGTAAGTGAAATTCTGGCAGCGGTAAGTATTATTTTATGAAGAGAGGAATGTGTTAAATATCAGTGCAAAAAGTGAGTAACTTCACAACTTACTGTTTGTAAAGAGATGTGTCGGCTAATTTTTTTTTGTATTTTACCAATATTTGCTCCACGCACTACATTACTATTTTTTTTGTTTTATCCCAACGCTACATTGGATTAAATCAATTATTAACAAATAACGTCTGGTTGTATCGTTGTTTAGTGGTATACACCTAAGTGTAACTTTACAACACATTTTGACCTGCTTACATGTCGAAGTTTCTCCGGCGACTGGGGCTTGTTTAGCGGCAGGGAGTCTGTAAGCTGGGGCGGTTTACGCGCTGGGAAAAGTAGTTCGTTCCTTTAGTATTATTAATTGTTCATTAATTAACTAGTAATAAATTATGCTACCTTTTTGTTATGAGTTAGATATTTCCTTTATTATTAATACGTCTTTTATTTAATAAAAGAATTATTATTTTTCACTTAATAACATTGTACTTTGCGTGTTCGTACTGGACAATTTGCACGTTGATACAGGAATCTAGGTACAGATAAGGGGTGGATAATACGCTCACTTGTTATAAGAACAAAAATTTTAATTTGTGCTATTTAAATAATTTTTAAATCGTCACATCCTCCTGCACTTAAAGATGAGGACGGGGCGACGAGGTATTAAATGAAAACCTAAGGAATATAATTACATTTGGGCACGGAACTTCGTGCTGAAATGTCTCTCCCTCAGATGATTTCTATCCATCAATCGATTATCTTACATCTTATACAAAATATTTAAAATCTAATACATCTACTACACATAAAACACACAAATACATAAATCTACCTTATATTTAATTCTTACATTTACTACCGGTTTTTGGCTTGATTTCTTCACTCGTTTTACGGAGTTATACTCATGAGTAGGTTACTAATAATAATAACGTATTGTAATAACGATCGAATCACTTTTAGTTTACCGCGCTAGAGGTTTGTAGTTCGTCAGCTGACTTCTCATTCTTTATTTCATTCTCGCAGGACATTAGCTAAGGTTGATCAGGCCTCGCTAGTATTCGTACGAGGTGTTTGAGTTTATACTCAATTACGATATAGGATGTTGCAAAATCTTATTATATTCCTGTATAAGTATATACAACATATTTTACTCTTAATACTTAAGTAGCATTCTTGGTTTACTATCTTTCTCGTAGTCGTGCTTCTTTATTTTTACACGAAAACAATTTATTTGAGACACATGGCTTCTGCGAACGTAATTGTCTGTATTGGGTTCATACAGCACTACTGTAACGGGGGTGATGAACTTGTGAATCTTGTAGGGGCCACACCATCGGTATGATAGTTTGGAAGTGGTCCTATCAACGGCTTTACTCGTAGGGTGAGTTTTATACATCACTAAATCACCTACTTTGTACTCTATTTTCCTATTATTCTGCTCATGATATTTCTGCGATTTTTGTAAATTCACTCTCAAATTTGCGCGAGCTTCGTTCCATATTTTCCTTATGTTATTTCCATTTATTTCACGGGGCAATAACTCATGAATTTTCCACTTTGTGGTTAACGGGTGGTTCGGTTTATACTTGTACAGTAAATCAAATGGTGTTGATTTATGTCCTTCATGATACGCTGAGTTGAAGGCAAATTGTATCCATGATAGATTTTGATCCCACGCTGTCTGGTCTTTAGCGTGATAAGATATTAAAGCTGATTTTAGGTTTCGCAAGTATCTCTCTGCTAGGTTTCCTTGCGGTCGGTACTCTGTCACTGTAATATGATTTATTCCTAATTTAAAACACGTCATTAAATTCTTTCGATTTAAACTGAGGTCCATAGTCGGATACTAGGTGTACTGGTGTACCATAATCTTTAAATAGTCTCTCTTGTAGAATCTTTATTGTCATAGATGCTAAGGCACATCTCATAGGGTACATCCATACGAATTTAGTGAAGGAGTCCACGCAAATTAATAGCATAGTATTTCCGGACTTAGAACGGGTATAAGGTCCAGAATAGTCTATGTATATCTTTGAGAAGGGTGTTGTGGGGATTTCTGAGATTAATTTTCCGACTTGACTGATTCATGCTGGCTTGCTCATGGCACAGGTTTCGCATTGATTCACGAACTTTGTTATTTCACTGTTCATGTTTTCCCAATGGTATTCCTTGCGAATACGATGTATAGTTTTCCTAATTCCCATATGAGCTCCAATGGTTGATGAGTGGTAGTATTCCATTAGCATTGGTTTAATTATTTCCAGGGTGATTATTCTCAGTGATTTTCCGTTAGCCTTTTTAAAACAAAGTACTCGTTTACTCAAGGTATATTTGTCAGAATAATCTCCTTTATCTATTTGTTCTATTATTTTACACAATTTCGGATCTTGTTGTTGGCAATATGCTATATCCTTAAATGCAAGGGGGAAGTTAGTAATTAGAGTATTAACAGTAGTGGTTTCAAGATTGTTTTCGCCAGATCTGGTATTGGGTAGTTGGAGCATGCGGGATAGTGTATCGGCTACTACATTTTGAGTACCACGAAGATGTTGTACTTTGAACTTGTAGCAATTTAATCTTAACACCCATCTTCCGATACGACCTAACTGTTTATGGTGATTTAATAACCATGACAAAGCTTGATTGCCGGTTTCTAGTAGAAATTCCTTGTGTTCCAAAAATGGTTTGAATTTTTCGAAGGCGAATACTACAGCTAAACATTCACGTTCATAGGCTGAGAACTTCCTTTCTTGCTCCGTCAATGTACGTGATGCATAGCTGATCGGGAGTCTAGTATTATTGATTTCTTGGTATATTACAGCTCCTAATGCTACACTAGAACTGTCGGTCTGTACGACAAATGGTTTACTGAAGTCTGCTAACTGCAATACCGGTGGGGATATTATGCTTTCTTTGAGTGTTTCAAAAGCGGCTTGATGTCGAGTAGTCCACTCGAATTTCGCTCCTTTCTTTCTTAATGCATTTAATGGGGCTGCTATATCCGCTAGGTGGGATATGTACTTGTGAAAGTAATTGATCATACCTAAAAATCGAGCTATACCTTTGATGTCTCTAGGTGGTAAAAATTCTCGGATTGCGCGCGTACGTTCGGGATCGATGCTAACCTTACCTTACTATATGGTAAGATACTATATGACCTAAGAAAGAGAATTGTTTTACTGTGAAATTAACTTTACTAGGGTTTACCGTTAGTCCAGCTTTCTTTAACCTTGATAATACTTCACGCAAGTGATCAATATGTTGATCCATCGATTCACTATATACTACTATGTCGTCAAGATAGTGATATACGAATTTAATGTAACATCATGAAATATTTTTTCTAACAGTCTGCTACATACTGAACTTCCTTGTGATATACCGAATGGTACTCTAGTAAATTGATATAGATTAAATGGGACAGCAAACGCAGTTAGATGTTTTGATTCCTCAGCTAGTGGGATTTGGTGGAATGCCTGGTTGAGATCCATTATGGTGAAGATTTTCGCTTTGGTAAAATAGCGGAACGTGCTATGAATGTCGGGCAGGGGAATCGATTCAAATTCTATATTCTTATTCAGCTGTCTATAATCCACGACTAGTCTATGTTTGTCAGTTCCTTTTGGTACTAGGAATGCAGGTGATGAGTATGGAGAAGTTGACGGTTCTATGACGTGTTGCTCTAGGACTTTGTTGATTTGGTTTCTCATTATTTCCATCTTGGGCGGTGATAATTTGTATGGGTGAAGACGTATTACCTTGTTGTCACTTAGATTTATTTTGTATTCGATTAAGTGGGTTAATCCTAACTTGGGTGTGAGTACAGTAGAAAATTCCCTTATTAACTTTTGAATTCTTTGTCGCTCATTTCCTTTTAAATGACTCAAACTAGATTCATGATGCTCTAACTGAATAGTTGATGTTTCACAATTCGCGTTGTTACTTAGCTCGGAGTCGAACTGATATTTTCGAGTACGATAAAATCTGAAGAAATATTGTTTTGCGTATATGTCGAGGATTAAGCCAGTTTTACTTATAAAGTCAGCGCCTAGTATTAAGTTTTGTCCTAACACTTGAGCTACGAGTAGGGGAACATACCAAGTAAAATTCTTTATTTTTAATTTCACCGTAATACTGCGCGATATGTTTAGGTTTTGCTTATTTGCGGTGGCACACTTTACGTTCACGTTTTGGCTATGTTTAATAAGATTATGATTAGCTAATACGGTGGCTAGCTGTTGACTGATTATACTACATGTAGATCCTGAATCGATTAAACCAAGGATATTCGTTGCTCCAAGGTCTATCTGTATGTAGGGTAATTGGCATATACTTGTTTTGCATGTACCAATAGAGTTGCACTTTTCAATAAATCTTGTTAAGTAAGGGTCTATACGTTTGTTTCTATTTATTTTTACTTTAGAATTATTAGTGTTTATACCTTTCCTTCTGATGCTGCGGAAGACGTAGGATTTTTGTTCTTCCCGCTTCACATGTTTTTTTGACTGGTCGGTTTTCTGTTGGTACTGCTTTTGTTTACAATTCTTGCTAATGTGGCCAGCCTTTCCACAGTTATAACATCTTCTTTCCTCATTTACATTGCTCGCATGTTGTCGGGGTTTTTGTAGAGAGTTTGAAGTATTGGGGTAGCTTTGAGTTTTAGATGTTCTTACGAATCACTTATCGTGGTAGGTTCGAGTATCAGTCCCAATGGGTAGAGGTAGGAATGAATCTCTGCGTTGAGTCTGGGACATAAAAACGCGTCTGTTTTGGTCAGAATACCAGACGTTGGACTAATGTATACAACACAGTTCTAGTTCTGTGAAAGAGGTTGGTCTCTTCATGAGTGCTAGGCGAGATCGCTCCTCGGGAGATAGTCCTACTAAGATAGTGTCTACTAGCTGTTGTTCACTCCATTTAACTTGTAGCAATAAGGCCGATTCCCTTATTTCAGATATATAATGAGCTAATCTCTCGTATGCTCCTTGTACACGAAGTACTAGGTTCCGCTTCAATTCTTCGTAGATACCGATGGGAATGAAGTGTCTTATCAGGGTGGTATGAAGTTCTTCCACAGGGTAATTATACCTTAGAAATTCTATCACACGATCTTTTAAAGGAGATCTACATTTAGGTAGAATTACTTGTAAAATTTGGTCATCTCTTAATTGTCGCAGATCCTTAATTTGTAAAAGGTGCTTGATAAAATCTAGGAGTTTTGTAATATTCAGCCCATCAGTGGTTGGTATCTCAGATAAAATACGTTCTACGGTGTGAGTTATTTTTCCATAAAGCTCGGTAGTTAGATTTAATTGAGTCGTCATTCTAGGTTTTTCCGCAGATTGATTCATCGGTAAGTGAGGAGGTAAATCGTAGGTACTAGTCATATTCTCTAGTTCATTTGGAAGTAACGTGACGTTTACGGGTTGGATATTTACTTGTCTATCGGTTAACCATTCCTTAACGGGATCTATATTATATTCCTGAAATTTTACAGCACCGGTTTGCTGTTCTTGAGTAGGAGATAGGGTAGGGGAAATATTTAGTTTCGTCATTGCTTCTTCGATCTCTTCTAATCTAAACGATTCGGACCTTCGACGTAATTCGCGCATTATTTCGGGTAATTGTTGTAATGCTTCTTCCGCGAATTTTTGTGCGTCCGGTGGAGTAACTTTATCACCGGGCCAATTCAACAACTTGGTGATGCGGCGGGTCAGATGTTCGATTCTTTGAGTAGTTCGTAAAATTACTGCGGGGGATTTTTCATCTCGCAGGGTTTGTGCGATGGAGGTAAGTTCCGTATATTTGTGATAGCATGTTTCCTTTTCACTTTCGAAGTCTAATACACTTAAACGATTTAGCAGTGAGAGTTTCTCTGGTCTATTTTCACGTAATGTTTTGCGCAGTTCCGCGACCGTTACATTTGCATATGGGAGGCCGCGTAACAAGGCTTCATAGCTTAATTCGTCCTTCAACAACAAGTCGGGGTTAAATTGAGCCATTGTTGTGGCAATAATGACTTTTAAATAAACTAAGTATTACGTACGACAAATCTTATGTCATCTATTTTTAAACACTTATAAAATTTGAATTCATTTAAACACACACATATATATCTACTACTACACATAGAATCACATACTAATTAATCAAATTAAAATTATCTCAAATCAATTCAATTTTCTGTACTCTTAGCAATTATCAGTCAAGACAAAATGATAATATTATTTTATAGTGGAGAGAAATTTCACACACGAAGAATTCATTGCTTTTATAATAGCACAATGGATCAGCTGTTTGGGGAGTCTTATTGTTTACGTAGGGGTGGTTTAACAAAGGAGGGTGACTCGGACAATTTGAAACACGATTAGTTCCTGTTCTGGACTGTCTGTGATGTCCGCGAGGGAATCCCATACAAACAACTTACTTGTGTACAAGGGGGAGAGCATACATTTCTCGACACGTATTTAACATGAAATAGCCTGTAAATACCGACAGGTTTAAAATGGAATATTTTTACCAGCAAGGACTTGTTTATTACGGCAATATCCTAACACTAATATTATTATTTTTTAATTAAAACTTTATTTATTTATTTGTTCGCGATTTCAGAGTGAATAAATTTATATCTTCTACAAAGTTATGGTTAATTAATTATCAGCAGAGTATACACAATATTTTTACACAAAAGCAGAGTGGCGTATCTTATAACGTCTCTCCTGCAAAGACATTATAACATCGGGAACCAGTTCAATTGTTCGCTGTTAATTAAACTAGCTGCCGTAGTTAGTAAAATTTACTTACCAACAAATTATGACAATGTAAATATCAGGAATTAGTCAAGGGTTACATAAATTTATTCACTCTCTGGGTATTAGCGAAAACGTCTCTTTATTCTTGTATTTTAACTAAGTATAAAAGTAATAGCTTTAATGGTCATCCTTTAATTTTTTACTTACTTTACTTTACTTTTAAAAGAAAAATTCTTATAAATTCTGCATTAAATAATCTTTAAATTTTTTTACTCTTTTTATCTCAAAATTTTTCAGCTGTGTATTATTTCAATTACCACAGATCCGGGTCTTAACTTTGCAATATTCTAATATATCACAACATCATCCAAACTATTTGAAGAATAGTCCGGTGTAATTTTCAGAATTACTTTACCTTTCAACATCATCAGGTTATTACTATATCATTACAGAAATTACAAACATTTATATCCTAATCTTTAAGTTATCTAAAAGTCTTTACAAGAAACTTAGATAAGTTCGGTTTTGTTTCGGTTTTTAAAAAAAACAAGTTATGCACAAATGTTATGATTTAATATCACCTGAATAGAACGTGAGTTTGCTGTGGGTGTTCGTGATGGTCTTCTTCAGTGGGTCTTCTTGGGTGTAGTTCGTTGTTCCTCTGGATCCTCCATTTAGTTGATTGTTTCCGAATTGTAGTCTAGGTCATGACGATTGGATTCTGCTACTTGAAGTTCATACGGTTGTTGTAACTTTCTTCTTCTGGAGTTGGTTGTTCACATTTTACATTTTAATTGTTCTTATTTTAGCAGCACTGATGTTTACTTTAATATGGTAAGGAACATATCTTACCACTTACTGTTTGTAAAGAGATGTGTCGGCTAATTTTTTTTTGTATTTTACCAATATTTGCTCCACGCACTACATTACTATGTTTTTTTGTTTTATCCCAACGCTACATTGGATTAAATCAATTATAACAACTAACGTCTGGTTGTATCGTTGTTTAGCGGTATACACCTAAATGTAACTTTACAACACATTTTTACCTGCTTACATGTCGAAGTTTCTCCGGCGACTGGGGCTTGTTTAGCGGCAGGGAGTCTGTAAGCTGGCGCGGTTTACGTGCTGAGAAAAGTAGTTCATTCCTTTAGTATTATTAATTGTTCATTAATTAACTAGTAATAAATTATGCTACCTTTTTGTTATGAGTTAGATATTTCCTTTATTATTAATACGTCTTTTATTTAATAAAAGAATTATTATTTTTCGCTTAATAACATTGTACTTTGCATGTTCGTATACTGGACAATTTGCACGTTGATACAGGAATCTAGGTACAGATAAGGGGTGGATAATACGCTCACTTGTTATAAGAACAAAAATTTTAATTTGTGCTATTTAAATAATTTTTAAATCGTCACACAGGTTGTTGTAATTTGGCTGGTAATTTCCGTTGTTATACTGGTTGTTGTTGTTTTGAGCATTCCGGTTCTCATACCGGTCTTTCTTTTGCCGACGACTCCTCCTGTAGTACCCCTCGCGCTCGTAGTCTTCCAATAATGCTGACATGGACTGTACTGTCTTAACTTGTCCGCCTAGTCGTGCTATGGACACTCCTCCTTCGTAGTGGTTGGCTAGCTTGGTGACAAGGCTTTCCTCCGGGATTTTTGGCTCAAGGTTTCTTGCCAAGCACACCTTTCTGAGAAAGTATGTAGTGAGAGTAGCCCCTCTGTTAGCGTCGTATTTCCCATGGTGTAACGGGACAAATTTGAGGGGGTTTCTGTATTGCAATTATAAATGTAACACAAGGTTTACCCAAACAGGGCTTCAGTTTTAAACAATAAGCATTCTTTGTCGGGGCACCAAGACGCACATTTTGTCAGCGCCCTGCAATAAGCTCTGTTTCCTGAGGCGTTGGAATGCGAACCTGTGCGCGGATGTTTACGCCTCCGTTGGTAAAAAGCACGAATATTTTAGCGAGCCTTTGGACTATGATACATTGGCCAGACTCGCTTCCAGAAAGGAAACTGAAGTTTAACTAATGACCATGTCACGTGATTGTATTGACGAACCACAGCACGAGCTGCTGAACCTGGAGCGGAAGTGGCCGTGAGTGATGCCGTTGTTAGCGTCATTTGTCTGTTACCACACCGATGGCCGGCCGGCTGTCTCATAGGCTCATGAGCCGAAAGAAATATTTTTAGTGCAGAAATGTAAATTTAAAAACCGTACACAGTGCAAAATTTAAACAGTGAAAAGTTAATCAAGATAAACGTTAAAAGTTCAAGTAGTGAAAACGATTCGGACAAAAAGGTGAACAAAAAATGGACTAAATTCAACACGTGGTCGTCATGGATACAACTCCAGGAAAGTAATCATCGCAAAATCAACTCACAAACAATATAATCAATTAAAAGCGCTAAATCTAAATAACAGGGGTAAAAAGGTGTGAATGAAAGTGTGTGAGCAAAGGCTGGGTTGCTTTATAATAAAAAATATTTAGATAGTTATTAGCATAAGTAAATCACCATGTTGTTTTTTTTTTCTTTTGCATTTATGAAAAGTAATTATAAAAGATCAGTAATAGTTGTGAAAAAGAAATGAAAAGCAAGTAAACTTAAGAAGGATATGAAGAAATGTTAAATAAAAATGAGTTAAATTAACAATGCAAATGAGAGTTGAGTACGTTAATGATATAACCCTAAGTCACGCTTAGCATTCATAGGTTCGTGTGACGAACTCCTGGCCATGCAAGGTAAGCAATAAATTTCGTTATAAATTAAAAATGTGGTAGAGTAATAAATAATAGCAAAATGGCAGATGTTATCTCTCACGATATTCTGTGTGGCCTCTGACCAGTATTTCCCCTTGAACGCCGCCTTAAATTCTTCATAACTTTGGAGGTCATGCCTTGTAGCCGTCCACCAGTTATCGCTGATTTCTTTGAAATGTTCATCCAGGTAACTCCGGATCACTGGCCATCTGTTTTCCCGATTCCTCATCAACTGTTCCTTGACCCGCTCCATTGGGTTTCTTCGATATGATTTAAAGTTGATAGCCTCTCGGTTGTCCATGTGTTGGAGATGCGAAATAGTGGTTGGTTGGTTATTGATTGATCGTTAAATGTCCTCAATATTCTCCTGGTTGAGTTGCCCCTGTCCACGTACTTCACTTACGGCTGTATCATGTCCCGACATTTATTTCCGAAGTCTGTTCTTATTGATTCCATTTGGGCACGACTACTCTCTTCTACCTGGCCTATCTTGGTATCTAAATCTACCCTGACCAGTACAATGGTTTCCTTGGTTCGTTCTAACTTTTCATTTGTTTCGGCTATTTCTTGTTTTTTTTCTTCATTGTTTTTATCTACCTTTTGGGTAATTGTGTGGTTGACATTTTCAATTTTCTCATGTATCTGTTTTAAGTTTTCTTCATTTATTTGTCTGAAATCTTCCTTCATACTGTCTATTTTATTTTTTAACTTTTCATTCATTAGTTTATTATCCTCCTTCATACTGTCTATTTTCTCATTAGTTTGTTTATTATCTTCTTTAATACTGTCAATTTTTTCATTCATCTGTTGTATTAAATTTTCTCTCCAAGTTTCATTTTGTTTCTTCGAGTTTTCATTTAATGATTCAAACTTTTTATTTAATTCTTCCTTGTCTTCCTTTCTGGTTTTCTTACTATTTTCTTCTATTCTTCCGAATTGCTCCATCATAATCATCATGTTATCCAATTTCGTTTCTTCGGTTGGTGTAGTTCTATCCGGCAGATTTTCGACTGTATCTCCTGCTAACGCCTCCGCTTCGGGTGCTGGTTTGGCCTCCTTGTCGTCCTTGTTCTCCTTTTTGAGGTAGGTCTTCGCAGCATTTCTGATCTTCTAACAGTTGCCAGCTAAAATTAGGTCACCTGTAATACAATTATAATTTCCTAATACAATAATTTGTCCTAATTCCAGCCCTAAATGTTGGACGCCAATTTGTTAAGTACCATTATGTTAATTTTCAATATGTTAGGTAATCCGAGTCTTTTTTTTCTACACACTTATTTATATATCTTTTTATTTATTAGGTATACTAGTACTGGTCATTGATGGTTTTCTTGTCTTATCATAGTTCTTTCATGTACAGTGAGGATATGTATCGTTACAATATTTTTGTTGACATAGCTTCTTCCACAGTCAAGACAGATATTTCTACTTCAGCTATTTTATATCACATGGATTCTTCTAAGTCAGATATTCTGGTAATCTAATTATTAAGCGCACCTCATAATTCACCTACGTCACCACGTAGGAGACCCAATTCTGCGGTAGTATGTTCTTGCATCTGCTTTTGCTCATGAATTAACGCTTTGATGTCACCTGCTTCACGTTTATGTTCCTCTGCCTCGTGCTTACGTTCTTCTTTTTATCTTTCTTCTGTTTCTAGCATTAGTGCTTTCTGATGTTCCTTAGCCTCTTCTCTTTCCTGCCTGCGTTTTTCATCTTGTCATTTTCTGCTTATTCCGCCTCCTGCCTGTGCTTCTCATCCTGTCGTTTTTCTGCTTCTTCTCTTTCTTGTCTTCGTTCTTCTTTTTGTTGTTCGTGTGTCTGCTGCAGCAGCGATTGGAAAGCTTCCATCATCTGACTGGCATCCATTGTTTACGATTAATTATAAATTATGCTCGTCTTGTCCAATGTATTCACTGTTTCCACTGTTAACGGTTCTATCCCACTTCTGACACCACTGTTACGACGGTCTACTTGATCGTCGTAGGTACAGTGGAAACAAAATACAAGACACCAATTAAGTCACTAATCACCAGCTTTAATTTTCACAGTTAAACAGTTCGTAATTAACAACACAGTCTCTTACAACTCAAATAAAAAAAAAATTGTTCACACACATAAAATGTCAACTAATATTAAAACACAATTGTATTAAAATATACCGCCCGCGTATAAATCACAACACTTTACTATTAACCACTTGAACGCACAGAGTAACATCACTTGTAATTGCCCGACAATAACTCGAACCGCACTGTAAATATATCGCAGCTACACTGAAAACTAAGGCTGCTGCCACCGTGTATTTATACCTCCGCTCACAGACCAGAATGTTCCTATTTGTGTCTTAGCGCCAGTGTGTACTATGTAATTAATTGCGGCCTTGACACTGTCCGCGCGGCTGGCGGCTTCGAGAAAACTTTCGCGAACGTGTCTAAAGTCACATATGCCACACACATTAGAGCGAGATTCTTCTGGCACATTCGACAAACATGACTGTTCTGTAATGTCATAACAATATGAAATAAATGTGGGTAATACATAAACTTATTTGAACAAAAACATTCTATTGTGTTTTATTTGTTTAAACTTATTATTAGGTAACCAATCAATACAAATCAGTACTTGATTTTTATTTACTTTCTCTCTCTCTTCTCTCTCATCCCCGTTTCTCTTGCATGTTCTCTCTCTCTCTCTCTCTCTCTCTCTCTCTCTCTCTCTCTCTCTCTCTCTCTCTCTCTCTCTCTCTCTCTCTCTCTCTCTCTCTCTCTCTCTCTCTCTCTCTCTCTCTCTCTCTCTCTCAAAAACACACACACACTCACATTTTACATTTTAGAGTTCCGATTGTCATTTACTTCATTGTTGTTAATATTCCCTCACTCAATATTTCATTTTTATTTACTTATCTGTTGTATTGTCCTGCGAATTCTTCTGTCCTCTCGCGCACAACAGGTGGCCAGTATTTTGCTCTTAACGTGTACTTTTTACAGCTGAGTCACTGTACTTTTAACGTGCGCACTGTCTGCTTGTAATACTTTTAAAACTTTTGATTACATTTCATCCGAGGCACTACTGACAATGTTCCACTCCGTTTACATTTTTGTACAGAGTCTCAGTCTTTGTGAGACAGACACGGTCTGCTCTGTCTGATGTTTAACTTGCGACTTCGTATTTGCGATGGACGATATTACTTTTTTAAAAACTTTCACGTTACATTTTCTAACCGCACCACTACTGATAGTATTTTACTCATATGTTTACATCTTAGTACCGAGGCACAGCCTTTGTGATCTCGACAGGGTCGCTGGTGTCTGCACTCTCTTAGATGGTCAACTGGCAACTTCCGATCTGCAACTGACTACCACATGGCTCGGCATTATTATCTCTGCTCCCACACTAATCTGATTTTTTCCATCTCTCCTGTGAGAAAATCGGCAGATGCGTGACAATTGTGGCTGATGCAATACTCTTGGAGCGTGCGAAACTGATATTTGGGCAAGTACACCCATTAAAAAATTACGCACTTCCCAGGGCAAAGTCACATACAAGAAAATTCCAAGCAGTCCGATGTTGTTTCTAACCCATGAAAATCTGTCTTTACAACACTCTCAATGAAATGTACCCATTACACAGTCCCGAAACACAGTATTTATCACTTTTCTTGTACTAAAGCTCTCTTTGCATTTTCTGGTTTTGATGGTGGTTGGGAATGATGTTATTCCATTGACTGTCACTTGGTTTCTGGAATTTTATGCAAGACTCTGTCACCTGACAAAAGGCTTGCCGCATGACAAATGGCGCCAATTGTACACTCTAGTGTTTTTGGTGGCCCTAAAAAGGACCAGGTGGCGAGAATGCTGATGTTGGTCGTGCCGCGCTGAGATGTTCGGCGGCTGCGCCCACTGTTTGTGGCGTACTGCAGTCCTCCTCTTCTTTCGGCATCGGTTGTAGAGTCGGCTGCCAGCCCAGCGATGTCCTATCGCTGGCACGGAACTGGAGGGCGAAGACGCAAGAACGCTGGTTCTATTCTTTAGCTGTTCCTTCCGGCTGACTCCGCGTTGATGTCGTCCGAGAGAGGAGAGGAGATGAAGTGTGTTCGATGGCGTGGTGATGATGTGCGTTAAAATTTTCTGCCGGTGCCAGTTTTATGCACTAACCGGGATCAATGATTGGCTCGCTCCGAGCACGTTAGTTGTCACATCTCTGCTGTTGATCCCTGATTGGCTCGCTGTGTCCGCCACTGGTACCTGAGAGCAGATGTTCGCATACCGCTGCCGTCACAACTCGTATCTTGTCACCAGTAATGATATAGTACAAAAATATGTCTCCGTCTTTGTCATATTGGGTGAAAAGTGAAGGCAGCTTCCATTCTTTTGTCTTGTGTTCTTCAGGCAGAATTCAAGGCACCTATGTGGTACACATTTTCTTGTTCCCAAGATGATCTGTAACAATTTTATGTAGAAGGCCCCTTGAAATTTCAGGAATAAAACTTCTGGACTCACATTTTTTTTTTGTCAGTATCTATCTAAAGTACTTCAGTGACAAGAGGGGTTTGGCCAGACCGTTCTTCATCATGAACATTTGAGCTTCCTTCATTAAACACAAAACACCATTTTCTTATAAACACTTAATTGATAACATTATCACCATAACTTCCATTGTTTGTGTATGAATTTCAGTAGGACGAAACGTTTTGCATTCAAACAGTGTATCATACTGTGGACCTCATACTTCATGGATTTTTTATTTTGACATGCAGTGTAAAGGCATACAAAAAATAGATAAACATCTGCAATGCCTTGCTGCATGGCTGAGACTGAGTTAGTAGAAGGGAAATTTCAGTGGCATGGCAGCTGAGTTGGTGGGGTGCCTCTATTGTCCACCAAAGTCTATTAAAATTTTTTTTATTTTCTGGATGACCCTCATATTATTCTGTGTAAACCTGGAGCATCTCTGACATATGTTGCTATTAGCCATGGCCTAAAGCTATTTTGTATCCAGTTTCTTATGTGTTACTTTCTTAAGACAACTTTGATCCATTTTTCCATCTTTGTGTAGATCTGCCATTTTTTTATTCCTGCCAGGATTCTCCATTATAATTATTTTTATTGGTTAGCTTTCCGGATTCAGATTAATGTTCAGCCCCACTTGAGGCCTTATAAATTTTATAAACTTAGCCATTAGTTTTATAACTTTAAATTATAAAGTTTGGTTGTTTTTATAACTTTAAATTATTCACTTAAATCATTGTAATAGAATCCATCCAGGACATTATCCAAGAAATAGGTGTTCAATAAAGAATACAGGAATTCATGAAATAACTGGACACAAATTAATTAATTGGACACAAATCAAGGGAGTAGGATATTATGTGACTTTAGATGAATGTATGTTCATGAAGTTTCTAACCAAAGGAATGTATAGTTATAAATTATAAATAAATGTATTTACCTTTTCCTGTCTCGTGACCACATGTATTAACGCAATGATATTATTTACGCGTTTCGATACTATGTATCGTCATCAAAATATATATTAAAATATAATCACTCAAAGAGGTCGTTAAAATTTAAAACATTAAAATCACAATATCGAAACCAAATAAGTATTTATACGAAGCGAGTGTGGACTCGATGAAAGCCGGCCGGACACTCCGTCGTCGAGTGCGCACTCGCTTCGTATAAATACTTATTTGGTTTCGATATTGTGATTTTAACGACCTCTTTGAGTGATTATATTTTAATATATATTCTGATGACGATACATAGTATCGAAATGCGTAAATAATATCATTGCGTTAATACATGTGGGTCACGAGACAGGAAAAGGTAAATACATTTATTTATTATTTGTCATTATAAGTGACCTGGATGCCGACAGACATGTTATTCAAAGTTATAAATTCTAAATTGTTCCAAAACAAAAGTTATTAGCTATTTGCTTCCATCTTTTAATGTGGGGATGATTGTTGCAAGTAAAAATTTTAAATAAGAGGCCAAGTAAATCCAGTAGATGACCCGTGAGAGTACATATAAGTATTTATTGCATTAACTGTTATTTCAGTATACCACCCCTGTTCCTAATGTAACACGATTTTACTATACGATGAGTGTAAGTTATACTGGGTTCTTGTGTAAAGCATATCAGTGGGGACATCAAATAAGAGGCATAGACTATAGTCCATAGAGGTTTTCAACTATTTAAGGAAACTTCAGTTCAGTAACATAATAAGTATAATACAATGTAATACCTGTGAATCAGGCTGCCCACATCAAGTGGTTGGTTGTACACTTAAATATGTTTCCTTGTAAAATCAAATAAATTAAGTCAGCCATTGTAGTTGACAAGGGCTCTACTTTTTGACGTCAATATTATTTTGCATTTTCAGGCTCAACACAAACCTAGTAAACAGTATAATCTATTCTTAAAAAATAAATGTTAACGTAAGTATATTTATGTTTTGATAAGGCATACTTAATTTCTAATTTTAAAATTTTAGGCATGGGAAAATCATATATTAAGGAACAAATCCATAATTGTTGACTTATTTCATGGCCAGCTGAAATCAAAAGTGACATGTAAAGTTTGTGGACATGAATCTGTGTGTTTTGACCCATTCAACTATTTGTCCTTACCATTGCCTATGGAATCATACATTCATATACAAGTGATTGGTAAGTTTATCCAATTTATGTGACACTAACTGAATAAGTAATTGTGATTATATAAATTTCTCTCTCTCTCTCTCTCTCTCTCTCTCTCTCTCTCTCTCTCTCTCTCTCTCTCTCTCTCTCTCTCTCTCTCTCTCAACATATGTGCGCACACGCGCGCGCACGCACACACACACACACAACTACACGACATCTCAATGCTGTATTAGGGAAGTAGTGAGCTGTAGCAGTAAACACCTGATATAGATAGGCCTTCACTTCACAAGTGGACTTTATTTATGGATAACAAGCCTGATGCTGAATTGAGACAGAGATTGAGAGTGTTTTTTTTTTGGTGTTGAGTTCTGAAGAAACTAAAAATTTATGTACCAAGTGTATATTTAATCCCAATATTATTTTAAAATGGTAAGTTAGAGAAGATAATAAGATTTTAATAAATCTTATTAAAAAGTTATAAGATTTTAATAAATAACAAAAATCTTAAATGTTTTATGTTTAATCTTAAATATGAAATGCTTAATCTTAAAGTAATATTATAAAAATATTGGAAAATTTTATTGTTCTTGAAGTTCTAGTTAAGTATTACTCGTTATGTAATAATTAAAAGAAATACAAATGTTATACTGAAAAGTATCCAGATTGGAAGATGTAATTTTGTGTGTGTGCCTCTGTTTCAGAACTAACGAAGTAAATATTAATTCTTATTTTCTTTATTTAAGATAATTTTTTCTTTTAAATTGTGACTGATGTGATGAAATTCTGAAAAAATGCTAGAAAAGTGTAGTACAGTGATCCCTCGCAATACGCTCATAATTCGTTCCTAAGGAATCATTGTTAAGTAAACAAAATCATATTGTGAGACTGTGTTTAATTTTAGGCATAATAAAATAAGTATATCGTTTGTCTTATAAATAAGTAAGAAAAAAACATATACATACTTCGCAATAATTTGTAAATCCAATAAAATTTTATTAATAAATGAAAATAACTGAAACAAATTCGACTAACTATATTTACAAGTAATATTGTGATGAACACAGTTTTACTTAAATGAAATAAACAAATTTGTTGTATTAAAATATTGTCAAATCCGTTAAAATTCTGAGTGTTGTACAAACTATGACCACTATCACTATTACAACAACTTAATGTGAGCAAAACACGAATCATTTGACTAACCATAAAAATTTTATAACAGTGAAAGTTTTCTGCTAAATTAACATTAGCCGTTGAAGTCAAAGGTTGAGGTTCTAGTGTGTCATCAACTGTAATTCTTCTTACTGTAACTTTCACTCATACTAAAAAATGATTCTTATCTAGTTTGCTTTTCATGGTTTTTTCAAATTTCAAAAATTCTAATTTAAAATTTTGTCTTAATGCTTTCAGTTCTGTTAATTCAATGTTAAGATGTTTCCTCACAACATTTTTCACAACTTCCCAAGCAGTAGAAAGTTCTATTATATCCTGTGCTATAACTTTGTTCCAATCTTCGGAACCTTCTTGCTCATGTTCATCTTCATCACTGTCAGTATCGTTAATTTTTTGTAAACTCCTGTAAGTCTTTTGTTGTCAGCTCTCTTCCCTGGTCCTTTATTAGTTCTTCTAAACATCTGATTCAGTTTCAAGATCCATTTTGTGGGCTAAAGCTACTATTTTGAACACAGTACCATCAACTCTTTCTTCAGTTTCTTGAACATATTATTGATGATGGCCACAATTTTTTCTAGGCCGAATTCAAACATTGGAAAGATAACTCTTTCTAGGCACGGACTATTACCTTAACACAATCTAGGATGCTGTACTCATTTTTCCTAAGTTCTCGTAATGTCACATTTTGCCGCTGTTGCTTTTAATACATTGTAAACATATTTTTTGTGTACAGTTTCTTAAAATCTGCGATCATTTGTTGATCCATTGGTTGAAGCACCAATGCCGTATTTGGCGGAAGAAATTTTATTTTAATAAAATTAAATTGAGCTTGATGTAACTCAGCCAATGCAGGATCATGTCCAGTAGCATTGTCTAAATTGACAGTGCCTTTAACCCTTAATTGCCCGGGCGGTTTGGCGATACAATTTTGCCCGGGCGGCGTACTGAGTACACCAGTCCATTTGTTGGTCTGTCCCACCAAATTATCATCAACTGCTTGTAATTTTTTAACACGTTGACTGTGAATGACACTCCGTGTGTCATTTTGATAACAATTCCAAGTAATTCAGCTCCAGAAAATAAAACTATTTATTTTTCTCTGCTCTAGAACATTTTTCGTTTCATAATATTATTTCTTTGTCCTTCAATGTAATTATCTTGGTTATAAACAAAATTGTAATTATCGTTTGTAAACAAACGAGCTAAGCCGTTGAGATAAGCCCCAACAAACAGAACACTACCAAGAGAACATGTTTTTTTTTGCACAACGAAGTGAACGTGATAACATTGAAAAAGCGAAATAATAAAAAAAAACATGCGGGTAATTATATGCGTTTATTGAAACGAAATATGAAAGAGGAAATGGCTGTCCTACATATATATATATATATATTACATTTAATATTTATACATAAATTTACCTCAAGATGTTATTTTTCTATTTGGAACATGTTTCGGGTACTATCTTGTACCCATCCTCAGCCTTCTGGTTCTTTTGTCTGGTGAAGTACATATGTGTTGTTGGTTGACTATTATTATGGCTTCCTGTTGGCTTCTGGTATTTCAAGTTGGTTTTATTGTGTGTGATTGTGGTGTATGTGTTAGTTTTTTATGTATATAAATAAATATATATATATATTTCAATCACTTTCTGCTACAGTCCGTTTCTTGATGTATATAATACATTTAATATTTATTCATAAATTTACCTCAAGATGTTATTTTTCTTTGGAACATGTTTCTGGTACTATCGTGTTCCCATCCTCAGCCTTCCGGTTTTTTTGTCTGGTGAAGTACATATGTGTTGTTGGTTGACTGTTGTGGCTTCCTGTTGGCTTCTGGTATTTCAAGTTGGTTTTATTGTGTGTGATTGTGGTGTATGTGTTAGTTTTTTGTGTATTTTCAATGTTGAGTGCTTTGAATATTGTGTCATGTTTTGTATTGATTTGTATTTGTTTATATATATATATATATATATATATATATATATATATATATATATTTCAATCACTTTCTGCTACAGTCCGTTTCTTGATGTATATAATACTATATACTTATAACTATTTTACCTCAAGATATATTTTATTAAGGTAAAAATATATCTTGAGGTAAAATAGTTATAAGTATATAGTTATATATATATATATATATATATATATGATTTATATATATATATATATATATATTCTTACAAAAAGTTTCAAACAACATTTCAAAAATAAAAACAAAAGCACAAACAACGTTTTCAGTAATTATTGTCAAAAACTTAATCTTCGTCATCCAGTTCATTTTTATTGGCACATGTTCCGCAGAGATAAACTGTTTTCGCCAAATGAGTTTTGCATGTAAAAGCAGAACATTCTGAGCAACTAATCGTAGTGTAGTTGTTTTTTGCTCTTCCGCAAGAAGTGCATTGTCCTTTTCCCTTTTTTGGGGTGGTTGTATTTCCTGCTCCTCGTTTATTCCGTCCGAAGAAAGCACTCTACGAATTACTGCTTTTGAATGCACAGGTAGGCTTCGTAAGTTTGCACGATCTTGAAGGTGTGGCTTCATAAGAGACGTCGCTAAGTTTTCAAAAATATTCTTCTAAACTTGGAAGAAGGACTGGGTTCAGAGAAATTCAAAAGGATTTGTGCATTTATGCCTGCCACGTTTTCAAGCGCAAAAAAAGTTGCCATCGTCCATCTCTTTGTTTTACGGGCTACGGTGTAGTTGCCACCGAGTTGGTCTACTACATCCACTCCACCTTTGAACTTATTATAGTCCATGATTATTTTTGGTTTTTGTGTCTCTGAATTAATTTTATCATCGTCGTGCGCGGTGCTGAGAAGAATTACACATTTATTTTTTTTGGTCATGTAAGAAACCATCGTGACATCTTTTTGAAAACAAAATATTGAAGTTCCAACTTCTCTTGTTTTCGTTGGCTGTAATTGAAAAGGGATTTCTTTTTTGTTCTTTTTTAGTGTACCCACAAGGGTAATACCACTGGTGAGGAGAGATTTGGCTAAAGGATAACTAGTGTACCAGTTATCGGTAGTCAGGTTTCTGTTAGAACCTTTATAGCGGCTAATCAGCCTATTGACGATATCCAAGCTCGCATTCGAAGCTTCATACGGTCCAGGAGGTTGAGTGCCACAGTACATTTCCAATTTCAAGCAATAAAAAGTTCGCGAAACAACAACTGCAAATATTTTTAGGCCATACTTGGCCGGCTTATTAGGAATGTATTGAATGAAAGAGCACCTGCCACAAAATGGCTCTAACTTTTCATCAACCGTCAGTTGATCCCCAGGCGAATACAATTTATCACAGTTGTCATTGAAAGAGTCGTAAAACTCCCGTATTGCGGCTAACTTATCGGCTGTTTTTCGAGTAAGTCTTGTGGATGTGTCATCGAATCTTATGGAAGCTAGAAGGTATCTGAATCGTTTCAGCCCCATCATCCCTTGCAATATTTCAATGGCAGTGCCATCCCGAGCCCATGCTTCGTCAAGATGTATTTTCGACATTTTTTTGTATCCTAATAAGAATAAAATCCCAATGACAGCCATTATTTCTGATCTGCTTGTGTTCTTTGCACTATTTTTTGAGATTTTCTTAGGGTCCTCCATTGTTCTGTTACGCTGTATGTACATGTTAGTGTATTTCACTAGAGAATCAATCATGTCTTAGTTTATAATCTTCAAGAAAGCGGAAATTTCGTCTTTCATGTCGGCACAGTCTTTGGAAGCCGGAAGTACTTGTTTCACAATATTTTTACTAGGCGTACGCGAAAATTTACTTTTTATAGGGCCCTTCTTCCATTTATAAATTTCACTGATTTCCTTTACGACCCTTCCTCTTACTTTCTTCTTTTTGTAAATAGTTTTAGTAAAAAAATCGTCATCGGTATCACTCACCTCGTCGTCAGAAGTCCTTGGAAGTGGTTCAGGAAGATCACCATGTGAAGTTAATTACATTTTAATACTAATAGAATTACATAGAATTATTTGATCTTCCACCTACCTTGTTTAGTCTTCTGCCAGAGTCCGCAACACGAACGTCAAAATGCAAGTATTATTATAGGGTTACACAACAAACGCACGCCACACTCATTTGTTTGATGTAATAAAAAAATTTATTATATCATTACTTCATTTTAAATAAAATTTCAACTAACTCAACTTTTCTCTCTTTTTTCAACAGATAAAACAGGCACATTTATTTAAACATTTTCTTATTCTAATGTATATTTTATTAATCAAGGCGAACCCAGCTTGCCACACTCTCGCATTCAGACAATTTTTTAAAACCCCCACATTTACTTAATTTAGGCCTTTATAAGAAAATATTTGAATGGAATACTGTAACTTGTTGCAGTAGCGTCCCCGCCGACCTCATGGCGCGTCCTGTAACGTTCTCACACTATGTCCAAACGTTTGATAGTTCACTTTTTGTTTTCTACACACTCACTTGATTTTTACATCGTTACATATTACTCTCAACTGTTGAATTGTTTTATAAACTCTGATACCAACTTGGTTAGTCGGCCGACTTAATAAAATGAAAATTTGCCCGGGCAGAAAGTTTAGATGACCACGCGCGGTCTGTATTGGTAGTCGACTGGAACTGTTTTTTGAGTTGTTTAAATAGATAGGCCCATTTAATCTAGGCCTATCTTGCACGCCCGAGGCCACTGTTTAAATTTAAATTGCACACTTTACGTCTGAAGCTGCTTACTACGGTGTGTTGTGCACTATCTGATGACAAACTGTAGACTGGGTTTCACACAAGCCTGCTGCTGGGTGGTTACGCAATCCGTCTGGGCAATTGTTTAGGCTGACTGTATGTATGTTGCATTGGGGCTCCCCACAGGTGAAAGTCTGGCAATTTGGAAAGTGCTTAACATGATGATTTCAATTAATATAAAATTAAACTGGGGTAGCTTACATACATGAAGTGAAGTTAAAATCTTTATAAAATCAAGACCAAAATCAATAAAATAAAAAACCTTCTAATTCGACCCATTACAATACCCCCCCAATGAGAAGTCTTCTGTTGAAACAGAAGAATTCTCATTGCTAAACCCCTAAGAGGACCGGTGAGGAACTGGTGCCAACAACCCCCTCTTTGTTCTTGTACATCATGGGTACACGACCCCCTGGCTCGGCGACCATGGACGCATCTGAACAAGATTACTGGACTTCTCTGGGCGAGATCCCAACACCGAAAAATCGAACAGACACGCACCACCGTGCACCTCGCCTTCTATCATGTTTCCCCAAAAATCCAAATCCCTGGCTTATATCATGCCAGATCCTCAACCGATATGTTCCCCCTTACATGCAAACTGGGTCGCCTTTGGCAAATACTGGGCGCATACATACCCCTATAATGTTTTCTACACAAACTCATCATTTAAAATTTAAGTCAAAATCAGATTGTATCAAAACAAAACAAATCTCTTATCTGAATAGATTAAATCTCTTTATTATTACTGAAAAAAAACAAATAAATTGAATATTTACTTAAAACATGAACTGCCTTATCTTAACATTTGATTATACATATATCCTAAACAATATAATTCAATAACACTATTAATACTCATAGACAATAATACAACCAAAAATGCAAAACATCAATTTAATGGCAGGCACAAAAAGTATATACAAATATATAGATATATATATATTTTTTTCTACCCCCCTTTTAATCCCTTAACCCCCAATACCCGTTACATATTAATGTGTTCTGCGCGAGGCTTCTTGGCCTTTTTCAGCCTCATCCTCGCCGTAAACCACATCTCCCTCGTGACCTATAACTATGTCACCGCCCATCCACACTCACTATTACCCCCCCTAGACTGTAGCGTCTAGTTGCTTTCACAAGGACTGATGCGGAAGGGGTGGACATTTTTTTCTTTTATTCCACCCCCATCCTTGCTTCGGCGTTACAATAAAATTCGGTATTATACCTACTAGTTTTTATTTATACACCCCTAATGGACTACCACCCCTATCTGGGTGAAAATAGACCAGTTCCAAAATTAGGTAGATTCCCCAAAAAATACCCCCCCCACCAAATCCAACAAACCACCGGGTCAACAAAACAAAACAAACCACAAGCCGGCCATATCAAGCAAAATCCATGATTTGTCACAACTAACCACTTCCACGGCCATGGTCCGGTGAGGCCACGGCTGCACCCAGGTGGGGAATCTACAGTCAAAACATAAAATACAGATTGGCATTGATACAAGCTACCTGGACAGTAATACACATCTCCAAGTTTCCCAAACATTTTCGACAGCACCCACACAAAACCTCCTTCAATTTCCCATTTAAGCAAAGTTCACACTTCACTTGTTCTACAATTACATTTGAAGTTTGAATCAGAACAAACCTAAACTTGTTATTAAAATCATCCTTCCAACCAATTCAACCACCAAATTAATCTAATTTTATCCAATTTCTCAAACTCTTAAGTTACAATAATCACCTCACTACTATTTTATCTGAAAAAAATCAACTTCAACTCCTTTATGTCACAATAAGACTCCACTCAAGACACTGATTCAGCAGACTACAACACCCCAACGCACCACTGATTCAGCAGTCACTGTCACCAAGCACGACCACAGGCATCAGTTACAACACACCACACCTGTCCACACAAACACCCGGGTGCCAGGCTTGTTTTCATAAACACAGCTACAACCACTCAACACTCTGCCCACCTCACCTCCAACAGCTGCACCGCACCCTTCAACCCTTATAAATCCCCTAGATAACATACCCGTCTCCCAAATTCTTTATTCCAATCCAGATCAGATATATTTCAATTCACCACAACCACTTCAACAGCGCTATCACAACTCACTCATTACTACCGTCACACTCCTTTCACACCCGCAAGCGCCCTACTCCATCTGACTGGCATTACAAACCTTACACCCACAACACATTATCCACTTATTGACCCGAACACAAAACACACCCCACACACACACACACACACACACCAATATCTTCACGCAACCCCTGAAACACCCAACAGAAATGCTATTTCATACAAACAATCCAACACTCACTCACCAATATCAAATCTCATAAAACAATTTACACTCATTAGAAAAACTCAACCATCAAGCAAAATATTCAAACATTCCAAACCACCTTAACCCGATCAATCATTGAAAACAACACCCCTAATCACTCCCACCCACTGCAACAACCACAACTCATTCATCATCCTCTTCCAAACTACCCCTGCTACCCATTTACGCTGCAAAACATTAATACTACCACTATCATCATCACAACAACCTCTGCCACACACATACATTGTTCATCTAACATTCCACAATACACACAATCAATTTCACTACACATGTATTCACAATTTAAGTACATCAAATTTACAACCAAATTCGCTTTTAATTTCATCAAAACGACCATTCAATTCACCACTTCGTCCGTCCAACTCTATGTCATTATTGTCAAAACGACCACCCAATTCGTTAAATTTGTTATTCTGTACTTTGAATTTCACATCCAACTCATCACTCTGACTTGTTAATACACTGAATCCAGCGTCAGAATCACTCCTCCGCTCTTTGCCCCGTTCCAAGAGCAATTGCAACACACTCACCACATCACTACCGAATTGGACGCCACATCTCGCCGAAGTCGGGGTCAATGGCACACCCGAATCCTCAGCCACATCACTCCGGTCACTCAAACTCAACTCTGCCCTCTCCCGACTCGCACTTCGAGTCGAATGCATCCCAAAACCACTCATACTTGACTCGCCAAAATCTTCGACACCAGTCGCCCCACTTATGCTACTTTCGCCATCTGCCACTTTTACAAATTTATCAATCCAGACCCACTCACATAAAAACATCCACCACCCAACTCCCAACCCCTACACATTGATGTACCAATCCGCATGTGCTGCGCAACCTCCACGTAGCCATTCAACCCCCAAACCAAACTTGCACCCATCGCAGGTATGGAACTTTAACTACTCAAACTCGAGCCCCTGCTCGGGCGCAAAATGCGAAGCCAATTCACATTTCAATACTAATAGAATTACATAGAATTATTTGATCTTCCACCTACCTTGTTTAGTCTTCTGCCAGAGTCCGCAACACGAACGTCAAAGTGCAAGTATTATTATAGGGTTACACAACAAACGCACGCCACACTCATTTGTTTGATGTAATAAAAAAATTTATTATATCATTACTTCATTTTAAATAAAATTTCAACTAACTCAACTTTTCTCTCTTTTTTCAACAGATAAAACAGGCACATTTATTTAAACATTTTTTTATTCTAATGTATATTTTATTAATCAAGGCGAACCCAGCTTGCCACACTCTCGCATTCAGACAATTTTTTAAAACCCCCACATTTACTTAATTTAGGCCTTTATAAGAAAATATTTGAATGGAATACTGTAACTTGTTGCAGTAGCGTCCCTGCCAACCTCATGGCGCGTCCTGTAACGTTCTCGCACTATGTCCAAACGTTTGATAGTTCACTTTTTGTTTTCTACACACTCACTTGATTTTTACATCGTTACATATTACTCTCAACTGTTGAATTGTTTTATAAACTCTGATACCAACTTGGTTAGTCGGCCGACTTAATAAAATGAAAATTTGCCCGGGCAGAAAGTTTAGATGACCGCGCGCGGTCTGTATTGGTAGTCGACTGGAACTGTTTTTTGAGTTGTTTAAATAGATAGGCCCATTTAATCTAGGCCTATCTTGCATGCCCGAGGCCACTGTTTAAATTTAAATTGCACACTTTACTGTCTGAAGCTGCTTACTACGGTGTGTTGTGCACTATCTGATGACAAACTGTAGACTGGGTTTCACACAAGCCTGCTGCTGGGTGGTTACGCAATCCGTCTGGGCAATTGTTTAGGCTGACTGTATGTATGTTGCATTGGGGCTCCCCACAGGTGAAAGTCTGGCAATTTGGAAAGTGCTTAACATGATGATTTCAATTAATATAAAATTAAACTGGAGTAGCTTACATACGTGAAGTGAATTTAAAATCTTTATAAAATCAAGACCAAAATCAATAAAATAAAAAACCTTCTAATTCGACCCATTACAACCATCTATTTCGGAATCACTATTGTGGTCACTCTGTTCGATAATCTCGTGTTCGTCAATATCAGATGATTGACTGTCAGTGTCAACGCCTGAATTTTGCTTCTCTTCATCCGACAGTTCACGTAAAACACGTTCGAAATCTTCGGGCCGCACAATTTCATTCCGGGACATAGTTGGAGGGGTGGCGTACGGAGTACGCGAAACCGACCGGCAAGTAAAAGACGTCACTACTTCGGCTTGCGATAACAGACTGGTGAAATTCAAACGGATCATTGTGCTCGGATGGAGTTGGTAGGAGGGTACTGAGGGGGCCGTGCCTCGATGATTGGTAGGTTTTCATTTACAGCAAAACTTGCGTGGCTGGCGTACTCTATACGCCTACCCGGGCAATTAAGGGTTAAGGGTAATTTTTTCCTCCACATACAATTTTACTGAAGGACAAAAAACTTAGTAATCCACTCAGTAAAAAAACTGTCTAGTAATCCATGATGTTTTGTTACTTCACCAGGATACACCCAATTTTTATTTCATGACTTTTTTGTTTTTAAAGATTCTTGATATGTGTGAGTGCTAAACCACCATTGGTATTAATTTTAAATCATCAGAATAATTCGCTCCAAGTAAAACCATTACTCAATCTTACATAGGCTTGTACTGGGTAAAACGATATATGTGTGTGATGTGATGTATGTTTGCTTGTTTTTATTAAAAAAAGCCCTGTTTTGTCACAATTAAAAATTTTCTTAGGAAGGTAGCCAATATCATTTACAAGATTTTGGAATTCTTCTTTGTATTTATTGTCAGCTTCACCATTCACATTCCCAGCTTCTCTGTGTCTAATCACAGTTTTTATTGGGTATCACTCTTTAAAATGTTCAAACCAGCCTTTACTGGCTTTAAATTTATCATAGTGTGTGCCACTAGCAGAAGAATTCATTTTCATTAAATTGTCACAGATACGTTTTGTGTGATCATATATCAAAAACTACAGCTAATCAAGTCTCCTTTCATTTGTTTTTTATTATCTACAAATGTTAAAGCCCCTCCATTTTAGTAATAAGGTCTCTTGTCATTTTGTATGATATTCAAATCAGTCAGTTTAACATTTTTAAGAATATCTGTTTGTTTTATTATTGTAGATATTTTATACTGCAAATAGGTAAACTGTCAGTACTAAATCATTAACCTGAACCCCATCATTTTTTAAAAATAATTTCCTGTTTAATTTTCATAGAAATTTTACTTTTTATTCATAATTTAGGAGCCATTTTTTAGAAACTACGGTGAAACCTCGGAATGCGAGTAACGTGGTCTACGAGTGTTTTGCAAGACGAGCAGAAATTTTAAATAAATTGTAACTTGATAAGCGAGCGAGGTTCCGCAATACGAGTGTTACGTGTGCCTACGTTTTCCCCTTCCCTCTGCCTCTCTTTCCTGGGTGATCGTGTGTAATATTCGTTGTAGAAGGCAAAGACGTTGTACGCCAACCTCGTAAGTAAACTGCCATGTAGTACATGTACGTCAACAGAAATCGAAGAAAGCTTCAAGGCCAGCAGGGGATGGTTTGATAACTTTAAGAGGAGAAGTGGCATCCATAGTGTTGCGAGGCACGGGGAGGCTGCAAGTTCGGATGCTAAGGCAGCTGAGGCATTCACTGCTGAGTTCCAGAAGCTCATTGTTACTGAGTGTTACCTGCCGCAGCAAGTTTTTAACTGCGATGAAACAGGACTTTTTTGGAAAAAGATGCCGAAGAGGACCTACATTACAGCAGAAGAGAATGCAGTGCCCGGTCACAAGCCCATGAAAGACCGTTTAACCCTGTTATTGTGTGCTAATGCCAGCGGGGATTTAAAAGTAAAGCCCCTGCTTGTGTATCATTCCGAGAATCCACGAGCCTTCAAGAAATGCAAGGTGCAGAAGAGCCAGTTAAATGTTATGTGGAGGTCCAACACTAAGGCTTGGGTCACTCGTATGTTCTTTGTTGAATGGATGAACGAGGTCTTTGGTCCTGTAGTGAAGAAATACGTTTTAGATAATAATCTGCCGCTCAAAGTCTTGCTGGTTATGGACAATGCTCCTGCTCATCCTACAGGCCTTGAGGACGACTTACTGGAGGAATTCAAGTTCATTAAGGTTAAGTTACTTCCTCCCAACACTACTTCACTACTCCAGCCTATGGATCAGCAAGTCATTTCGAACTTCAAGAAGCTATACACCAAAGCACTATTTCAGCAATGCTTCGAAGTGACCGAAGGAACAGACCTTACCCTCCGAGAGTTTTGGAGAAATCATTTCCACATCGTGAACTGCCTGAAGATCATCGATAAAGCATGGGATGGGGTCACCAAGAGAACTCTCACTTCTGCTTGGGGAAAACTGTGGCTTGACTGCGTTCTTGGACGTGACTTTGAGGGGTTTGCTGGTGAAAATGAGCCGCCAATTGTCGATGAAATTGTGTCCTTAGGGAAGACAATGGGGCTGGAGGTGAATGACGCTGACATTCAAGAGCTGGTAGAAGAACATAGCCAGGAACTGACCATCAACGAACTGATGGACCTGCATTGCGAACAACAGGAGGAGGAAAAGTCAGAGGAATCTCTCACTTCAAATGAGATTCGGGAGAAGTGCAAAATGTGGGAAACGGTGCAAAATTTTATAGAAAAACACCACCCGAATAAGGATGTAGCAATGCGAGCGATGAATCTTTTCAACGACAATGCAATGTCACATTTTCGTGAAATCCTCAAAAAGAGGCAACAGCAACAGTCATTGGACAGGTTCCTTGTTAAAGTTGCACAAAAAGAAAACAATTCTAGTGAGCCAACAGATAGCAGTGATTCCGTTAGTGAAATTCGTGCTACACAATAACCCTTCTCATGTCATCTCTCTCGTCTCCCTCACACCAACAATGACTCTATTGTAAGGTAAAGTGCAGTTTAATTTGTTTTACGTTATACTGTATTTTGTATTAGAAATGTTATGGGAATAAATATTTTTGTGTTGTGGAACGAATCATCCGCGTTTCAATTGTTTCTTATGGGAAAATTTGCTTTGATACACGAGCGCTTTGGATTACAAGCACGTTCCTGGAACGAATTATGCTCTCAATCCAAGGTTCCACTGTTTATTCAAAAGATTAAAAAATTAAAACTGCAACTTAAACTAAAACTAAAATTAAAATTAAAACTAAAACTAATTAAAAGTTCTACAAAAACTAAAGTTCAAAGTAAAAATAAATAAACAGAATTAACACTGTTGCACACCACTATATAAAAAGTATTCCAATTATCGCTTTCAAGCTTCACAGCTCATCATCAGATCGGAAAAATGAGCTGTGATGAGCTGATGATGAGCTGGAAGCTTGAAAGCACTGATCAGAATAATTTTTCTATAGTGGTGTGCAACAATGTTAATTCTGTTTGTGATTATAACCACGAACACAACTTTATTAATGAAATAAAAATAAATACATTGCAACACAAAATGTATTAATATGATTACAGACAAGTTAAAACAAAACTGACTACTATAACTTAAAACACAACAAATTGCACATTTTAATTGAAAATTTTAAAACAATGCCAGCATAGCTCACAAAACTAGATGATTGTATTGCTATACCTGAGTTATGGGAAGAAACCAAGAGGGTTGGGTCAAGTCCATATACAGTTGACAGGGAAACCAGTCACATGGAAAAACCACTTTTTCGGTAGCCACAGTACAACAGTGATAGTTTCTTTTTCTACATTTCCGTCCCTGATAAAGACGTATACTGTAGTATTTTTTTAAAGTAGTAATGTTCATCATAAAGTTAAGTTTTCATATAGTAACCCCATCATATTATGAGGGATCACTGTAATGACATTCTGTGAGTTTCAGTCAGATCTTTTTACATCCTCTTTATGGCTAAGACAATCTTGTTTTTTTTAATCCTAATACAATCTACTGTTATAGCTAATGTTTATTTTAAATTATTAGCTAGTTGTTCAGTACCACCTATGTAACGAATCATCCAGCATATGTTGTCATTTATGTTATGACCGTGTTTGATTATGCAGTCAAAACACTGTCGGCTCCTTCACAAGTTTTTCTCTCAAAATGCAAAATGTGAAGGTTGTGCTACCTTTCTTGATAAACTAGACACTGTTTTAGGGCTGTATGTTACGGCCTTTCATATTTATTTGTAGTTTCCTATGCTACCACTGGGCTGACTCCAGCATAGTCATATCTTGTCCTGTATTCCTAACCTAACCTAAACATTTATTTACTAATAAATATATCACATCACAGTTTCTTTCTTTTTGGATATTTTTAAATATTTGCAAAATTTGTTATTTTTTATGTATTTTCTATGTCTATATAGTCCGTAATTTTCTTGTCTACTGTTTTTCTTACATATTTTGTAGCACTAAATTCATTACCATTTAAGGATTTATTAGTATACGTCGTCTCTACAACTTCTTTCACAAAGCTGCATTTATTTTCTTCTTCTTTTACTGGTTTTTTCAATCTGCTATTTACATTAAACTGCTGGCATATGGCAGGTTTAAAATGTCTAGGAAAGCTGTCCATTTTATGGTAAACATTTTTACCAAAGATATTTCAATTGTCAAATTGGGAAAGAGCTAGATCTATTTCCTCTCATAGAGTTACAAACATAAATGGTAATGAACGTTTTGTAATATGTGAAACAGTTACAGTTGTGGAAACTTTAATGAAAAACACCACTTGAAGTAAAACACCATGTTTTATATCTTTTGGAGAATGTAAAAATTATGTTTGTAGTATAAACAATATAAAAATTTAATTATTTGACAGCCAGTGTCTCATATCATTAGATATAAGTTTGCTAAATAAAGTATATGCATTTAGATAAGTAAGAAAACAGCATTTTTTAATATTTGTGTATTTGGTGTTGTAGTTATCCGACTTGATGGTTCAGTGCCTGTAAAATATGGATTAAGACTAAATAATGATGAGAAATATGGCTTATTAAAAAGTCAGCTGTCAGCACTCTGTGGTATACCACCTTTCCTAATTAAAATAGCAGAACTTTCAGGAGCGCAAATAAAGGTAATTTTTGTGCTTATAATTTAAGAAGTACTACAAGGCATTAATAAGGCACACTGCATTGTGTTTTGCTGCATACTAATTTATATGTTAGTACAGCATTTGTATAATAATTTGACATAGTTTATGAATAATTAAGTTTACAAAAACATTTAAAACCATATTTGTTCCTATTGTTGTTTGTAGGAACTTGTGTCTGTAAAGTGGTTAACAAGTCTTCTGAACTGTTGAAAGTGTGAAGTATTGGTTTCCATGTTGTATGAAACCGCAGGCCATTATCCTGTTTGTTGAGGGCGTCCAATCCATCCAGTCTTTTTTCAATTTCAATGGCTTTTCTTATGATGGATTCCTGAAACACTACTGTGAAGGCCATATAACATCATATAATAATGTTATGCGTAATCTGATGTACTGGCTTATGTGACAGTTGGCCTGGCTGATGTAGGAGCGGTTGCAGTCACCACAAGATACCTCATGTACCCGTGATCTTTTGGAGGGATTCTGTCTTTCAGATTTTACAGCAGTAATCCAATTGTTTGATGTAGTGTTTCCATAAAATGTTGGTGATCCTGTCTGATGTAGGGTAGTATGTTTGATAGTCATTTCCAGATTTGATGTTTCTATCTTAGTGCCTTGTCATCTCTGGTAGCATGGTTGGTGTAGCCGTTTGAGTGTAGTGCATCTATGAGCATGTCTAATTCATGTATTTTGTGGTCAGAGAGTGTTGACTATAGCAACCTATGAACCAGAGTTTTGATGACTGTGTGCAGGTGGACTGGGTGGTGATGTGAGCTGTCACTGAGGTAGTGATTTGAGTGTGTTTTGTTCCTGTAGACTTAATGTCCAAAGCATCCATCTCTTGTTGTTCATGACTAGTACATCAAGAAAAGGTAGCTATTTATCCTCTTCTGTTTCCATTTTACATTGAATGTTGCTATGACTGTTTTTGAGGTAGTAAGGAAACTCTTTTGCCATAATGTCAGATGACAAAGGTTCTTCGTTGAATGTTATTTAAAATAGTTGTTCTGAGTCGAGTTCAGATGCGGTTTTTTTGCACTTTCCTGTGCGTGATAAGGTCTAATGAATTTCTCAGTTGTATCTTCCACAGTGTTCATATCTCTGTCTAAAAGATTGTCAGTTCCACTGCTTGAATTCCCTTTTTCTTCCAGGATCATCTCTGGAGGGAACGCCTGATTCCATTAAAAATTTCAATCACTGTATGTAATGATGGGTGCATATACATGCTTCCTAGAAGACTGTCCATATCACATAACTCCTGTTTGCTGGTCCATTCACAATATCAGTCCCACCTACACATTTCTGTTTGTTAGTTAATTAAATGATTTTAGAGCATGCAAACCTACGTAGTTTACTTCATCCTTCTGGAAAGGGCTCATAAATTACTTCCTTTGCTAAAACCTATTTCCAGTTCAACCAAATTCTATTTGACCATCTGTTTCTTGAATAATGTATTCTTCAAAATGTTCATGTTTTAACATCTATTTGTTGTAACTGAAAATGGAATTATAGTTTTTTACAGTATTATTTCTTTTGTACTTTTAATATCTAAACTGTGTATCTGTAATGTGCTTCCATCAGACACACAGAATTGTCTTAATTCTTCACTTGATTCTAAATCCATACTACTGTGTACAATTTGTTCCGTAAGCATTCATTCTGTCAAGACTGGGTTGTAGTTATGGCCTTAAAGTTGACATTTTTCACACCATTATGTGGTAAGTCTGTCATATATAACTCTCTGTGTGTGTGTGGTTGATTTCTTGGGTCCCTGCATAGTGCTATTTATTTTGCTACATTTTGGTACAATCTCAAGCAGACATAGCTACACACTTTCACTGTTCAGGTGGCACCATAAGCTCAATTCATTGAGCCTGTCTTATTACTTGGCCTAAAAACATCAACCTAACTAATGAATAATATAACATTGGTCATCATACTTATTGTGAACTATGTTTAAACAAATAAAAAATATTTGTTTTTATTTATGCTGGTTTGTTTTTAAATATTGTTTTAAAACTAGCAAGTTGTTTAAATTGTAAAATGTACAAAAAGTTGTGCAATCTGTGTTGTAGAAAAAGTGGAGGTTTGACAATTGATTACATATTATTGATGACTGGAAATTAATAATTAAAAATCACACTATATCTTATTTGTCATTTTCAAATGTGTTGTGGTTGATATTGTGAAGAACGGAATTTGAAATAGCCCGGATCACCACTCACACTTGATAGACGGTGTGTGAGAGCTGTATCATAATTCCAACTAGTAACGGAAACTCTAAAAAAATAAAAACTACTTACCAAGATGGAAACAACCAAGTCTGTTTAAGTGAGCCCCTGAGTACAGGTTAGATCAGGGTCAGGTGACAAATAAAAACGCTTAATCTAGCATTATTGATTTTATATTATAATCCACAAAACAAATGACAAGATGAATTCATTACATTCATTAAAATTCTCACCAGAAAACTTAAAATTGTTTACTTTTATCTCAATTTCAATTTTTTAACTTATAAAACTCTCCACAAATTATCTAATTTCTCTACTGACATTATACAAAAAACAAAATACAAAAAAGCAAAAGTCTTTATCTCTAAAAGCCCAGAGTTTCACCATCACTGTTATTTTTATACTACTATACCATAATATTTACAGACACTATTTTCTCCACACACACACACACACACACACACACACACACACACACACACACACACACACACACACACACACACACACACACACACACACACACACACACACACACACACACACACACACACACACACACACACACACACACACACACACACACACGATCGCGTAATATGATTACACGATCGCCTTCTTTGTCTACATTCTTTCTCACGCGCACACACACACACACACACACACACACACACACACACACACACACACACACACACACACACACACACACACACACACAACTTTTTGTTTGATATATTTCTCATTTTATATGGTCATTATCTTTGTACTAAATTTATTTGTATGACTAGTCATACCTGTTTTTATTCACTTATTACCACAAATTTAAATTTAACTGCAGTCGATGTTGGTTCCCCCCCGTGTGGCACATCTCTCTGTTGACATCGCGTCTCTCTCTCTCTCTCTCTCTCTCTCTCCACATTTTATTTGGTTTTTGTCATGCCTTGCACGGATTCAACTTTTCATAGCGGCTGGTCCAAATTGATGTTCCCTTCAAACTGGTATATTGCTGCCATGAGGTCGCAAAACAGCACAAAGATGAAACTACTCAATTTATTTTAATTGATATTTATAATATCTTATCTTACCTTCGGGTTCTCGTCCAAGGTCGTACAGACGAAAAAATCAGCTGCAGACAAGGTTATTTGGGTTGAAGTTTCAAAATAATTGCTAAACCAATTTTTGTATTCTAAAACAACTAGTTTTCTTTAATTCAGTGTTTGCTTTCAATTTATCTCTACATCATAATTTCAATACAAAAAAACAATAAGGCATGAATACTTAATCAGTTGATCTAAACTCGTATGAAAATGACTTAGCAATAACACAATATAAAATAACTTAACCAGCACTTTGCAGCGCTCTCTCACTCATACTTTTATTTTTTATTTATTTATTTTTTATTTTCTTTTAAAAAAACCCCGTGATTTAAACCGTGTTTATTTTTAATTTCTGTATTTATAGAATAGTTCTGATAGGGTTATGTAGAGTACTTAACAATCCATGGCGTTAATCAGTTCCATCACCACCTCGTGTTGTTGGCTGTTTCTGGTCACAAATATTATTTCCCCAGTTCACAAACTTTCATGCTACCACAACGTACTCTGTTATATTTAATTCACCATAGTTTACGATTTCGTTAACAATCGTTACACTTGTATGAACTTTTAGTCGGCTAGTTCCACACTATAAATGTACTGTAAGTTGGCCGACCATTGCTCGAGCTCCTACGTTTTTAGTTATTTAACCGTGCTGCCATAAATTGCATGGGAAAACTTTTTATGTTTTTGTTAGATAGGCCCTTTTGGCTTTAGGCCTATCTTGCACGCCCGAGGCCACTATTTTCAATTAACGAACTGTTAACTGCTCTTTACTACTGTCTGATGTTCATGCAGTGGTGACAATCTGCATACTGTTATTCACAAAGACTGCTGCTTGGGCAGTTACGTAATACGTCTAGTCTAGTTGTCTAGACAGGTGTTTATGCTAACAGTGTGTTTCTGGTTAAACTGGGGCACCTTACAGGTTAATACTGACAATTGAAAATTGAAACTGAATTGATATAAAATAAAATTGAAACTGGGGTAGCACACAATTCTGTACCGGTACAATACCCCCCCCCCCCCATGAGAGGTTGAAGGTCGAAGCATTCAAACTCTCATTGCCTAAAACCTAAGAGGATCAGTGAGGATATGGTGCCGCAACCCCCCTGAACTCTCTACTAAAATCATGGGTACTTACCCCCCCTAGTCTGGTGACTGTGGCAGCACCCCTCCGATCTTACTGGACTTCTCTACTCGAGATCCCAACACCATAAGCTCAGACAGATACCCGCCACAGTATCACCTGACTCTGTAACATTGGATTAAAAAATTAACAAACGGCCTTCCATCCCTCCATATCCCACAACTGATTTGTTTCCTCTTAGCCGTACTGGTTCATTGACAAAGTACTGGTTCATTTTTTATTATAAAATATATCTTAACCCTAGAAAATACAGTGTTAACAAAACAATATAGGTTTACAGTAGTATATATACGTTCCAGTCAAATTAAATAACGTTCCCCATACAATATTGCCCAGCCAAAATAACACATCAATTATACAAGTTATCCTTAATTTCTATTAGTGAATATATAATTTCTATTATATGAACAGTTATATGTACATCTTATTTTCCCAAACACTATCTCCGCTTGAACGTTCTTTCAGTTTTCAATTTTAAATGAATATTTCAATCATTGTTTTTCATCAATTAGCATTTAATTTATAATTACAGTCAACATTCGGATCAAAACAGATTTGAATTCATTAAAATTTACCTTTTCTATTAATTTAATTACAAAATTAATTTAATTTTATTTAATTAGCAATCTCAAAATTAATTACATTTTTCAAAATGATCCTACATAAAAATATTACCTACATTCCATCACATCTAGTGTAGGGTGACCAGACGTCCCGTTTTTAACGGGATTGTCCCTTTTTTTCATTATATGTCCCGTTGTCCCGGCAAATTATTAACGGGACGTCAAATGTCCCGTTTTTCCGTACTTGCAATAACGGATAACCTAATCTTTTATCTTCGCTTCGTTTTGAGTTTTTATTTGTTTTTGTGTCATTTTGGTTTCGTTCGTTTAAACTTTCTTACTGAGGTCAAGACGGGTCTCGAATGGTTAAGGGAACACAATCGCGAACAGAAATGATGATCTCTGGTTTCCGCCAGAGTGCGTCAAGGGAGAGTGAGGCAATCAAGGTAAACTTTTTTTGTTTGGTTAGTTTTAACGCTTGGCGTGGCGAGCTTGCTCCATTGTCTGTTGTTTGCTTGGTTCGAGATACACGTGCATATTAATATGGGGAAAAGAAAGTGTACTTTCTCCAAAACCCTGAAAGAAGAGTTTCCTTTCTTGAAGGACGACACCACATCTACAAAGGTAGAATGTACTTTATGTCGTTCAGTTTTTTCCATTGAACATGGAGGACGTGCCAATATTACACAGCACATTAAGAAAAAGAAACACATGTTGGCAGTTTCCGCAAGAACTTCCAGTAGTATAACTTCCTTTGTAAGTAGGAATGGACTACAAACTGAGGAAGATAAACGTATCGCTGCTGAAGAAGGGCTGTTTGCATTTCATACTGCAAAACACAACCATTCTTTCCGTTCAATGGACTGCACATCTCTTATCATCAGAGAACTATTTGAGAAGAAATTCACGTGTTCCAGGACAAAGTGCGAGTCGATTTTAGTGAACATTTTATCGGCGTATGCAATGTATGAAGTGCAATCAGAACTTGAAGATGCTAAGTATGTGTCTGTGATGGTTGATGCATCAAATCACAAAAGCTTAAAATTAGTGCCGATTCTAGTTAGGTATTTCATTCCTACCAAAGGTGTTCAGTGCAAAGTAATCTGTTTTCAGAACGTTGGTGGAGAAACAGCAGAATTATTAGCTAATCATGTTCTGGACATCTTAAAGAAACATCATTTACTTGACAAAATCATCGCGTTTTGTGCAGATAACTGTAACACTAACTTTGGTGGGTACAAGAGGGCCGGAACAAACAACGTTTTTTCTAAATTGAAAAGTGTGCTCAAAATGAATATTCAAGGCATTGGTTGTGCAGCTCATGTTGGTACACAATGGTGTACAAACAAGTACAGACATTCTTCCTATCGACATAGAAACAGTAGTGAATAAAATATTTCAATATTTTCACATTTATACCGTGCGTGTGGAGGAATTGAAATTATTTTGTGATTTTGTTTCTACTGAACATAAGCAGGTTCTGGGTAGTGTTAAAACTAGATGGTTGTCATTGTTGCCAGGAGTTACAAGGGTTATTGATATTTATGAACCTCTAAAGTCTTATTTCATGTCTCAGGATAGGTGTCCTACATTGCTAAAACAATTTTTTGAGAACCCAGTCACTTCTTTGGCTTCATTTCATAAAAAGCCAACTGAAAATGTTTTCAAATTCAATCCAAAAGTTGGAAAGAACCAACATTTCAGCCACTGAAGTAGCTGAAGAATTAGAATTGCTTACAGAAAAAGTCAATAACAGGAAATGTAGTAAGTTTCAAACTTCAGTTGTTTCTTCAATTTTAATTAACTTAGAAAATGAAGGTCTTTTCACCCAATCGAAATATGAAACGATTACCAATTTATTTTATGACACTTTTTTAAGTTATTTAAACAAGTGGGTCTCTCCATATCAGCCTCTGAAATCATTTCATTGGATAACATTGAAAAATTCTGTATCTTGGGATGAGGTTTTAAAAAGTCTGAAAATTCTTAAGACAGTAGATTCATGTTCAACAATTCAGGTACATGAAGATGAATTATTTGATGAGATAGGTCATGTGAACAAAGTTTTATCCAGAAAATTTGAGGAATGGGAAAAAAGTTAATGTGGAGATTGATAAGAAATGGTGTGATGTCTTCCATATACTTAAAAGTATAGGCATTCCATGTAAAAACATAGAGGTGGTTGTGAGTTTTGCTCTGGCTGTACCAGGCACAAATGCTGTTGTGGAAAGAGTCTTTTCAATTGTGAACTCCCTTTGGATTGATGAAAGAAACCGTTTTACTACCAAAACTATTCAAGCAATTGTAATTTTAAAAACTCATTTTCAAGACCTTAGCTGTAAGGAATTCTACAACCTGCTATTAAGTAATTCAAAGCTCTTGCGAGATATCAGGTCTTGTGATAAGTACAAAGTTAATAGTGATGTTCCTGATTCAGAAGCCACAAGTTCATGTTCAGCAGGTTGTTGATATCTATGAATCACATCCATGTAATTTTATAGTTGTTAAGAATTTGAATATTTATATTTGAATAATTATAATTTTATAATTCTTGAAAAAACTTGATCAATTATAATATGATCGAGTGCCATGATAAGTATGTTTTTAAGTTGGTTATTAAAATATATGTCTTTTTATGTGTAAAAAGTAGTTTTTATTTGTCTTAGTGAAGCAGTGCAGTCATATATGAAGCACATTTTCTTTGTAACTCGTGTCCTGTTTTGTCCTGTTTTTTTATTTCCATATTTCAGAAATGTCCTGTTTTATGTCATAAAAAATCTGGTCACCCTAATCTAGTGTTTCTTTTATTTCATAATAGGATTTTCCTACTGGCAGTGATTCAGCAGAATACAACATTTTTGTTATTGTCAACTCAGCATGGCTATAAACATTGGTCACACAACACACAACATACCTGTTTACATAAACAGTTGTGTGCCAGACTTGTTTTCATAAACACTGTTATAAACACTCATTCAGTCTAAACATTCTGCTTACCACATACTGACACATGTGCTTACTTCAATTTTCAATTTCTGTAAATCTTTTAGTTAACATATTTATCAGCCACTATTTTTGTACCAGTTCATACCAGAATTAATTTTATTTCATTAATAAAATTTACCCTTTTAAATTACTTTAATAGCCACCTACACTCAAAACAATTTGGCTTTAGTTACCTTTGTTTAAAACACTTTTAATATAAGCACATTTAATTTTAATACAAAATAAAATTCATTATTGTCTCTTATTCATTATTTTAGTAAAATCAAATATTATTATATTATTATAAACTTCTTTCTTATTACAAACATGTGTTACACATAAGCTATAATCTACATTACAACAAGATAATCATGACACAATATATTTAATATTAACACATTTATTTACAAATTTCCATCATATCCAATTATTATTTACAATACTTCATTACCTAAATCGGCCAAGTAATTTAACCATTACTCACATGATTAAATGTTCATGCCGTGTCTCTCAACGCCCATCATCGAAAATTAGTCTTTTCTGCACATGACATTTTTCAATTTTATTGATACGCAACATATGGCTATCTTGTGTGTTATAGCCATAAAATTTTATTTTTTCCATTGTACCAAAATAATACCTAGGGTTACCCCCTATTATTACCTCATCAGAAATCAAGTCGACATTAGTATTTTTTATAAAGTCTCCGTCAGTGTTTGTTATTACCATTACATCATTATTACAGTATTCTGCTACTACCGGTACATTAACTCTCCCCACAGGTAAAATGTTTATCATCCATATACTCATTGTTTACTATTACACAAGGTAAATCTACATTGTTTATCATAATATTGATATTCAAAATCTCTATCAACTCTTTATAACTTCTATTTAACTTGAACCACTCAAACTCTTTCTCTCTCTCATCACAACATTCCTCGCAACATTTCACATTCTCATTCCACACAGAGGGCAACACAACATTGTTACAACACATCCTGGCCTTACCAGATGCACAAAAAATCAAGGGACAATTATCTGTAGACCATACGTCTCCCAAATACACTCGTGAAGCATTTTCTTCACCCACAACCACATCACGGGAAAATTTTACCCTCTGTATACTCTCTCTCGAACTGATTAACATTTGTTAACAACACTTCGTTACTAAACTCTACTTCAACAAAATCTTCCTTATCGCTCTCAACATTAATCTCCTTATTCTCTAATACCACGTTTTTACACATATCATTATAATTCTCATTTGTTTTACATTCAAAATTTCCAGTTACTTCCTGTATTTGTTTATCGATTTTTTCTACCATACTACTCTCTACTTCCTCAATTCTATTATTCATACTTTTTAATGAATGACTCAGCGTTTCATTTAATTCATATTTCAATTCATTAAAATTACTCTCACACTTAATTTTTAGTTCATTAATGTCAATCTTAAGTTCATTAAACTGTCTACTTTGTTCCTCAAATTTTACGTTGAAATCGCTACTTAATTCATTTAATTTTACACTCTGTTCACTGAAATTAGTACACAACATTGTATTTTTCTCCAAAAGCAATTGCATCATTTTTAACATATCATTATCCTCAGATTGTTTATTTTTATTCATTACAGGTGGGGTTATCTGAATCCCAGAGTCATCTATGTCAGTGTGACTTTTCCCCTACTTTTTTATTTATTACTACACATATATTGATATTTATATTTATAAAAATACCATAATATGGTACTTCTGGGTACTTACCAATTTCAGTCACTGCCGGGCTCATATTTTTCTTTTTTAAATGTGCTTTTACCTAAGGGGGCCAGGATTCATTTACAGCGAGATTTTGATACACAGATGATGACACAAATGACAACACTGTATTATTGAAAATAACTATCAAAATTTAATTTTCCAGAATGTTTTACATACACGACCATGCGGTCAAATGACGTCATATAAGATGACCAAAAACAAAATGGCGGTTAGTTTAATATCCAACATTATTCTTAATACTTCTTTTTTGTTTTATCAATCAAGATCATTGTAACGTTTATATTGCTGCAGCTTTAATCATTTATTACTTGGTAATTAATTTACACACAAACCAATGCCCTCGGCATATATAGTTATGGCCATGAGTTCACTCACTCACTCTCACACACATTCACCCTTGAACAAGTACATTCGTTTAATTAATTATTCTTGATTAATGAGCTCATTAAACTATAAGAAAGATGGTAAAATTGGACTTCTCTTATTGTTGTTCGGTGTTGTTCCTTCGCTGTTGGTGGTTGACGCCCATGTTGATGGCCCGTGTTCGCCTCTAGTTCTGCTGAGTTTTAATGAAGTAATTATAGGCACTGATTCTACATATTATAGTTCATACTGTTACTAATTTAGAGCCTTTATTGCTCCACTATTATACTGGTAATTTTGAGTCTAGTTATTATAAACTTTTGTTATAAAATTGATCACCCAGCGATACATCGCTGTGTATCCTTTGAAGAACTGCGTTGAATTGAGAACGAGGCAAATGTAAATTTGCGCTTGTGTGTGTGTTTCTTACGTCATCCAGCTTTGTCTTACTGGACAACGCCTCGTTGTACGTATTGTAGTCAGTGCGTCATTGTTTTTTGGTTATGACGGAACAGTGCTATGATCCAATCACAATGCATATTTACAGTCATTCGTCACAAACACCGCCATGGCCTTTTCCGATTCCAGCACGTCCACCGGTGACCTTGGTATGGTACTCTTGCGGAATTGGCTTTGTTACTCCGTATATATGGACAATGGACCTAACCATTCTGTATTTTAATGATTAAACAATATAAAACATTGAAAAATACCTTTAAACCCCATAATTATGGTATTGGGTCATTATGTACTGTTACAAACCCCCTCAATGAAAGATTTTGTGTCGAGACACAAAAACTTTCATTGACTCATTCACATTTTCCTAAAAGGATCAGTCTAGATATGTCACCACAACCCCCTGTAATGTTACTATAAAAAAATTTATCATCACTTACCCTTGGTCCAATGATGTTGGTCGCACCCTCTGACCTTACTGGACTTCTCCGGAGAGATCCCTACACCATAAGGCCATGAGGCACTCTACGCTCCTGTTCTGACGCTCCAGCCAGCCCAGGACCGCGGTCACAACACCACAAAACTCTGAAACATTGCATACAAAATTTAAACTAGTGGTCTAATACTCTTCCATATCTACAACTGATAAGTTCCCTTTTAGACGCATTGGTTTGTGTTTGGGGCATTGGTTTGTTCTATTACAAGTTTAACATAACAACAACAAGACTTTAAAATGTATATTCTTTTACCACCACCAAACTCAATTTCTTCCTTGTAAGAAAACAACTATGTATACAACTACAAATAACACAACACATAAACAATTCCCTAATATTCCCCCCAAAATACCTTCACCTAATTATTACTATAAATTCAACCGACAACTATGATGGCAGACACTTTTATTATTTAAATTTTATTACTCGACTTATAATCATTTATCTATTGCAACATGTATCATACTATTTTTTTGCTCAACTTCAATTGTACCTTTGGACTTCCAACCTTAAAATCTACTATTCTTTGACACTTGTTAACGTCATTACCCCTGTAACGACCTCCTAACCACACACTCTATTGTACCATCAACATAATAAAAACATCATAGAACATTGAACATTACACATTAATATTGTTACATTTATATTACATTAAACAATTTACATTTACATGACTTGTACCAAAACTTTATAACATTTTTACTATCAACAATTCTCTATTAACTTTTATTATTAACATTTGTTTATATCAGATTCTATACAACAATTTCAACTTTATCATTTACCTTTCAGTTACATTACCTTCCTGCCATGAATTTCCTTTGTCTAACCTTTTTATCCTTACTAGTTTGGGTGACTCTCTATTATTCACTATTTTCTCTATCTTATTTTGGCGTTGTCAATCTAACCTTACTCACCTCTTTTTTTTACTAACCGCTTCTAACCATTAATATATTATGACACCAATATCTCTATAATAACCCCCTTCACAAATCCCATTTAAAACCTCTGGCACCGCTCATTTTTTGTACTAGTATGTGTGTTCCCTATCTATGCTCATTCCATCATTGGTTCCTGACCCTTTCAGATAACCCTTTCCGGCACACAACGGTCCTTTCCTGTCCCAACACCTCTCGTCGCGGACTCCTACACCAATACCCTTATTACAAAATATCACCATCAACAAATATATATATACCATTCACATTACTCACCTCTACATATAATCACTAACCACTGTGTACCTAAAATATCTAACACCTCTTTATATACTATCAGCATCTCAACGCTTTATTTTTCCTAACTCCCATTAACTCTATTTAACTAACACCAATGCCCTTATTTATCACTATTACCCAAACTCTTTACAACATTTCACCTTAATATATCACTAGAAAATTCATCGCTTACCTACTAACAACAATACATCTCCATATCCAAATATATACTCTGCTTCATTTTTTTACCATTAGAATCTAAATCTCATAATATCATTTAAAATTCCTTATCAATTATTTAAAATTTCACAGTACATAGTTTACATGAAAAATACATAAAATACACAACAGCAAAAATACACAAATACACTGACATTAATATACACAAAAATATACAATCCACATTACCAATTAATCATTTACCATAATCAGTCATAAACAGTCCATTTTAAAACACTGTCCACATAATTAAATGTTCATAAACACAATTATAATAATTAGCCTCCATCGTCAAATACACTGACATTAATATACACAAAAATATACAATCCACATTACCAATTAATCATTTACCATAATCAGTCATAAACAGTCCATTTTAAAACACTGTCCACATAATTAAATGTTCATAAACACAATTATAATAATTAGCCTCCATCGTCAAATAATAATCGAATCTTAAAACTATACAAATCATTTATTATTGAATGTCTTATATTATTACTATCAATATAATACTTATCTAATTCTTCATATATTTCCACAATACTATTTGAATTAATATGCTTATTCCATATTACTATCTCATATAATTTGTCACGATAGAGTATGGTCATGTCGCCTTTGGTATAGTCTGTTATAATCAGGTAAGTTATAAAGTTATATAAGTTATAATATATTTATCAACATCATCTCCCACTGCTGCTATATCAGCTTCAACCCAAGGTAAGTATTCATTATATTTATCACTTCTATCTCCACCTAACCTTTCTACCAACTCTTCATAATCTCTACATACTCTATATAACTCTATCTCCCAATTATCACACAACTCTCTTTCACAATATCTCCCACTCTTAAAACATCTTCCTCTATCACATCAAGCTACATTCTCTCTCTCAATATATGCAGGGGACACTACAACTTTATTCTCGCACCACCTATCAGGTGCACAAAAAATCCAGGGACAACTATTTGCAGACCTTTTGTCTCCAAAATCTACATCGAAGGCACCCTCGTCCTTCCTAAAAACATGTATATCACCCCCAAATACACCATTAAGGGAAAAATCTAACCTCTGAAATTCTTTTACAATCATACTCTCTCTACACACTTTCTTTAACCCTTTAACACACACTATCATCCCATCATTATTATATTCTATTCCCCATAAAACCTCATTATTACTACTCCTGTTTACGCAATCATTCTCTAACATCATACTTTTATTTATATTATCATAATTTTCTACCCCACTTGTTATGGCTCTTTTTATTACAAATTTAAAACTTAATTAATTTTCTATATTAATCATGGTTCATTTTCTAACTCTTCGGGCGCCATCTTGCCATTTTGCGAGAATATTAACTATTGAAAAAATAATTGTACTTACCATATTCCTAAAACTATAGGAAGTAACAGTTCAGGGGCCCATTTTTTTAAATTTGTCAGGTCAAAAACGGTATAAAACCATCTAATTTTTGCCTTAATTTGTGCCCCAAGAATTTTGGTGTCATCTCATTTTACCATGGGAGCAGAAATTTGGCCAAACCTTTTTGCAAGCTGTAACTCACTAATGAAGCGTTTTCAGACCTATGTTAATTTGAACTTTTTTCTTTATTTTTACCAGTGAAACATATCCTGAAAGTTTCTCCATTATTTGGTGAATCACCCTGTATAAATATTAATTCAAAACCTTTGTAGTTTCTGCATGAGCTGATTATCTTATAGTGTAAAGTGATTTTATAACTTTTTCGTGTATCCATCTTAAATATATAAAATGTGTTCCATCTGTTACTTAATTGAGAAAAAAATTGTGTACAAATTCGCTAACACCATATACCTTGAAATTCTATGTTGCAATCAGCAGGTACTATGATGAGCATGGTATAAACAGTATGTCTCTGTAACATACAAAAAACTGAATATATCAACTCGTATGATTATGTTGTCAAACAAATTTTATCTTAAGCATGGTGGCATCCAGCCACAATAGACTAGCTCTGAAAATCTTAATACTGTGTAATAATTATGATATGTGTGATTTCTTATTTGTGTCAGTACTTGTCTCTGATACATGGTTACCATATAGTTTTTCAAAATACATACATATCTTGTGTATGCAGTGTTCTTTTTATTTTGCTGTAATAAGATAATATTTCTAGAACCGATTGCACATATTAGGAAATAGAAATTAATTTAGAAGGTTAAGTATTAATTACCATAACATTGATAACAATACAGCATAATCAAAACAGATTAAAAAATGTATGTATTGCTTACGTTTACGTCAAACGAAGTTTTAATAATTCATTTTCTATTATGTTAATTATGTGCTTGTACTTGAAATTGCTCATTGGTCAGAACTTTCCACATCTCAACTTGTATCTACTGATCTTGAGTACTCTGCTTGCTAATTTGTAAGCCAGTTTTATAAAAAATTGTATTTTTTTAGTCTTGAGTTTTGTGAGAATTGTGTAGACAATCCATGGATTATTTTTTATTGTTTAAAATTTTTTATTAATTATATTTTTCATATTGTAGACCACACAAAGTGGTACCTTTCACTGCAGGTAACTTATGCCTGGTGCAGCAGTGTATTTTATGCAGTTTGAGTATTGTTATCCTAAGGTGACATAAATAACATGCAAGCATGCATAGCTATTTGCGGCTTGTTACATACTTACTTGGTCAGCAAGTAGAAATGGTGTTCTAGTAGTTTGTAATAAACATACTTGACACTTAATAATCCATAGATCTCCCGATTAACCTCAAGATCATACAGAATCTTCTGTTTCCAAATGAAACAGACAACATTTATGTTCCCAGTTGTTTTCTATGTTGTTACGATGCTCTAACCGATCGTCGTATGGTACAGTGGAAAACAAAATACAAGACACCAATAAAGTCACGAAAACCAGCTTTAATTATCACAAGTAACAGTTTGTGATACTGTTAGAAAACCTAATTTTCATCAGGTTTAACTAAATTTCTGGCAATTGATATGCCTGGTGTGCTGACTACCTGGGGTTTGAATATGGAGCACTTGTTGCCCGTAGTATCTACCTCAGTTCTAACCATGATGATCTTCACGGAGCTTGGCGGAACAGTTATGGCCACTTGATTTATCACGTGCCTCGATTTTTCTGATGTATTCATTGTGGAGAGCATTACCTCTTCCTTTCCGATTCTCAAGACATTGTTTTTGAAGTCAACTATAAATCCATATGCGTTCATAACGTCCACACCAAGAATTGCTTCATCTACAATGTCTGCAACAAGTACTTGATGATCAAACTCAAGTCGACCAAGGCGTACTGTATCTCCACTTTTCCAAACACTTTTACAGGCCGTTCAGTAGCTGTTCGCAAGCTGCAAGAGCACCAGATTGGCTTGAGATTTTTCACCACATCAGGGCACACAATAGAAACTGTTGCACCGGTGTCAACTGTAATTGAGGTTGGCCTTTCTTGAACGAATCCGGTAGCCATCAAGCTTCCACTATTTTTCTGAAGTGTAGAAATTGTGTATTGCCTAGGGGCTTCATTCCTCCAGTTAGTCAGCACACTCCCCATTGTACCACTACTACTCATTTCCCTGCTGCTGAACTCTAACCTGACAATCTCATTGTAGATGTCCAGGTTTCCCACATCTATAACACTTGGTTTTCCGTCCTTTCTTACTTTATTCTGTGGCGCCACTCATTGGGTCTCTGACTGCTTCTGTCAAAGGTTGGAGCCTTGACATGAACTGTCCCAAGTTCAGGCAGTGTGACTTTCTCTATTGTCTTATTTTCTGTCTTTACCATATGTCCAGTCTGTTGAGAAATTTGTTTTGGTTGTATCTTCTTGAACTGCTTAACTTCACTTTTAATTTGTTCTCTTATGTTTGCCATTGACTTTTCTGCTGCAGATATTTTATTTGACATGGAATCTTCTATGACAGATATTTTTGTAGACAACGAAAATATCTGACACCACTGTTACGATGCTCTAACCAATCGTCGTATGATACAGTGGAAAACAAAATACAAGGCACCAATAAACTCCCTAAAACCAGCTTTAATTATCACAATTAACAGTTTGTAATCATTAAGTTATTCAACAAGATTATTCTTGTACAACAATTCAAGTTAATCTATCCACATAAATAATAATGTCATTACTATCTCTGTAATTCTAATATCACTTCCGCGCTATAATCACTGTTTACTAATACATCACTTGAAACATGCTGTGTTAATCGCCCGACAATAACTGAAAACTAAGCGGCGGGTTTGGGCTATTTATAGTCTGCAGGGTTCCATAATATGCATCCTTAACAAGCGATCGAAAATTCTAGAGGATACTTCAGCACGACCTGTGCAGAAACACGCACTGTTGGGCTAGTTGAGAAGCTTATCGAATAACACTATTGAATGTACGAAACTGTTCCGTATTACGTAACACTGCCTCTCATGTTAAGAATCACGTACGCACACAACATTACTAATGAGATAGTTGAGAAACATGTAGAAGGTTCTGTAATGATGTAGCAATATATATATATATATATATATGTTTTATTAACATTTGTGTGTCCGTCTTAACAAATTTTATCATCATTGTGGCGTCTGTTAGATTTTGACGTCCGTATATCGGACGCCAAAATGTAATCCCTTATAGAAAATGTGTTCTGTGGAATAAAAGTTTATAAGTTCCACAAAAATCCTTTATGAGCACATTGTTAATGAAACATCTTAATTTTTTTAACTTTCAACTTATTATTTTGGCACCACGAATTTTTAAATTTTTACCTGCGGGTGCCAAATTGACAGACTTTTGAAAATTGATATTCAATATATAGTTCATGGTTTGTCCACCACGTAGTACTACCATCGTCTGTATACACTCTCCGCGCCTTTTTTTTAATTTAGTTTGCAATCATTATGGAATCCGTAGATTTGGCAACACTGTCATAGCATAAACGCACAGGTCAAATGACAAACGCAATCCAAGCCTGATGCAGACTGTGCTAAGTGGGTCAAAGATTATGTCCTTTTTTAATGATTCGCTTCGTTTTTCTGATATTCTCATGTTCACTTATCAGTTCATTTTCCCACTTAACCTCATTTTACTTTCTCCTACCTTCCGCACTTTTGATTTTATTCTCTTTGTAAACCGTTTGATATGTGCTTTACAATAGTTTAAGTTTTGAATCAACAGAGAAAAAGTGTTCAGGGCAAAAACGTTAAAAATTTGATTCTTCACAACAGTTTAATTTTTGTGTGAAGAAAGAGAAAGTGTGTGTGTGTGTGTGTGTGTGTGTGTGTGACAGAGAGAGAGAGAGAGAGAGAGAGAGAGAGAGAGAGAGAGAGAGAGAGAGAGAGAGAGAGAGAGAGAGAGAGAGAGAGAGAGAGAGAATAACACTTATATTAGAAAGTTATATCTTTCTGTCGAAGGGTTAGAGGGAGGTAAAACAAAAGGATACATGGTGTGGGAAAGAGTGAGTGTGAGCGAGCAACAGGGAAGGAAAGAGGAAGAGTGAGTGAGAGGGGTTCGTGACAGGGTAAAAATATTTAAAATTTGATTGTCATTTGCAATTTAATTTCTATTAGAATGAGATGGGGGAGAGAAAGTGAGAGAGAGAGAGAGAGCAGGCAGAGAGATAGAGAAAATAGAACGCGTAGTACGTGCATTAGCGGTCCTACCGAGACGCCTGAGGAGGGGGAGAGGCTAGAGAATGAATATGCGACTATGCTGCGTTTACACTGCAATCAAATTTCGACAGGAAATACGCAAGCAGTGTCCAGTAGGTGTTTGCACTAAGACGCAGTTTCTACTGCGAGAGATAGTCCAAGTGTTCACTACGTGCTTGCGCGAGATATTATCATAATTTATTCCGACAGATGTATGAAACTCTGTTTACACTAGACTGTAAGTTTGGGCAAGTAGTCCTGTCGCAACTTTTCCCGCTGAGCACTCTTCAGAGAGGTGTCAGCCATGGCATGACGTTTATTAAAACAGTAAATTAAAAATAAATAACTATTGTATGTATTTGTTTATTTCCCATTTAAATGATTGTCGAATTAGATTTATTACAGTATTAATTTAGTAAAATACAGTATGGTTTTACGTGAAAAAATATATGATTTTCTTTTTGAGAGACAAGGTTGAATTTTCATAATGTTTTTTATGAATCATCAAGTCAAACATGTATAGCTGCTTGGTGACTGAACAAACTAAACAAATGAAATATCTTGGCTTCATAATAGACAGTAATCTCTTATAGAAAAGTTTTATTTGTAATCTGAAGAAATAGTTGCAAACATTCTTACGTAAATTCTATTTGTTACGAGATTTTTGTCCCGAAAGTAACAATTGCTTACTACAATTGTCATGTGTAAAAGTTTTCGTATTGATGACTAACAAAATTGTTTTATGAAGGTATGCAGCAATAAATTGTTGTCAGCTGTGGTACTATCAAGGAGAACTATCAAATAACAGACATCAGCTGTCTTGTGTATACGCACACGAGGCAGTTGAAGACATAATACGCAATCCTGTTCAAATAAACAAACTCGTATTCATTCAGCGTGCGATCTTGCATAAGTAGTCATAACTAACTGTTACGTGATTATAAACACCAGACAGGTTGATGAACGAAAGAAGCCGTGCTTTATATTCTCGTAAAAACGAGTGATATTTTAAAATAATAATGTCCATTTTAGATCATTTATTTACATTTTCTGATAAACCTATACGTAAATTATACGTAACAGTCTAACAAGTATTTACATTACTACTCCTACTTTATTAGATATTTACACAAATAGTCTAGAAATATTTCAGTGTTCACATAAGTTTTATAAGAACAAAAGTAATGCTCCCTTAATTTAGTGTTTATTAGTTTAAAATGCTTTAAGCATAGCAGATAAAACAGTATTGTATTCTTGCTATTAATTTTATGACATGGCATAAACGCGCGAATACAAACACGCACACCCGCACGCATGCACACATATTAACTCATGAGATTTCGACAATCTGATGTTGAAAAGTCCAATCGTGGATATTTTATAGATACAACCTTTTTTAGACTTTGGTTATTGTGGGAAACATATTGAATAGAATACCGTAACGTTAAACGAAATGTATTTACTTTATTCAGCTGTTATCTCAGCGTCTACTCAGTTTGCCTCACGACGCTGAGTGCACGCCGTATGGAACCTCCGCCGGGAATTGAACCCGGGGCCACGAGCGCATCAATCACCCGCGTTAGCCACTAGACCACCTGGAGGCTCCAGCTGTTAAAATAAGATACTTAAATTCGATTGCGTTTTTTAATGTATTTGTATTACGTATGAACTACAAAGTTCTAATTTAAATTAAGATTGAAAGTGCCTTTGATTCACAAGAATTTACTGTCATGTGTTCTTCTCTAATACGCTTTAAATAACGACAACTCAGATTTTTAAATTTACAATTCAGGTCAAATCAGGTAGTAATCCAGTCCAGTGTGTCACTATTAAAGAAGGAACATAATTCCTATTACAAATAATGAAGCTTTTTAGACCTGGTATTACTATATGGTAAGTAAATAATCAAAATGTTTTATACAATTTGTAGGTTCCTTGTCATTCAGTTCATACTATTTATAATCAAGTTAAAAACATTCGCTAACATTTTGTATTTAATTCCTTCAAAAAAAGAACACTCGCGAGGAAGTTTTTAAAACGGTTCGAGTAGTTGTCAATATTGTTCTTTTGAAAAATAAGGGCATTACAGTCTGTGTTATGAATGCCAATTTGTTTACGTTCTCAAAAATATCGGTATGGAGAACCATACATGACTTCCATGTTCAAAGTTTTATATATAAAATCATTTACGAAATGAAATGTTTTCATAGAAACTACTTCTTTCCACTTACTGCTTCAGCCTTAACCACAGTACTGTGGTCACTAACGTATACCACCTCACGTTATCGTACTCGATTTTCACTGATGATGGTAGTCGATGGCACTGCCGAAACGTCTGGTTTTGCAGAAAACTTTGGTCTACGGCCAAACAGGACGGGAAGGAATTTTAACAACAAACTACTTCTTTGTTGCCGATAACGTAGTACATATATAAAAAATTATCCCCTCCCCCTTCAACTATAATTTTAATTTATAGAAAATTACCCCCACCCCGTTCAACTAGCCTCATCATTTATAGATATTTCATCTACGTTTCTACAGTGGATTATAAAGATCTTCTTATCAGGATACTTTATTTTTCAAAATTAAGTACTTTACTCTTGTTACAACAAAAAATGTTTCAGGTAAACTACCACTTTCCCCCTAACCGATCTTCACCAAAATCAATAGGCCTTGAGTCCTCTACAACTCAGGTACACATGTAAAAAATTATTTGATTCTGTTTGAATTTACTGCAGTTATCGTTCCTCATGAAAAAATTTCTCTTGTTACAACATAAAATGTTGCTGGTAAACTACCCCCTTTCCCCTTAACCGAACTTCACAAAAATCAATAGGCCTTGAGTACTCTATAATTTAGGGATGCATGCAAAACATTATTTGAATAATGTTTTCAATAATGTTTTAACACTGTTTCAATGTGCGGCAGTTATCGTTCGTCATAGAAACAATTACTCTTGTTAAAACATTAAAAGTGGCTGGTAAACTACTCCTTTCCCTTAACCGATATTCACCAAAATCAATAGGCCATGAGTCCTCTACAACTTAGGCACATATGTAAAAAATTATTTGATTCTGTTTGAATTTGCGGCAGTTATCGTACTTCATGGAAAACATTCTCTTGTTACAACATAAAATGTTGCAGGTAAACTACCCCTTTCCTATAACTGATCTTCAACAAAATCAACAAACATTGAGTTATCTACAATTGAGGAAGGTATGCACAAAATTATTTGATTCTGTTTAAATGTGCGACAGTTATCGTTCGTCATAGAAACAAGACTCTTGTTAAAACATAAAATTGTGGCAGGTAAACTACCCCTTTTCCTTAACCGATCTTCACCAAAATCAACAGGCCTTCAGTATTTTACAATTGATGAACGTATGCAAAAAAATATTTGATTCTGTTTGAATGTGCGGCAGTTATCGTTCGTCATAGAAAAAATTACCGTTGTTAAAACATAAAATGTTGCAGGTAAACTACTCCTTTCCCTTAACCGATCTTCACCAAAATCAACAGACATTGAGTTATCTATAGTGTGTAATCACTTATTATCACATTTAATTATTAAAATTGTATTCATTGTGATGACTTACCTTTTAGTCCAAGGTTCGTTGCACGAACTGCGACATACACGTATGACCTTCAGGTTACCTTAATAAAGTACTCGACTCGCTTTCATTTGAAATAAATCTAATTTAATTGCATTCTCTAATTTCTTTCAAATACACCTTACTCATCCTTCTACCTCAATTCACATATTATTGCAGAAATATTTATTTTAACATTTAACTTATTCTAATATATTCATGAATCTATCAAAGCGACCCAGATTGCCCATCCACTCACTCATACGAAAACCCCCTTTTATATATTTACTTTAAACCCCCTTTTATATAAAATCATAATAATTTTGATTTTATACAGTTACAGTTTACCGTGGCGTCCCCGTCGACCGCATGGCGCGTCACACACACTATTCCTTTTTTGATAAAAATGTTATTGTTCCATTGATTTTGGAAGCTGCACTTATTCACTGGTTCATACTATTTTACACTGATTTATACTTTTTTGATTACTGATTGAATTTACGGCAGTTATCATTCATCGTAGAAAATACCCTTATTAAAACATAAAACGTTGCAGGTAAACTACCCCTTTCCCTTAACCGATCTTCACCAAAAACAATAGGTCTTGAGTACTCTACAAATAAGGGCTGTATGCAAAAATTATTTGTTTCTGTTTGAATTTGCGGCTGTTATCGTTTGCCATAGAAAAAAATCTACAGACGCACAGACACTTTTCGAAAAATGACTTTTTTTCAGGTTTTTTAGTGTAGTACAATCAGAGTCTGCAATAATCTCAAACACGATTTTTTTTGCCATCACCATACTTCCATTTCCTTAAGGAACATGGAAGTAAAATCAATACTGTGCATTCACTAGATGTGGCTGTAGTACTCGTTTGAGCAGAAGCATGACAATCAGAAGCCTTTCATGTAATAACTTGTATTTAATTATGCAGCACTTTCCGACACTATATCTGTGCACCAATCAGATTAGACCTTTAGTAAGATTAGATTACCGTATTGAGTGCACGTTGACGCTGTGTAGTCACAATTAGTATTCATGAAACGCAGCTTTAAGTGAATCGGCCTATCGTGTTGTCGTCATTTTGCTGTTGGTATAGTCGTTGTATATTAATGTACAGAAACATGACAAAAACGAACTACACATATAAATTAATAACCACTGATGATGACTCCCATCCTTTTGATTGAGGGTGTATTAGATTTTTAACTGTTTACACATACACAACGATCTTTTTTACATACCGATTTGGCAATGAAAGTACTGCAATTGATAATTATGTCTTTGTTTGGGATTAGATTGTAATTTTGTGTAGACCTAATTACGTAGCCACCAACCGTTAATTCTTAACACATCATGGGTAAACTACCCCCCTAGTTCGGCGACCCTGGCTGCACCTGAACGAAATTACTGGACTTCTCTACTCGAGATCCCAACACCATAAACTCGGACAGACACTCACCAGAGTACACCTCACTTGCCAACATTCCACCCCAATATCAAGACCCTGGCCTTATACCATACCAGATCCTCAACCGATATGTTCCCCCTTACATGCACACTGGGTCGCCTTTGGCACGTACTGGGTGCGTACACATACTCATTAATACCTTCTAAACAAACTCCTTATTTAAAATTCATAAAATATTTATCTTTAAATTTCAATTTCCTTTTGCACATTAACGTTACGTTTTCAAATCAAAACACAGCAGCTAATTAAATTCAACTCATTTAAATTTCGTTCAAAAATTCATTTAAGTTCAAAATCAAACTGTTATATTACCATTATTTTCATCAAAATCGTAAAAATCTTTTACATGAATCTATCAACTCTGTCAATTTTCTTCACTACTACTAACAATCATAAAAAAATAAACTGAACATCTTATTAAAACATAAATTCATTTATCATTACCTTTGTTTATAACACATATATACTTAACAATATAATTCAATAAACAGACTAGGAATACACGTAAACCATAAGATATTTGAAACTCAAAATATCATCTATAGACAACGCTCCCTTTCGTCTAACACAATTATCTAATATTTGTGATGTTAGATAAAAAGTTACTTACCCGTGATATTACTTTACCTGGGCGCCAGAACAAATCCCAGATACAAATGACACGGTTTCAGCTTAGCTCAGCGCATGGAGACACTCTTTCTCAGGATTCGTTCAGTGATTGTGGTTTTCAAGGGGAATCGTTACAAATAACACTTTAAGATTTCTTGATTATTATATTTAATGTTTTAATAAATGATTTTAAACTTTAAATTTATTAATGGTAGGACTTAATTCTACCCTAACCTTATAATTATTGAGTGAGTGTGGAAAGTAATGATTAAGACGCTCAAACGACCTATAGCTCTTATCTGGTCTGATTAAGAGATTTCTATCTCCCAAACCAGTGCTAAAGAAGAGGTCTGCAATAATTTGCACGTCCAATACTACACACCACTTTCCATTCAACACTCCTACACTATATTAAAGCTAATCTTATAGATAAAATACAAAGTGTGCTTTCCTTAGTGTCTTTTTAAAATTGATTATTGTTTTATTATTTGTTTAGCGCTTATATCATTGATCAATGAATCTATTTCTTACTGTTTGATGCGTTGACCGAAGATAGGAATCTGTAGAGGTCCTCCTTTCGATGGTGTTGCACAGAAGAATGGGTTGATCAATGTTGTGGAAGATGCCCTGGCAATTACAGATGCTGTAGCCTTCTGTAGCACAGGTCCTTCACGGCTGATTGATTAATTAATTAACTAATTAATTAATTAACGGTTGTTTTACGCAGCTAGTGTTATTGAATGTTGTTAATTCATCTACACTGTGGACTACTTCTCGATTTAGAACTTAATTTGCACTGTTGTGTAATTTAAAAATTTCTGTATGTGAATTATACACGTCTAGTGTGTTTAAGTACCGAACGAAGAGTGATTCTACCCCACGCTTTTAGCTGGCGTCTGTTTTAAATACGGGCTGCTGATTGGTTGTACAAATAAATCATGCGTTTTTCCAGTTTCGACAATCTCGAACAAGTCGGTCAAACACTCCGTGACAGGTTCCAAACGGCAGAGAAATTCTTGTCAAAATCGTACTTCCTGTATTTGCAAATCGATCGATTTCAGGTATTTGCAAATGTATTTCCGAAGATCTGACCACAGAATATTGTTGCTTAGGTCTTTATCTGTGTGTGTGTGAAAACACCTTATTCCTACGTAGCATAATTCTCTCGTTATTCCTGTTGGCGTGCGTCATCCATATAACTTCTTTATTTGTTAATTATATTAACTGAGCTTGCGGCTACTTATAAAGCTTTTCTTGCTGAATACAATGCTGTTTTCAGAATTGCCGTATATTTATAACTTTTGAAGTTATCGCAGGTTGAACTGATAATTCGCTTTGAGTAAAATTACCTGTTTGAACTGGATTCTAATGTAGCGGTGACGTGGTTAGAGTGAGATGGCTGCGATCACGGATACTAGAATACACGGTAGGGGTCACGCGCAGGTGGGCTGTGAGCGGTGACGTCACCGCGTACCCACTCGCCTCGCCCCACCGCATAGATTCTTATAGGCACACCGCGCGCACATGTTTAACTCATTCACGTTTGTGAATATAATCGAGATTTTTCATGTTTTAGTGTATTATTATTATTACTAAGTTATTTATTAGTTAAATAAACAAATATATTTTTTCTATGGTCGGTGAAATGCTAGTATAAAGCTTCCGAAGGACGTCAACCTCTTTCACCATCTCGGAGAGCACTACTTTTTTTTGCTGGGGGAAGAGGCTCGCACAGGCTTAGACCACATAGACCTGTGGTACGCAGAAACCCCCAATAATGTCATTTTAAACTCTTTAAAACAGTAAATTGTAATTTATCTTTACAAATTGTACATATCAATTATATTTATATACATAATATAAATCAACTTTTCTACTTTCACACCAAAGCCTTTAACTGTATTAGGCTAATGTGTTTCCTTTTCTTTATTCTGGAAAGTTATGTTGCAACTTTTTTCATTTTCTTCACTATTTGTCTTTGTTCGCCCTCAGTTCGCTTATTACCTTTGCATTTTTTTTTCTTGTTGATAGCTTTCATTCTGATGAAAGTGCGGGTCCTTACAAAACACATCACAGCAAAGTCCTCTATTCCTGGATATTTCGCGTTTATAACGTCCTTTAATCTTACAAAAACTTTTGGGTTACCATCAATGGAATTGCCGTGGAATCGTTGAAATTCTCTTTCCATTTTCAAAGCGAATTCCATGAACCGTTCAGTTGGCTTCATTAAAGATCCTCTTGAAATTGTTTGAAGCCAGTTCTTTCCTGAAAAATTTACGTGTTCAGTTGTGTTACCATACAAATGTGCTAATTTGGGGTGTTTACGTTTAACTCTATAAGCAACATATCCTGCAATCATCTCTAACAACTCAACATTTTCCTTCAAATCTGGAACATTTTCCTCTTCGTATTCGGTGCAATTCTAAAAAATGTCGCCCACTTCTGAAATGATTTCTTCAACCTCCTTGTTCTCGCACTCGCTGTCTAAGCTTTCCTGTAGACATGAAGTGTCTTGCTTCTTAGAAGATGACGGTTCTACAGTCGTATCTTCAGTTTTCGACAAAGTATTAGCACTTAAAATATCAATTTCTTTCTCATTCTTGCATGTGCCACCTGATATGAGTTCCCTCGCATTACGGCTCAAAATCAAAGACTTGATTCTTTCGGAGACGGTGGTAGGCAAAGGGTGATCGTAGAATCTCCCCAATCCTCTTACTTTAGTGAGGTCATACAGCTTGTCTAACGCACCATCTTGTTCTGGTAAACAATTTCCGTATGCACTTTTTAATTTATATCCATCAACAGGAGCTCTGGAGTTCAGCACATCAAATCCATTGTTTATGACCTTTACAGCCTCACCAACATAACTGAACTCAGGAAGGTTATGACAGATGGCTTGTCCTACAGTGAGCTCAGCTGCTTTCCTTACATTTTGCCTTTCCGTACCAGCAACAAGCAAATGGTTCATGGTTAGTTTATGAGCGTATTGTAAATCTATGCCGGTGTCTTGAAGTTCAACTAACTTAATGAACGCTTCTTTTGTGAGCAAACTACCAGATTTAAGTCGATAACCATCGTCAAGCAGATGATTCCTTAACAGTTTTAAGGCATGAGGCACATCACAAAAAACCCAAACTTTTCTGTTTTGATTTGATGGATTTTCGAATCCTGAGTCATCAAATGTAACCTTTAGATTCCCTATAAGTTTTCTGTTTGATGGCCCCATATCACACACAATTGCTTTCACTTTAAATTCAACATTTTCTATGACTTTAATCATTTCAGTCAACAAGTCCTTAGAAACGGCCGTGTCAAAGTTATAATAAATGGGCTGCATCCATTTTCCTACTAAACTTCTGATGACCGCAACTTGAGCATTGTTGTGGGGACCTCTGATAATCTCCTCTACCTGGTCAAAACATAAGTCACTGTTAACTTTCATTTCATCAAAGCTAAGAATTACGTCTTTTTCAAATGTAGTTAGTAGCTTTGATTGGGTTTTCATGACAGTAAGGCTTAAATCAATAAAACCTGGTGGAACGCTAAACTGCCTGAGTCTTCTTTTAATAGTGACTTCACTAGGAAGAGGATATTTCAATACATCCCTGCCAAAAGATAACGCTTTATAAGATATACAACGTAAAGTCGCAGCCTTTGCAATATCTTCAGATGACCAATTAGTGCACCGCCCTTTCATAATCACTTGTTGTTGACAGTCAGAAAAAGAACCCTCAACCACTTTTAGCGAATGTTTTGTTTTAAGTAACTCATCATTACACCGAGAGAGACAATCCTGTAAATTTGTATTCTTTTGCCTAAGTTCTTTTATTTCTTTCTCCATAATTTCTAATTTTTGACATAAGCCCACAGTGTCGCATTTACAGCATTGTTTGTTTTCATAGTTGATGTTTTCTCTACTAGTAGTTTCTTCATTAGTTGGTAATATATTTACCTGTAAAATCTCTTCTACTTCTTTACGGTAACTTCGTTTTTGTGCCCGAATTTCTCTCTGATTATTAGGCTCATTACTACCCCGTAAATCAACACTGGAGGATGGGAGATGTAAAGTTGGAACTCCCTTTGTTTCGTCTCATTGTTCTTAGGAAATGTATGAAAATTAATTCCTAACTTACTTCCTTGTCTGCCGTGGTTAGTACAACTCGCGATCGCACAACAAACCATTATTTTTCACTCAAAACAACTTCAAACTTACTCTCAAAAACCCCTCAATACACTGATAACTGCAGCGTAACTCTGCACTTAATCGTCAATCACCGATAAGAATTTACACTCACGTAAACAACGTTGTATTCACTCATAAACGCAGTAACAACACAATAGGTTAAGGCAGTGGAGCGGTGGCTGGGTTCGTGGTGACGTCAGCGGCGCGGCTTGCTACTGCGCACACACCCCGTGACCCCTACCGTGTATTCTAGTATCCGTGGCTGCGATTATACGCTCTCTCTCTAGCTTACGGCGTTACACTCGTACTGTGTATAGCTTTCATATAACGCTCTGATAGGACGCTATTATGAATCGTTATGTATACCCCCAGTATGACACTCAGTATAAAAAAAATTGATTATTTAAATCATTAATTTTTTTTTTCTAATGTTCAGTTTTACACTGATTAAAATTTTGCACATTTACTTTAGCACTTTTTCCCGCACAAACTTGCACTTATACAATGTTACTTACATCTATCTTATAACTAAAGATTACAATGTTTCTTAACCTAACATGGTATATTGGAAATTTATATGATCATTTTTAATCATCATTTTGGATTAATTAATGTCAATAATTTAAATAAAAAATTCTACATTTATTTAAATAATATTTTTATTATTATTATTAATATTGATTCAAAACAATTATTCATTTATTTTATTTGACCAGGTTTGACTCTCATACCTTATGCCTCAAATTATTATTTCTTTATGGGTCAATACTTTGTTTATTCTTCCACCTATGGGAACATAGCTTATATAGCTTTCCGTCGTATATGGAAAATCCTGGTTTGGAGTTGGTAACTGCACTCCTCCAAGCTACACTAATCCTAGGGTCTTGTTGTTGATGAGTCCCTATTTCCTTGAGTCGTCTAACTACTTCAGGTTTCGTTATATGTTTTACTGCGTAAATACCAATATCATTGCTACTATATTTAATATTACCTGTTTCCATGTTGTTTTCTAATGGTGGATTTCTACTGAGTACATCTGCTACTAAGTTGTCTTTCGCTTTGCAATACTGTATTTCAAATTTATACTCTTGTATAGCCAAGATCCAACGAGTCAGACGAGCACCTAGCAATTTACACTTTAATAAAAACACTAACGCCTTATTGTCGGTGATTATAGTAAGTTTAGCACCCAGAATATAACTTCTAAACTTTGACAGGCTATGCACTATCGCTAATAGCTCTTTTTCTGTCGTAAAATAGGTTAATTCTGCCCCTTTAAGTGTGCGACTTACGAATCCTAATACCGCTTTTTGGCCCTTCTCATCAATCTGATACAAGTGTGCTCCAATAGCAATATTGCTGGCGTCTGTTTGCAAGTAAAATCTTTCTCCTATTCTTGGATGATTTAATACAACAGTATTTATAAAAAGACTTTTCACTTGTTGCAGTGATTCATCGTGGTCCTTTGTCCACTTCCATTTAATACCTTTATTTAACAACTTTAACAATGGAACAGTACTTTCCGCGTATTTACTTGTAAACTTTTGATAGTAGTTAGCTAAACCTAGAAATGACTTTAGCTGCTTACAGTTCTTTGTTACATTTACCGACTTCCAATGCTTATATTCTTTAATACCTACATTTATTTTATTAGCATTTATTTCCATCGTAATGGTATTTCTTTTAAAATTTATTTTTGCTTTCCATTCGAGCAACGTATCTACCCCAATAATACAATCATGAATGAGTTTCGGGACAATTAGAGCTACAATTTGGGTTTGATTACCATTTATACTGACAGGCAAATATATTTGTTCAGTTATCTTTTGCATTTTGGCTCCAGTGGCTCCCTGTACATTACAATGTTTTACGGGTAGTCTGGAACAATTTCGCAACTGATAGTTATCTACAAATTTTGAGCTAACACAGGTAACTTCACTGTCAGTATTAATAAGCGCTCGTACCAGTAGATTACTGATCTTACAAATTATTTCCAGACATTCAGGATAATGGTTTCTACCCACTTCTTGCTCGTCTTTTAACAAGAACTCCCTATCGCTCACTTGTTTTATATTATTAGCTACATTCTTCTTACCTGTTTTCTTTGTTATTTTCACTGCAGGTAATGGTAGGTTTAGTTTTGTTTCTTTTCTACCTGCAGTGGCTTCCCGTTTCCCGTATTCATTTTACTAGTCGACGGTTGCTGTTCGGTAGTGGTTATAGTTGTTTTATACACTTTATACCCTTTATTAGATTTATTTTCTATACTTCTACTTCTACCTTTATCCTCCACTTCCTGTCTATTTTGTGGTTTATTACCCGGATATGGTGTAAACCTTTTTTCTTTCATACGTTCATTATCTCTCCTCTTATTTGAGTAGAACGTTGGTTCTTGCTGATCGCCTGTAGAGTAGTTACTCAGCTGATTACTTACCCGCTGTAGGTCCCTCTCTAAATCTAGACACTCATCTGCAACCATAATGAACTTCTCTAAAGTATCCACTCCTCTAGTTGTGGTTGCTACTCTAGTGCGTTCTGAGAAATGACGCGCTAGCTTATATACTAGGTCTCTCTCTTCTATTGGTGGTGTTAGATGTTTAACTTGCGCCATTACATTTAGCACATAATTGGTAGTTGTCATATTCATTGACGGGTGATACTTACCAAATTCTAAATGATCACGTACCCTTCTTTGTATTTGCACGTTCCAGTACTGAGCTAGAAATTTTTCTCTGAAGTCTGAGTAGGTTTGGACTCTGTCTGAGATGACTTTCCACCACGTACCTGCCCAATTCTTGAGAAATCGACCTAACATGTCCTTCTTATCCTCGTCGTCCATCAGTGGATTTACACGAGTTACATACACTTCAAACAGCTTTAGGAATTCCACAGGATTCTCATGTGGGTTACCTGAAAATGCAAGGTTTTCTGGTTCTTCCTTATAGCCACCACACCTCACTACTTTGGTTTGCTGTGACTTCATCGCTTTAGTCAGATCATCCCGCATTACCTTTAACTGTTGTTCCACCTTTTTATGTACTTCGTCACTGTTAGCCTTACTCTCTACCTGTTTCTTAACTTCACTAATATTTACACCCAGTTGGGTACACTCTTCCCTAGTAGTCTGGATTTCTTCTTTATTTAGAAGTGTTTGTGTTTTTAGTTCAGCTGTTACTTCACTGAATTGTTGATTAATGAGGGTTACTTTTTGTTCTAACCTTTCATGTAATTCATTTCTAAATTTATTTAGCTTTTCGTCTTGACGGCGAAAATTAGTGTTTACTTGTTTTCTAAACTCTTCTAATGTAGTTTTAACCTCTTCGGTATGTTTATGAAATCTATTATTACACTAATCTATTTTACCAGCTAAGTTAATAGCTAAATTTGCTATTTTTTCATCTATTTTAAATGTAGCCTCTTTACTACTTTGTTCTATTTGGCTAGACAAATTTTCATTTATTTGTTTCATTTCACTGGACAAATATTTATTAGTTTGTTCTATTTTATTATTAACATCTGTTATTAATTTTTGATTACTTTCCTCTAAACTTTTATTATTTTCTTCAATTTTCTTTGATAATTCACTATTTGTAATTTCAATTTTATTATTAGTATCATCAATTTTACTTTCAATTTTAGTGGTCAACTGTTTAAACATTTGCTCAATTGCTGCCATATCTACTGCTGATGATTTAGCCATTTTTACAATTTATTTTTAACAAATTAAATTAACAATTATTTATCAGTTATTTGTAACCTTGAATTCCACTTTCTTTTCAAATTTATTAATACTACAATTTAATTATCACTTGGGTAAAAGCAACGCCAAATTATATAACTTTATTTATATAATTTTGTGTTTAATCGAGCCCATTAGTTGCGGCGACAAATCTATATGTAACTTAATTTTACATATAAATTTGGTGATCTTAATCGAGCCCCTTAGTTGGCCGCGCCAAATCTATACAACGCTCCCTTTCGTCTAACACAATTATCTAATATTTGTGATGTTAGATAAAAAGTTACTTACCCGTGATATTACTTTACCTGGGCGCCAGAACAAATCCCAGATACAAATGACACGGTTTCAGCTTAGCTCAGCGCATGGAGACACTCTTTCTCAGGATTCGTTCAGTGATTGTGGTTTTCAAGGGGAATCGTTACAAATAACACTTTAAGATTTCCTGATTATTATATTTAATGTTTTAATAAATGATTTTAAACTTTAAATTTATTAATGGTGGACTTAATTCTACCCTAACCTTATAATTATTGAGTGAGTGTGGAAAGTAATGATTAAGACGCTCAAACGACCTATAGCTCTTATCTGGTCTGATTAAGAGATTTCTATCTCCCAAACCAGTGGTACAGAACAGGTCTGCAATAATTTGCACGTCCAATACTACACACCACTTTCCATTCAACACTCCTACACTATATTAAAGCTAATCTTATAGTTAAAATACAAAGTGTGCTTTTCTTAGTGTCTTTTTAAAATTGTTTATTGTTTTATTATTTGTTTAGCGCTTATATCATTGATCAATGAATCTATTTCTTACTGTTTGATGCGTTGACCGAAGATAGGAATCTGTAGAGGTCCTCCTTTCGATGGTGTTGCACAGAAGAATGGGTTGATCAATGTTGTGGAAGATGCCCTGGCAATTACAGATGCTGTAGCCTTCTGTAGCACAGGTCCTTCACGGCTGATTGATTAATTAATTAACTAATTAATTAATTAACGGTTGTGTTACGCAGCTAGTGTTATTGAATGTTGTTAATTCATTTACACTGTGGACTACTTCTCGATTTAGAACTTAATTTGCACTGTTGTGTAATTTAAAAATTTCTGTATGTGAATTATACACGTCTAGTGTGTTTAAGTACCGAACGAAGAGTGATTCTACCCCACGCTTTTAGCTGGCGTCTGTTTTAAATACGGGCTGCTGATTGGTTGTACAAATAAATCGTGCGTTTTTCCAGTTTCGACAATCTCGAACAAGTCGGTCAAACACTCCGTGACAGGTTCCAAACGGCAGAGAAATTCTTGTCAAAATCGTACTTCCTGTATTTGCAAATCGATTGATTTCAGGTATTTGCAAATGTGTTTCCGAAGATCTGACCACAGAATATTGTTGCTTAGGTCTTTATCTGTGTGTGTGTGAAAACACCTTATTCCTACGTAGCATAATTCTCTCGTTATTCCTGTTGGCGTGCGTCATCCGTATAACTTCTTTATTTGTTAATTATATTAACTGAGCTTGCGGCTACTTATAAAGCTTTTCTTGCTGAATACAATGCTGTTTTCAGAATTGCCGTATATTTATAACTTTTGAAGTTATCGCAGGTTGAACTGATAATTCGCTTTGAGTAAAATTACCTGTTTGAACTGGATTCTAATGTAGCGGTGACGTGGTTAGAGTGAGATGGCTGCGATTATACGCTCTCTCTCTAGCTTACGGCGTTACACTCGTACTGTCTATAGCTTTCATATAACGCTCTGATAGGACGCTATTATGAATCGTTATAATACTAAACAATATAATTCAATAAACAGACTAGGAATACACGTAAACCATAAGATATTTGAAACTCAAAACATCATCTATACGCCAGGCTTTTTTTTTTTTTTTTTTTTTTTTTTTTTTTTTTTTTTTTTTTTTTTTTTTTTTACCAACATATCTCTTCTATCAATCTCACAAAATAAAATCATTTAATTTAATTCAGGAACGTCATTGTGTGTATTAATTATTAGAAAATGGTTGTCTCTAACATTAGTCATCAGCTGATCTCTCTGGGTTAAGTGAATGACCTTGACATATATACACTATACAAAGCTACTCTATACAGTACATGAAACATGTTTATAAATGTTTACCTTCAAACATAATAAACATAGAACATTTAAAATTAACATGGTTATTATTATCTTACAATAAACAATGAAATTTACCTTTAACTTGACCAAAATTTACACATTTTATAGCTTTATATTATTCTCAAATTCTATTAAAATCTGTCACTTGTTTCAATTATTTTTTCATTTGAACTCTGATTCTCTCTAACATTTCCATTCTCAATTAGTCTGGGTGACTCTCAGTTATTCATAACATTTCGATTTACTAACTTGGCATTTGTCTATAATCTTACCCCCCTTCTGACTCTAATACTCACTTAACAGCTGTACCTAGTCTGACACCACTCTCTCAAAATATTTATCTCCACTAACTTACTACTCTAACTCCCACTTACTCATTCTAACTTTATAACAAAATACACTCTACCCTCTTTGTATTAAGGACGTGTGTTCCCTTCCCAATGCTCATTCCCTTATTTGGTTCCCGGACCCTCCCTAGGTAACACTTTCCGGCGCATATTGGTTCCCCTCCCGCCACAACGCTTTTCGTTGAGGACTCCTTATCACACTACCCCCCTTACAAAATCACCATCAACTGATCACTCTCCTATTACCTCACTTTCATCTACAAAATATCTCCATTCATTTATTACCTCAATATATCACTCATTACTCTACATATTTTCCCCATAGCTACTGTGTCACGATCAATACTCAGTTTTCTATCTTACGTTTATTCACAATAATATTGTTCTCTCTAACACCCCTTCAAAATTGATTTGATTGGCTTTAATGCCCTATTTAAAACATTATTATCACCCAAATTCTACCTTTTACAAACCATTTAAAATTCTTAACTATCTCAAATTACTCTCACCATTTATTTAAATCTTTATCCACATTGAAATCTATTATGCAAACATTTAATTATATTGACAAACTCTGCAAATCCCTTATAATTGACATACTACATTTATAACCCCAGCAGTCAGCTGATGTCTCATTGTCATGTGAATGACCTTTCTCTAGCTACATTTCAAAATTATATAGATTACGCGTGTTTACAATCCTTACCCCTAACATACTACATACAATTAACACAAATACACCAAATTATACAGTCATCATAAAATATTGTTGGATTTAGAATCCTTACCATTAAACATACTACTTAAAATCATTTCGCTCTCATAGGGATATACATCGCTACTCATTGAGTCATAGTTATAGCAACAGTTACTGAACAGCTCTTTGGATTGTCAACCCCCAACTCTCTCTATAGAGTCGTGTTATAAGCTGACCGCCCGCTGTTTACAGAGATCGTCACCCTCTCACTGAATTTTCAGTTACCCTCCTACTTCATCATTTACTTAAAGTCCCCCCTTTTACCCCTGGCTTGTAACTGCCAGCTCCTTTTCAACACACTGTTGTTTCCTGGTGTTGGACTGTGGTGTCCATTTGCTTCCCCAAGAACTGAAGTTTACATATATAAGGTATAGACGCTGCCTATACCGTTCTTGGTTCAGCGTTATATAAAAATTCGGTATTACTGATGTCCGAGGACACCAGTAAGCCTACTAAAATGATTCACAAACCCTTAGTACGGCACTATCGCCACCTTCGACGATAGCCGCTGTTCCATAGTTATGTAGTTTCCCCTGTTTTAATCCCCTGTTCAATTTCAATGTTCACCAATTTTGTATCTACTTACGTAATTCCACGGCCAGGGTCTGGTGAAACCGTGACCGCCCGAAATGTGGGGAAACTACCAAAAGACATATAAGGCTCACACTGACACCGTTACTACAATTCACGGAAGGTCAACTCTTATATGTTTGGTTATTTATTAATTACTTTTCATGTTTACATTTTTAGACTCATATATACTTTTAACTTTTAAACATCAAACATTTTACTTTACATAAATTGCATTATAAAATTCATACTTACAGTACATCACTCATACACTGTCATAAACACAAAATATAAACACCTGTCACCACCAAACCATGTATACAACTCCATTTATCTTCTGAAACATTTTAACAACCATGTTATTCCACAAACATCTTACATTTATTTATTTACTATGTATTATCAAGTTCAAATCTCCCAAAATCATTTAAATTCATCATCAAAATCTCTTTATATAACATTTTAAATCAATCAAAATATTTAAACATCTCAAATTATTTTAATTCCATCAATTATTAAAACACAACATTTTAATTACCTTCTTTCAGAACACTTACAAGTCATTTATTATCACTCTCATCATTTAATTAATCTACTGAAATATTATTATTATTATTAAAACAATTTCTACTACACACACATTGTTTACATTAAACAACTGTTACAATACAGACACAATTAATTTCACTATAAATTTATTTACAATTCTTCGTCATTATTTTTCTGTTTACCACACCTCATCTCCTAAATTAGCAATGTCATAACCATAAACTAAAATATTTAAACTGTTCATTCATTAAGTTTATATTTATCCTCCATCATCATGTATGAGCCTTACTTTTATATAATAATTATCGTCCTTACTCACACTCGTTACACTGTTATTACTATTGTAATGACCATTAGCAACATAGTATTTAACACCATTATTACCTATTAATTCATAAAACCTGTCTACATTGGTAATTTCAGTTCTGTCTCTTCGGTATTTTTGTTCAACATAAGGTAAGTTATTTTATCATCATATTCATTTACTATATCAGTCACAACATCAGGTAAGTTATCATTTACAACAGTATTATCAAAATAATTATCAATCTCTCTTTCACCATATAAGTCACCTCTCTCAACATTTAAATTCTGCACTAACATTTGATAACCTCTATTTATCTCTATATAATCTCTATCTCTCTCTTTCTCTCTCTCATAATATCTCTCATAACCCCCCTGAACTATCTCATTCCATGCAAAGGGCACAACAAACTTACTATATGTCTTGGCACTTCCAAGACCATCACAAAAAATAAAGGGACCATACGAAGACACCTCGTCTTTCACACAACTACTGGAGGAAACTCTGTCCTCATAAAACATTTGTGAAACCTCTGTTTCACCACAAACTAGGGGAAAATTTGCCCTTTGCCCTCCATACTCACCTAATCTCTCTTCCCACTCTTTTCTCTAATTCATCAACACTAATTACTACTCCGTTACTAACACCAACTAACTTTCTACTCTCATTATCACCATTATCATCACTATTCAATACTTTATTATCTAACCCTACCTCTTCCACTATTTTATCATTATTATTATTATTGGTCATAACTGTAACATTATGTGATTTAATTTTCTGTCTAGATTTTTATTCATTTCGTCAACCATCTTCTCACAATTATTATTTATAGATTTTATTACCTGTTCTTTAATCTTATTAAAACTCGTATTAATTTTATCTACTTGCTTACTAAAATTAAAATTGTGTTGTTTAATTTCATTTCTGATTAATTTTATCTCATTATTCTGTTCATTAAATTTGTCATTAAAATTACTCTTAATTTCTTTAATTTCACTTTTTTGCTCATCAAATTTACAATTCGTTTTATCGAATTGATTTAGTAAAATACTCATCATGTCATTATCAAATTTTCTGTTACATTTTGTAATTTCACTTATATCGTTCTCATTATTGCTACCTGCCATTTTTAAAATTTTTAATTAATTAATTAAAATTAATTTTTAAATTAACTTATACAAATTTAATTACATACAAAACAATGATACACTATTTTATACGTTGTACGTATTTTTTCTTAACCCTCAAATCAAACTTGTATTCGCTTGTAGGTGCCGATTTATAATTATTTTACAAATCGAGTCTCTGTTCGCAGCGCCAATTGTGTAATCACTTATTAACACATTTAATTATTAAATTTTAATTCATTGTGATGACTTACCTTTCAGTCCAAGGTTCGTCGCACGAACTGCGAAAGACAAGTATGACCTTCAGGTTACCTTAATAACGTAATCGACTAGCATTTTATGTGGAACAAATCTAATTTAATTTCATTCTCTACTTTCTTTCAAATACATACATTATTCATCTTTCTACACCAATTGACACATTACTGTTTTTTCCCTTTTAAGACAGATATAACACACATTTATTTTAACGTTTTGACTTATTCTAATATCTTTATTAATCTATCAAAGCGACCCAGTTTGCCCATCCACTCACTCATACAAAACCCCCTTTTGTTTATTTACTTTAGACCCCCTTTTATATAAAATCAGAATAATTTGAAATGGATACAGTTACGTATTACCGTGGCATCTCCGTCGACCGCATGGCGCGTCACACTATTCTTGTTTTGATAAAAAAATGTTATTGTTCCATTGGTTTTGGAATCTGCACTTAGTCACTGGTTTATACTACTTTACACTGCTTTACACCTTTTTTTATACATACTGTTTCGGTCGGTTAAAATTTCCGGCTCGCTAGCCGGTTGTATTCATCTGGCTGCGGCCATAGTAGTTAGTCGACTGGGTAGAGCGTTACCAATGTGCCTCCCTACCACCGTTGGTCAAGACGGGAAATCAATGCCTTCTTGTGTCAAAATGTTCGTCCACTTACAGGGAACATGGGTTGTTAGTGTGTTTTCTGCGGTGACGATATTTCACTAGCATTCGTCACGTGACTCTAGTAGGCGTGGTTTTTGTCATATTTCCGCCAGCATGAAACCACGTTGCTAGAAAATTGTTACATTTTGGCCATGTTTGTTTGGCGTGGCTCGAGGCTGTAAGCGTCATCTGCGTGTGTGCTGGGGTTCATGCGTTTGTGTGCGCCACACAGCACTGAAATTCTTGGAATGGTAATGCGTCTTGCCCCACCCGCTTGCAAAATTACAACGTTGTTCTTTGTCTGACTGAAACTTTTCTGCGTGGGATTACAATTGACATGATGTATAAAAACACATTATCGTATCTTTATTATTTATTAATAATAATGTTTCATATTTGTACTTACCACTATTAATTTCTCAGTAGGGTCCCAGAGTTCGTTCTTAAGCGAGGCCAGAAACAGCGTGGGGATACGAAATAAATACTCTGACGACTTTGTGAATAGAAACAAACTAAGATTTTATTTTCTCGTTAAAATTTTTTAAACTTTATCTCAAACAATTATTTCTCCAAAATAAAAAAATAAAAAAATATATGCATAACACCTTTTTTCTGAGATTTACAACATGATTAAGTTACCGTTACAATTACAACATTATACTGAAACATCTTACCTTACAGACAGCCCAGTCTGCTCGCACTCACATTCATACTATTAATTTATCCCAAATTTTTTTTTTATGTTTAACATATTTAAAGAACCCTTTATTAAAAAAAATATTGAAATTATTGTTATGGGTTACCCAACGGCGTCACTCCTCTCACTGCCATGTGACTCGTGTGTTTTAATTGTCTGAAAGTTTACTGTTCCCCTTTCATTTCGCCCGTTCACTTCACTGATTCTGTATTAAATAAAATATTTAATTTTTTAACTTTAGTTCACCTTTTACATGTTGAAATTAAGATTTTGTGTGCACACGTTTTATTCCACACCCGGCTGGGCTGAGAATTTTATTCAACGGGGGCGAGAGTCACTAACAAAATCTCCCACCAGAATACTAGGCATATCGGAATTACAATGCCTTCTGCTCTGAATCATTTGTCATTTCACATTCAACAAGTGCAACTCCCGTGTGTTGGACATCGACGAAATTTAGTGTTTACTGGTCGACGTCACAAATGTGGGTTAGACTTAAACTTATATCCGCCAGCTCAGACCACGTGTAAGACAAAATTCTCCTCCAAGCCATCTTGTGCGCCTTTCGCTCAGCGTGGGTTAGGCGCTCTGCCGACGTTAGTGCGTTGGGGCGCATTACATTGTTGTGCCGTTCTAAGAATTAAGCATTGGTGTGCGATACGCACATTCCATTGTACTTGCTTCATCACAGTTTCTTTGTTCGCACAAAGCTTTTATATAACACGTGGCTGTCCCCACAGATGAAAATGAAATTAAGATAGTTTAATAAAATGAACCCAAATTTAATAAAATAAAAAGCCCCCCCTTTTTGCCCCGTTACAATGAAATACAGAAAATAAAATGAAATACCCCATTTTGCCCCATTACATTTTTAATCACAAAGTTTATCATTGATTCCTTTCTCAAAATAAATATTTTTGTTTAAAATTGATGTAATTATGTACTCTGCTTGTAATGATCTAAATTGAAATGTTCTCTCTACACTTAATTTAGCTTTCTAATAATTCATCAAATCAAGGACAGCATTTCAGTAACTATTTTTTATTAATACGGTATATTAATAAGAACCATATTGGATATCTTCACTAAACTCATTTACCACTCCATAAATTTGAGGAAAAGCAAATAAATGAAAACGTCAAAAGTAGCCTAGTACTCATCATCATCATCATCATCATCATCATCATCATCATCATCATCAGCAAGGGTTACACAAAAGTGGTTGTTCTGGGCATAAGCAGATAGACTAGAACTGGTCATTCTAATGCTTCTTGGGACGCCCCATACCTCTCCGTCGATTTCGGCTTATAGTTCAATAGGTGTTTGAGAATGCTTCAGTCATCGTTTCGGTTAAAAGTTCCAAACATTTTAGCCTATAATGGGGCAGTCCTATCAAATATTCACATAACATTCAGTTCCTTCCGTACATCGAGATTTCTTTTGGGATCAGTATTTGTGAAGAGTGTATCATATTATGCTTCCGAGACCTCGTGAAAATGACTGCTCTGCGATTTCGTCCTTAGAAGTCGGAATTCTCAAACCCATAGACAAGGAAGAACTTCAAGCGTGTTTCTTTACTCGTTGATTAAAAAAATGGGTTGGATACTCGTTGTACCGCGTTAACTAGGCACTGGTCATCATATTCTTAGTGTTGGATGAAGTAATGCTAGCTTTCAAAGAAGCCTTCACCTCTCTCCAGCCAAGACGGTTCTCCAGGGTAAAGTGCCATATCTTATAAGAGGTTACCCTTTTGATATTGAACAGTATAGATTTAGACCGGAAAGTCGATAAATATTCTTTTGAGATCAGTAGTAGCCAACAGTACCAAGTTGAGGTGTAAGGGAAATGATTCTGGACTGTCTTATCTTTGGAATATTACAGGCGCAAATTAAGTTGGATTTAATGGGTTGTACTATTGTGTACAGGGAAATTTGGTCTCTTTAGTATGATAAGATAGTCAGTTTATGGGAGACAACCTACAGAAATTGGACTGGACGTTAAGAACAAAGGTGGCAACCCCACTATCGCATTGCCGTGCGATATGCAAGTAACATATTCAGGAGACATATTAGTTATCAAACGGTTGCAAGCAAGATGTAACCGGAGGGAAAACGTCAAAAGTGCCTTCCAAAAAATTTTAATTTTACGTATTTATTAAGTAAGGAAATTAGAATAAATTTGTAATGGAATGCTCTAACAAAAAACCTATATTTCACTCTCATTGTTTATAACTTTTCTCTCATTGTGTTCGCAAACCGTAATTCGTATTTTTAAAAATCTCAATTAGCCTATAATGACATTGCACATTTAGTTGCCATGGAAATTTGTAAACAAAGATATGATGAAAGAGAAATGTGTATTTTAATGTGTCTAAAAAACACTGTTGTTTCTATGATATTTTTATAACTATATAATAGTTTTATATAATTGAAAGTAAATTAACAAAACAGAAAGAAAAATTCAAGACAATACAAAATTATGGGCGTGACGAGATGTAAAACGAGCAGGCAAAAGGCTAAAACAAATGTTGAAGGTAGATGAGAAATAAAGCAAAGATAAATAAGGAGGACCGATTCAAAGATACAAACATAGATGGGAGAAGGTAGTATATTATTTACTATCAGGGAATAACACACGAAACTGCATCAAACACAATAAAACTAACAATTTTTTTTTAATTATATGTGAGGTCTTGTATTAGGCAACAATAAAAACGAAAGAGCGGATTCTTCAGTACAAAACGTGTTACCCCAGAGAGTCCTCTTTAGTTAGGAAATTTTAGACTAGTTATACTTTTTGTGGTTCAAATCCTCTAATCGACACCATATCTAGAAGATTCATGTCCCCGTTTGTTTAACACAATCTGCTACGTGAAGCTATTCAGTAATATGTTTTTTGAATTCAACGTTAATTACTACATTTTAATTTATAGTCATTATTAATGAAACTTTGATTTACTTTCACAAATTTACAAAATATTGTTAATGCCTTTATTTCAACAGCTATTTGTGAGCGGTATGACAGTTGCAGTTTGATACATGCAGCAGGCTCAGATATTGGCCTGTGTTGAGTGAAAAACTAATTACTAGCTTTGGAGAGGGAATTGATCCCTTGACATTGCCTGTAGATATGCCACTGCCTAATTTTATTTTAAGAAGTACTGAGGATTCCCATGCCGTACCCCCTTGCAAACCAATGTTCACGTGTGTTAGTCTCGTCTATACAACGATTCTATAGATAATAATTCTTATTTATAAAATTTAAAATGCTCAAGAACTGGTGTAGCTATCATGGAAAATAAAAGCGTAAGTAACGCAGTATTAAGTTAGCATCAGGAGTTCAGTAGTTATTGAACTACGCCCTCTCAACTCTTTAACATGAATACATACAGAGTAAGTAAACGACTCATTTTCGGAGTTTGATGACACACATTAAGAAGAATTTTATGCAATACTGGAAAGAGACAGTAAAAAAAACTGTTAACGCAAAGAGTAACTATACTTACAGACTTAAATAAAAAAAATAAAAGAACGGCTAGAGAATCAGAATTATGGAAAAATGGATTAAGGTCACGAAATGAATAGGTGAACAATAAATTTACTTCAGTTCTGATAACAATCTTTATTACTTGTAAGCCAGAAGTCATCATTACGTAAGATAATATGACGTTCCCCTACTGATAGCTTTCGCAATCAAGGAGACTACATCTTAATTATCGCTAGGTGGACTCTACGACCTTTCCAAACAATTAAAGACTCTACAAGCTCCCCAGAGAAAGATTTTCACAGTAATCAGATTCTTGCACCTAAAGTAGAACTAAACCTGGAAAGGCGTACATCAAAAGAAAGTCAACAAACATGATGCTGTTTAAAAATAGACATGTCATATAAGCAAAATGCGGATATAAGAGTGAAGAGGAAAATTGTTGGTCGGCAATGAACCTATGAGGCATGCAGATATCGCGTAGCTAAAAGTAAAAATTATATTATAAGAAGAAACTTCTAGAGTAACCACAAACCTGTAATTTCAGTAAAAATAGTGTAAAAATGGATAAATAAAGATACGTTTAACACACACAAACAGCAAACGGGACTACACAATTAAGAGACAAGTATCCTCAAATAAGCAAAGCCAGAATACAGCAGTGTAGGTACGACATGAATAAATACATAAATAAAATCTAGAAAGATTAAAAACAAATAGAAACAAATATCAATTATAATGTCTTCAAATTTAAAACAGAACAAGAAAATTTGTAACAAATTAAAGAACATACGATGCCAATATAAATGAACGACGGAGAAGCTACTGCATAAAAACCTATTCAAAGATAAATGTATAGAGAGAGAATACAGGCAACTTTGCGTTTGACCTGGAAGTCAACATTACCATGCAATATTAATAACCATGTTAGAAAAAAATAAAACAAAAGAAAGCTGGTGAGAAAGACTGCATAGTAATAGAAATGATTATTAATAAAGAAATTTGTGTTAGTGGTTGAAATCACAATCAGAATGATCACAGTTGCACACCACTATATAATTTTTATATAGTTGATCGGGATAATTTTTATATAGTGGTGTGCAACTGTGATCATTCTGATTAGAAATGATTATGTCTCGGTGAAATGGAAATCTAAGTGGTGTTAACAATTTTGATACAAACAGTGAAATTCTGAAACAGGCTACGTGATTGAAGAAGTTCAGTATATGTCCCAATACATAAAAGTACTTAAAGATCACTGTGACAGAATAATCTTATTTTTCATCTACTATTAGAGTTTAGTTACAAGAATTCTATAACAATTAAAGAATACCTACTATCCCAAATACAACGTAAGTTAGCAAACGTTTTGCCATATTATGGAATACTAGCAAGATTTTAAAAAAATGTAGGTAATCACACATTATTTTTCAAAATACAATAAAACTTAGATTATTTTAGAAGCTAGAAAATGTGGATAATTGTAGCCGACATTAGGACACCGTAACACATAATCACTTTACGTAAACATGGAAGGGTTACAAGAAATCAGTATCACTATCATCACAACAGGAAAGGTAAATCAGGGTTAACTCCCTGCTCACGGAATTTCTCATTGTAAAGAAGGGGTATGACAAGGATGCATTCTCAATCTTATACGATTTAAATTCTAAGGGTTTAAATAGACAGGAGCCACGGATTAATGGGAAGGAGGTATCGCAATGTTAAGTAAGAAGGTTTGCAATCTATAATATCATGATGACATAGTACTTCCAGATGCAAGTAAAGAATTTCGTTTATCCGCAGAATGAAAAAGCCAACAACGATGCAATGTTACAAAATAAAGGAATATAAGACAAAGTAACGACTGTAGACAGATCAGATAACAAACAGCTAATCTACTTTGGACATATACAGTGAGTGGGCAGAGATTCCAAAAACACGTGTTAAAGTGGAAACACAAGGCAAGAAGGAACCAGGCTGGCCAAGAAGTAGCTGGAGAGGTAGTATAGACTCGAAACTGAAAGGGGCCTTGAGGACCACCGCGATAGGTGATTGATCATTGTACACCACACAATAATGTAGTCTAATATGTATTTTATTTGTGTGTGTGTGTGTGTGTGTGCGCGCACGCGCGCGTGCATGTCTTAGGTGGGAGGGGAAGAATGGAACGTTAAAAATTGCTTTATGTTATGAATGCTTAAGCCTACAAATTGTTATTGTTATTACTATTGTTATGTTTTTACTATAAAATATTCATATCATTTTAATATTATTGTCTTAAGGAGTACGAACACATCAGCCTACCAACACGTTTGGTGGAAACGTAAAAACAGACAGATGTACATATAAATAAGAGGTTGCATTAGTTCAGACATAGATCTGTTTATATGTGTCAGCCAAAACAGTAGTACGTTTTGTAAACAAACGCTGCTGAGCTATTAAAAATTAGGAATGTTATTTGACCTTGAATACTCTGTTGGCGGGATTCTGATGAATGACAAATCTCTGTGGTGGTGACCTGTGGTGTTACGCTGAATAGACACAACACATTATCATGCTACACAGCAGTGGCTGACATGTATTAACCATTTATGAGTTCGCGATATAACAGCTCAGACTAAACTGTGCACAATGTTTGTAGAAAAGACTGAAGTGTGTGACGTAGACGCCAGTTTGCAAAATTCATCTTTCATTCCCGCCAGAAATTTAATCACGTTTCTTGTTTATTTTGTCTCATCAAAATAAACATTACTGTGCGTTTACCATGTTCCAGTGTCCTTCATACTTCATAAACACTTGAGAAATTTTATTGTTTCTTACAGAGACTTACACCCCCTTAGGGGTGTCCGGCAGGTGTAAATGCTCATAAGCTCCTTGGCTCATCTTTAACAAAAATGAGGACAAAAATAAAACGAATAAGGAAAGAAAGAGAGAGTGATGGCGAGGGGGGCTGTATACATTTTTCACCATACTTCATTTAGAAGTCGCATGACATAGTTTGCATAGACCATCAATTAAACGAGCAGCCAGCACGTCGCACTCTACATATAATGCGACACCAGTGGCGTAGCTAGGCTTTTTGGCGCCCGGAGCAAGGAGATCGTCGGCCGTCTCACCTTAACAATTAATAGGGAACAAAAGAACAAAAATGAAGGCCCATCCACTGAACAAAGTGCTTAATAAATGCAAATATGTAGATTTTTGTATGAAAACTCGTCCAGCAAACGTCTTAAGAATATTTGTTAAGTCAAAATTAAGAAATTACATATTATAATATTACCGGTATTCAGTTTCTAACATTTATTATTTAGACTATAAAAAATGTAGTAATATAACAAATTTATAACATAAAAATGTTCTGATGAACATACAAATTCCTTATAGGTATAAATCGCATCTTCAAACCAATATCCTAAAGCAACATAAAGTTAAACAAAGAACTACATTAAAAGTAATCAAATAAATCACTTACCATTACAGGTTTATGGTTCCGTCTTCTATCAATAAAGACTTAATATTTATTTGTAATATTTAATAAATATTTAAAACGAGACATTTTAAAATGTAACTTTCCAGGTCTTAATTGCTGCAAAGTCAGTTATTAAATCAGTATAACCTAAAGATGGAGTAATGTCGTTTTCAACTAAGAGTATCCGTAGATTTGATACCCTGTCTTGAGATATTGTTAATCGTAGGTATGATTTTTAAGTTTACTAAACGATCTTTCACAAGAAGGCACAGTCACTGGTAAAGTAAGAAAATTTTTTAAATCTATCGCTAGTGTTTTGTAGGCTTCTAATCCCATTGAAGAAATGTACTGTAGCAGTCCCTGAGTGTAAAGTCCATTTGTTCTCCTTTAACCTTTGCCGTTTTTAATAAAAGTATGACGTCTTTTAAGTCACTGAACAATTCTTCACTGTTTAGGTCATGTGGATACAGTTTTGCAAGCACTGTGCACTTAATATTGATTTGGGAAAGCTGTTTCTTAAAATGTATATCCCCATCATTTACGTATGCCTCAAATTTATAGAGGAACCCACAGTGTTTTTCTAACTCTTTTTAATGTAGAGAAACGCCTTGAAATTTTAACTGACAGTTTGTCCAAAATTTCTATTAGAGAACGTAGCATTTCTTGCCGAACGGTTAAGGCAGAATTGTCTGGATACTCCCCTGACATCGTGTGCTTCCTTCTTATTCTTTTTGTGATACTGACATCCCATTCGTTACATACCTGCTCGGCCTTAGAAATGACATTGTCACACAGCTCATTCCTCCAAATGTTTAAATTGTCCGTTAGCTTCTCCAGACGTGTTAATGCTTGACTAAAGCTTATTTCTTTGGTCTGCAAGATTTTATGGTTTTTGTCTATAGAAGAAAGAATATACATCCAGAAAAAGAGCAAGGTCACAAAATTAAAGTTTTCTATCGCATTAATTATAATTATTATTGCTGCATCTTCCCTCGTATCAATTGTTTCAGTCGGTGTATTTCTTTCTCCAGTGAATGTTGATCATTTCATCCAGCTGAGTGGATATTGCTTTCACCACATCTGCTTCTGAATTCCACCTGGTATCACAATGTCTTTTAAGAGTAATATATACGAAGTCTTTAAGAACACTCAATTTATAAGTGGAACAGGAAAAGAAGGTGAATAGACGTTCTACTGTCCCAAAAACTGTCACTGCCTGAACATTTACATGAGCTGGTGAACTCGAACCAAGTTAAGTGAATGGTTGTCACAAGGAACAAACGTAGTTAGTGGATCCAAATCTAATATTCTCTTTTGAACTCCTGAATGGATACTAGCAATTGTTGTTTGATTGCCATACGACAGATCTCTGCAGTCGCTAAGATTCAATCCATCACTCTCAAGTTTACGTGTAATAGATTGTGTGATCCCCTCCGCTGTTTTCACTTTTAAAGAAATAAAATCTATGAAGTATTAGTATGATGTCATACACGTGAAGTATTATAGATATACTCATAAGACACACAAACCAAAAACAAACCGCACATTCAAGATACTCATTGATGATCAACACGTTCGCTGCATTGAACTGGGAAAAATTGCACATACCTAGCCCATGTAACGTTTTTTTTGCAAATAATATATTCGTCTATATACGAACAGCAATTAACATTATCTGTACAAACCTAATACTGTATGATTATCAGTTCTCCTTTCCAGCATAACAACTCACTACAAAATCACCACAAATTTGTTACCATAATGAACCGTAATTACGATGCTTCAGCATAAATAGATTAGTACTGTTTATCACGCAAGGTTTATGACAACAGAGAAGTTGGCTGGTTATGCTTCTTTTATGAAAGGAATAGTCATATCAAAGAAACAAGTTGTTTGTAGTTTTATAAATTGAAAACAATTTTTTCAAGACTATGCTCACTTTGCTGCCCTCCTTGCTATGCCGCCCGGGGCGGCTGGCCACTTAGTCCCCCTTCCTACGCGACACAATACGTTAGGTTTGTACAGTTCACATAAGTTTCTTTTTGGTAACTACTGTATTACTTTTGATAATATTTACTTGAGTACTTTATAATTTATAACAAATGTGTTATATTGCGTTATAATCGTTTATTTAAGTACTAAATAGGTCTGTAATGCGAGCGCTGATGTTGCTTACTATAGACCTAAGTCTATGTAGACCTACCTGTGCTTCGTATTAGGTTACTAATTAATGATTTTACTCCATGTTCATAATAGTTATGTTATATCTTATAATGTGTATTTTATAATCATTCAAGGAATTTCGTATTCTGTTAAATAACCGTATTTATTTACTTTTGTACGAAAATTGTGTGTTAATGCTTGTTAGTTTGTTTGTTCCCTTGTAACCATAAAACGCCTGGACCAGTTTTGATGCACGAGATATGAAGTCACTTGTCTTGATTTTAGAAGAGTCAGCAAAGATATAAAATTTTTGAAAACAAAATGGTGGACGCTACAAACCATAGTATGTAAAATTTAGGTAAACTTGTCAGGCTGCGAGTTATTTTTATTAATAAAGAGCGTATTAAAAGATGGTTACAACAAATGCGTTGCTTTCAGTAATGTGTGTTACACTGATTTCGTAAGTATGTTACAATTGTTGGACTATGTCTTCATGTCAATGACCTTTACGTTAGTAATTTATTGTTTAAATTGCACAAGAAGAATCTATACACAAAAGGTTATACTAATAATTCTTGCTACAGGTTGGATTACGGTACTCGGTACTAATTCATTCTATTGGGTTGACTTCACAGAAGTATTGTTGGAATAAGCCAGCGCACAAGACACTCATTTTCTTCAGTTACATTATCATCGTATTCACTGAATATTGCCTTATATGCCCCCCCCTATAAATGCAATAATTGACTATTAAGGCCGTCCTCTAGAAAATTTATTCCTTTTTCCTCAAACCAATTCATACTTTTTTTCCATATGAGATATCGTTGGTACTGCTTTACATTGAAACGAGACATTGCCCATAACAAGAACAGAATTGTTTTTAAGATGCGGTGTCACTACACTATTGTTCAAATTCTGGATCGTCCGTACCATCATGTATTCGCAAAATTTTGTTGGCGGAAAATTGTTAGAAAAGAAGCTTTCTTAAATTCATATCCTTCAGTCCTATTACGACTACAAGACTAGCTTTTAGTGCAGCTTGAGGTGCTTTGATAATCCTCTCCCTCCACATATTCGTCTGAAAGACTCCCATTATCAGTAGTGTTAAATTTATTATGCAGGCTATTAGGCCACCATTCATTGAGTACTGATGTAGAAATATCCAGATGTTTCTACTGTGCCCACTACGGCCATCATTAGTAGTGCAGGAACAAAGACAAAATACACGTTATAAGATGTAACATAACTATTATGAACATGTAGCCATTATTAATTAGTTACCTAATACGAAGCACAAGTAGGCCTACATAGACTTATATGAAGCAACATCAGCGTTCACATTACAGGCCTACTTAGTACTTAAATAAACGATTATCACTTAAATAAACGATTATCACGCGTTGTAACACATTTGTTATAAATTGTAAAGTATTATACAATATAAAGTGCCCTGAGATTGTGTGACAGTTGCGATGAAACAAGAACTCCGCTTTAAACTAAGAAAAAAAAAGGGAAACGAAAAACATGAGTTAAATGAGACTGACATATACTATCTATACTACCCCTCTCTCTCTTTTTCTCTTTTGCTCTCTTTCTATCTATCTATTCACCTACTTATCACTTATGTAACTACTTGTATAATTACTCATATTATAAAGAAACATTTGGGTTGAAGGTATTAGAAGTCGCCACATACCTGTACTGGTTGTAAATCCAGGAAAAGGTTATTTTATGATACTGTTCTCTGACATGGCTATTGTTATGTAGGCTTGTGGTTTCTCCAAAGGTTATAAATGTAAGTGGCTACCAACAGTGTCTTGAGAGACATTTTCATGCAGCCCGATATTTTTATGCAGAGAATGACGCAAATGATAAGCGAGAAATGTTGTTACTTGTTTCAACAATTGCTTCACTTACTAAAAGCGGCCATAAGGCCTTGTCGTTTTTTTACATGTATGTTTATATCTTTAAATGTATTTAATTTTGTTTAACATTCATTCATCAGCGTTGTTCACATCCGTATCTTACTGAAATCTACGCCTGCAAATCAAACCTCGTAATACAAATTTGTTAATAATTTTCGGTGTTTCATTAAAAAAAAAGGTATCAGAAAATGTGTTTGTGACTGAAATATTCTTCCGTTTTCAAAACAATGTGTAAAGTGTGATGGTAATATGTTAACAAATGTAAAAGGACAAATACACATCATCTTCAGATGTGGTAGACGGAATTGCAGAGCTACAAAAAACATACATGATGACACTTTTTTTGAAATAGCGCGTGTTCCTGCATCATCTGTATTATGTATGTATTTTGAAATATCAAATTTCAGACATTTCGAAAGAGATCGACATAAACAGGAAAACTACACAAAAATTAATAAACGAGTTTAGGGAGATCCTTACTGTCTGGCTGATGGATAACAGCTCAAAAATTGATGGCCTGGGAGATACTGAAATTGATGAAAGTGCGTTCGCTTGAAGGAAGTACAACAGGAGTCGAATAACCAAAACTCGTTGGGTACTTGAGGGAATTGGCAGGAGAATAAAGAAGTGGTTCGTAAAGGTGGTGGACCCACTAAATTGTGTAATTTTAAATAACATGGAACCAGGAACCACTATAGTTGCAGATATGTGGCACGGGTACAACTCGCGAGTACCCATACATACCCAAATGTACGGGTATATACTTTTGTCTGTGAACCATTCGCTTAATTTTGTATGTCCTCGCAATTCTGCTGTTCACACCCAAACGATCCAGAACTAATGGTCTAAAATTAAGCGTGTAATGCGGTGAAGAGTCAGCAGAATGTCTGTTAGTACATATCAGACGCATTTAATTGAATACGTTTGGAGAAAACTGTTTTTCTGCAGAAGAATTGTTTAATGATTTTTTAGCGGCTATTCATTATTTTTACACGCAATTTTTAAATTGAATATACAGTAATTTGTAGTCAATAAATTTAGCTAAAGTAGAAATAAATTAGAACAAATCTAAAAAATACATAAAATTAAAATATAAAAATAGATGTAAAGATATAAACACAGAGGTAAAAAAACGACCAGGCCTCACTGACCGCTTTTAGTAAGTGAAGCAATTGTTGTTGAAATAAGTATCAGCATTTCTCTGATACAAGTATTAGCGGCCATGAGCATTCTCTGTAAGAAAATGCCTCTCAAGCCACTGGATGTAGCCACTACGTTTATAATCCGTGGAGAAACCACAAGCCTATATAACAATAGACATGTCAGTGAACAGTATAATAAAATAACCTTTTCCTGGTCTTACAAAAAGTCCAGGTGTCCGACAACTTCTAGTACCCTCAGCCCAAAAATTTTAATATTGCATGTATCTCTCTCCCTTTCCCTGCCTGCATATCGCATCATCTAGCTATTATCTCTAACACAAATAGAACTAATATTATAACAATTTTTATATAAAAATTTATGCTATCTCACAACCTTCTGTCTCTCTCCTTCCTTCTATCTTTCTCTCTTTTCTCCCCCTTTTTTATAGTTCTTAATAATAAAAATAGAACTCTTATTAACAAAAAAATACGTACAGTAGCTTTCTGTGTTTGTCTGTGTATCTGACTCTTTACTCCCATTTAGCTTTCTCTCTCTCTCTCTCTCTCTCTCTCTCTCTCTCTCTCTCTCTCTCTCTCTTACTCTCTTAATTACACACTTTTATCATTGTACTCTCTCTCTCACTCTCTCTCTCTCTCTCTCTCTCTCTCTCTCTCTCTCTCTCTCTCTCTCTCTCTCTCTCTCTCTCTCTCTCTCTACCCCCTACTCATCCTCTCTCTCATATACTCTCTTACTTTCTTAATTACACACTTTTATAATTTTACTATTTCCCTCCCTCTCTCCCTCTCTCCCTCTCTCTCTCTCTCTCTCTCTCTCTCTCTCTCTCTCTCTCTCTCTCTCTCTCTCTCTCTCTCTCTCTCTCTCTCTCTCTCTCTCTCTCACACTCACTCACTCACTATCTATCTATCTATCTATCTATTTACCAATCTCAATCCCAAACAGAACTATAGAATATTAAGAACTACAGAACTACAAACTAAAATTATACAATTTTGTTAACCGCAAAACTGATACAAATAAATGTTTTATAGCATTACTTCAAAATACTGTATGTATAATGATGAACACTGACCAGAAATATAACTGATTATACTTTTTATATAACTAATATAAGTTCATAACGATTGGCATTACATTTATTATTTCTGACTGCCAGTATGCACAGGAAATTTCTTTAGTAAAAGAAATCGAAGTTACATTATCGCCCGGTGTCAATGCATGTGAGAAAATACTAACATGCCCGTTAATTACGTTATTTGATCCGACGAAAAGTGGTCAATCTTTACATAATTCGAAAGGCCAGTACGCTACGTTGCCATGCTTCGTAAAACACAATAATTATATTACCACGGTTAATAGAATTGGATAGTGAAGTTTAAAAATTGTTGATAAATATTTAGTTAAAATTATGGTGTAAAGTTGCCGCTGTGAACGAAGGAAAAGAATAATTTTCATTCGCCTGGAGTTAATCACTCTTTCGTACAAACAAATAAGCGTCAACGTAAACTGTGGAATACCCGGGGTTGAAATCTGGCAACGTCGCTGGAAGCAAAAACGGGGAAAATTCGAAAAAAGTGTACATTTCAGACGCTTAATTGTTGGGAAATTGAAAAGACGCCCTATTGTCGTAATTATGAAAAGATGCCCTAATGACAGCGTTTTGTACAAAAAAAATTATTTGCTTATTTTAAGAGTATATTGAAATATAAAATGCAAAACACAAATAACATAATCACAAGAACGTAATGTTATTATAAAATTTCAATATACTCTTCGTTTTCGGGTAGACGCCAAAACGTGTACATTTTGAAAATACGCCAAAATTTTAGAAAAATGTATATATATATATATATATATATATATATATATATATATATTGCAAGGTAACAGGTTATAGCCCAAACCAGACTTGCAGAAAAGAATGCACAATTAGTGAATTTTAATACATTTATTGTTCTTTCTTCTACACACTCTTTTATTAAAATGTTCTTTTGTTATTTGACATACAAGTAACTTCTTGTTGTTCAAAAAATCTGTTTTGAAATATTTTTAAATAAATGTTTTCTTGATTTAAACAGTTCTGTAAATTTTTAATTATTCAAAGTCTCTTTTTTTCTTTTCTTTTTAAACAAAATTATATTTTATATTAATGTTCTTTTACGTGATACTTTAAAGTTTTACAATTTGATAACAATTTTAAATTTTGCTTCCTGTTTGGTCGTCTTCTCTGTCCTCCCGGTCGACGATCTCGATCCGTCGTCTCGTTCCACGTTCCAGCAACCGCCTCCAGGAACTGCCTTGTTCAAGGTCTCCGTATTCCAGCCGCCACTATCAGCAAACGATGCTCAGGAACGGTAGCCGACAATCTCGCACTCCGATGGTTTCCTGCTGACACTCGCTGCTAACACGACTCTACAGGCCCAAAGACTGTCTGGAATTTACGTTACCAGGAATCGCTGCCCACTGCGACCCCCTTCGCTGAGTATGATGTACTTTTAGAGAGAGAACTTTCAGAGAGAGAGATTAGTGAAGACTGACTACTCCTTTTATAACACAGCTGAATGTAAGCCGTCGCACTGCCGAATGACGTCACTGCTGATATGCGCGTAGGCGTCTTTTCAATTTACTCTTAATATATTCAGGAGCGCCCACGTGCACGCTGACTTCCTTTTTCTTGAATCTTCTAGAACACATCTTTGTAACACATGAATATACTTCCCTAACATTCTATTTGCTACCCACATTACACAACACTTCACTCACATATACAATTATATCTTCATGGTTCTACATTGTCTTATTTTCTAATTTATCCCATTAATTTTATTTGTTTTTATTAATACTTTTTATTTCCACGCATTCTTTTATCGTTCGGGACACTTATAATAGCTGATAATCATTATTCTCCACATTCACCTATACTGAGACAGCTTGTCATGTTGCATAAGCCTCCAGGTTAATAAAAAAAAATTTATTTTCTTCAAAAACTAGTTTTTTCTTTTTTCCTTTTTTAAACTTAAAACATTCTTCTAATATAACCTTCTAAACAAGTAATATAACCCAAAACATAACAAGAAATTTTCACAAACTAAAACGTAATTAATTCTTCATTTCATGTCTTTCTTAATACTATGCAATGTGTGTGGTGGTAACTATGTCTATTGGTTTTCATCTTAATCTTTCAGCTAATATACTGTCCATCCATTCATACATAGTGGTTTTTTATGAGCGAGTTGTGTATCAGTAGGTGCATTCCATTGTATTATCATTATTATTATTATTATTATTTTCACTTCACTCAGGGTCATACTTAGTTTTATACTCAGTATTATAATCGGGGTCTTTTTTTATGGATTCGGTAGTTCATGATATTAATATTTTCCCCATGCTGCTTGATGACATTTTCTAATAATTTAGCTTGTTGTGGATTTAAATAATTATCAGCGTTCTTTGTCTGGTCAAGTTTAATCGATATGCTAAGCCGCCGTATCTCACTCAGAGTATATGTAGGTCGTTCGCCGTTATTTACCTCGTTATCTTTCCGGCACAGCTGACTTTTACGACCACTTATAACCCCATGCCTGAGACCGTTATCCACCTCAATCTGAGCCTTACATTTCATTAGAATATCGATTCCCAGTACAACACTACACATGAGTTTCTTTATTATTTTTGCCGGACTATTTACTTCCAGTTCATCGTATTTAAAAAAATATCTACTTGTTCAGTGGTTAGCGTTTTATTTTTATCCGCCATCTGAATCTGTAATTTATTCATGGGTACTATTACAGTGTTTTTAAAGTAATTGTTATTTCTTTGAATACAATTTTCACTACCAGCTGATATTTCTGGTTCTGTGTCAATTAAACTCTGTGCTTTAACGTTCTTTGTACAGTAAACCCTCGATTTAACGGACTAATTGGGGCTGAGGGGTGTCCGTAAAATCGAAAGTCCGTTAAATCGCAAATTTTGTTTTTTGAGGATATATTTAAATCAAATAGGCCTATAACACTTGAAATTTTAATATTATTAATATCATGCAAATATATGTTATGTACACAGCTTTATTTATGCTGGATAAAAGCATCAAGAGTCAGTTGTTTTCCACCAGAATGTTGCTTCTTGTCTAAACTGTCTAAAATGATCATAATAAGCACACATTTCCGGATCTGAAGACTCCCCTATGTACCTGATAAATTTTTCGTCCATGCTGTTTCTTATCGCTGATAATTTAGGACCTCCTGTAACAGATGTTTCTTCATCGTCATCATCTCCATCTTCTTGATCATCGTGTAGAACAGATTCCGCGATCTCTTCCTGACTTAGGATTTGGTAGCCTGGATCACCCTCGTTCAAGTTTAGCCACTGTTCTGTGTCATTCTCGTTTACTTCTTCACCAGCCTTCTTTACGGTTTTGCAGAAATCGGATGTTTCAAATTCTCTGAAATCGTACTCCGGTTCAGTCCCATTCAGTAACTGTGTCCAGCCATTAGCCAATGTTGTTTCCTTTATCTCCTTCCATGCGACAGCAAATTAAAGATGGCCAACTTGATGTTGTATGCACGCAGATTTTGCAGCGTTCTAGCTCCTCTCATGTCGTTTTCATGGTCTTGTTCGTCCTCCAAGACAACCATCACCTCTTCAAGAAACTTCTTTTTGTACAGCCTTTTGCAGGCAACAATGACTCCTTGGTTCATTGGCTGTAAAATTGAAGTGGTGTTCGGAGGGAGGAAGACGCATTTTATTTTTCCGTCGTTGCTAACTAACTTCTCAGAGTTGCGATGGGCCAGTGAATTGTTCAGTAGTAAAACGGCTTTCACTGCATGCGATGGAATTTTCATAGTCTCTTCTTGAAAACATCGCACTTCTGGCACAAAATGATTAAAAAAACCAGTCTGAAAAAATACTGAAGGTAAACCAAGCATTTTTTGAACTTTCATAAATGACTGACAACTGGTTCATTATGTTCTGAGGTTTCTTTGCGTTTCCGACTATGACTGGAGTATGTCGATGCGAACCATCAGCATTTGCACACAGTAGGGCAGAAATCCGCTCCTTGTTGAGTTTACGGCCTGGTGTGCTAGTTTCATGTTTGTGTGCCAGAGTATTTTCAGGCACAGCATGAATGTAGAGACCAGTCTCATCAGCATTGTAGACCTGAGACAAAATGAGACCCTCAGATTCGATCGTTTCCTTTATATTTTGATGAAAAGGCTCAACTTGTTCAGTGTCTACACTCAGCGCTTCACCACATGTTGATCTATTTGTGATGCCATCCTCTTTACGAAAACGCTAAAGCCACCCATCACTCGCCTGAAACTGGATGCCCATATGTTTCGCCAGTTTATCAGCAGCAGCCCGCAACTCCACACTACGAACAACGACGCCACTAGAACGTTGTTGAATAAACCATTTGTACACAGCATCCTCTAATTGTTTGTGTTTGGCTAATTTAATGTGTTTTCTTTCTCCCTCATTCTTCGAACTATCAACACTGTACTTTAGCGAAAACTGAATAAGTTTATCTTTATTCTTTTGAATGTCTGAAATGGTTTGTTTCTTTATGCCGTACAGTTCAAATGTGGAACAGACGTGCCACCTTCAAGTTTACTTATTAGTTCAAGCTTTTGCTTTATACTCAAGTTCACACGTTTTTTCTTAATGCCAGACATACTTGTGCTGTAATTCACTAATAAAGTAATGGACCTTGCTGTAACAACATAAGTATAAACTCGTTAACACTCTCTATTTAACACGTGCAAGGTTCGTACTATAGGAACACATATGTACACGCTGCGTTCTCTGAATAAACTGATGCGACGCTGTACGAACGTGAACCGCACGTGCATACGAATTATCACGAAGATAGCCGAATATTCAAGAGTGAAAATGCGTTGCTATGGTTATGAACTACCGCCAAATTAAAATCACAACCATGGACTTCAAAAACTTAATCGTGATTTTTTCGTCTAAAATTTTTTTTTAACATGATAATGTTTTTAGGGTGGGGGTCATTCCACAAAATGGGTGATGCAAAATGTGTAACATCATCGAAAAATGTAACACTCCAGGTGATGTTAACACTATATTTTTTCCACACTTTCGATTCCCCACAGTCTAGAAATCTTCGGTCTCTGTTGTTTTTAACATGATAATGTTTGTTATATAGTAAATATATTTGTTATATAGTAAATATTTGTTATATAGTTATATAGAAAACATGATAATGTGTTCCACAAAATGCGTGATGCAAAATGTGTAACGTCATCGAAAAATGTAACACTCCAGGTGATGTTAGTAATAAATAAATTTGGTCACAGTGAAATAAGATGCATATCAGTGTATATTGTTCGGTGTTAGTCGTGATGTCTTCCACTGAACGTGTGCGACGCCTGCGTCAACGACAATGCGAAGACAGGGATCGTGAAGAATTAAATGAATACTCCGTTCTCATCAAATACAACTGAAGAAGAGAAAATTCGCACGCTTCAAAACAAGAAACAAGAAGAAAAGAAACGAAAGAATGCTGCGATAGCCAAGCAATATCGCCAGAACAGGAGAGTGGAGTTTATGCACATTATACGTTTCAAAAGCCTAAAAACATTATCATGCTTCAATGTTTTGGTTTTTTTTTTAATTCTGTCCATTAAACCGAGGTCCGTTAAATTGAGGGTTTACTGTATATGCATCAAGTGTAGGACATGTAGTATTACGTTCAAAATTGTCCGAGTGTTCCTTGTCCATTCCTAATACTGCTTCACGCAAATCACATGGATGGATACCACTACTTTTGTAACAAGCATCCTCACACTCAACTACGTTATTACTACATTAGTGCTATGACTTATAGTGATCTTACTGTCTTTATTCAAATCTATGCTAGTGCTATAGTGGTGTTTATGGATTAGTGCTTTTGGTTCAGTATCCATAGCTTCTAATACTGTGGGTGAGTATGTATTATTATTCTCTATTGGTTCTAATTCTGTTTTTTGTTGGTTAAGTCGCGGTGTATTAGTTTGCATGTGACCTTGACAGCTTGTAACGGTGTTTTGTTGTGCTGTATCTGGTTTATCTGATGGCTTATGCGTGTCGTATGTGTATTGAACTTTTGCTACAGGCGTTACCTCCTCCCATTTTTTTTTATATAGCTCTAAATGCTCTCTTAACGATTCATTGATCTTGGTAAATTGTTTTTGTATGTCATTTATAAATTCATCGTTACTCTCCGCATCGCGTTGTTGCATTTCCGCTATAAATTCAGCATCGCGTTTTTGCATGTCTGCTATAATTTCGTTATTCATTTTAACTTGTTCATTATTAATTTCTTTTAGGCAGGCTGCAAGTTCTTTAGTACTTTTTAGTGCTTCCCGTAACATACGCATCATTTCAGCTTGTTCCACCATCTTTGTTTTTTTCTTTACTTTTAAAATTGGTTATACAGTTCTTATTTAGTCCGTGTAAAATAACTATTTTTATTTAGCACTAACAGTTCAAATAAATTAATTAATACTGATATTCACAGTCCTACACTAACACATATAAATTAACTAAATGATAATAATCATCCTAACTACACACACATAAAAATTAACTAAAATGTTCTTACTTGTCCTTAATTAATACACATAAAATATACAGTTCCTATTCTAACATATAATCTCCAATAATTGTATCTTTCACTAATCTGCAATAAAATTTATTTTACTTTATTGGGCTAACAATTCAATGCCTCCTAGTTGCAAGCACTATTTTCTGGCTATTTTTATTTTATTTGGCTTGCAATTTTAATGCCCCAAAGTTGCGAGCACCATTGTCTGCAAGGTAACAGGTTATAGCCCAGACCAGACTTGCAGAAAAGAATGCACAATTAGTGAATTTTAATACATTTATTGTTCTTTCTTCTACAGATTCTGGTATTAAAATGTTCTTTTGTTATTTGACATACAATTAACTTCTTGTTGTTCAAAAAATCTGTTTTGAAATATTTTTAAATAAATGTTTTCTTGATTTAAACAGTTCTGTAAATTTTTAATTATTCAAAGTGTTTTTTTTTTCTTTTCTTTTTAAACAAAATTATATTTTATATTAATGTTCTTCTACGTGATACTTTAAAGTTTTACAATTTGATAACAATTTTAAATTTTGCTTCCCTGTTTGGTCATCTTCTCTGTCCTCCCGGTCGTTGATCTCGATCCGGCCTCTAGCAATCCATCGTCTCGGTTCCACATTCCAGCAACCGCCTCCAGGAACTGCCTTGTTCAAGGTCTCCGTATTCCAGCCACCACGATCAGCAAACGATGCTCAGGAACGGTAGCCGACAATCTCGCACTCCGATGGTTTCCTGCTGACACTCGCTGCTAACACGACTCTACGGGCCCAAGGACTCTATGGGCCCAAGGACTGTCTGGAATTTACATTACCTGGAATCGCTGCCCACTGCGACTGCCTTCGCTATACTGAGACAGCTTGTCACGTTGCAATATATATATATATATATATATATATATATATATATGTATATATAGCGACAATACAAGCATAGGCTGTAATGTGCATATATAATATAAAATAAATATTTAATTTAATTTTAATAATATATAATAGACGAGCAGGTGTGAAATTGGAAGCTGGCTTGCAAACAGGAGTCAACACGCAGGATCACGCGATTACCGCTGCAGATGTGTATACAAGTAAATAGTGTGTGTGCGTGAAGCCTGTTTGTTCCTGAAAGTTTTCAATCTCACCCCAAGTCAATGCTAAATTAAGAATATATTTAATATTAAGCAAACCATAAATGTTAGCGAGAGGGTAAAAACTTCTAAAAATGTGTAAAAATCAGACACAAGTGCAGTGCGAATTTTACGTAATTCGGACAATCAGTGCGAATCCAGTGCGATTTTTATAGCATTATAATTACACTAGTGGTGCGAGCATCAATGATAATTGCACATCACATAGGTCATTAAATTAGACAATATTTTATCGCCGTGAAATCCACGTTAAACAGTGCGATTGGCGAAAAAGTGCAATTATGTGAAATAGGACGAGAGTGGGGGCTATCAAGCCATGGTTCAACTGTCGACAGGCTAATTCCTGAATCGACAGCTGCAGTTTTCTTGGTGAATATAAATAGAAGCCCAGGAGAGCTAATCTCTCTCTTCTAACAGTGTTCATTTGTGGCAGATGCTATGTCTGTTCGCGACACGAAATTTTAATTACTTCGGACAGAGGTAGACAATATGTCTAACACCAATAAGACTTTTTATTAATCATAACTTGTAAAGTAATACGATAAATATTTCGATTTAACATAATAATGAATTAAAAAGTAACGTAACAAACAAATCGTCAGAGGTCTACAAGTGATCTACATCTAGGAGCACTACTCCAGACCGAGGACGACAGCACTACATGGCATAATTTCCAGACGTAAAGGACGAGTCATTGGACTTCCGAGAGGACCCGAAGGACGAGGAGAGGATCCAGGACTTCCAAGAGGACCCGGAGGACGAGGAAAGGATCCAGGATTTCGAGACTACGCAGGATTCACAACATCAGGGACTCAGGACCAGGACAGGGTATGCTGAGGAACTGCTACAATTAAGGTGAAAGAAAGCCATGTATTCCTCATAACAAAAGACTTAATCAAAGATTGATAAACATTGTCAAAAGAAAGACAATAATTTCAAAAAGTGTAATGTATAACTTATAGATGTAAATGTCTTGTATAAAAATTATAGCATAATTTTTGCAGTAATAATTTATTGAAAATACGTAAATTGAAATTGTAGAGTAATTCTGAAAAATTGTGGAGAAATTATGAAAGCATAATTTTTGCAGTAATAATTTATTGAAAATAGGTACATAAATTTAAATTGTAAAGTAATTATGAAAGCATAATTTTTGCAGTAATAATTTATAAAAAAAATATTTAAATTTAAAATTGTAGAGAAATTATGAAAGCATAAGTTTTGAAGTGATAATGATTGAAAATATTTTAATATACATGTGAAAGAATCAATTAGATTTGTTCAAATAATGAACAAATAGTTAACTTAGTTAAATATTTTTATATTGAAAGCACACATTCAGACTGAGTAGTCCAGACAGTATAACATAATGAAGATATGTTTTTTTATTTAAAATTAATAATATTATGTCTATGATATAAGCTTTATGTTGTTGATGAGATTACAGCAAACTAAAAAACTTTGAAACCATGTATAATGAATATCGTATGACAAAGTAATCATTATTTGTATAATATTATTTCTGGATATGTTTGTTTAAATTAATAGATGGGAACATTTTGAATTTCCTAAAAAGGCTATTATAATTACACCTGAACCCCTAATTACACGTACACGTTGTTAGAAATGTTATCATTGTATAATTTTATCGCTCATGAGCGTGCGCCCGACACACTTACATTTAATAACGTTGTATCGTTGTAATATATATATATATATATATATATATATATATATATATTACTTTAATATTTATAACTAAATTTACCTCAAGATATACTTTTTTCCCTATTAGGAACATGTTTCGAGAGTTCCTGTTCTCTCATCTTCAGCCATCGCCATCTTGTTTCTGGTGAAGTATTTGTGTGTTGGCTTCTGGATGTTATTAAGGTAGTTTGTTGGTCTTTGGTCTTTTAAAGTTGCATTATTGTGTGTGGTTGTGGTATCTGTTTTTGTATTTTGTGTATTTTCGATGTTGAGTGCTTTGAATATTGTGTCATGTTTTGTATTGATTTGTATTTGTTCTGGTATTAGTTTGTTTTGTGTTTTATGTTTGTAAATCTGTAAATTTTCCCAAATGTTCATTATGGTGCCTTTGTGTGGTATATGTTTTATTAGTGTTACATTGGTTATGTCTGGGAATTCATGTCCTGTGTTTATTGCATGTGTGGCTAAATTGGATTTATATATATTTGGTTTTTTGTATGCATTTAGGTGTTCAAAATAACGTTTTTTCAACATTTTAACGTTGTTTGAACACCTAAATGCATACAAAAAACCAGATACATATAAATCCAATTTAGCCACACATGCAATAAACACAGGACATGAATTCCCAGACATAACCAATGTAACACTAATAAAACATATACCACACAAAGGCACCATAATGAACATTTGGGAAAATTTACAGATTTACAAACATAAAACACAAAACAAACTAATACCAGAACAAATACAAATCAATACAAAACATGACACAATATTCAAAGCACTCAACATCGAAAATACACAAAATACAAAAACAGATACCACAACCACACACAATAATGCAACTTTAAAAGACCAAAGACCAACAAACTACCTTAATAACATCCAGAAGCCAACACACAAATACTTCACCAGAAACAAGATGGCGAAGGCTGAAGATGAGAGAACAGGAACTCTCGAAACATGTTCCTAATAGGGAAAAAAGTATATCTTGAGGTAAATTTAGTTATAAATATTAAAGTATTATATACATCAAGAAACGGACTGTAGCAGAAAGTGATTGAAATATATATATATATATATATATTACATTTAATATTTATACATAAATTTACCTCAAGATGTTATTTTTCTATTTGGAACATGTTTCGGGTACTATCTTGTACCCATCCTCAGCCTTCCGGTTTTTTTGTCTGGTGAAGTACATATGTGTTGTTGGTTGACTATTATTATTGTGGCTTCCTGTTGGCTTCTGGTATTTCAAGTTGGTTTTATTGTGTGTGATTGTGGTGTATGTGTTAGTTTTTTGTGTATTTTCAATGTTGAGTGCTTTGAATATTGTGTCATGTTTTGTATTGATTTGTATTTGTTCAGGTATTAGTTTGTTTTCTGTTTTATGTTTGTATATTTGTAAATTTTCCCATATGCTCATTATGGTGCCTTTGTGTGGTATATGTTTTATTAGTGTTACATTGGTTATGTCTGGGAATTCATGTCCTGTGTTTATTGCATGTGTGGCTAAATTGGATTTATATATTTCTGGTTTTTTGTATGCATTTAGGTGTTCAAAATAACGTTTTTTCAGCTGTTTTTTTGTTTGTCCTATATAACATTTATTGCAATCTTGGCATTCAATTTTGTATATACCGTTAGTTGTTGTATTATCTTTGTTGTGTGAGCTATTTAGATTTTGTAATTTATTTTTATTAGTTTTGTATGCTATTTTTATATCTGTGTTTTTAAATAGTTTTGTTAGTTTTGTCATTTTATTATTTATATATGTGAATGTGGCCCATTTGTTGTTGTTGTTGTTATTATTTATGTGTTGTTCAGTTTGATTAATTCTTAATTGTTCAGTTTTTATTTTGTATTTGATTTTATTTTCTATTTTGATCATAGTATTTTTATTGTATCCATTTTCATAACCAATTTGGTATATTATATTTCTTTCTTTGTCAGTTTCTTGTTTGTTTAGGGGTATTTTGTACATTCTGTTAAATAACGAATAAAATGCTGCCATTTTATGTTGTGGTGGGTGGTCAGAATGGTTAGGTATAATGATGTTAGTGGAAGTTGGTTTTCTATATATTGCATATTGTATGTGTTTGTTGTATCTTGTGATGGTTATGTCTAAATAGTTGATTTTGTTATGTTTTTCTTTTTCTTCTGTGAATTGTATTTTGGGATGTATGTTATTGATTTGTTTCAATATGTTCTCTGCATTTGTGTTTTTGTTATTTGATACATATAGTCCATCATCTACATATCTTATCCATATGCCATTTGGGTCATGTGTTTTTATGATATTTTGTATTTTGGTGTCTATGTGTTGTAGGAATATTTCTGCTATTATGCTTGATAATGGTGATCCCATTGCTAAACCTTCTTTCTGTTGATAAATTTTGCTATTAAATTTAAAGTAATTTTGTTTTTTAGTATTAGTTGGAGACTATTTTTTATTTCGGTTATATATTGTTTGTTTTCATTTTGTTCTTTAAGTTTGTTTATTATTATGTCAATTGTTTCTTCTACTGGGATATTGGTGTACAAGTAGAAGAAGAAATATTGACAGTAGGGATATTGGTGTACAGTAGAAGAAACAATTGACATAATAATAAACAAACTTAAAGAACAAAATGAAAACAAACAATATATAACCGAAATAAAAAATAGTTCCAACTAATACTAAAAAACAAAATTACTTTAAATTTAATAGCAAAATTTATCAACAGAAAGAAGGTTTAGCAATGGGATCACCATTATCAAGCATAATAGCAGAAATATTCCTACAACACATAGACACCAAAATACAAAATATCATAAAAACACATGACCCAAATGGCATATGGATAAGATATGTAGATGATGGACTATATGTATCAAATAACAAAAACACAAATGCAGAGAACATATTGAAACAAATCAATAACATACATCCCAAAATACAATTCACAGAAGAAAAAGAAAAACATAACAAAATCAACTATTTAGACATAACCATCACAAGATACAACAAACACATACAATATGCAATATATAGAAAACCAACTTCCACTAACATCATTATACCTAACCATTCTGACCACCCACCACAACATAAAATGGCAGCATTTTATTCGTTATTTAACAGAATGTACAAAATACCCCTAAACAAACAAGAAACTGACAAAGAAAGAAATATAATATACCAAATTGGTTATGAAAATGGATACAATAAAAATACTATGATCAAAATAGAAAATAAAATCAAATACAAAATAAAAACTGAACAATTAAGAATTAATCAAACTGAACAACACATAAATAATAACAACAACAACAACAAATGGGCCACATTCACATATATAAATAATAAAATGACAAAACTAACAAAACTATTTAAAAACACAGATATAAAAATAGCATACAAAACTAATAAAAATAAATTACAAAATCTAAATAGCTCACACAACAAAGATAATACAACAACTAACGGTATATACAAAATTGAATGCCAAGATTGCAATAAATGTTATATAAGACAAACAAAAAAACAGCTGAAAAAACGTTATTTTGAACACCTAAATGCATACAAAAAACCAGAAATATATAAATCCAATTTAGCCACACATGGAATAAACACAGGACATGAATTCCCAGACATAACCAATGTAACACTAATAAAACATATACCACACAAAGGCACCATAATGAGCATATGGGAAAATTTACAAATATACAAACATAAAACAGAAAACAAACTAATACCTGAACAAATACAAATCAATACAAAACATGACACAATATTCAAAGCACTCAACATTGAAAATACACAAAAAACTAACACATACACCACAATCACACACAATAAAACCAACTTGAAATACCAGAAGCCAACAGGAAGCCACAATAATAATAGTCAACCAACAACACATATGTACTTCACCAGACAAAAAAACCGGAAGGCTGAGGATGGGTACAAGATAGTACCCGAAACATGTTCCAAATAGAAAAATAACATCTTGAGGTAAATTTATGTATAAATATTAAATGTATTATATACATCAAGAAATGGACTGTAGCAGAAAGTGATTGAAATATATATATATATATATATATATATATATATATGTATATATATATATATATAGTAATTTTAAAATTGATGTTTATATTACCTCAAGATATTGTATTTTTCCTATTCGGAACATGTTTCGAGAGCTCCCGTGCTCTCATCTTCAGCCTTTGCGATCTTGCGTCTGGTGAAGTATAGGCAATTTTTGGTATTTTATACTGGTGTTGTTGTGTATGGTTGTGGTGTATGTATTAGCTTTTGGAGTATTTTCAATGTTTAGTGCTTTGAAAATTGTGTCATGTTTTCTATTGGTTTGTATTTGTTCAGGAATTAGTCTGTTTTGTGTTTCTATATTTGTAAATTTTCCCATATGTTCATTAGGAAAAATATAACATCTTGAGGTAATATAAACATAAACATGTTCCGAATAGGAAAAATATAACATCTTGAGGTAATATAAACATAAACATATTCCGAATAGGAAAAATATAACATCTTGAGGTAATATAAACATAAATTTTAAAATTACTTTATATATATCAAGAAACGAACTGTAGCAGAAAGTGATAGATATATATATATATATATATATATATATATATATATATATAAATTCTTTACCTCAATATGTTTAATCTCTTATTTGGTGGTACATGTTTTGGTAAGCGTATTTTTTTTATCCCATCCCCGTCATCAGCCTTCGTGATTTTATATCTTGTGGAGTATTTGTGTTTTGGTTGGTTGTTGTTATGGTTTCCTGTTGGTTTTTGGTATTTTATACTGGTGTTGTTGTGTGTGGTTGTGGTGTATATAGTAGCTTTTGGAGTATTTTCGATGTTGAGTGCTTTGAAAATTGTCATGTTTTTTATTGGTTTGTATTTGTTCAGGAATTAGTCTGTTTTGTGTTTCTATATTTGTAAATTTTCCCATATGTTCATTAGGAAAAATATAACATCTTGAGGTAATATAAACATAAACATGTTCCGAATAGGAAAAATATAACATCTTGATGTAATATAAACATAAATTTTAACATTCATGTTCGTGTTGGTATCCAAGTCACTTTTAAATTATAGTAAATTATTACCTTATATACGGTCTGTTATATATTATTGTTGTATATTATTACCATTATATAAACTCTGATCCCACCGATAAATATATCAAAAACCTTAACCATTGTATTAACAAGTGTATGAGTTTGTTCAATGAAAATACACGACGCTATTTGAAGCCAATTAACGCGAAGGCTCCGATATTTACGGGACTGCCTAAAATCCACAAACCACACACCCCCATAAGACCGCTGGTTAACTTTACTACAGCCCCCGGTTTCAAAACGGCAAAATTTCTTCTACGATTAATTAAAGACAATTTATAGTTAAGAAATAATCATAGCATAACAAATAATATTGATTTCATTAATAAGATCAAAACCGTTAAATTAAAACCTAATTATAAATTGGTCTCATTTGATATAGTAGATTTATATACGAATGTTCTAACCAATGAAACTTTACAGTTATTGAGGGACAATTTACATAATAATGTTTCCATGAGTGCAAAAATGATAGATGAGCTGATTAACTTGTAAAAGTCATTTTAATGCAAAACTATTTCACATTTAATGGTTTATTCTATAGCCAAGATAATGGTCTAGCTATGGGCTCACCCCTCTCAGGCCTATTGGCCGATGTATATTTAAATTTCTGTGAAAATACTCATCTACTAAATAATAACATATACACAAATAAGATCAAATTTTATTCACGCTATGTAGATGACACGTTCATTATTTTTGACGGTACTCTGAGACAAGTTGACTCCTTCAAAAATTTTTTAAATGGAATCAACAAGAATATTCAATTTACCCTAGAGACTGAGCATGATAACACAATCAACTTTTTAGACCTGACCCTCACTAGACGAATGGACACATTAAAATTCAATATTTATAGGAAGCCTACTGCCACTAGCCACACTATACATGCAGACTCCCACCACCCATATTTGCAAAAAATGGCAGCATATAATAGTTTAATCCACAGATTGCTGACAGTCCCCCTTGACAATATTGATTTTCAAGCTGAGCTAAATACTGTAAGATTTGTCGCAGTTTCCAATGGTTACAGTAGCTCCATCATTGATAAATTATTAAAGAAACATAATAACATTCAACTTAAGCTCCTTCACATAATGATACACAGAAAAAGTTTATATCTGCGAAATACACGTATGTTATGACAAAAATTTTGTCTTCAGTGATGAACAATATTGGTTTTACTATGTCATTCAAAACCAATAATAAGTTGATAAATATACTTAGACCTAAAATGCCCTTACCCATAGAAGAAAAAACAGGTATTTATAAACTGGTCTGTAATGATTGCAACAGTTTCTATATCGGTCAGACCGGAAGAGGTTTTTATAAACGCTTCCATGAACATATACCAAAAAAGACATATAATTACAATTATATAAAATCTAATTACACTCGACATCTGACCCTACATAATCACAACTATACAGACTTTAAGTCTAATCTGATGCCATTGCATATATGCAACAAGGGCCGATATGAATGCCTTGGAAGATCTTGAAATTTATAATGCATACAGTAATGATAGCAGTCGCGAGTTTGTTTTGAATGAACAATTGAACTTTGAATCTAACCGCCTGTATGATACCGCCTTGAGACTGCTCAACAATACCCGATCAGTAGCAGATTGTACCTGAACGGGTGCACACCCAACAACAAGTGCACATAATATGCCAATAATCTGCGATTTTATTTTTGACAAACACGTTTCTTGTGTGATGTGTGTGTTTTAAAGTTTTTAAATTTTAACGTCTGATGATGAGGCATATGCCTTGAAATGCGTAACGTTAAACCAAATTGAGAAGTCACACGGCGGACCGTATATAAGGTAATAATTTACTATAATAAATTTTAAAATTACTTTATATATATCAAGAAATGAACTGTATAGTCCAGTCGCCAGAGTAAAAATAATGGTAAAATTTCGTAAAAAATTGAGGCAAAGTGATATTTGGTATAGTTATTGAAAAAGGTCTAAATATCGGTTTAAAATCATCTTTGCATGTTTATAAGGTCAGGCTTTAAAAAAAACCTTATTTAAGGGCAGCGCGCGGTAAAATCGATAAAAACGTTTACATTCCGTGAATTTCTTTTCTTACTACTAAATAAACCATTGGATCATGATAAAGTCTTCATTCTTTTTGTTTAAAATAGTTCAAATTTTAATAGTAATAAAATCAAAATAACGATTTTGTTATTATTTCATCGTTAGGAGTATTAAATCGATAGACGGAATGGTCAATTTTAACAAATCTTCCTCTGTTGAATAATATTATTAAATATGTGTATCTTAATATACATAAAAGTCATTGTGTGTATTTATATTTCACACCTCCTACTAAACCACTGGACCGATTTCAACAAAACTTAGCACAAATATTTTATGCAACGGGAGAACCAACATAAGATAGGTGTTTTGGGCCCTGGGGGATGTCAAAAATGGAAAATATGAAAATACCGCATGTAGGGTATCAAATTAAAGGGGATTTCAATGCAAGTAACAATTTTTCATGCATATAAGCACTATTGAAAATTCTTGGGCCCTGGGGCTCAATAAATGGGTGGTTTTGGGGGAGGTCAAAAATGGAAAATATGAAACTGGACCGATTTCCACCAAACTTGGCACAAATTTTTTACGCAATGGGAGAACCAACATAAGATAGGTGTTTTGGGCCCGGGGGGATGTCAAAAATGAAAAATATGAAATATGAAAATACTGTGGGGTATCAAATTAAAGGGAATTTCAATGCAAGTAACAATTTTACATGCATATACGTACTATTGAATACATTTGGGCCCTGGGGCTCAATAAATGGGTTGTAATGGAGGGGTGTCAAAAATGGAAAATATGAAATATCATATGTGACGTGCATATACGCACTATTAAAAATTTTGGGCTCAATAAATTAGTGGAATTGGCGGAGGGGTGATGTCAAAAATGGAAAATATGAAAATACCGCACGTGGGGTATCAAATTAAAGGGAATTTCAATGTAAGTAACAATTTGACGTGCATATAATTTATCATATAATTCTAAGGCTGTTTTCACAATTAATAAGTCTGCATCATCGTCAGCTTGTTTAACGTTAGCTTTCTTCTTCCAAATATCTCGTTAGAATTTCAATAAATCGAGTTTTATTAGTTTTATTCGAAAGAAATTGTTCTTGGGTCACTGTGACACACATATCTTCATAGAATAAAATATCTAAAGAGGAATTTTGATTGGTACGGCGATAACGCTCCATAGCTTTGATGCTGTTAGAATTGTTTGTATAGCCATCAAAAACTACAGTAACTTTTGATCCAAAGTGTCTCTTGACATAATTTACGTATCTTTGAAAAATACATTTGAACTTGTCATTTTTTGACCATACTACTCTATGCAGTAACATACCATCAATGACGTAAATGCAATCTTCAAGGTTAATCTCAGTGCGGTCCACTTCAAACATATCATATAGTTTAGACTTATCTGTTTTCCGAAATACACCTTCGTAAAACATAGATGTTGGGTACGGTGCAAGTTCATAACGCATGTAATCTTTTAATTCGTCGTCACTTTTTCTTGCTACACAAATGCGTTGAAATATAAACATTGGATCTATAGAGACAATTTCCTCTTGAATTTTCAGACTACTATTAACACTTTTTAATGACAGTACTCTATTTTTTCGTTTAAACGAAACTTTATGGAAGTTTGTACCAGCAATTTCTTCTAACCCTGCTTTTCCAACCTCAAAAGCATTATGACAGTTAATATTATTACCGCCAGTAACTCCAGTAGATATAGACATTATTGAATCTTGATAAGGAAATGTCTCGTGACAATCAAACCAGGATTTTATTTTGAGAATATCTTCAGTATCTCGTTTTATTCGAGAATCTCTAGCATCTACATGCTGATCGGAAGTAGAAAATTGTATACCACAAAAATTTTCTACTTCGCAGATATCATGTGTATATGGCATCGCTAAAATCCATTTATTTGCAGTACTGGTAGTTACTCCCCGTCCAATCATCCAACCATCAACTTTCATGACTCTCATTAAGTCCTGTTCGATTGTCATATCAGTATGAGTTCCTGACCAGAATTTCTCAGTTCGTCTTACAGTACCAAATCTGTTATTTATAAAATTTTGAAGTTCTTTAATTTTTAAAGCGGTAGTTTCTGGAATTACATTTTGGTTTTGCATTGAGGTGAAAAGTTTTTCAGATTCTTTTATAAATTGATTCATATATTGTACATATAATAAGGCTGATTTCGTATAATTAAAATGTCCAGTCGCATAAAACTATGGCAACATTTGCTGAATAACTTGTAATTGAATTTTTATATTACCAATTTTTTCAGAGCGCGCAAATGCTTTTGCAATAGAGATCATTCGTATGTATTGTATCCATAATTTTGCAGTTTTACCGCGTTCCTCAATTTCAATAATTTTTTCTAGAAATTTACCATTTAGGATGTTAAAAAAATTATGATCTTGTACTTCTTTGTAAGTAAGATTGTCATCTAAAAATTCTTGTAGTAAAGATTTCATATTTGAATATTCAACTTCTGAAAGATTCATTTCCTCAATAATCTTTTTACACAAAACTATCCAAATTAATGTGTGGCCTCGTACTGCTCTAGCATAAGCATGGCCATCTAACATCTTATCTACAGTTCCTGGCGCATAGTAACAGCTTAATGCTTCTTTTAAACCGCTTCCTGCCATCACATAACCGATTGAACCAAGAAAAGACATAAGCAGATGAAATCCTCCAAGTCGAACAATTACATTATGTATATCATCATCAGGTGAGGATTGGACCATTTTAAACGCTTTCTGATACAAAGGTTGATCGAAAGTAACAAAACAATTAAATAGATTTAAGTTTTCACTACTTTTACAGCGTATTTTAAAACGGTGTATATTGTATTTTTGTCAGTTGGAGGAGAGTGTACAAAAGGCAAGCAAACAATTCTAGATAATGTATACGTCATATTTTCCAAAAGCTTGGACATAAAGAAATTCCAGCCAGTAATGCCTGGTTTGGTCACTCCATAAATCCAAAGCAAGTCAGCATTAGAAAAATCTATATAATTAAAACTCGGATTATCTACTTTTTTAAAAACAATGTTTTGGAGTGCATGTGTATTAATATTTTCAAAAATTTGGAATGGTATTTTGTCAATTTTGATAATTTCTTTTGCAGTAGGCTTAACTGTCAATCGTTTTAAGGGAACTTTGTTATAATAACAATCTCTGGGACTTACAATCATAATACCTCCCATACTATGAAAAGTATTTTTCCCGTCTATAGTATTGATGTTAATATCTGAATTGTCAAATGCCAATTGTGCAAAACAACCAGATCTAAATGGAGAACGTGGACTAAGCAATACACTATCCTCATAAAGTGTTGCTTCTTTGTATGATGAACACACTCCCAGATGCGACAATATATCTATAATTCGTTTTGAAGCAAATTTCCTGTGCAACATTACAGACAGACCAACTTGCAATGGTGATAGAAAGGTTCTAGGTCTTATGCAACTCATAATTGAATGAGTAATTGCTGTGCATTTTGTTTCATATGAACTAATATCACCTTTTTTATTTTTTAAAATTATTTCTTCTATCAGAAACTGAAGGGATTCTGGGATATTCTCATTAATATTTTGGAATATATTATCACTTGGAGGATAAAATTCTGTATTACTTTTCTTCAGATTAACATCGTTTCGAATAATTTCTGCTGCAGATTTTAAGATTTTTCTTTTTTCTTCATTTTCATCTTTTTTTGAGGCTATCCATGTCTACGTTTAATTTTTTTAAATGGTCAAAAAATGGTGTCAGAAAGGCCAAAAAATTTTGTTAAATAACCACCCGAAAGTATTTTTAATAAGCTTTAATTTAAGCCGTCGTACACCTTTGTGCCACAATCTTGCCGTACTTTATGAGCACTCAAAGTTTTTTTGTGAATTGCGATTTTTTTGAGGTAATATTCGACATTTCAATATGAAATTTTTGGGGTTTATAGTACTCCACAAAGGTTACCTTTCCCTCAAGTTTTATCAACTTTCATTAATTTGTGTTAAAACAACAGCAATTTGTTTATAAACGCCATCGCCACTTTATTTATTTATTAACAATAATAACATCGACTTCCGTATTAAGACTAGAAATGTTCTTAATTTATTATAGAATACTGAAAAAAATTCACATTAAAATCGGCTTGTTAGGTCCAAAGATATTTATAAAAACGCTATTTTGCAACTTAAATTGTTAATAAAAAAATAAACGGGTTGTTTTTACACAAAACTTAACTATTAGCTCAACTTGATCCCATTAACCAATTTAGCACACAAAAAATCGACTCCCAAAACAATTCACATTTGATTTTTATTTTGACTCCACTACACGTGCTCACAAATAAATAAATATTAGCATGTATAAAAAGTGTAAATAAAAACTTTAAACTGCAATTTTTTTACCTGTTTTATATGATAAAAACAAAAATATTTGTAATGTTTTGATTATAACCTTTAAAGAAAAATACACTGAGTTACTGCTCCGTTCTTGTATAGCAGATGTTTGTATGGCACACCACAACAATGGGTGTTGCGCGCGCAGCTACATTTACAGTTGCACACTCGAGGGGAATATAACGCCGCGCCGTTTAAAAATTTTACCTGTTTTCTAGGGTCTTGTTTTTAGAGTATAGGTATAATCAAGTAAGAGAAATAACATGAATAGATAGTTTAGTATTGTAGTAGCTGTAACGTTAATTTCAAGTACTCAAATAAACCCACTTAAAAGATACATGTATGTAACGCAAAGGAGGCACCTTTTTTTAGTATACACAATTTTTATTTATTTTTTTAATTTAGAAAATGATTTTAATTTTTATGAGTATAGTTTTTGATGCAGAACACTTGCAGCTTTCAAATACAATTTTTTGTATTTCGATATCTCTATTTTTAAGATTAATAAAGGCAGATAAACTCTGAATTTTAGAGTAAATTTAAAATACGTCGAAATACTCACTTTTGAAAAGGTGTTTTTTTTTTAAATAACAACTTCAAAAGTAGTTTTCATTATTATAAAATAAAAAGTTTATCTCTTTTAAAGGTAAATTAGTAAAGAACTACTATTTTTTTAAATTTTATTGTATAGTACTTGTAATTTTGTGGTTTCACTTCTTTTTGTATCTACAGTAAATATTTATACATTATATTCTTTATGTTCAAATAAAATATTTATGTAAAAATCAACAAATTTTGAAAGCTATACTGTTCCCCTTCAAAACTAGCCTTTATTTAACTGGCTATGCTTAGATTAAAGAAAGTTATGATATTTTTGAATAGACGCGCCTGGCTAATTTAGCGAATTACGCAAGATCGGGGGCAAATGCTCTTTTTAAAACGCAGCGCTCATCATTACCAATTTTCAGGAAAACAGTTCCATTAACGTAAAAATATGTAAGGAGACTTTCTGAAGGAAATTGTTTGCTCTTCAATATACACCTTTTTATTTCTTCCAACTGTACATATTTACGGAGTGCTTTAAGAAAATCTGTCTTTACGATTTTTCCAGACCATTTTCAGAAAACCCTAGAAAGGTAAACATGCAAAGATTTTTTTATATTAATTATTAACGTTTATTTAACACGTGCACCAAATATTGCTTTGCCCCAATTTTTTATCAAGTCAAAATCTCTGGCGACTGGACTAGTAGCAGAAAGTGATTGAATATATATATATATATATATATGTATATATATAAATTCTTTACCTCAATATGTTTAATCCCTTATTTGGTGGTACACGTTTTGGGAAGCGTATTTTTTTTATCCCATCCCCATCATCATCCTTCGTGATTTTATATCTTGTGGAGTACAGTAAACCCTCGATTTAACGGACTAATTGGGGCTGAGGGGTGTCCGTAAAATCAAAAGTCCGTTAAATCACAAATTTTGTTTTTTGAGAATATATTTAAATCAAATAGGCCTATAACACTTGAAATTTTAATACTATTAATATCATGCAAATACCGTATTGTTCAGAATACAAGCCGCACTTTATCTCCTAAAAACATGGTCGCTAATTTGGCCTGCGACTTGCATTCGCGCGCTAACGAAATTCGAAGTTATACCTGAATTGTGGCGGAATGAATGCTTTTGGTATCTATGAGTTGTTTACTGCCTAAGCAACAGCAGTTTGCCTGGCTGTAGTGAACTCTGGTGTTATGATTTATGACTAGAACCGAATGTTTTAACAGCAAACTGAAGAAAGAATAGGAAGATAAAGTGTAAGTGCGTGTGCACGCACGTGTGCTCGCACCCTTCTGTAGGCAGCAAGACAAAGGATGAGTAGAGGGGGTGTGAGTAACATGTTTCTAAATAACGGGTAAACTGCCAGTGTGGTTTTCTATTGTAACAGTGACAACATCGCTTATCTGTACTTTTTCAATCGGCATTTTTGTAGTGCGTTTGCGGTATGAGTGATATTGTGGAGACTAAAGGCACGCAGTCAAATCAAATTAAACGTAACCCGTACAATGCGAATTATAAATTAATTGTGATACAAAATGTAGAAAAAACATGCAATTGCGAAGCCGCAAGGAAATTCGATATTGATGAATCCTGTATTCGACTATGGAGAAAACAGAAGGAATGACTTTTAAATGCAAATACTGCGCGACGAGCATTCGCAGGACCTCAAGTTGGGCGTTTTGTAGCAGTAGAGTTCAGCGTCTGTGAATACGTACGGCTTTTAAGAAGGCAAGGACTCCCTGTCACTAGACACGTTTTAAAATTAAAAGCTTTAGAAATCGCAGAAGAATTAAAAGTCTCCGGTTTCAAAGCCAGCTTCGGGTGTATAAGACGAATGATGTGGCGAAATGGATTTGCGCTTAAATGACGTACATCACTCGCGCTAAAACTACCGAGTGACTACGAAGAAAAACTCCTACAGTATCAGCGATTTGTCATTCATTTACGCAAGAAGCATAATTATTCACTTGAACACATGGGAAATGCCGATGAAACGCCCGTATTTTTTATTTACGTATATTTACAGTGGACCAAAAGGGAACCAAATCTGTAACAGTAAAGATTACGGGAAATGAAAAATATGTGCCACTGTAATGCTTGCTGTATTAGCCGATGGACGAATATTTCACAGTGAAATAAGATGCATATCAGTGTTAGTCGTCGTGATGTCTTCCACTGAACGTGTGCGACGCCTGCGTCAACGACAACGCAAAGACAGGGATTGTGAAGAGTTAAATGAATTCTTGATGAATACTCCGTTCTCATCAAATACAATTGAAGATGAGAAAATTTGCGTGTTTCAAAACAAGAAGAAAGGAAACGAAAGAATGCTGCGATAGTCAAGCAATATCGCCAGAACAGGAGTCTGCAATTTATGCACATTATACGTTTCAAAAGTCTAAAAACATTATCATGCTTTGGGTTTTTTTTGTCTGTCAAATTCTGTCCGTTAAATCCGAAGTCCGTTAAACCGAGGTCCGTTAAATCGAGGGTTTACTGTATTTGTGTTTTGGTTGGTTGTTGTTATGGTTTCCTGTTGGTTTTTGGTATTTTATACTGGTGTTGTTGTGTGTGGTTGTGGTGTATATATTAGGTTTTGGAGTATTTTCGATGTTGAGTGCTTTGAAAATTGTGTCATGTTTTTTATTGGTTTGTATTTGTTCAGGAATTAGTCTGTTTTGTGTTTCTATATTTGTAAATTTTCCCATATGTTCATTATGGTGCCTTTGTGTTGTATGTGTTTTATTATTGTCATGTTGGTTAGGTCTGGGTATTCATGACATGTGTTTATTACATGTGTGGCCAACATGACACTAATAAAACAAATACCACACAAAGGCACCATAATGAACATATGGGAAAACTTACAAATATACAAACACAAAACATAAAACAGAATAATTCCTGAACAAATACAAATCAATACAAAACAACACAATTTTCAAAGCACTCAACATCGAAAATACTCCAAAAGCTAATACATACACCACAACCACACACAACAACACCAGTATAAAATATCATAAACCAACAGGAAGCCATAACAACAACCAACCAAAACACAAATACTCCACAAGATATAAAACCAGGAAGGCTGAAGATGGGAATAAAACATCTTGAGGTAAAGAATTTATAAATATTAAATAAATTGTGTGTGTGTGTGTGTGTGTGCGTGCGTGCGTGCGTGCGCGCGCGCGCAGATATTTTTATGGTTTTTAAAATAAACTTTGTCCATGTGTGCGGTATTGATTTGAATGTTATGATGACCACAGGCAATGGTGTTTTGTATAAAGTATATTTAGATAATAAACACAATCATTTTTGTTGTATTTTAATTTTGTTAGAGTGTCCCACATGATGATCACAAAGTGAAAACACCTCAAGGGGGAGTGCTTTTTGCATACGAATTACCAGCCTGTCCTGGCCCTGGTTCATTTTCAGGAGATGAAGAGAGGTTGTCAATAAATTCACTCAAATCACAACGTGAAGCCCAAACATTTCAAGCAATTCAGAGATCCGTCCAGCCTCATCTTCCTCCAGGTAGTAAAACATTATATTTGTTGCAAAATCTGTTTTAAATATTTACAGTGTATAGCAACTTTCAATTTAGTATGTTTAGCTTAATAATAACAGTTCTAATAATGATTCGTCGCAGCATTTTTTAATCAGTGTGGAGTGAATCACTCTCTAATTATGTAAGAATATAATTAGGTGTCTTCTTAAATGAATGTATAAAAGAGAATAAAAGATCATGATAATTTCAAAATTTTCCTTTTTATCCATTCAGATGAGCAAAAGTGTTTAGAATTTTTGTTTTTTCTAATAAATAAAGGAATGCATGTATGTATACTATTACTGTGGGCACACCAATGCGATCTTCATTAAATGCTATATTGGTCTTGTTCACATAGTCAGTCATTAACACAGTTTGGCCAGTGCATGTGCCTAGTACACAGGATCATCATAACATTAGTGTATATTATCTGTACAGTTATAGGTTATATATTTAAATAAAATTGCATTATTAAGTGCTCTATATGTGTTAGCAGGGATAAACCGAGGAGGGGCGTATGGAACACCAGCTGGGGAAGAGCCAGTGATGAGCCCCTCTGCAGCCAACGATGGCGAGGTAAGGTGGCATCCAACTCTCTGCATGCCAGCACTGTTGTGCTTTAAGGTATGGTTGTATATTTTTTTTTAATAAGTGTTGGCTTGTCTTGTTTGTCTGCAACACCTCCTGGTATGTACAGTCAAGTGTTGTGCACATGTAACCTGCTATCGTGGGACGATGTAAGGTGGTTTGGTGATAAATAACGGACTTGTCTGAACTGGTTTTATGGTGAACTGTTTTCTGTTAAGAAGTAAACTGAGGTTAGTTTACTATTAGCAAATTAACAAATTAATGGACACTGACAAAATATTTTCCTATGTGGTTATCAAAGAAAAATTTTAATAGAAATTTGTGGACCAAAAGAGATTATATAAATACTATAGTATACGCTGTAGTAGTCTGTAAACCATATTCAATTTTTTTTGTACCCAACACCGTATTCATAAATTATCAGAATGTCTAGACTGTAATATTGAGGTTAGGGAATTGTCTGAGTGACATTGACAAAACTTTACATTACCCATCATTAGGAATATTCTTCTGTTGCACCTTTGCTTGTTAGCACATGGAATGAAGACACAAATTTTAAAGAGAGAACTATACGTTAAATGAAAACTAGACTCTTTACTTTCTACTGTCTGTGTTGATTGTAGTAATTTATCCATAATGCAATTGGGTAGTTCAGTTAATGTAACACACCAAGACAGTATGTCCTCTCATCAACAATATGTGTAACCTTGTATTATGTCACTATTGCCCCAAAATATTGAAATCTTTCATTTTGTTCAGTGTTTTGTGAAAAATGAATGATATGTTGGGAATGGTAATTGAACTTTTTTTACTTTTAGGTGATGGATACCTGCTATTGTTGCTTCCTTAAAATTTGTAACTTTCTTGACGTGCTACCAATAGCTGTTTGTATATAACGCTTTTTGTTTTATTCTAATTGTCCCCACAGTTTTTAAATTTGTCTCTTTGTGTCTCTGCTAATATGACAATGTTGTTTTCTGAATGGTGAAGATACCAGTAAAATGTTATGAAAAGCCTATTTTTGTAGAAAATATAATCATTTTAAAGAATTAGACTATAATTATCTAAAATGATCTAATGATCTAAAGCGATCTAAACCTCGCATATAAAAAGACACAAAAAGCACTTTTATTTCAATGATGTACACCAACATAATGCCAAAAATTTTAACTAGTTTATTAAATAACAATAGAACCATAATATTTAAAACCAACAATAGTCTTATGAACATACTCTGTAATAAAATAACTATGCCTTTAGAAAAGAAAACGGGGGTGTATAAATCATCATGCGACGATTGTGAATGCTTTTATATTGGCCAAACCGGAAGAGGTTTCCAAAAACGTTTTATTGAACACACACGAAAGCACAATTTGGAGGATCAGACAACACTATCCAACATAAAATCCAACTATGCATATCACTTAATAAATGAAAATCATTAATATATGAGCTTTAATTTCAACTTGAAACTCATATTTGTTTGTAATAAAGGCACTTGCATGAATGCCTGGGAAGAATTCGAGATATACAGAGCCTACAGTGACGTACACAGTCATGACTTCGTGCTAAACAATCATTTAAACTTTAAATCAAACCCGCTCTACGATACCGCAATAAACCTGTTTACACAATAGCTACTAACAGACAGTGTCCGATCAGTCCCACTCGAGTGCGCTCTCATGTAATGCAGATATGTGTAGAACTGTTCTTAATATTTGCAATTTTGATGTTTAACCTCACTTTGAGTGATTTTTTTATTCTGAAGAAGAAACATATGTTTTGAAATGTGTAAAGATAATCAATCGAACGCAACACAACGGGAAGAAATACAGTAAATATTATATATTTTTTTATAATTATCTTCCACGTGTTAACTATTGTAAGAACCGTGCATGTGTGTGTTTGTGTGTGTGTAATAGTATAAAAGATATAAACAGGATTAACATTAATTAAATTGTGATAACTTTTTAAACTGTATGAAAACTTTCTAACAGAAGAAAACTTACATATGAGTTATCATTGGTAGAGTCATCAATATTAGCTTGTTTCTTAAAAAATTAAATATCAATACATGATTACATGATACATGTATTCATGATACATATAACCTGCATTTTAATTGCTTAACAGCTTGCAGAATTCAAAAGATGTGATGTATGGTTATCACAGATTTGAAGTCTTGTATTTATACCCCGCTGTGATTCCAGAATATTCCATAATAGGCGTCTACTAGAAAACACTAGAACATAATTGACTACAGCCTTGAATACAGCGCGCGCGGACCAGTATGGTCTGGAAAAGTCTCGCTGCGGACGCGTGACAGGTAATTGTCCTTCACCTCCAAGAAGCAGTAATATGTACGCACACACACATTACAGCCGGACTGCTGGAATAGCGAAAAAACACATAGCGAGTTCTGTAATGTCTTAACACTGCCCCCTCCTTAAGCCTGTTCGTCCCGAACTGGCAAACCATCTCTGAAGTAATACTTGGGCAGGCGATCTACATAGGTGGTCTACTTGTGAAAGATAATTCTCCGCCTCTTCAAATTCAGTTTCGTGTGACCAGAACATCAAGTTTCCAGGAATATGCATCTTCCGCTCAACCACTAGTTTTGCTGGAATCACTCCCGTTGCGTCATGTATTGATGACCTATATGCCATTAACTGGTCCAGGTCTGATTGGTTCTCGTCAACAACCTCTTGCATGATTTCATCTTCAACAACGTTTCCCCTGGGTGCTTCCATTAACTCAGGAACAAGAAAGAGTCTTGTCTCGACACCCATAGTTGGCTTTCAAATCACTTCTTTTGTTGTTACACTTATTTGTACTTCCTCTGCTAGTTCTTCCTCCACTTCCGCTTGCAATAGGAAGGGTTCCTCTTGACCAGACCTATTGACTTTTTCTTCAGCCACTGCCACTTGCTTAATCGAATGGTTAGTAGACCCTGTCATTTTAGCCTTGCAAAGCTTTGTCTTCTCTTGGCCAACCCTCAGGACATTCTCTCTTAACTCCACAACAAATCTGTAGGCATTCATTGCCAAGAATCACTTCATCGACAATGTCTGCAACTAGCATTTGGTGGCTAAACTCAAGAAGACCCAGGCATACATGTACGTCTACTTTTCCTAGCACCTTGACAGGGCTTCCAGTCACAGTCTGTATTGTACAAGAGCTAATTTGAGGCTGGTGGTAGGGGATCTTCTGATTACAGTGTGATGGTATAAACCCATTAATGTAGCGGGACACTGACTTGGCAACTTCAAACTCTAGGGCGTGAACAAGAGCTTCAGAGCTATTTCGATGTCTTGCCATTCGTAACACTTGCTGAAGTTCACAATCTCCAATGCCATCAATAAATGTCTGCACCACAAACCTCATTTGAAAATCTTCTTGTGGTTCAGGATAGGCCAATCTAATCAGTCGGTTGATACTTGCCTTAAACTCTTGAAGACTCTCCCCGTAACGTTGTCATCTTGTTCTTAACTGAGTGTAGTACACATCTCGCAAATGTGTATAACCATACCATAATTCTAGAGCTTAGTTGTTTACTGATTGTTTACCGATTAATTACAAATTACACTAGTCTTGTACAAAGTTTCCACTGTTAACGGTTCTATCCCACTTCTGACACCACTGTTACGATGGTCTACTGATCGTTGTATGGTACAGTGGAAAAAAATACAAGACACCAATTATGTCACTAATCACCAGCTTTAATTATCACAATTAAACAGTTTGTAATCAACAAGATAGTCTCTTACAACAAATCAAATAAAAATTGTTCACACGAAATAATAGTGTCTACTAATAGAGTCTCGGACAATTATAAAATACATAACACTTCGCCACAATACTTCAAACCGCACTGGTATAAATCGCAACTCAAAACTGAACTGAGCATTGCTGAAGTATTGTATTTATACCCCACTGATATTCCAGAATATTCCGTAATAGGCATGTACTAGAAAACATTAGAGCATAATTGATTGAGGCCTTGAACACACCACGCGCGGATCAGTATGGTCTGGAAAAGTCTCGTTGCGGACTCGTAATAAGTGTCACGTAATTGTCCTTCATCTCAAAGTACCCACACACACATTACAGCCAGGCTCCGCTGGTATATCCATGAAACACGTATCATGTTCTGTAATGTTGTAACAATATCTTAAAACCCTCTTAAGGTAAAAACTTGCAAATTCAGTAAAAATTAATCAGTTCTCATAATGCCATGTGTTTACAGTAGCTAGATATGTATAACAATAAGAATTTTCTCACAGGCCAATTTTTTGTGAAATGTATAAAGAGAACAGAAAATAATTTACTATTCCATTGCCCTACTGAAATATTAGAAAACAAATTGAAGTAAAACAAGCCATTTATATCAGTTGGCAATTAAAATGTGATAAGTTATGTTGTAAAGTTTATTAATGTGTAGAACTGTATAAGTTATTGCTTTTATATCTTTTATTATGTTATGTATGGTCAGTATAATTTAAGAATTTGTGAAATGATGGAGAATAATAATTTTGAACTATAAGGTTTAAAAATTGTAATCATTTAACTTTGATTTTTGGACAAGTAAACTTGTCGAGTATGCACGAGCAAAAAAACCCCATACCTGTAAAGCATATTTCTCTATCTTCGCCATTGGGTCGTGTTGTGCCGAATGAAGTGTAGATTGGAAGTGTAGTACATGTGCTATAGGGAAGGTTATGAAAGAGTTTTTGGATCAAGAGGTTGCAAAAATAGTTTGAAAGGATATAGAGATTCTAAACAAAGAGCACTCAGCAGGATGACATGATGACTTTAATGTGATCTCACACTATTTTTTATATTGAGGTTCAAATATATGATATAATATTATATATCATTATGTACACTAGTATGCTCTTTGACCTGCAGAACTCACTCACTATTTTGTATGAAGTACATTTATTATTACATAAATTTCAGTATTAGATAATTTTTCAGTTATGGGTAAAATTATAAAAACATCGATTTGTCTACTGTTTCTTTCATAATGTAACAATTGTAGAGCACAAATGAAAACTAAAAATGCAAAACATTCACATTTGGTTTACAACTCCTTTTAGTTTGACACCCTTCTGGATTTTCACAATTTTTTTTTCAAATTCTGATCTATTTGTGTCCTGGGGTCCCAAATTTTTAATTTCCAAACTCAACACTACATTTGAATGTTAGTTAAAATTTTCTTTAAATTGATACCCCATATGATTTGTTGTGATTTATCAAACTTTTCACCCACCTTTAGAGCCCTGACATAAAAAAATAATGAAATTTAAAAAAAAAATCCAAAAATATTCAGATTGTGGTTAAAATGCCCTTTAATTTGATACCTCACATGGGCTTTTGTGATTTTTTTCATAATTTTGACCCCCCACCCTACATTTTTGCATTGTCAACCATATTCTTGGAGGGATCAAGCTAAAGAGTAATAGCTTGTAGGATAAAAGTATGGACAAGCATGTCAAGTTTTATGAAAATCAGTTGATGCATTCAAATGTTATTGTGAGACATACTCCAGATAGAGAAAGTGACAAATGCCAAACAGGTCGATTCAAAACTGAGAACACGCGTAGCTCATTCGGTATTTTTTTTTTTTTAATTAATAAAGTTATGTTAGTGGTTATAATCACAAACAGAAATTACACTGTTGTACACCACTATAGAAAAATTCCCTTTCACGCTTCACAGCTCATCATCAAATTGAAATATATCAGAAGTATCCGCTGATATTTTCCAATCTGATGATGAGCTGTGAAGCTTGAAAGCACTGGTCGAGAATTTTTTTCTATAATGTTGTGTAACAGTTCATTCAGTAACTTTTATACAGTTAGATATAAATGTAAGAGGTGTATCTGAATTGTGTAGTCCTTCACTGAATCGTGAGTATTTGATAATGTAAGTAGTTTGATGATAGTTTCAATAATCTGTAAGTAGATAGTCTGAAAAAAATAAAAATAATGTATAATTGTAAAAATGTATGGACAGCAAATGTCAGTTAACATGATTTTCTTTTGCTTATATGAATTTGTCATACAAGCACTGTCATGCCTACCTTTGTGTATACAGAAAATCAGTGTGTTCATTAACCATTACCCTGTTTTACAGAGTGTATAGAAATACAGATTTCCTCATATCCTGTCTTGGGTGTTCCTACAATCTTTTGTTGCTTGTTTTGTTACAATTTGTGTTAAGTTATCACTTCCTTTTGTTTTGTAAACCTGCTTAATGTCTGTGTTGTTTTCAGATAATTTAATATTCTTATTTTTAATTATTTTGTTATATTATTTTTGTTTTTATTATATGATTTATCGGTAGGCTAATTATATTTTTATGTGTTTTATAATAAATTTATCCAAGTAATAATTCTCTTAAGCTTCCTGGTCCTTAAAAGTGGCAAAATTTACATTAACTGCAGTTTTTGCATTTCAGCATATTATATATTAAGGTCATCTACAAAATGTGACACTGAAATAATTGTCTTTTCTATTTACATGTTGTGAAAATATTTGCATTGTTAATAAAAGCAATACCGCTGTAATCAAACCAAAACTATTTTAAATTAAATTATCTGGAGTATTTTAAAATATCTGGACATAAAGCATTTCACACTAATTAATAATTTCAGTGCTGTGAAATCCATTTTTCTAGGGTTATGGTAAAAAGAGTGTATAGAGGAAAATGTTCAGTATGGGGGGTATGGCATGATTATTGTATCTATACTAGGCAAATTTTCATCTTAGTGTTGTAAATTTAGTAGTTCATGAGCAAAAAATAGCATACAAAATCAAGAAGAATAGGCAAGGTTGGTATATATCAAAGTTTTCGAATTTTTGAAATAGAAAATTGGTTCAGAACCATCTCGAATAAGTTTGGTGTAGATATTTAAGAAACATTTTGAGTTTTTTTCAGGCATAAACTGTAGTTTGTGAAAACCAGTTGGTGCAAACGTATAAATACATAAAACCTGTTCCACAAAGCTTTAAAACTTTTTTATGCAATGTTTCGCAGTTACCAAATAAAAATAGACCAAAGGGATCAATTGGGTTCTACCCTGGGACCAGGGAGCAGCCCCCTCCCCCAGATTATCCTCGTATTAAATTTTAAATTATATGTTGTATGTACTTTCTGTTACCATGTGAAATTACCAATTACTTTTATAAGTTCAATTATTGTTCTGACTACTAAGATCCCCTTCATATTACAAGCTGTAGAATTAACACCAAAGTAGATGGCAAAATGCTAAAAAAATTCTGTAATGGCACCAGATAGCTTAAATGAACTATTACTCTTTTATAACTATTAAAGTGTATTGTTATTATAGTTATTATTATTTATTATTATTATCATCATTAATATTATGTTGTTATTATATTTAATCATAAGTGTCATCATATCACCACCACCAACACACATTCAACATGCGCTAGAACGTTGGGTAGGAAATTGGGTACCTATGTGTCGTTGTTGTGATCACATTCTCTATAAAATTAGAATGTCTCATATCATTTGCCAGTAACAGTTAATTGGCCCACTGTACAAACTATCTTTTTGCTATAGATTTCCTCCTTTTCTTCTAAATACTCTTGACCCTTGTCATTTAATCTCTTCGACTTAAGATATGATGAACCATCATCTATACACTTTTTTAATTATGTTTTTCACATTTTGCTCTTGTAAATTTTTCTATTTCCACCCATTTGTATATTTGAAATGTTGGTAGTCTATCCCCCTTTTTTAAATTTGATTATGCATACATAGAGGGATAGAAATATAGAATTAATGAGGTATCAGACAAAAGTAAAAATGTCCATTTGATTGAATTGTAATTTAGATCATTCCCACTATATAGTAACTTTGCAATATTTGTTAAGAGTCATCAAAAGATATGCACCCATAATTGTACAGCAGTGAATTATAAAAAAATAACGTGTCCATTATCGGTTATCAAGCTATAAACTACATGTCAAAATCAGGCATTCACCAGCTGGTACAGAAGTAAACAAGATGTGATTACCATAGCGCACATCAGTCCTTTTGTTGTTTGTGAGTTCCTGCTATGTTTCCTACATTAACTTGTATCTCTCGGTTTTTTTATGTGTAGACCATTGGAGAATTGCAACTGTTGTAAATATCAAGCAAAACCAAACTAGTCCATTGATGTTCCATCCAACATTTCTAGTCAGAAAAATTATTTACAAGCTTAATCAAATATAAACATATTTTTCTGATTTGAATTTTATATGATTAAGAGTTGAATATTTAAGAGCTGAGAACTTTATAATAAGTATACAAAACACTGGTTTCCACTAAAGGGTTGCAGTGATTGAGTTGTTTATACTTTCAGAAAGTGGCATGTGGTGGATGAATTTGCTTTTCACGCATCTCCCCAATTTAGTGAATAGGAATTTAATACAAGTGTGGTCATCATCAAGTCTGTTTGAATACATTGGTAAAAAATCTTCTTTAACATGGAACATTTTAACAAATCCAGTAAAAATTGATTGAACAGATCATCTGTATGAGGGAAGATTTCAGAAATTAACAAAATTCATTGCAGTGATATGCCATTTTCTTCAAATTTTATCCAAACCAAAAGTCATTCTCATAATTTAATTTAAATTAAAAACTATATCCTTTTATTTTAAGTTATTCCAAAATTGTAAATATCAGCTAGATTGTCAGACCCATCAGAGTATATACGTATAATGCAGAAATTGTAAAGCGAAGTACTCATTAAAATTTAAGCAGTTGACTCATGTAACATAATACAAATAATGTTGATAGGTGCTGCAGATATTGTAGTGTTTTGCCTTCTTACTACGGCTGTTTTGTGCATTTTTCTCTCTGAAGAATACAGTTTTCATTGATAGAGTTGTTGAGTTGCTTAAAGAGCTTTAGAATTATCAGGTACTTTACAAAAGTTCTGTTTTATTCCACTCAACTACACTCAACTACACTCAACTCTGTTTTATTGTTTTGTTATTTTAGGCTATTGTGTTTCAGAAAACTTTTTATGGTTAATTTATAATTCTTAATATTTATTTTCAAATCACATTGTGATGTATTGGGATTTTTAATGGTTAGAACTAAAAATACATTAATTTCATTACACATGGTTGTCTTCCTTCACCATTAAAAAACAGGTTTCTAGTAATCAGATCATAAATAAGCTTTAATAAATAATTAATGTCTTCTCACTTTCTCAGCTTTCTTCTTCCTGCTAGAATGAAGTTCAATAACTACTTCTTTTGAGTTATTGATTAGGAAATGTTAGCAGTATATTTAAAAGTATGCAATCATGGTTGTTTTTAGCTTTTGTCTTGCAAAGACTGTCACTAAAAGACACAGGACACAAAGGTGAAAGTAAACACTTGCAAACAACTAAGTGATTTGTTGTTAAGACTAACCAATAGCCATCATATAATTAGCTGTAAAGTGCTATATGCCATGAACAAACCGAATCAGCATAGATTAATAATTGTGTGTGAATTGTAGGATAACTTAGTCTAACAGATGAACAAAAATGGAAGTATCATGATGCAGTGTAGTTCATTAGATTACTGTAAGCCCTGACAACAAGAATTAACATAGTATAAAATATTTTTTAGGATAAGTGTAAACATTTTTTCCTTGTTAATGATGAATAAAGGCTTTCACAGCTGGAGTCATTACATATGAAACTTTCCACGCTGTCAAGCCATGGGTGGCTGTTAACATTGCGTCTACCAAATGTTTTGGCTATGCTCATGACAGCCATAATCAGTGGCATAATGGACAAGGTCATAGGGCGATACACTACCTCATCCAGGAGCAACAACTTGTTTTGTCATAGACGATAGTTGTCATGAGCGTAGCAAAAGTGTTTTGCAAAGGTTAACATCTAACATGGTCAGGCAGCCTGGAAAGTTTTATATCTAATTTTCTGCTTATAGTTTTTTTATGATTCCAGCCATTATTTGAACAGAGATTATTATTAACAGCTCGTTGTTGATTATTGTTTTTTAACAGCCCATTATTTGAAGTATAGAAGATTTTAGGATATGAAATCTGGTTCATCTGTTCTTGACCAACCTGAAGTAATCTCGTGTCTCCTGAGATAATCATATGACACCCTTGTAAGCCCCTTAGAACTTTTGCAAGTAATTATAAGAAAACTTGATAAGAACACATTGGTATGCTTTCAGATATTTATTAAAAATTTAGTCCTTGCCCTTGACACATAGAAACCAACTCATGATAATGTTTGTTGCCAAAAGCATTGTAGGTTCCTGATCACTAGGGAACAGATATTTTGGTGCTAAACAAAAAAACTGAAAATATTTAATTTTTATGTGCTAAAAAACAAAAAAGAATTTGTTAAAAAGTTACAATATTTTATTTTAGTTCAACATAATCATACAGGCTGGAACAGGAAAAATGTTTAGAAGTACTCGCCAAACTTGCTGGTCAACTTGTCAGTTCCTCCTTAAAAATGTAATTCGAGTGCAGTGCACTATAAATTGCATCTCTAAATTGTCCATTACAAATCTGCCAATTATCACAGAAGAAAGCTCTATATTAGGAAAAGGACCATTCTATGCCACATGAAGTCAGTCTGGCATACGTAAAAAAAGGAACATCACTTATGTTTTCAATATCTACTTGCTGACTTTCTAGACTTGGGCAACTTTACTTACAATTTCAAGTCCAGTATTTTCTACAAACACAACTTTGAATTTATATTTTAAGGTTTCCTTTGTTGATTCTGTGAGATAACTGATTCAAACACAATGTTGAATTTATATTTTAAGATTTCCTTTTTTGATTCTGTGAGATAACTGATTTTGTTTCAACAAAACGTATTTCATTAACAATTTCTATTAAGGGGTTTGTTGTTGTTTTTTTAATTTTTTCATCGAATCGCACAAGAAACTCAAATTAGCAGAAATATATGCCAACTCATTTCATACACTTCTGTCTTTTAACAGATTCCGAATTATCTTTATTGAAGAAGCATCATCTTTGTCTAGTTTGTCAACAGTTGATTTAACACTATCTAAATATATCTGTATAATATAAAAAAGCCAAGTCCCCCAGAAAGTGGCAGTGGGTGCTGGGGGTAATGGAAGGTTAGGATTTTTGTTTTTGAAAAGATCAGTTCTTGTAGGCGATTTAACAAACACTATCTTTCCTTTTGATACTAATCTGTCCGCATTATGATTCAAGGATTGGGTGGTTTCACACACTGTGTGTAGAACATGGAGAACATAGGTAACGTGTATCAACTGTGGATAGCTGACACAAAGAGCTTCCACTGATTTCTTCATATATGATGCTGCATCAGTAATAAAAAGCAGTACATTATCATACTTAATACCCTTTTGCCACAACAAATGCATACTTTTGTTGAGCAACCTAGTGACTGTATATGATTTGCTTCTGACATTTCTGTACAAGCAATCAAAAATGATAATTTGGAAACTATTTTGTCATTTCTAAGCACAGCATTTCCCATTTTCTTTCTGTTGAGTCTGTAGTTTCATCAACACTTACCCATATTTTCTCATTTTCACACACAGCTCTGATATTTTCTAATGTTTCTTCATAGCAGTTTGAGAGATGGTGTTTTCTTAAAGTAGACTCATCCGGAAGATCTAAGTTTGTGTACTTCAAAAAAAAAAAAATGTGGAAGTGCTGGATTGTGTCCTTTGTGTAGGAGAGTGTCTGTTGAAACAAAAGCTCTGCACAGGGGGAGGGTCCTGTTTCACTTAAAAGCACTTGCTCCAAACTAGAACATGAAGCCACAGTGATATGTTTGTTGCTGGATACATGTTGCATAACTTGCGATCGTTGATCCGCTTTTATGCATTTTCCACAAGGCTGGAAATGTAGTATCTTTCTATCTGAACTGAATATACCTTTAAATTCTTTAACATACTGCTGTAACTGGGCACTTTCACTTCATTTTACCTTCTGTATTCTGGCAACCACTGTATGGAACACACAAGACATATATAATGTAACACGAGAACTGATGTACAACAATGAATGACAATTCATTTTTTAGCAATTAAAAATAAATATTTCCAGGTTTTTTTTTAACAACTAAAAATCTGATCCCTAATATTGACTCATTCTCATGCAGAAGTAAAGCATGTAGAAGTTACACCATTATTATTATGCAACACTGTGTATGACACATGGAAGTTGTACCCAAAAAACTTAACATTCAAATGTTAAAAATATGTGTTCATAACCAATTTATAAAAAAAATTTGTATATTTATTTACCTTAACATCCATTCCCTAGCTATCACTCACCTATGTGTATTCTTAGCTAATATGCTTTTTGGAAATATCAGTTTGGATTGTTGCAGACTAATTTTGTTTCAGCAGTTATTGATAAATTTTGAATAGCACAATCATTTTCAAAGAAATGCACAAATGCACTTCCCAGTTTAACCAAATCCAAACCACAAAATTTAAGTATAATCGAAACATTGCCCTGGATAAGAAAGGGAGGGAGCAACTGCCGAAAAGATTGAGCAGCTCTTCCACCAATACTACAAATGGTGACAAAAATGTGCACCGAAGACCACTGTAATTTTTAAGAATACCTGAACAGAGATTTTAGACTGTTCTGATAAATTATTGATACAACAAACATTGTCTGTGTTCAGAGCAGTTGCTGCTGGGGCACAGGTCTGAAAGTTATTGAGTAATTCATTGATCCTTTTCATGAAGTTTTACATATTGCCCAATTGTAGCCATTCTTCAGCTGGTATTTGAAGAATAGGGTATACTACACTTAGATTTCACTAAAAACTCACCCCAGTCATGGTGTAGATCCAAGTGATCTACCTCCCTGAATATATTTAGGATGGGGCTATGATTATATGAGTAGATGACCATAGCGGTTGTTAGTTTTTTAAGTTGAGAGAAACTGAGTGTGCGTTTCTATAAGAATTGTAGTGTCATATGGTTTTGTGATGTTGGCAGTATTGCTCACTAACCTGGTTTTCATGATTTCTAACATTTAAGGAAAATGCAACAGGTTCTCCTTCATTACCTTTCCTGATTTACTCATTCTTCTATGTTGCCTCACACACTTAACTTCACTAAAGCTTGTTGTAAAGGTTCTCATTTCAGTAACTATATTATTTAGAATATACATTTTATAACTAATAATAAGTAAGGTGCCATCCTCCTTGAAACCTTTCTCTGGCATTATGGGGTAACATAGTGTAATTCCAGGTCTACCAAATAGAAAACACCCTTCTACTCTGTTGAAAAAAGTGCCTTCGTGCCGGTCCTACTATGCCAATTCAATTGAACCCCACCAGTTAGTGGGCCAGGCCAGACAATCTATACCCAAAGATGTATGTTGTACTAGATTACTCACATTTACAGAGTGATATGGGAGTGACCACCCAAAACAAATGAGTCTGTATTAAGGAGATGTGTTTGTTTATTTTCAAAAATCTGATATTCACCTCTTTAGTACTTTTTATTAGGGATGGTAATATCTCTGGCTTAAATCATTAAATGCGTAAAGGTAAAAACTTGTCCATATTAGGTAAATAATTGTCAGCACTCTTTCTGATTTAAAACAGTAGGGATATGTGCTTCATTATGAATATGTTGTGTACTGAACCATAAATGTGAAATTGAAAATATAGTAAATAAATTTTTTGTAAATTTTCAAAAATACTGTTTTAAAAGTATGTCTTATTTTGTCTGTGACATGAATATTCTATTATAGATATAAAATAAAACGTAAGCTTTTTGCAGAATTTTTCATACTAAGGAAGAAATATATAAAAACGAATTCTTTTTCTGTAGCTTAAAATACTAAAGAGTCAATTATCTCCATTAAAAGAGGCACTGCTTTTATTTTTGCAACAAGTAAAATTTAAAAAATAAAGACATTTTAAACGATCAAGTTTTCTGAAAATGTTGAATACTCTAAATTCAAACAGTTATAGTTGCTGTTTAGAATTTGCTAATTAGCATTTAGTACATATTAAAAGCCTACTTATATTTTACATTTGACAGGACTAAATAAATAATTCTGAATAACAATGTATTGTTACGACGGGACAGTCTCACTGATCGTTGTATGGTACAGTGGAAAACAAAATACAGACACCAATAAAATCACTAATTACCAGCTTTAGTTAATCACAAATGACAATTCGTAGTCAACTTCTACCATAATTCAAGTTAAGTTTGTCAACATCCAATAATAATGTCAACTAATAGAGTTCTTCACAATAATCACTTTTCACTAATAACCACTTGAGATGCACTGAGTAAATCGCCCAACGTAAACTGACTTCTAAGCGGCAGCTGTTGCCTATATATAGCCTGCAGAGGTCCAGACTAGTGTTTCATAATATGTGTCCTTAATAAGCACTCAAAAACTCTAGAGGATACTTAAGTGCAGCCTTGGCAGAAACACGCACATATTTGGCTAGCCAGGAAATGTGTAGAAAGACACTCTCCATTGTTCGTGAAACGTTCCGTCGTTACAGTATATTCTCATAACACAATTTCATGTTATCTCTTCAGTTTCCATGGGGAATAATGATGAATGAAGTATATATGTGTGTATGCCCTGATGTTTTAGTAATGTACATTCAACATGGTGTTAAGTGCTTCACATGTAGTTAATCTGATACTTTCAGTATTCTGTTACTAAAAATTATTTGTGTCCTAGTGGTTACTTGTCTACAAAGTCTCGTGTTTTGGCCACAGTCTTCTATAAAAAAATTCATCTCAGTTTCTGTTGCTTCCTCCATAATTGCTTGGAAGACAGCATTGATGATGATGATGGTGGTGGTGGTGGTGGTGATGATGATGGAGACAACGGCGATGACGACAGTGACAGACACATCAGTCCCATGTGACCCTAGATCTCATATACAACTGACATCCATTCTACTTTTGGCAACTGTCGTTTACTTCCATTTTATAATCTCTGTCATTTTTAGATACCTTTCCTTCCTTATTCTTAGCATTGATACTTACTGCTTTGTGATATTCGAAGTTCTGTTACCATTTGGCTATTTCATTGAGTGTTCATATATGTAACCTTCAGCTATTGGTTTTTTGATTGATACCAGAACCAAAATTAATTGAAATTTAAGATCTGAATTCATTAGTTGGTATAATATTGTGAAATGTGGTATTGTAGTATAAATAGTATTATCATATTATAATTAATGTTATTTGAATAAACCCCCATAAATGTATATTCATTAGCACTAAAACTGTAAATGAGATAAAATTATGTTGATATTGTGCGTAGTCATCACCAGTCGTCGGAGAACCTATACAGCCTAGCGGGACTGTGATGGAAAGTTTAGAAGAAGTTGTCCCACAGACTATACCTGACAGTGGAAACTGCAGTGCAAGCAGTTGTAGCCTGGCAGACAGTACAGACACTAGCTCATCTCAGCAGCCAGGATTTATTATTGCTTTACACAGAAAAATGGTAAGTATACTTTAGTCAGTATGAATACAGTATTCTGGAAAATGCCAAATGGTTTTAAAATCAGTACAACACAGTTTTACACTAGTCTTTATACTTTCATGTATGAAGTCATAGAGAAATGGTGTCTGTATTTTGTTTAATCCAACTTCTGAATAGATAGTACAAGTGGCAGGAACGTGATGCTGCCGCACTGTGCTGTACAACCACGTGCTCCATTGCATACAGCTGGCAGTAGTGTGACGACAGATCATTGATTATGACACAAACCTTTGATTAATTTCATAATCTGATAGTAAGTTATCATGGCCATTGCAACATTGCAAGTGTTTTACTTACTTATAGCATTCAGGTCTCAGTTGTTGTAAACTGATTTTAAATAATAACACCGATAAATAAACTGATTTTTCAAGTAAATATCATTATTTTCATCAAAAAATTAACTCTGTTATACAAAACAGAATGACTGATGTGCATTGAAAACAAAAGCGTGTTTGTTGTCCGTGAATACTGCAGTGACAGTATTCACCACATGCAGGGGCATCTTAAACATTATCTCTTAATGGCTACTGCAGTGACAGTATTCACCACATGCAGGGGCATCTTAAACATTATCTCTTAATGGCTACTTCAAAGTATGCCAAATCACCACTTCTGTGTTCCAAAGTGTCAGTTCAGAAGTTATCTTAAACAGATATTAATGTCATGATCTGAAACAAATTTTATATTGTTACGACATCACAGAACAATCTACGTGTTTATCGAATGTTCCAGAGTGATCCGGAATGTAACGTGTGTGGCATACATGCTTGTTGACACATTTTCTAGACTGTGCCAGACTTCGCTCGGGTGCACGGACTGTGTCAAGGCTGCAAGTAATTACGTTGTAACTATACTGGCGCTATCGCGCATTATGGAATAATCTAGTAATTTGGGGCGGTATAAATACCAGTACTCAACAACGTTCAGTTCAGTATTAGTGCGATATATTGACAGTGAGGTTCGAGAGTTATAGTAGCGATATTACTGTGCGTGTTCAAGTGGTTATTAGTTAAGAGTGGTGTTCTATAATCGGACGGTATAATTCTAATACAATTGTGTTTAATTTTAGTGGACATTTTATTGTGTGTGAACAATTTTTATTTGATTTGTTGTAGAGACTGTGTTGTTAATTACGAACTGTTTAACTGTAAAAATGAAAGGTGTGATTAGTGACTTAATTGGTGTCTTGTATCTTTGTTTCCACTGTACCTACGACGATCGAGTAGATCGTCGTAACATTGGTGTCAGAACTGGGATAAAACGGTTAACAGTGGAAACACTGGACACTTAGTACAAGACGAATGTGATTCGTAATTAATCTGTAAACATTGATCCCAGTCAGATGATGGAAGCTTTACAAACACTGCTGCGGCAGACACAGGAAGAAGCAGAAAAACGACAGGATGAGAAACGCAGACAGGAGGCGGAAGAAGCAGAAAAACGACAGGATGAGAAACGCAAACAGGAGGCGGAAGAAGCAGAAAAATGACAGGATGAAAAATGCAGGCAGGAAAGAGAAGAGACAGAGGAACGACGATGACAGGAGGCAGAGGAATGAAAGCGTGAAACAGAAGACATGAAAGCATTAATACAGGAGCAGAAACAGATGCAAGAACATAGTACCGCAGAATTGGGTCTCCTACAAGATGAGCTTAATAAACAAGTTACTAAAATATCGGAGATTCAAGAATCAATGACGTTAAAAATAGGTGAAGTAGAAAAATCTGTGTCGAGTGTTGATGAATCGATGTCTACAAAAATATCTGAAGTAGAAAACTCAATGGCAAACATAAGAGAACAAATTAAAAGTGAAGTTGAACAGTCCATGAAGATTCAACAAAAACAAATTTCTGAACAGACTTTACCAGTGATAAAGACAGAAAAAGACACAGAAAATAAGTTAACAGAGAAAGTCATTTTGCCTGCAGTAGGGACAGTTCATGTCAAAGCTCCAACCTTTGACGGAAGCAGTCACTGGGCAACGTACCTCCACCAATTTGAAGCTGCTGCATGCGCAAATAATTGGACAGAGAAACACAAGGCAGTTTCACTCGTTCTTGCATTAAAAGGACCTGCGGCGGAATTACTACAGAAAGTGCCACCTGACAGCCAAAACACCTATGCTGAATTGATAAAAGCTCTAGAATTACGGTATGGTGATAAACATTTGCGAGATGTGTACTCCACCCAGTTGAGAGCAAGGCGACAACATTCCAGGGAGAGCCTTCAAGAGTTTGAAGCAAGTATCGACAGACTAATTAGACTGGCCTATCCTGAAGCGCCAGAAGATTTTTGAACGAGTTTTGCGATGCAGACATTTACTGCCGGTGTCCGAGATAACGAACTACAGCAAGTGTTATGAAGGGCAAGACACCAGAACACTGAGGACACCCTGGTACATCCTTTGCAATATGAGGCCGCCAAATCAGCATCTGGTTGGACAAGTCATAAAGTGCGCGCGCTAAAAGATCGCGACGGCACAGACGATGAGGAAGAAGAAAAAGGAACAGAGACTCGATGGTCGGCGCCACAGAATAAAATAAGAAAGATGGAAGACCGAAGTGTTATAGATGTGGTAAACCTGGACATCTACAACGAGATTGTCGGGTTAGAATTCAGCAGCAGAGAAACGAGCAATAGTCAGTACAACGGGGCGTGTGCTGACTAACTGGAGGAACGAAGCCCCTAGACAATACGCAATTTCTACACTTCAGAAAAACAGCGGGAGCTTGGTAGTTACACGGATTTGTTCAAGAAAGGCCAACCTCGATTACAGTTGACACAGGTGCAACCGTTTCTATTGTGCACCCTGGCGTGGTGAAAGATCTCAAGCCAATCTGGTGCTCTTGCAGCTTGCGAACAGCTACTGGACGGCCTGTAAAAGTGTATGGAAAAGTGGAGATACATCTACGCCTCGGTCGACTTGAGATTAATCGTCAAGTATTTGTTGCAGACATTGTGGATGAAGCAATTCTTGGTGTGGACGTTATGAACGCATACGGATTTATAGTCAACTTCAAAAACAATGTCTTGAGAATCAGAGGCGAAGAGGTAATGCTATTAACAATGACGACAGCAGAAAAATCGATGGACGTCATAAACCAAGTGGCTGTAACTGTTCCGCCAAACTCCAAAAAGATCATCATGGTTAGAACCGAGGTAGATTCTAGGGCAACCAGTGCTCTATATTCGAACCCCAGGTAGTCAGCACACCGGGCATACTAATTGCCAGAAGTTTAGTAAAACCTGACGAAACCGGAAATGTACTTATTAGAGTGGCGAATATTTTGGATCAAGCTATCACTTTACAAAGCAATACGCTTCTAGGCAAATTGACTCCTGTGGTCTGGGTAGCTGGAATGATGCAACGAAGATCCAGTGCTTCGGATAATTTCAAATTACCAGAGGAACTGCAAGAATTATTGAACAGATCTTCTAACGACCTCTCAAGTGATGAGGTAAAAGAACTCAGACAGTGTTTACATGAATTCAAAGAGTGTTTTGCAGTTCGGGGACAGTCACTGGGAAGAACCTCTCTTGTGCAACATTGCATCAATACAGGGGACACAACACCGATACGCCAACCTCCTCGAAGGCCTCCATTATCTAAACAAGAGGAAATGTCTCTGTTAGTACAGGACATGTTGACAGAGGGAGTAATTGAACCTTCATCAAGTGCTTGGTCTTCTCTTGTAGTGCTGGTAGCGAAGAAGGATGGTGGGTTGCGTTTCTGCGTAGACTACCGGAGGTTAAATGACGTTACAAAGAAAGACTACTATCCATTACCTCGCATTGACGATACACTCGACACGTTGTCCGGAGCACAGTGGTTTTCCACATTGGACCTGCAGAGTGGATATTGGCAAGTGGGTCGTCATCAAGAAGACAAGGAAAAGACCGCTTTCTCGACCCCAAGTGGCTTATTCCAATTTAACGTCATGCCATTTGGACTCTGTAATGCACCGGCAACATTGGAAAGATTGATGGACCTGGTACTCCGAGGGCTGACATGGAAAATTTGCCTTGTTTATTTAGACAATGTCATAGTGATCGGGAAGACTTTCAAAGACCATTTGGAAAACCTTAAGGAGGTTGTAACTAGAATTCACGGTGCCCAACTGAAGCTGAGCCCGAAGAAGTGTTCTCTATTCCTGAAGGAAGTACAGTATCTGGGACATCTGGTTTCGGCAGCGGGTGTTATCATGGACCCTAATAAAGTAGACACCGTAAGAGACTGGCCAGTGCCGAAGAGTAAACACGAAGTTCGGAGTTTCCTGGGGTTATGCTCATATTACAGACATTTTGTGAAAGGCTTCACTACTATTGCTAAACCACTACATGAGCTAACAGAAAATAAATGAAACTTCCTGTGGTCGAGGGGGTGTGATCAAGCATTTAGGACTTTGAAAATTGCATTATGTTCGCAGCCAATTCTCACTTTCCCAGATTCCGAAGGGAAGTACATTGTGGACATAGACGCAAGCAATACTGGTCTAGGAGCAGTTTTGTCTCAAGTTCAAAACGATGAAGAATGAGGAATAGCGTATTACAGAAAGACACTTTCTAAACCGGAGAGAAATTATTGCATCACAAGGAGAGAGTTGCTGGCAATCGTCCGAGCGTTGGAGCACTTCCATAAATACCTCTACGGAAGATAGTTTTCATTACGTACCGACCATGCCACGCTTGCATGGCTCTTAAGATTTAAAAATCCGCAAGGACAGTTGGCAAGGTGGCTTGAACGTCTGCAAGAGTAGAACTTCAAGGTACAACATCGACGGGGGCACCTGCATGGTAATGCAAATGGCTTATCACGAAGACTGTGCCCGGAAGACTGCCGACATTGCCACAGAAAGGAAGAACAAAACTCAAGCAAACATGTTCAAGCCATCACTGTAGATTTCCTGGCTGATGGCTGGACAACACAAGGCTGTCAACAAGAACAGATGACTAATGAAGACATTGGACCGATCTTGACAACAAAAGAGGAAGGTCGCCGCCCGGATTGGCAAGATGTCTGCGTTGGTTCTGAAGTACTGAAGGGCTACTGGGCACAATGGGAATCTCTCACCTTAGAAAACGGATTGCTGAAAAGGGCTTGGGAAAGTGCAGATAGACGAGATGTGGTCACGCAGTTGATAGTTCCCCGAAGTAAAGTGCAGTCTGTTTTGAAGGAACCTCTGGAGGCCATCTTGGCATTAACAAAACTCTTGACAAAATATGGAAGTGATTCTATTGGCTTCATCTTCGCCACGACGTAGAGGAATGGGTTCGGACGTGTGATATATGTGCTGCAATCAAGGGCCTACAAACCAGAAGCAGGGGAAAAATGAGACAATATAACGTTGGACTGCCTTTCGAGAGAATTGCCATAGACATTGCTGGACCATTCCCAGTTACTGACGATGGAAACCGGTACATCATGGTTGTAGGTGACTACTTTACTAAGTAGGTGGAAGCCTACGCAATTCCAAATCAGGAGGTTACCACTATGGCAAAGCAGTTAGTTCACAACTTCTGTTGCCGTTATGGAGCCCTTATGGAAGTCCATATGGATCAAGGGAGAAATTTCGAATCAGGAGTGTTTAAAGAATTATGCCGTCTACTCGGAATTCGAAAGACCAGGACAACGCCTCTGCATCCTCAGTCGGACGGGATGGTTGAGAGATTCAATAGGACACTTGAGCAGCATCTTTCGAAGGTTGTTGACAAGAACCAAACAGACTGGACCAATATTCCTCATGACATATAGATCATCAGTACACGACACAACCGGCATGACTCCAGCAAAATTGATGTTTGGGAGGGAGATTCATCTTCCTGGGGACTTGATGTTCGGATCACCTGAGACTTAGTCCCAAGAGCCACAGAACTATTCCTCGCAATTAGAAAACCAAGTGCAAGAAATGAATTGCTTGGTAAGAGGACAGTTGAAGATTCCCAGTGATAAAATGAAAACTCAGTATGACATTCGCAGCAATAGTGTGGGTTTCCAAGAAAGAGATCAGGTCTGGTTGTTCAACACAAAGCGCCGTCGTGGTCGCTCACCTATGCTTCAGTCTAACTGGGAAGGACCCTACACTGTGAAAAAAAGAATGAACAATGTTGTTTATCAGATTCAACAGGAAGGGCAGTGAAAGTTCAAGGTCGTCCACGTAGGTCGCCTGACTAAGTACTACTTCAGAGACGGTTTGCCAGTTCGGGACGAACAGGCTTAAGGAGGGGGCAGTGTTACGACATCACAGAACAATCTACGTGTTTATCGAATCTTCCAGAATGATCTGGAATGTAACGTTGTGGCGTACGTGCTTGTTGACGCATTTTCTAGACTGTGCCAGACTTTGCTTGGGCGCATGGACTGTGTCAAGGCCGCAAGTAATTACATCGTAACTATACTGGGGCTATCATGCATTATGGAATAATCTAGTAATTAGGTGCGGTATAAATACCAGTACTCAATGACGTTCAGTTCAGTATTAGTGCTATATATTGACAGTGCGGTTCGAGAGTTATAGTAGCATATTACTGCGTGCATTCAAGTGGTTATTAGTTAAGAGTGGTGTTCTATAATCGGAACACATTGTAACATAATTGTGTTTAATTTTAGTGGACATTTTATTGCGTGTGAACAATTTTCATTTGATTTGTTTGGGTGTAGAGACTGTGTTGTTAATTACGAACTGTTTAACTGTAAAAATTAAAGGTGTGATTAGTGACTTAATTGGTGTCTTGTATCTTTGTTTCCACTGTACGTACGACGATCGAGGAGACCATCGTAACAATATATAAACTGCATATTCCAACTTCCTAGCTTACTCAGTCCCTAATCATTTTGTGTATATTGTTACGACATTACAGAACATGCTGATGTTTCTCGGCTATTCCAGCGGAGCCGGCTATAATGTTGTGAACGTGATCTCAACATGTGTTAGCCAGACTGTTCCAGACTTCGCCAGACGCGTGCACTTTGTCAAGGCCGCAAACAATTACGCTCTAGTGTAGCGCTGATGCTAAGTATGGATTATTCTGGTATTTCATTGGGGTATGAATATTGGCATTCAGCGGCACTTAGTTGAGTTTTAGTGGTGATTTATTCCAGTGCGGTTCGAAGTATTGTGGCGAAGTGTTATGTGTTTTATAATTGTTAAGTGTTATGTGCGGGACTCTTATTAGTTAACATTTTTATTTCATGTGATCAATTTTTATTTGATTTGTTGTAAGAGACTATCTTGTTGATTACAAACTGTTTAATTGTGATAATTAAAGCTGGTTTTTAGTGACTTTATTGGTGTCTTGTATTATGTTTTCCACTGTACCATACTACGATCAGTTAGACCATCATAACAGTGGGTCAGAAGTGCGACAGAACCGTTAACAGTGGACACTTTGTGCAAGGCTAATGTAATTTGTAATTAATCGGTAAACATGGATGCCAGTCAGATGATGGAATCTTTCCAAGTGCTGCTGCAGCAGACACAGGAACAACTAAAAGAGGCAGAAAAAGCAGAAAGACGACAAACAGAAGAACGAAGACAAGAAAGAGAAGGAGCAACAAAATGACTGGTTGAAAAATGCTGGTAGGAAAGAGAAGAAACACAAGAAATGCAGAAAGCACTACTTTCGAAATCTGAAGGACGACAAAAAGAAGAACGTAAGAAGGAAGCATCTTGTGGCATAGTCTACCTCAAGCACCCCTTTTAGTTAGTCTAAAAGCAACTCTTCTTATTAATCTACTTAAAAGGTGTCAGTTCATGATGATATTCTCCCACTTACTCAATATTTCTTCTCCTTTCCCATCCAAGTTGTTACTTACATTGGGTTTCTAGACTCTTACGTATCAGTTTATTTGATGGTTGTAATTTCACTTGCCCACAGTCTTCTCAATATTATTCTTGCAGCTGATTTTGACTCCAGTCACATAAATTGTATCTGCAGTTTTTCCTAATAAACTAACTGTGTATTTATTATAGCATTAAATTAAAATTGTGTGTATTCACAATCTGATTAGGATTATTTACTTAGACATATACAATTGCCTAAGAAAATCAGCTAATTTATATTTAAGTTGCCCCATTCCAACACATCCAATAATGTAACAATCACCAGCTTGCCAAAGTGTGGTGAGAAAAGCTGTCACATTTCAGGAGGCTCTAGTTCTTCATATATGAAGGACAGTATTAGCTCCTGTCCATCATTTGCATGTGTACGCAGCATAGGTTTACAACTATGCTATATCCACAGTAGAAATCAATCTGTAACCATACCATTGAATCCTATGTGTCTATAAATGTGACCCTTGATGAACTGGACTGTCTATAACACCACTACGACAAAATCTCTCTTGTACAGAATGGTGCTGAAACAGTGTTAGTTACTTTAGGTCAACTTAAAATGCATTTCCTGTTATTTCCCTGTCATTTCCTGTTAACTTCTCTATATGGATTTGTTTAAAACCAAGACAGCTCTCCAAGCAAAGGAACATCGTACAGTGTTTACTACTTAGCAGTCAGAACTTAGCCTATAACTTATATACTGCGTCATGCAGACATTCATTGGATATAGTAAAGGTCCATGTTTCGTTTGTTTCCTGTCTCCGTACATATGTGCCAGATAACTGCTGCTATATTCCCTTCACACATTGATGCATATATATCAACATGCATACAGTTTTTAACTCCTTTTCTCGTCTGATTTGATACTTCCTGTACCTTACTTATAATTGAGGTTAATCTTTAAAAATTGACAGTCAGGGTTCTTAATACTAAAATTTGAACAACGAACATTACTGAATTAATTAATAAAGTAAGGTTTTGTCTAGAAATCAGCACCCGCCTTCAGAATAAACATACTATAAAATGTAAAGCATAATTATGTAAGCGTCATGGCCTGCATCAACCATGTTATTTATTAAAACTTTTGGACTTGTCGGCCATGATCTGTTGTTAACAACAGTCTCTTCATTAAAAGCCGGTTTGACAGTTGAAGTGCTTGTCATTTTCAAAGTAGGGGCAGATAGAAAGATGGTATGAATGTCCCAAAGACGGGTAACAAAGATATTTTATATCTGTTCCTACTCTGATGATGATGATGATGGCGACCATTGAAGCATTAGTACATAACAAAGAGACTGTTTTTAACAACCAACAACAGCCGGCAAGGCCAAAAATGTAAATAATACAAACATACAATGAACATTAGTAAGCATAACATTAATGAACAATACTTTTTCACTCAGAGTCAGGTACACAAAATCATGTAACATACTAATGATTTGTACAACCTGTACTGGTAACTAGATAAAGTCTCTTGGCATGCAGAGTACGGTTGTCCTGAAGCCTCAGCCATGGTACCTGACGTTTCGGTGATGTGCTATGCACTGTAGATTTAGTTTTTCAGGTTTTGTTCAGAATACTTTGCCTACTAGACTGTGCATCCTAAATTATTTCACTTAGAGATGTTTGATAATTGCTTACCTAATTCTCTATCACATAAATGAAAGAGTGTTGTTTTTTTTTTATTCTGTATGTTTTACAGTTAGTTTCACATTGAGGTGGTTATTTATTTCTGGTGTAGCTAAAAATGCCACTATAAATTAATTCAGAAATTGTTAACATTGATTTTCAAACATCAATACAGATGATGGAGCTGCAGTTGACCAAAGCACTAAACAATTGTAAACTTAAATGGAAAGTTTATTCTTAAGACATTGTAGATATAAAACATAATTAATTATGTAAGTGCAATGAACATGCTAAGAAGTATACCCAGAATTAAATCAGTTTTTTGTGAGAGCCCAGCTTATTGCCCATCCAGATGAAGAAATTGCACCAAATTTGTTTTCACAGTTTTTTTTTTATTGTGTACAAACATAAAGAACATTTTATTGGTATATGTCCAGTTCCAATGAATGTATATACTTAATATTCTACTTATTACATAGTTTGTTAGCTACGTAATTTCAGTATTGGTAATGTTTTCTTGTGAATACAGATTCGGCAGGATGTGTACTTTGTATCTTCACAAAAAACAAAACCAAGTTTATTTGGATTACCTGTGATTGTGCCATGCTGTGATAATACTACTCACCAAGACTTATACCAGTCAGTCTGGCTACAAGTCGCTCGCCTTGTCTCACCGTTACCTCCTTCTGAAACAGCCCCTCCAAATCATGCCATGGACTGGTATGTACAGTTATACAGTAATGATTAGTGGTGTCACTGAATAAGTAGTACTGTAACTTGTTGATGTGCTGTTGTTTTGAGTGCATTACGTAACAGACCACTTTGAGTGTTTGTATCTGCTTTTAAAAAAAATTATTGAGATTCGTATACAGTATTGTCAAAGTAGCTCAAGGCTTGCTATACATTAGAGCACTGGCTAACTGGAAGTCTGTTACCAGTCACATTTCCTAGAAAATTAACTAATGAATTCAATAGAAATATTGAAATGTATAGTTACTTGGAGTGTTTCTACTGTATTACTCCCTTCTCCAAGTTCCTCTTGTACTTGAAAATTTAAGAAACTTGGCTGCAAGAAGACGAGCAATCTAAAGAAATTCTTTGCAATCACTTATGACGGTGCAAAGGAATATGGCCCTGAAAATTAAAAAGCCCAAAGTCACTAGCTGCATTTGTATAGATGGTAACACTGCACCCATGCAAATTACCCAATGGTATAACAGTAAAATCAATAATAAAAGTGGAAGATATAAAATATACATAATTCAAATCAGTTCTGTTACACAAAAAGAAAACAAACCAGTGCTTTTAAAGTATCCTTCTTATTACACCCACACTACACGTTAACCACATCCTATAATTATTTTTCCTTAAATTTTCACATTTTGATATGTTCTGTTTTGTAGTAATGTGTTTCTGTGGTTATTTTGTTGTTCCACAAAGTATATAACATCAGCATTCTGGAGTCGCTGAGGCTACCGATAATGAAAGTATATCCATACTGAGAGAAACTTGGTGGGTAACTAACCACCTAACAATAAATCTCATACATCCCGTCAAGTCTTATTCTCTCAAACAACTAGTTATTCTCTGGTTCAATATGATTTCATGGGAGTGTTTTGCTGACACATATGTGTGCACGAGAAAATAGCTACATACAAGTAGTTTGTGTGACTAGCAGGTTATCAGGCATAGAGACGGGCAGAATAGTTTATTGAAAAAAATAATCATATTGCTACGTTCATTGAGATAAACGAGAATTATGTAACACACTTCAAAATCAAGATTGTTTTTCTACACATTCTCGACTAGCGTGGCACCTGACCTTCTCCCTAAGGCCAGGCTTTGACCTAGTGTCCAGGTTGGTCTGTCGCCTGTAACCATGCAAATTATACTCGCATGCTGCCCAGAAAATGGAAGATTATTCTAGAATCTCTGCAGGGTATATATAAGCACCAGCATCCGCTTAGAAGTTCAATTATATGTGGCAACTTTAGAAGTGCAGATCACAGTGATTGTTGCGGTTTATTGAGAAGTGATTCCTGTGTTAATTATTGCGTAAGAGTACTTTATAACTTCTGTTGTGCCTAATTAAAGCTTTTAATTAGCAACTTCACTGGTGTCAGTTATTCGTTTACACTCTACCACATGACGATCCGGTGTGACTATCATAGCAGTGGTGTCAGAAGTACAATAGAACCTTTAATAGTAGAAACAGAGAACACTTTGTAGAGAGTAGTGTGAGTGGTAATTAATTGTAAACATGGATACCAGTAAGATGATGACAGCTTTCCAAATCCTTCTACTGAAAACGGAGGACTGACAAAAAGAAGAATGCTGATGGGAATCAGAAGAAGCAGAAAAACAACAGGACAAGACATACTGACAGGAGGTGGAAAAAGCAGAAAGACGACAAAAAAAAGAATGCAAGCAGGAAGCAGAAGAAGCACATGAAGAGCTGAAAACACTGTTGCTCGAACTGGAGGAAAGACAGGATGAGAAACGTAAGCAGGAAGCAGCAGTCATAAAAACACTGATACAGGAGCAAAAACAATTAAAGAGCATACCACTGCAGATTGGGTCTCCTATGTGGTGATTTTGGGTGATTTACACAGTGAGCTGAACAGGCAAGAGGTAAGATTGTCTACTGTAGGAAAATCTGTCTCAAATATAGAAGAAGTAATATCGATCAAAGTATCTGTTGCAGTAGAAGAGTCAGTTGCAGACATAAGAGAGCAAATTAAAAGTGAAGTCGATCAGTTAGTAAAATACAGCCATGTGTTTTGAAACAAAAGGTTGAAGAGATAGACCCGATCATCAAGACAAAGAAGTACATAGAAAATAAAGTATCAATGAAAGTGGCTTTGTCTGCAGTTGGGGAAGGTCATATTAAGGCCCCAACGTTCGATGGAAGCACTCACAGGAACACACTGCACTGTAAGCTACTGCATCTGTAAATAATTGGACAGAGAAAGACAAAGCAATTTCACTTGTTCTCACTTTAAAAGGGCCTGCAACAGAGCTACTATAAAAAGTGCTAACTGATAGCCAGAACACCTATGCCGAATAGATAAAACCTCTAGACTATGGTGATAAACATTGGCACAATGAGTACTGCACTCAGTTGAGAGCAAGGCAACAGCATTCCGGGGAGAGTCTTTAAGAGTTTGAAGTAAGCATCAACAGACTATTTAGACTGGGTTATCTTGAAGTACCAGACGATTTTCAAATGAGGTTTGCCATGCAGACATTTACTATGGTGTCAGAGATAGTGAACTACAACACGTGTTATGAATGGCAAGACACCAGGATAGTGCAGATGACCTGGTCCATGCTCTACAATTTGAGGCCGCCAAGTCAATGCCTAGTTGGGCAAATCATAAAGTGCGCACACTAAAAGATAACACCATAGATGATAAAGAGGAAGAACAAGGGGCAGAGTTCCAATGACTGGCACTAGTATAAAGGAAGTACGACTGCCACTAGAACGAATCTCTTCTAGTATAAAGGAAGAAAGGATGGATGACTGAAGTGTTATAGATGTGGGAAACCTGGACATCTGTTTGAGATTGTCAAGCACAGTTGCAGTCAAGCAGCAGGGAAACGAGCAGTAGTCAGTACAATGAGGTGAGCACTCACTAACTGTAAGAACTAAGCCCCTAGACAATATGCAATTTCTACTAAACTTCAGAAAAAAAATGGGAGTTTGGTAGTTATCAGATTTGTTCAAAAAAAGGCTGACCTCAATTATAGTTGACACAGGTGCCATAGTTTCCATTGTGTGTCCTGATCTGGTGAAAAATCTCAAGCCACTCTCAAAATCTGTTCTGGTGCTCTTGCAGCTTGCAAACAATTATTGTAAGGCCTGTGTAAGTGTTCGGAACAGTGGAGATGCGCCTTGGTCGACTTGAGTTTGATCACCAAGAACTTGTTGCAGACATTGTGGATGAAGCAATTCTTGGTGTGGACATTATTAGCATGTATAGTTTTGTAATCAACTTTGAAAAAAGTGTCTTGAGAATTGGGAAAGAAGAGGTACTTTCCTCTCCACAACAAATACGTCATTGAATCCTACCTCTGAAATTAAATTCTGCACATACACTTGGTCTAGGGAATTAATGTTTTTCTAATTTAAAAATTATAATTATAATTTATAATAATATTTATTGCCATTTTTCCTTTACATATAATAAAAATTATACAAAAAAAGGACCTATAGGGGGCATAAATGCCCGTACATAAGTTGGTCCTTAGAATTAATATTTATATACTTAATACTAATTGTGAGTTTTACCTCACCGACCATAGTAATATATTAAAAATAAAGTATTTTTCAATTTCAACAAAATTTTAGTTTGTATTATAATACAATTCAATAAATAAATGAAAAAAAAAAGAGAAAAAAGGTCCATATCATAATAGACTGTTTTTTTTTATTAATCAATAACAATGTTCCTAATTTTTTCCTTGATTTTTTTAGCACTTTTATATTTACACTTAGATTTTTCAGTTCATTAGGTAATTCATTAAAATATTTTATGGCACAATACACATAGCTTCTTTGCCCAATACTTAATAGGTGTCACGGCAATATAATACTTTTATACTGTGTGTTGATTTGATTTTGTAAAAACTCACTTTTTAGATCATTGTATTGATAAACTATAGAATTCACTACAAACACTTGTTTAATATTTAATGGTTTATCCGAATCTTGTTCATTGACTCCTATAATTTTAAGAATACACTTTTGCAGCCAATCCAATGCGTCTAGAGATGATTTATATAGACCCCCCCCAGCCTATGATAGCATACCCTGCCACACTATGGAATAGTCCATAGTATATTTGTAGTAGTTGCTTTTTTGATAATATTTGTTTAAGTCTGTAAAAAACGTAGACTAAGTATTTGTTTTTTTTTACAATGTTTGCCACATGTACATCCCACTTCATGTTAAAGTCATATGTTGTTCCTAGATATTTACTAGTTTTAACTCTTTTCAATTTTTGACCATTTATCTTGATTTCTAAGTCATGCGGAACAGAGTCTCTGTAATTTCCAAAGGTGATAAAGACAGACTTGTTTATGTTGAGTACTAGATTATTGTGATAGAGCCAAGAGTATATAATATCTAATTTAGTTGACATATCTGTTGCAAGTTCAGGCCATGTTTTTGCTTTCATTGGTACTGCTGTATCATCAGCATATGCTATTAATACATCTTGTAACACTAGTAAGTCATTGATATATAAAATAAACAATAAAGGTCCTAATATAGAGCCCTGGGGCACTCCAACATTTGTTTTAATAGGCTGACTTCTAGTCCCATTCACCTTTACAACTTGTGTCCTGTCATGTCAACTGGCTATCAGGGATAAGCTTACACCTCTTATTCCCATATTCTGTAATTTGGATATAAGTATGCCATGATCGACAGTGTCAAAAGCTTTGGAGTAGTCCAAAAAAGTTACAACAGTTGGTGTGCTAAGACTTAGATTTTCATAAATAAATTTGCTAAGTAGGGTTATAGCACATCATCTGTACCTTTCTTCTTGAGAAAGCCAAATTGTTTAGCACTTAATAGGTTATGTTTCTTTACAAAATTAAATAATCTAGAAAAAATAATTTTTTCAAAAATCTTAGCTAAATTTGATATCAGTGCGATCGGTCGATAATTGTTAACCAAACTTTTTAAACCTTCCTTATATATAGGACAAATTACAGCTTTCTTAAATTGATATGGAGATGTACCTTGTATCATAGCAGCATTAATAATGTGAGTCAAAGCAGGAGTTATGAACGGAGCAGCTAGCTTAACTGTATAGGCATGAATGTCATCACACCCTCCAGATTTATTTTTGAGTTCACGAATAGTTTGGTAAACTTCTGACTCATTTGTTGGTGTTAGAAACATAGTATGCAAAATACTATTTTATAGTATGTAAAATATACATTTTTTTATTGTATAAATAATGTTTAATTACTGTAAAGAATTAATCATTATTGTGGGAATAACTTTATTTTAACTGACAAAGACTACTAATTATCTTCACTTGACCTGTTTTCTTAAAACTTCATTGTTATTAAAAAGGAAAAAGGTAATTAAAAAATATTACTGAACATAATTGTTCACTTAAGAGAAAAAAGCTACTTAGTTATTACAAATTTTGTTTTTAAGAGAAAAAGACACTTGATAATGTTGAGGACTTTATCCTTACCCTTCTTTCATTTACAATGTACCCTGCTGTACAAAAAGAAAATCCTTTCACATGGAATTGACGTTGCAGGCACACAAAATCTTATAAGCATTAGTTAATATAAAAGTGAATATAGTGCTTTCCGCTCACTCCACCATATTAAAGGGTCCAAATGCCTGGGAAGCAAGGTTACCCCAAATATTTGTTTACTTCAGTAATAATGGCTGTCTGTGAATTTGATTCACCATGAGCTGAAAACCATAAAAAGAATATAAATAAACAAAAAATTGTAATTCAAACTTTGGACAAACTATCCAAGAGATAAGTAACAACTTGTGTCATTTAGCTTTCTAACAGACTCATTAAATTCAGCCCACAAGGATATGAAAATGGTGAAGAATTTGATCATTTGAAAATCCTTGCTTCTTGAAATGAGGATCTAACAATATTGCCTGATCTACAACAGGGTGCTTCTCCAAATTATCGGTGCTAGAATTTAATTCTTGTAAAAGAACTTTTTTCATTTTAGTAATTTCAGGGTGTATTCTGGCAATAATTTAACATAAAATGTGAATTTTTGAAATAGTTACGGGTCTTTCAGTGCTATTGTCACAACAATATTTGGTATATAAACAGTCATTATTAACAAATTTAAATTTATCTGAATTTAAACCTAATACAGTTAGAGTAGACAAAAATACAATCCTTATTTTATAAAAATCTTTTTAGTATGTCATATGTTGAATTCCACCGAGTTATTACATTTTGTTTTGTTTCAATTGGGGTAAACCCATCTGCTTCTGTATTTGATGAAGTTTGTTCGCTGCATTAGCACTAAGTTTAAAGTATTCAACAGTGGCTTTTACTTTTTAAATTTGTGTCTCAGTCTTCAGTAAACCCTTCTGTAAACGAAGTTTAAAGTATGAGAAAAACATTGTGTCGCCAGTACTACAAAGTACAATTGTATGTGTCAGTTACTATTATGGTAATTTTATTTCTGATACCCCATTCTGAAATTCTACTCAGCAGCCAATCAGAAATATTTTCTGCTGTATGCTTTTCATTAAACTCTGAACAGTTCAAAATGCACCCTTCTGTGATTCTGTCTATATTCCTGTACATTTTGTCTTGTTTTATGCTGAAGCATCTTTATTCTTGCCTCATTCCTCTTTTTCAGTGCCTCTGCGCACTTGTCAAACCACTCGGATTGTTTTTCTTTCTTCCTCCTTCCAGCCACTTCTTCTGACACAGCTTGTATTGTTTCCTGAAACAGTCTCCACTTACCTTCAGTCTCCTCTCTTTCCCACTGCTCTGATGTTTCCTCAAATTTTTGAGTCACCTTGTTAGAATATTCCTCTCATAGATGGTCATATTTTTAAACTTATCCACATCAAAGTTCTCTTGTGTCTTATTGTGTCTTTGTCTTGCACAGTCTACTTTTTGTCACTAGTTCACTCTTAATAAGTAATTGTCCATGTCACTATCCACACCTCTACAGCTTCTAACCTCCATTACATCAGATGCTTAAAATCAAATATTATTATTATGATAACATACTACAAACATTGTTACATAAACTATTGTATACATTCTATCAATATACCCTGACACAACACATTTATTTACAGAGTTTCGTCATAATTTTCTTGTTTACCACACTTCATTACCTAAATCAGCCAAGTAATTACCATTAACTCAAATAATTTACATGTTCATTCATGTATTTCTCAACCCCCATCATCGAAAATTATTCTTTTCTGCACATAACATTGTTCAATTTTATTGATACACAACATATGGCTATCATTTGTGTACTGACCATAAAAATTTGTTTTTTCCATTGTACCAAAATAATAATACCCAGGGTTACCCCCCATTATTACGTTATCATAAATCATATCTACATTAGTATTTTTTGTCCATTCTCCATCGGTATTTATTGTTACAATTACATCATTGAATTTTTTATCACTATAGACGTCAGCTGTTACTAATACGCTGACCCTCTCTACAGGCAAGTGTATATTATTATCATCAATATAATCATTGTTTATTAAACAAGGTAAGTCTCTATTATTTTTAATATAATCATTTCTTTCAATATTTATTCCCACTACTAAACTTTCATAATCTCTACTTAATCTGAACAACTCTATCACTCTATCTCGCTCATAATACCACACCCTTTCATATTCTCACTCCACACAGAGGGCAATACCACTTTATCATTTGAACACCATCTGGCTGTACCAGATAAACACAAAAATCTATTTTGACATTTTGAAAACCTTTTGTCTTCTACAAAAACTATCGAGGAACTCTTGTCCTCCAACAACACTGGTGAAGCTTTTTCTTCACCTATACTACAAGAAAATTTTGCCCTCTGTTCATATTCTACATTTAAACTATCTCTCCATTCTTTCTTCAACTCATCAGTACTTATTACTACTTCATTACTAACGTCAACTAACTTTCTACTCTCATTATCCCCACAACTATTACTCAACATATCACCATTAATTTTATTCAATAATATTTCACTCTTGTTTACGTCATCATAACTAACATTATTACTCACTTTGTTTTCAATGTTTCTCCCAAGCTTATCTAACTGTTGTGTTACTGTAATATTTATTTTATTTAGTTTATCATCAATACTCTTCTTTTGTTCGTTAAATTTTCTATCAAAGTCATTGCTTAATTTGTCAAATTTTACATTAATTTCGTCAAATTTACAATTCATTTTATCGAATTGATTTAGTAAAATGCTCATCATGTCATTATCAAATTTGCTGTTACATTTTGTTGAGGTTGGAGTTAACTGAACTCCTGAATCCTCTGTAATATTTATTTCATCTGTAACACTTATTTCGACTATTTTATTGTCCTGACCCATGTTTGGAGTCGAGTGGACCTCCAACCCACTCATGACCGTTGATTCGGTCAAACTATTATTTTCCATTTTAGTTTTATATTTTTTTTTATATGTACAAATATGCCTAGTTTTGCTTTACCCCTTTTTCATCACAGTCTACAATTTACAACATCGCCCTCACTCCCAAATGACCCGTTCTGCAGCTTAATTAGGTCTGATCTGTGTGATTTAAAATAAATCACACAAATCGAGTCCCTGTTCGGGCGCCACTGAAACTATATAAATTCTATGCAAATAATAAACTCTTCGAGTCCCTGTTCAGGCGCCACTGAAACTATATAAATTCTATGCAAATAATAAACTCTTCGAGTCCCTGTTCTCAGGCGTCACTGAAACTATATATTTTACTTCATTTATTAATAAACTCTTACCTTTGGGTTCCTCTCCAAGGTTTTACAGACGAACACAGCTGCAGAAGGATTATTTGGGATGAACGGTACAAATATAAATACGCAGTTTATGTTAAAACAAATGCTTCTAGTTTATTAAACACATTAATTACTTCGTCTTACTTTGATGGCAATAAAATACTAGTATATTATGTTGTATTAGTAATACAACGAATCAGTAACGAATAACCTAACATCAAACAGATTAACAAAGGAAATCTTTCTTCCTTCTAACCTATTACAAATTATTTATTTTTTGTATGAACCAATACGTATTTATATATTTTCCCTTACTATTTTCTTTTATAAAAACCCCTTTTCCTTAGAGATCTCATTTTAACGGTACATTTTTTATTAAAAATTGTAGAAATTAATATGAACTTGTAAATTTTGTTTTGGCCATTTAATTATGTGCTTTCACTTTTACTTAACTGCCCATGGTCCAATTCGTAGCACTGCCTGTTGAGACGCTTTCTTGATTCCCACACACTCCCGCATATGTTAATATTGAGTTCACTGTATTTTAATTAGATTTTCACTGATTTAATTTAATGTTACCACATGAGTTAATATTAAGTCGGCCGACGTAACTTTGCTCGAGCACTTAGATGGTTAATTGTTCTGGCCGCGCTATATAGTTTGTACTTTAATATTTGCCGTAGAACTTTTTTATAAATATTTTAACACTTTACTAGATAGGTCGAATTTGTTTTACGGCCTATCTTGCACGCCCAAGGCCACTGTTTTTAATTAACGAACTGTATGCTGCTTCCTACTACTGTCTGATGTTAATACTGTGGTGACAATCTGCATACTGTGTTTCACAAAGACTGCTGCTGGCAAGATATTGTGTAACACGTCTGAGCTGGGCTGTCTCCAGACATCAACAATAACACTATGTTGCTGGTTACAAGGGGCACCTCACAGATGAATACTGACAATTAAAAAATTTACTGGTCTGACTTGAAACTAAGGTAGCACACAATTCTGTACCGTTACACTTTATTTCATCTTATTCTGTCGTCAATTACCACAATAACTCCCACATCAACAGATTCGTCTTTCTCTACATTTGTATTCTGAAAATAGATTCTGCAATATATTTAACCCTATATATTTACTTTATATATTTACTTAACTAGATTATATCTATTTTGTTTTAACACATTATTTTATTTCATCTTATTCTGTCATCAACTACCACAATAACTCCCACATCAACAATTTCGTCTTTCTCTTAAATTACATTGAAAATAAATTCTGAAATACATTTAATCATATTTACTTAACTAGATTATATCTATTTTGTAAAGCGACCCAGTTTGTCCACTCTCTCATTCATTCGTTATACATTTAAGTTTTATTTTTCCCTATAATAAAGAGCTCTTTTAAATTAAATATTTGTAATTAATTGAAGGCGATTACATTTACGTATTTAACGGCGTCACTACTGCCCATGTGCTGCTCTTCGCACTTTCATCACAGTTGTCCAAAAATATGTTATATTGTGTTAATTTTGAGGTCACTGAGATTAGTTCATGTTGTACTGTTTTATAACTTCCGATTCCGTGTTTAATTCAATTTTTATACTGGTCGGCCGACCCTAATTTGCTCGAGCTAAGTTTTTATATGACTCCACGGTCTGCTGGCTGTAGTAAGACAAGAAACGCTAAAAGTTTTTTCAAGATAGCGAGCCGCTTCACACGCGGCAACTTGGTATTTCATTGGTCCAGGAAGGAACTACGTCACAGCAAATATGTACCACTGCATATAGTCCATTCACTGTAACTGATTAACTACCCGGGTATGTGATAATTTAACTGTAAGCACACGGATCCGCGCAATAGCGCACATTCCATAGCACCTTAAAACCGTACTTGTTGACAAATTTTCTGGACCAACATGCTGATGGGCGTCATCTACAGGAATGTCTATTGTTACAGCCGGAGTCCCTCTGTGGGTACTATTGTGCGTCGCATTTACAATCAAATTGAAAATCCCTCATCCCAGTCTACCCCGTTACAGTGTTGACAAATCTCCTCTCTGCTCACCTTGGCGTTTACGTCTCCCAGTATTACTATAAAATCATGTTTTTGGATCTTTCCTATTTCCTCTTCCAACTTGCTATAGAAAGCTTCAGTATCCGCCACCACCGCTATGCATAATCACATACTCTCCTGAATTCATTATTCCTCTTCCTTGCCATCTTGTCTCCTGCACTGCAGCTATCATGATTCTGTATGTTGCCAATTCATCCTTTGTCTTAATTCTCCAGCCTTCTTTAGGGTTCATAAATTCTAGGTTGCCATATAAATATCATTTGTCTTTCTCTTTGTGTTGTCATTTGTTTGTCTCACCAGGTCAGTGGCAACTTTCCAGTCCTATTCTGAGGCATTATATATCAGTATCCATAACTATAGCGTTTTTCTGGGGCAAGATTGTTAGTTTCACGCCCAACCCCCAACCTGGAGGACCAGGTATTTTGATTTTGGGGGTGTTCTTCCCCAAGACAGGCTGTTTTCACCTTAGCTGTAGAGTCCTGCCCACCCTCGCAGTTCACCTGCCGTACCACTGCCCTTCAGCTCTGCCCGGTGATGTTCAGTTATGGGGCCAGCTGACTTCTACCATCTTTGGCCCCATGCCAATACTGGCAGGTGCTGCTGCCATCCACCAGGGATGTTTCTTGAGTTCACAGTCTAGATCCACCGTGTTCAGTTTTCACAGGGCCACCACTAGCAGGACGTGGCTCTTCATCACGGTATGTGAGCCAGACAGGGAGTCTGATACCACAGACACGGACGGTCTTGGGGGTAAGAAGCACCCTCCTGGTGCTATGTGAGGACCAGTGTTGGATCAACCCCAGACAAAGGTGCTACCTCTCCATATCACCTTGGTGATAAAGGTAGATATGTGGATGATATTGAAAAGTTTTAAATACATAAGGCATTTCAAACCAGCCTAAATTACATATTAAATGACCAAATCTAATACTTTGTATGATACTGCAATGAGAGTTCATGTGTAGCCAGATCAAGGCCACATTTTGTGTAGACCATTATTGTTAAGTCAGTGTCCATCAACACATGACACTGTGTACACCATTCAAGTAGTATGTACATAAATCAGTCTTTATTGTTGATATGTATTGCACTTTAATAAAATTTTAGTGGTTGCCGATCCCGTGTGAGGGATACATATGTCTGAAGTTTGAACAATCATTCTGAAATGGATAACAAAGCTACTAGAAGAAGTCACAAGACAGAACTGAATCAAGGTAATTGATTAAATAAATCAGTTGTGACTTGGATAATGGAAACATGAATTGTTTGTTAAATCAATTTTAGTTTTTGTACTTTCTCAATATGTATGCTTCACCACAAGAGCTAAACTCTCGATTTTATTATACCACTATAGCAACGATAGTACAATAAATAATTGTATCATATGTAAAATGAAATTGTGGTGTATATAGATACAGATACAAACACTCGGAGTAGTAAGGTATTATGTCAATAAAAAAAATGAATTTCAAATAAAATTTGTTTTTTCTATGCATTTGTCTCATTGGCTGCTGTAGTGTGCCATTAAACACAAGCTTATTGTTTAAGTGGGAACTACTTTATATTGTGTGCATGTACTTTGGAGACACAAATTAATAATATGTATTTGTGTATTTTACATAACTGTTTTGTATATAATTACTATATAATTATTTACTTGGTTTAATGTTTTCAGCACTTCAAGTTACACTTTTGTTCACTTCCAGTAAACGTTCTCTTCTTTTGCATTGAGTAACACCAAAGCCACAGTCGGCCATTGTTATTTAAATAAATATTATATTAAATTGCTAAGAATGAACATTTTCTAGAAGTGTTTTTGTATTGTATTTACAGTGACGATAGTTTAGGTTATGAGTTTCCTTTTGTGCTGAAAGCCGTGAACCGCGATGGTACTGCATGTGCTTGGTGTCCTTGGTACCGGTTTTGCCGTGGATGCCGAATACAATGTTGTGATGCAGAATTCAGTTTTTCCAGTAACCACCTGGCTATTGACTGGGACCCTACTGCCTTGCATTTACGTTATCAGACTTCCCAAGAAAGGGTATTAACATTTTATTATATTTATTGCATGTTGTGGTTGTTACTCCAAAGTAAGTCAGATAACAATGTAGAATTGAAATGCATTCAACATAATTCTTCCAGTGATCATAAAAAAAAAGTATCAGCAACAGTGAATGTAAACTTATTGTTATTATTTCGTGTAAATATTATTGTTAGTGTATTTTGTGTGATTTGTATAACATAAATCCATAGTATGTTATAGTTTTTAGCACTGATAAAAATAACAGATATTAACTACATCTACATAATAGTTTTCATGGTTAAAAGTGAATAAGATTTTATTGTAACTTGCAGTATGTTGTACCGAATCATTTTCATTGTCAGTAGTGTTCCATTTCACCATTACATTCTTTCAAAACAGAAAATCTAGACTGTACAAAAATATTCTTGCTGAATACCAAATATTCTATATGGCAATATGGCTTTCATTATTTTTATATATTTACAGTGAGCTTATATAATAAAAGTCCAGTTAGGAAAAACTATTAGGACATTCAATTTTATATTTACACATAAGTAATGTTATTTCTAGTTTGACTTTTTTGTATGGATGGGTGTTCCCTTACAGAAACAGTAAAATCTTTGGTGTTATTATAATTCTTATTAGGCCTACAGTTTTAGCAATGAAATGATGATAAGAAAAATTCCATTGTACTTTGTTTCTAGTAGAAATGTTGACAACATTTATGAAATTACACAAAAAGTAGTGACGTATTGGTATAAAAAGTGTTTGTAGTAAAATACGATAAGTTAAGATACGATACGATATACAACAGTTTTTAAACCTCAGTAACATGTGGACAATCAATAAATTTTTATCTTGATATACCATCATAAGAAGGTGCAGATATAGTTCATATGCTGATTGGTACAGGAAGGAGTAAAATAAAAAACAATAGACTAGGCATGTTGGGAGATCTGAGAATGCTTAAATGAATATTTGTGGCCAGATTACTGAACGGTTTTAACAGTGAGGTAGCCAGAGGCTTGGAAAAGTTTCAAGGTCCATATAAATTGTTAACTTTACATGTTTTGTAATGTCTGTTCAGCTCATATACCATGTGTGTCAGTTCCAGCCATTCACAGTATTATTTATTTGTAGTTAAATTTTGTTAGTGTAACACTTTTCACATGGTACCTTAAAATACTTAGCTACAGGCTGCTCAGTTGATAGAACTGCAAAATCTTGCAATCTTTCCTGGCCCATGGTGCTTCTCAGATAAGTTTTAATGATACTAAGTTTTGAAATTGAAAACTGTACAACAGGAATAATATAGTTACAACAGGAATAATAAGGAACAACATTAAAGCTGTACAAACATATGGAAAACTGAATGTAAGAAGGTTATTTTTCACTATAAGGAGACATGAAAATTCACTTCTTCTTGTCACTTCTTAGGTCTCGTCACAAAATGCCAGTTGCATATTAAAACCTCTCACAAAAATGCTGGTAAAATGTCTTTGCTGATTTTTTGAATTCCCCTGGCTTTATGTAGAAAATAAAAGCCACTGAAATTTTGAACCATTCCTGAACATTAGTAATTCATTCTCTCCTCTATATTAATGTCTGTGTTTTATGCTCACAATTGCAGAAACATCATGAGAAATACAAAAAATTACAATTCTCCTCCTACATTCACCAGAACATGCAACTGTCATTGATACACACATATATCTTTCTTCAGTGGTGCTGTACTGCTCCATAAAACATTGAATATTGCTGCTACAGTGGCTACCTGGAATGGTGTCCTCCACACATCTATATCAATCACTTCTGTCTCACTCCCTCGTACCCAATATTGTCCTTGAATCCCATCTCACTCTTTCCATTTCAGGATGTTTTGTGACTTTTAAAGCCATTCATTCTTATTAGGGCATGTTTATTGTAGTCTTCACAGTGTTGTATTCCTGAACAGGATTTGTTCTCCTCATTAATGTCAGTAATGAAAATAAGATTCTCTTCACAGAAATATCTACTTATTCAACTGAGTTTTTGGCCGTGCTTAATTTTGTTACTATAACATTTACATTCAGACATTTTAGAATGGGAATATATTATTAAGACTATATTTATAGACAGAAGTGAACAGTTTTTAATAAAAAATAAAGCAAGTAGCAGCATAGTATTAGGACAATACCAGCAGTCAGAGAGGTGTATACAAATAACTATAGTCAAATGAAATCGACAGTGTGCAGTAGACCATGCCATCAGAATAATTACTGGACAATACCAGCAGTCAGAGAGGTGTATACAAATAACTATAGTCAAATGAAATCGACAGTGTGCAGTAGACCATGCCATCAGAATAATTACTGGACAATACCAGCAGTCAGAGAGGTGTATACAAATAATTATACTCAAATGGAATCGACAGTGTGCAGTAGACCATGCCATCAGAATAATTACTGGACAATACCAGCAGTCAGAGAGGTGTATACAAATAACTATACTCAAATGGAATCGACATTGTGCTGTAGACCATGCCATCAGAATAATTACTGGACAATACCAGCAGTCAGAGAGGTGTACACAAATAACTATACTCAAATGGAATCGACATTGTGCAGTAGACCATGCTATCAGAATAATTACTGGACAATACCAGCAGTCAGAGAGGTGTACACAAATAACTATACTCAAATGAAATCGACAGTGTGCAGTAGACCATGCCATCAGAATAATTACTGGACAATACCAGCAGTCAGAGAGGTGTATACAAATAACTGTACTCATATAATTAGTAAAATAGTTTACCTTCTTCTTGTCCGTCTGGTGGCCTTTTCTCTATATTTTATTCAACGCGTTTCAGGACATATGCCCCATCATCAGGATATCCCTTGTTGAAGTTCGTCGATCGTTAAAATATTAAAAACACTGTATATACAATTCTACACATAACAGTAAATATAATATAAACATAAAAACACATAAAATACCCAGATTTGAGACACACACGATATCGGTGGTGCGCACCACGACATGCTATAGTCGACTGCAGTGTTCTCAACATGAACACTGCAGTCGACTATAGCATGTCGTGGTGCGCACCACCGATATCACGTGTGTCTCAGATCTGGGTATTTTATGTGTTTTTATGTTTATATTATATTTATTGTTATGTGTAGAATTGTATATACAGTGTTTTTAATATTTTAACGATCGACGAACTTCAACAAGGGATATCCTGATGATGGGGCATATGTCCTGAAACGCGTTGAATAAAATATAGAGAAAAGGCCACCAGACGGACAAGAAGAAGGTAAACTATTTTACTAATTATATACTATAAGTGGCTTGGATACCGAAAAACATGGATCTAAAACTATACTCAAATGGAATCGACAGTGTAAAGGTACTCGCCTTTTACCCTTTTAACTAAATAATACACTCATCATAAAATACTCACCGCTGCCAGAATTTCACTTACCGTCATGGTCCCCGTAAAACTTACCTTTTGAAACTGCCCAGGTTGCCAACATGTTTTTTAGTTATACATGTAAACTTTGAACACTCTTGCCCTTATAAAAATCCCGCTATCTGACTACCCTTAAATATCAGAAAAATCCCAAAGAACGTTAGGCGAGGTTTTCAGCACAGAATAGGAAATGGTTATGGCGTAATAACTTAATTTAACACATTTTTATATCCCTAAACAAACTTGATTTTATTTTATTGAGTAGCCTACAGCTGAAAAACATGAATTTGTTCAAACACCAATTTTATCAACTAATTATTTTATAGGAACCAGTACTTTTAATCATGATTTCTCCCATTGAATATATAGCTTTTACCCCCTTTATAGTATTCTCATTAATTCTTTTATAAATCTAAATTTGTATAGTTTTTTACTGATATCAGATTGTTACGGAGTCACTTTTATATATATTTGTTACTTAACTGACATGTGTTCCAGTTGTTACCCGATCACTAGTATTTCACTGTCACATTAGCCACATCACACAGAACTGTTCTAACTGCACAAATTAACGTATTCATTAATTGTCTCGATCTCTTTCTTCATTTTACTCTTTTGCACACTTTTTATAAGATTCGGTAGGCCTAGGCTACTGTATTCGCTTTGGCCTACCGAAATTTCCGAGGCCACTATAAAGTTTTACATATACATGCACTGCTCTCCACTGCTGTCTGATGATAACTCTGGTGATAGACTGCATACTGTAATTCACAAAGCCTGCTGCTGGGGCAGTTACGCAATGCGTCTAGACTGTTGTTTAGACTAACAGTGTATGTTGTACTGGGGCTCCTCACAGGTGAAGTCTGACAATTGAAAATTAACTGAATTGATACAAAATAAAATTAAAACTATGGGATCACGCAATTCTGTACCGTTACAACAGTGTGCAGTAGACCATGCCATCAGAATAATTACTGGACAATACCAGCCGTCAGAGAGGTGTATACAAATAACTATACTCAAATGGAATCGACAGTGTGCAGTAGACCATGCCATCAGAATAATTACTAGGACAATACCAGCAGTCAGAGAGATGTATACAAATAATTATACTCAAATGGAATCGACAGTGTGCAGTAGACCATGCCATCAGAATAATTACTAGGACTATACCAGCAGTCAGAGAGGTGTATACAAATAATTATACTCAAATGGCATCGACAGTGAGCTGTAGACCATGCCATCAGAATAATTGCTAAGACTATACCAGCAGTCAGAGAGGTGTATACAAATAACTACACTCAAATGGAATCGACAGTGCGCAGTAGACCATGCCATCAGAATAATTACTGGACAATACCAGCAGTCAGAGAGGCGTATACAAATAACTATACTCAAATACAATCGACAGTGTGCAGTAGACCATGCCATCAGAATAATTACTGGACAATACCAGCAGTCAGAGAGTTGTATACAAATAACTATACTCAAATACAATCGACAGTGTGCAGTTGAGCATGCCATCAGAATAATTACTGGACAATACCAGCAGTCAGAGAGGTGTATACAAATAACTATACTCAAATGGAATCGACAGTGTGCAGTAGACCATGCCATCAGAATAATTACTAGGACAACACCAGCAGTCAGAGAGGTGTATACAAATAACTATACTCAAACTCAATCGACAGTGTGAAGTAGACCATGCCATCAGAATAATTACTGGACAATACCAGCAGTCAGAGAGGTGTATACAAATAACTATACTCAAATGGAATCGACAGTGTGCAGTAGACCATGCCATCAGAATAATTACTGGACAATACCAGCAGTCAGAGAGGTGTATACAAATAACTATACTCAAATGGAGTCAACAGTGTGCAGTAGACCATGCCATCAGAATAATTACTAGGACAATACCAGCAGTCAGAGAGATGTATACAAATAATTATACTCAAATGGAATCAACAGTGTGCAGTAGACCATGCCATCAGAATAATAACTGACAATACCAGCAGTCAGAGAGGTGTATACAAATAACTATACTCAAATGGAATTGACAGTGTGCAGTAGACCATGCCATCAAAATAATTACTAGGACAATACCAGCAGTCAGAGAGGTGTATACAAATAACTATACTCAAATACAATCGACAGTGTGCAGTAGACCATGCCATCAGAATAATTACTGGACAATACCAGCAGTCAGAGAGGTGTATACAAATAACTATACTCAAAATGGAATCGACAGTGTGCAGTAGACCATGCCATCAGAATAATTACTAGGACAATACCAGCAGTCAGAGAGGTGTATACGAATAACTACACTCAAATGGAATCGACAGTGTGCAGTAGACCATGCCATCAGAATAATTACTGGACAATAACAGCAGTCAGAGAGGCGTATACAAATAACTATACTCAAATACAATCGACAGTTTGCAGTAGACCATGCCATCAGAATAATTACTGGACAATACCAGCAGTCAGAGAGGTGTATACAAATAACTATACTCAAATGCATTCGACAGTGTGCAGTAGGCCATGCCATCAGAATAATTACTAGGACAATACCAGCAGTCAGAGAGGTGTATACAATTAACTATACTCAAATGGCATCGACAGTGAGCTGTAGACCATGCCATCAGAATAATTACTAGGACTATACCAGCAGTCAGAGAGGTGTATACAAATAACTACACTCAAATGGAATCGACAGTGTGCAGTAGACCACGCCATCAGAATAATTACTGGACAATACCAGCGGTCAGAGAGGTGTATACAAATAACTATACTCAGATGGAATCGACATTGTACAGTAGACCATGCCATCAGAATAATTACTGGACAATACCAGCAGTCAGAGAGGTGTATACAAATAACTATACTCAAATACAATCGACAGTGTGCAGTAGACCATGCCATCAGAATAATTACTGGACAGTACCAGCAGTCAGAGAGGTGTATACAAATAACTATAGTCAAATGAAATCGACAGTGTGCAGTAGACCATGCCATCAGAATAATTACTGGACAATACCAGCAGTCAGAGAGGTGTATACAAATAACTATACTCAAATGGAATCGACTGTGTGCAGTAGACCATGCCATCAGAATAATTACTAGGACAATACCAGCAGTCAGAGAGGTGTATACAAATAACTACACTCAAATGGAATCGACAGTGTGCAGTAGACCATGCCATCAGAATAATTACTGGACAATACCAGCAGTCAGAGAGGCGTATACAAATAACTATACTCAAATACAATCGACAGTTTGCAGTAGACCATGCCATCAGAATAATTACTGGACAATACCAGCAGTCAGAGAGGTGTATACAAATAACTATACTCAAATGCATTCGACAGTGTGCAGTAGGCCATGCCATCAGAATAATTACTGGACAATACCAGCAGTCAGAGAGGCGTATACAAATAACCATACTCAAATGGAATCGACAGTGTGCAGTAGACCATGCCATCAGAATAATTACTGGACAATACCAGCAGTCAGAGAGGTGTATACAAATAACTATACTCAAATACAATCGACAGTGTGCAGTTGACCGTGCCATCAGAATAATTACTGGACAATACCAGCAGTCAGAGAGGTGTATACAAATAACTATACTCAAATGGAATCGACAGTGTACAGTAGACCATGCCATCAGAATAATTATTAGGATAATACCAGCAGTCAGAGTGGTGTATACAATTAACTCTACTCAAATGGAATCGACAGTGTGCAGTAGACCACGCCATCAGAATAATTACTGGACAATACCAGCGGTCAGAGAGGTGTATACAAATAACTATACTCAAATGGAATCGACAGTGTGCAGTTGACCATGCCATCAGAATAATTACTGGACAATACCAGCAGTCAGAGAGGTGTATACAAGTAACTATACTCAAATGGAATCAACAGTGTGCAGTAGACCATGCCATCAGAATAATTACTAGGACAATACCAGCAGTCAGAGAGATGTATACAAATAATTATACTCAAATGGAATCGACAGTGTGCAGTAGACCATGCCATCAGAATAATAACTGACAATACCAGCAGTCAGAGAGGTGTATACAAATAACTATACTCAAATGGAATTGACAGTCTGCAGTAGACCATGCCATCAGAATAATTACGGGACAATACCAGCAGTCAGAGAGGTGTATACAAATAAATATACTCAAATGGAATGGACAGTGTGCATTAGACCATGCCATCAGAATTTAGGGGTGGAAATCAGTTAGCTTTTGCCTTTGATGTGTAAATATTTGTATCATATGATAATAAGTTATTTGTCCCTTTCATATTTATATAGCAAGTTTGAGTTTTGTGTCAAGTTTGGTTCAGCTTTGTATTTCTAGTAATTTGTGGTTTATTTCTTATTTATACAATAACATTTTAAAAAAAATTATTATTTTATAGTAAATCATAATGTTTGATAGTATATAAACTGTCATATTTGTGTTATATTTATGTGTAGTGTACTTATTTATTAAAAAGTGATACTGGTGTTCTGTTGGTACCTAACTGTAATATGGCATTCAAAAGTAAATTTATAAATAAGATGCTGAACAGAAAATCTGAGAGATTATAAGCTCTGTTTGAGAAGGTATTAGATATTGGTATGGAGAACCATACATGACTTCCATGTTCTAAGATTTATATTTAAAATCATTTTCGAAATGAAATATTTCCATAGAAACTACTTCTTTCTACTTACTGCTTCAGCCTTAACCACAGTACTATGGTCACTAACGTGTACCACCTCACGTTATCGCACTCGATTTTCACTGATGATGGAAGTTGTGACGATTTCATTAATAAAAATATGTTAATTAATTAAATTGTTAATGTATAAGCTGAGAAATTTTAAAATTTTAATAAAATCTCACATTTTAAACTAAATCTTTTTGCTATCATTAAATAATAATAATATTTAATAAAAAGTCTAATAATAAAATAAAAGGGAATACAATTGTACAGAAAGGGTAAAGCTTGTTAATTAATCCTGCATATACAGGCACTGACCAGAATTAACTTGTTTTCTGACCCCTAAACAAACTAAATATAATTGTAAATTTTGTTATTATTTAAATAATTAAATAAGACCACTGTAATGTACTTTGATAACGTCTGTAACTAAGAATATCTCTATTTAATCATTTAATTAAACTTTAGTCCTTTAATTAAATTAGAAACATGGAACTACTTTTATGTTGACTAGTAATTGTCGCGAGATTACTACTCTCCCCCTAACTATTTTTGCCCACTTGCAATGGAGCGCTCACGCCGTAAGCTGCGTACAGCGTTGTTTCGCGACGCGTGTATAATTATGTGAATGGTTGGTTCAATGAATATTTAAATAACTAAATTTGTGCGGCGATGACATCTCTCTCTCAATGAATAAATAACAAACTATGTAATTCATACATTACTACAAACATGAAGGTGATATTCAACTAATCTATAATCATGTGAAGTGTATTACTGTGAAACAAACTTTCTATTTATTTATTATAACTACAAGAATTGTAACAGTCGTCTAAGATGAGAGTATCCTACAAGAATTACTACAGTCGCCTAAGATGAGAGTACTTCAGCCCGAATGATATAACAGACTTCAGGAACTTCACCGTCACCGGATACTACGGCAACGACAGACCTTCAGGAAACGCACGAGGACCGAAGAACCAATTCTGCAGCAAATACTGAAAACCAGGTGACATGGAGGCTTGTCTTCCATGGTTATGAGTTACTAAAATTATTACCCACAAAAGACAATTTAACTCACCACTTTTAAGACTTTAAAAGACAGACATTATATGTAACATGTAGTCTGTAATCTAATAACACTGGTTATAGCAAAACAGTAAATGTTTAAACTAAAAGTTTTCTTGTTTTGAAAGATTAATAAAGTCCATTCTTCAAATGGCTCAATTTTCAATATTGTATATGGCAAGGTGACCATTATTAACTTAATATATATTCAATCCCGGATCCGCGGAATAAATTAAATAGATGTACATCATATTTTGAGGGCCCTTATGAAAGAGTAATATATATATATATATAATTATACTGTAAACTATATATGTTGAGAACTTTAAATAGAGAACTTTATCTCATAATGTAATAAAGAGATGTCATCTGAGTACCGAGTAAACTGAGTGCATAAATCAACAGTCTCCCCTTCCCAATATCCTGATATAAGAATTGTTTTATTTGTTGTGATTAATTTTCAGCTCGTCACAACGAAAGGCAGCCTGTATGATTGGCATTTCTAATTAATGCAGGTTCCCTAGGTTATAACACAAGTTAAGATGTTATAAATTGCGCCACTCTGCTGCTGCTAATTAATTTGCTAATTTGCTTAAGAGAAAAGAAAGAAGTAATTGTGTCCCGATATCCCACACACACAAGCTGTTGATCTATTCACTTATGTATTTTAATATGTGTCAGAATTTTAAATAAGATAAAAATAATAATTATTATTATAGTAATATAGTATAGGTAACTTTATTTGTAAATATAATATGTGTAAAGTAATATTAACATATTGTCCCATGTAAACAAAATCATGTAGGTGCTTGTCTAAAAGTTTCATTCTTCAACGTGTCAATTTGACGACAAACTCGGACATGTAAATTTCCTGTTGCCGATTGTTTAAAACTGTCATAGTTGCTCTCCCTCAAGTTAAGTTAGACAATACGCCACCCTCTTTGTTTGGTCTATTGTTAATAGAAGCGTGTCTGTTACTGTGTTTAGTAACCGAAGATTCCCCCTTTTGTAGTATGCATATTCAAGCCTGTGTGAAATTTCTCTCTCTCTCTCAATATAAAATGAGAAAGGTTGTCATAACATTTTAAATGTTTATTTGTAAAAAAAAAAAAAAGTGTAAGAATACGATTGATTTATATTTTTATATTTTTGGTGTGAAAAAAAAGGAAGCGTTGTATAGCATTTAATGCAAATAGTAGAATAATTAGTTATAGCCACTCACGTTACGAAAATGGCTGAATTTAATCCTGATCTATTATTAAAAGATGAGCTATGCTACGAAGCACTTTTACGAGGTCTAAAACACGTGAATGTAACCGTGTCGGAATTACGAAAATCATTACGACAAACCGGATCAGATATACCCTCGCAGTTAGATAGATTGCGTGAACTCGATTATGACGGCGAACGAGAAACCTGTTATGCGAAATATAGGGAACTGATGGTATTATCTCAGAACCTTCAGGACAAAAAATCACCTACTGATATTTTGCGCGTTACGCAACGTATAGAACATTTAACCCGCCGGTTGAATAATTTATTAAGCTGGCCCGACGTCACCGTAATCCCCGCCGATGTGCAGAAATTTGCGGATGAGGCATTAAGCCAATTACCCATAATTATCAACGACTTACGACGAAAGTCTGACTCATCGAGAATGGAGGAAATTGAGCACTACTTACAAAAATTATATATTTCCCCAGTTCAATCCCCTACTTTAGAACACCCTCTCTCCACCTCGAACCACGAATCACCCACCGTATCGAAGATACAACAGACTCATGAACAAATACCTAGTAGAGAATTAAATACCCTAACTATGTCAGAACCCCCACCGCCTAATGTTCAGCAAACTCGCACTAGTAAATATGCTATTACAAATCCTAATGCAACCACCAATCCTTCGAAAAGTATACCAAACGTATATTTTAATGTAGACCTCTACGGAAAGATTTCCCACCCAGTAGAGAAAATAATTAATGAAATTCCTTACACCGATGGCTTAAGTTATCATGATTCTATTGACTTTTATCAGATACCTACTGCAAATAAAAGATCTACAACAATTGAGCGATTGGCAAATACTGCAGGTTATCCTACCCAAATGTAAACCACCTTTACGAGATCGTGTGCTAGAATCATTAAACTCGACTCATCCAGTAGAAGAACTTCATACTAATATAATCAAATATTTTATCCCCACGGGAATTTATGAGGAGATCAAAAGAAATACCGTACTTCGAGTACAAGGAGCCCATGAAAGACTGGCCCACAATATTGCAGACATCAGAGAATCTTCACGTCTACTGCAAGTCGACTGGACTGAAAAAAATTGGTCGATACTATCTTGGTAGGCTTGTCTCCTGAAGAACGCTCCCGTTTAGCACTAATAAGTAGACCCCTCACTTTTGCTGACCTTGAACAATGTTGTGTTCACTCGTCAAATGTGTGGTACGCAGATCAGCACAGACATGCACCGGTATCCACAACATCACATAGAAAGGAAACGCAAGCCCTAGTCTCAGATGCAAGAAGTCTACGAGAACGACGACCATTTCGGCGACCAACCTATGTTCATGGCCATGGTAAGTCCAAGGAGCCTCCACCTCGACACGAAACCAGTGAGACCCCGCGTAAAGAATATATATGCTATAACTGCGGAAAACCTGGACACCTCAGTAGAAACTGTAAACGGAAACAGTACAATCAGAAAACTCATTATCCAAAAAACATGTAAGGCAGGGAGATCCGAAACCCTGTGTCTTCCGCAACATCGTGAAAACAGGTAAACCCCTGAGAGACCACCAATTAAAACAAAATACTAATACAAATAACAAAAGAAAATTAGACCCCTATGTTAGAAAATTTATCGATAAATGTAACTCTATTAGTAAATGTGATTTCAATAAGTGTGAATTACCGTATATACCAGTTGACCTTGGTGTTACATCCACCCTCGGATTAATTGATTCCGGATCAACGCGGAGTTTAATTAGTCAAGAGCTAGCCAATAAATTATTTAAACACAATTTAGTTAAACGCAGTCAATCAGTAAATATTAGATGCGCTACAGTGTGATATTTCGTTTTTGTGTTTAATTAAATTGCATTGAATTTAAAGTTATTGTCCATTTTATTTACTGAATTCTTCGGGCGCCATCTTGTTTTTATTAAATACAAGAAACATAATAAAAAAAAAATATACACGGGTTCTTTTCGACGAACCCAGGAGAACAGAACATGGTTATTCGAAATAAAGAAAACTTTACTTTGTTTCCCCTTAATAGATTTTTATTGACATTTTATTACTGCTAATACACTATCTCCTGACATCTCTACTATCAAATCAGATTAATGAAATTTATTTAGTATATAATGGTAATTGAAACATAGTATATAAATTGCAACTATACTTCTATACAATTAAACATGACTAACATATACATTATGACCTAACAACACAAACCAGCCTTCTTAATTTATTTAGTTTCACTCACTCATGTACTCCCCACACACACACAATGAATTTATACCCCGTGAGATCTCATAGCTTTGAAATAAAAAAAAATGTTAAATATTTTCATATTGAAATCTTAAATGACATTTTGATTAACTGAAAATTTTGAAAGTTTGTTTTATTTGGGTTCTGATGTACTACTTATCTGCCAAACGACGTCATTTCTCTCCACCCGCACTGCATCGATTGTTTTTAAACTTTCACTTCCTATTTCCGAACTGTTATTATAGATAAACTGTTAATCACATTTTTGTTATTAATTTTAGCTGTTAACTCATATTTAACTATTTTATTCACATTTTGTAAGGAATTGCGGGCCCGCACTTACGTTTCGAAACTTTTATACAGACCACTCGCCAGTGGTGATGGCGTTATACTGGGAAGAGAAAACCGCTATTTTTTCAAGCCACGGTTGTTGTGTGCTTGATTCTATTGTTTTAGAGTTTGTATCCTTGCGCCGGTACACTACTTTCGTTATGTAACTTGTTTACTCCTCAAGGATAGGCTCTGGAATAAATTAAATAGATGTACATCATATTTTGAGGGCCCTTATGAAAGAGTAATATATATATAATTATACTGTAAACTATATATGTTGAGAACTTTAAATAGAGAACTTTATCTCATAATGTAATAAAGAGATGTCATCTGAGTACCGAGTAAACTGAGTGCATAAATCAACAGCCTCCCCTTCCCAATATCCTGATATAAGAATTGTTTTATTTGTTGTGATTAATTTTCAGCTCGTCACAACGAAAGGCAGCCTGTATGATTGGCATTTCTAATTAATGCAGGTTCCCTAGGTTATAACACAAGTTAAGATGTTATAAAGTCGATGGCACTGCCAAAACGTCTGGTTTTGCAGAAAACATTGGACTATGGCCAAACAGCCTGGGAAGGAATTGTAACAACAAACTACTTCTTTGTTTCCGATAATGTAGTACACATATAAATAAAAATTATCCCCTCCCCTTCAACTATAATTTTCTTTTAAAGAAAATTACCCCCACCCCTTTCAGCTAGCCTCTTCATTTATAAATATTTCGTCTACATTTCTACAGTGGATTATTATGATATTCTTATCAGGATACTTTATTTATCAAAATTAAGTACTTTACTCTTGTTAAAATGTAAAACGTTGTAGGTAAACTACCCTTTCCCCGTAACCGATCTTCATCAAAATCAATAGGCCTTGAGTCCTTTGCAATTCATGAACGTATGCAAAAAATTATTTGATTCCGTTTGAATGTGCGGCAGTTATCATTTGTCATAGAAAAAATTACCCTTGTTAAAACATAAAAGATTGCAGATAAACTACCCCTTTCTCTTAACCAGTCTTCACCAAAATCAATAGGCCTTGAGTCCTGTACAATTCAAGGATGTATGCAAAAAATTATTTGATTCTGTTTGAATGTGCGGCAGTTATTATTCGTCATAGAAAAAATTACCCTTGTTAAAACATAAAACATTGCAGATAAACTACCCCTTTCTCTTAACCAGTCTTCACCAAAATCAATAGGCCTTGAGTCCTGTACAATTCAGGGATGTATGCAAAAAATTATTTGATTCTGTTTGAATTTGCAGCAGTTATTGTTTGTCATAGAAAAAATTACCCTTGTTAAAACATAAAATGTTGCAGGTAAACTACCCCTTTCCCTTAACCAATCTTCACCAAAAACAATAGGCCTTGAGTACTCTACAATTCAGGATTGCATGCAAAAAATTATTTGATTCTGTTTGAATTTGCGGCTGTTATCATTTGCCATAAAAAAAATTCTACAGACAGATAGACACACAGACACTTTTCAAAAAATGACTTCTTCATGTTTTGAGGGTAGTACAATCAGAATCAGCCATTATCTCGAACACGATTTTTTTTCGCCATGACTATACTTCCATTTCCTTATGGAACATGGAAGTAAAAAAAAAGCACAAGGTTCTGTTAATTACTTCCATGTTCCATAAAGAAATGGAAGTATGGTGATGGCGAAAAAAATCGTGTTCAAGGTAAGAACTGATTCTGATTGTACTACCGTCAAAACATGAAGAAAAGTCATTTTTCAAAAAGTGTGTGTGTGTCTTTCTGTCTGTGTGTAGAATTTTTTTCTATGGCAAACGATAACAGCCCTTAATTCTAGAGGACTCAAGTTCTATTGATTTTGGTGAACATCGGTTAAGGGGAAGGGGTAGTTTACATGCAACATTTTATGTTTTAACAAGGTAATTTTTTCTATGACGAACGATAACTGCCGCAAATTCAAACAGAATCAAATAATTGTTTACATACACCCCTGTATTGTAGACCGCTCAAGGCCTATTGATTTTGGTAAAGATCGATTAAGGGGAAGGGGTAGTTTACCTGCAATGTTTTATATTTTAACAAGGGTAATTTTTTGTATGATGAACGATAACTGACGCACATTCGAACAGAATCAAATAATATTTTGCATACGTCCCTGAATTGTGGAGGACTCAAGGCCTATTGATTTGGTGAAGATCGGTTAAAGCGAAGGGGTAGTTTACCAGCAACATTTTATGTTTTAACAAGAGTACTTTTTTCTATGACGAACAATAACTGCCGTAAATTCAAACAGAATCAAATAATTTTTTGCATATGTGCCTGAGTTGTCGAGGACTCAAGGCTATTGATTTTGGTGAAGATCGGTTAAGGTGAAAGGGTAGTTTACTTGCAACGTTTTATGTTTTAACTAGAGTAAAGTACTTAATTTTAATAAATAAAGTATCCTGAAAAGAAGATCGTAATAATCCACTGTAGAAACATAGTAGAAATATCTATAAATGAAGAGGCTAGTTTAAAGGGGAGGGGATAATATTTATTTATATGTCATGTGTACTACGTAATCAGCAACAAAGAAGTATTTGTTGTTAAAATTCTTTCCCGGGCTGTTTGGCGTGGTCCAATGTTTTCTACAAAACCAGACGTTTAGGCAGTGCTATTGACTCCCATCATCAGTGAAAATCAAGTGCGCTAACGTGAGAGTGATTTGTGATATTTTGTAATTCTGTTATCCAAAGCTCAAGAACGGGTTGCAGCAGCTGTAAGTAATGAGGCATTGTCTTTTAGCACATTAAAATAGGAAATGAAGAATCAAAACACAAAGTACATTCTTAATGATTTTGACAGGTGTGTTTTGAAAAGAACTGTTTTAAATTTTCATAAAACAGAAAAAATAATTCCAATTGTGAAGCAATTCATAGAAATGTTATGGTGATACAGGGTATATAGTCCAGTCACTTATACATTTGACCCAATATTAATTCACCAACAAGAAATTCTTGGTGAATCGTGTAAATAATAATCACTGTTATAAATTTCAGAAGAGTTTACCATTGTAGCGATAGCCATTTTTTTTTTAATCAATTAAACATAACCAAAAATTTTTTTATTTAACAATGATTTCTTTAAAAATAATTTTTGGTTAATCTAACTGGGGTCGTTGTAAAGATAAAGAAAAGTTATGAAAAAAATATTCTTAAAATTTTTGTCATAAAACGCATAGTTTTTTGTGTAAAACGTATTATAAGTAGTACATGAGTACATGATGATCGCACATCGCCGATTTGCGGGCAGAAAATGTAACACTCTTTTGGTTAAATGCGCGTAAGTAACTGCCCTATAAAAAGAGATATCGACATGAAACAAAATGCATTTTAAAGAGGAAGAATAAAGCTACTTTAAGCATATATTTTTGTTATTATACGCATTTTTATGAATAAATTATGATTTAATATATGTATGCAAATAGTCGAAAAAAACGTTTTTCGAAAAATTTGTTTTTATTTTTATAATTGTTCAAAAAATTCGCTAATCTTTTGACTTCAAGTTAAAAACAACCTACATTAACAAATTATGAAGTTCAAAATCTGAAATCGTTAATAGCTTCAAAAAGGCTAACTCTTTAAGTTGGGTAAAATTTTGACTCGTTTTTAAATGTAACAATTTTAAAGTTCAAATCGCTATAAAAAATCAACTATTTGACGTATCGAAGAAAACAAAAATGCATTTTAAACCTCAAAGTATCTAATATATCAAAATACTAATAAAGATTATTGTAATGCTTCTGTTTTTAAGTAATAAATTAATATTTCACACTTAACATAAAAAGGCTGTTTGTTTAAATAATAGTTAATAACTTCGTTGTTTTTCTTATAAATATCTTCGAACTTCAGAATAATATTTTAGAGACCTTGCTTGTCAGACACCTGAAAGGGATTTTTTCCTGGACTTCTAGATTCGAAGTATGATAGGAAGTAAACAGCTGTATTTTTCGCTGTTCGTGCAACAGAGCTGTTCGCACACTGCGTTGCTTAGCAACCGTACGAAATAACAGTTGTATTATTAAAACGTTTTTGCGTGCCTCGTTGCTCAAAAATAACCGTAATACTTATCATGACCCTTCTCAAATATTTATTATATAAAAATTAAAAATTAAAAACTTAATAATATTTAAAAGTATAGTATATTTTCTACACATAAAAAGAGAAAAATCATAGTTACATGCAAATTTGGAGTAAGTGCTTCATCTTTATGTGTGTGTGTGTGTGTGTGTGTGTGTGTGTGTGTGTGGGGGGTTAATTCATGTATATTTTTTGGAACTGCAATGTTACCGATATCTAACTTTCTAGTCCCAGAAAATCACGTTTTATATATATATATATATATATATATATATATATATATCTTTTGGGGATCATTGTTGGTCACGCAGAAAATTTCCATGAATGTTGATTTTTGTATAAAGCTTATTTCTCGTTAGGTTTTAGTGCTACAACTTTCATAATAACATTAATAAATTCAACGTCAAAAACCGTAAAAGAAAAACATAACATTTTTTAATAATATTGAAAAGAGTTAAATATTTTTAACGATTGATTGTTGATCACATGTAAAACGATATTGTTGATCAGATATGTTGATCTGGGTGAACGAACATAACCTCAAACCTTAAAAACGCGGGAACCATTTTGTGGCTCTGTATAAAATTCCTCTTGGATCAACCAAGTATGCTTTTTGGCTGAACATTTCCAAAGCGACAGCCAGATATACAAGAGTACAAGGTCACGCCTTCAAACCAAAACAAATGGAGACAGACGGAACTGACAGCGTTGCCAAGAGTTGACAGCGTTGCCAAGTAAACGTTTTTCCTTGCGTGTGTAGTTGACAGTTCATATTTTTCACTGTCTACAGTTTTCGCACAACTGTATAAATTCAGATCGGGCCACAACACCTAGTCAGTTATTGTTGATCAATCGGTAAAATGCAAAAACATTAACCGATAGTTGATTATTATTAATTTTTGTTTAGGTTATTAATGAAATTTAGAATAACCTTACAGTAATAATTAATGTACTACTTTAATAAAAAAATGCGGTTCATTCCTATCACGTAGCAGAGTGGTTAGTATCTGCCTTTCATATGGTCCAGCGTTTGAAACTCGGTCAGGCTTGGCATTTTTCACACGCTAACAAATTTCATCCGTCATTGTTATTAAATAAAATGTTTAGAGAAAACTGTAATGTTCCAAATGATGTTCCATATCAAACGTGCTCGCTAATAACCTCGTAGTTGATGTCATAAATGGGGTGACATATGCATATTGATTTCTGACAGAAATGAGGCGGAGCTATTTTTGTAATATGTAAATGTTTACTTAATGTTTTCTATTTAGCGGAATTTTCTATCTTCAGCTAAACATCCGTCGTTTTATTGTCGTAAACACTGGAAATAATTAAACTGTGTTAGTGTCATTTCGTTATGGTCAGAAATGTAAAATGTAACAATAAAAAAGTAAGGCCAAAATATATAAAATAAATAAAATACCCTACCAGGACTTACCCGCACGCAATTACAACACTTACCTGTTATTGAAATTTTACCAGAAGACCAAGGTCGCCACGATTATTTTTTATAGGATAAAATATCGAAAACCTTTACACTCCACCCTAAATAAAACGGACAATTTAGCAATCTGACCCACCCAATTAATAACTCAGAAAGATTCCGGAACGTTAGACGAATTTTTAACACAGAAATGAGAATATGGTAATGACGAAATAACTTAGTCTAACACATATTCAAGGTAAACCAACTGATTTTAATGAATGTTCAAAGACACTGAAAAAATAGGGTTTAAAATATACATTGATCCCTCAGACTTAACTAACATAAAATATCCTCTAACTTATCAAGTATTATAGTAATTAAGGTAGCCCATTCTGCATCACACACACACACACATGCCATTTTTTACACTTTACCCATTGATGTTTCATATTGAATTCCCGGTAATAGTATTTAATTCATGTTTAATTCACTTTTCACTGCCGACCGAACACGTGTTTCTGTTATCCGATTCCTCTTTTAAAGATTACGTATTTAGTTAATCACTCTATGTCACTGCACCAACTACCCGCTAATCACGGTAATATGGTTATTAACTTCTTGGGTCCCGGTCGGTCTTACTGGGTCAATTACATTTTATAACACCACCGACCGGGGCCTAAACGAAACGGTAAGCGTCTGTAGTTGGGGTCGGGTTCTAGTTGACTGTATGGCGTCTCTGACTAATGTAGACTGTCACGTAGAACGTAACAGGTACATGTTGCTTTTGAGAGAAGCTGTTGGTCACTGACACGATTATTTCGTCGCCGCTCCTTGTTCCTTTGCTGTTGTGTAACCATTTTATATAGGGAATGGAGCTGACATATGTGGATGTCCAGAGCTTAATATTGGGCTTGGCTCTGCCGATGTCATTTAAGTGGGCGTGGTCTAAACGACACTTCCGTCGTGAACCCAACAGAACGATGAAAATTTCACTCTCTGGCCATCTTAGTTTTTTGTCAGAGCGTCACTTGGAGCGTGATTGAGCAGTTGCGTATGTGCGCTGCCACACACAGGTATAAAGTTCTCAGAATTTTGTGGAGGTGAATTCTTCAGCCGTGTTACACCACTGATTGCGTTTCGCTTTGTTTCCAACTGTTTCTCAACACTGGTCTGTTATACGGACAAATACGTTGCACAATAATACATTTTTACATTATTTTATACAAACCCGCCCGAAACCGAAATGACTAAAAATATATATATACCCCAAACGGTTAAAACAAAAACACCCAAAAATCGACCCGCTACAATACCCCCTCGATGAGAATTCTGCTGTCCATGACAGAAGAAATCTCATCGATAAACCCCGAAGAGGACCGGTGAGGAACTGGTGCCAACAACCCCCTGGTTCTTACTCTGCATGGGTACACGACCCCCCTGGCTCAGCGACCATGGACTCATCTGAACGAGATCACTGGACTTCTCCGTAAGAGATCCCAACACCGAGAAATCGATCAGACTCGCACCACAGCCCACCTCGCCCTTCAACATACTACCCCCAAAAATCCCCAATCCCTGGCTAAAATCATCCCAGCTCCTCCGCCGATATGGATCCCCTTTTTTGCAAGCTGGGCTGCCTTTAGCAGATACTGGGCTCACACACAATTACGTTACATGATACCCTAACACATTAAACATAAAAATTTTCTTTTAAAATTTATTATAAATTTAAAAAATTCAAAATTCAAAAAAATAATCGTTTATCAAAAAATTCTCTTCCTCTTTTTTCTAATTTTTTTCCATGACTTAACCTAAACATTCCTATTAATACAAATACATCCTTACTCTAGCATGAGAACAATTTATAGCCTACCAATATAAAGCAATACAATAAAAGAAACATCATTAATACATACACAATAAAATAATCATTACTCAACATATTCACTCGCTGGCAGGCGAAAAATCAAAAAAAAATTTTTTTTTTTTTTTCAAAAAAAAATTTAAAATTTTCAAAATTTTAAAATTCAAAAAAATTATTCATTAAATATTTATTAAATTTATTTATTAAATAACATTTATTAAAATTATTCAAATATTGGTTTGAATTAATTAAACAACAAATCACAATTGGCTTCCTACTATACACAAGCTTAGTAGGTGTATGAACTCATCAGCTGATCATAACTAGGTCAAGTCCAAAACCCTTGACCTACATATGTTATGTATGATTTCTGAAAACACATTGACATCTGTAATATCCTACCTTGAAATACAAAACATAATAACATAGAATATTTATAATAAACAAAATATTAATATAAATAATAATCAAATTGGCATTTAAATCATTTAAATTAAACACTTCTTGACTTTACATTATTTTCACTTCTATCAAAATTCTGTCACTGGTTGAAAAAAAATAAACAATTGCATATTCTTTATCATGAATCTCTCTTTCTTTTCAACAATCTTACTTTAATATACTGTGGGTGATGTAAATTATTTATTCTCGTTTTTCTGTATTAGATTTCTATACATATATAAACTTTCTCCCCCTGACTCTAATATTAATCAACTCAATTATCATGACACCCATCTCTATCAAAATATCTACTAATCAGGACACTCTAATCCACAACTTATCATTTAACACAAAACGCCGCCTTCTCTACATATATAAAAAAATACTCTCCAACCCTTTGTACATAGGATACGTGTTTCCTTCCCAAAACTCATTTCCCTTATTTGGCGGCCCGGATTCTACCTAAGGCGGCCCCTCCTCACTAAAATCTATTCCTATCCCGTCCCAACCCTTGTTGCGGACTCCCCAACTACACTACCCCCTAATACAAAATTGCCATCCCCAAAAAATCTCAATCTCATTACATTACTACAAATACACAAAATAACCTCATTAACTATAAAAACAACAATATATCGTTCAAAATCTACATAAATTCCCCACAACTGTGTCAACCTTAATATTTCACCAAATTCTATAACATACATTAACTCAAAAACAACATTACATCATACTCATCTCTACTATTTCACATTCAACTTTTAATTCAACTTGGACAGGTCTGCATGTCCCCATAAAACATTTATCACCCACGAATTATCTTTTATTGATTTGCATAAATTGTTATTTTATTTCTCATATTCTTTTTGTCTTTACTTCAAAATGTCTGTAGTACACTAAACATTCATTACTTGTAACATTTACAAACCAATATACCAGTGACATGGTATTGTTGATCAGCTGATATCCTAACATAATAAAAACGCAATGAAACTACATCTTAAACTTGAACAAATACATGTAATACATTATCAACACTTACTTCTATTATGTTGATTGCCTGCCAGGCGTCTAATGATTGGCTTAGAAAAAAATTACACACATAATGAAAATACATTTTATCAACAACTGTATCTAACACACAACAATAAAATGATACCTTTAAAATTACAGTATGAACCTTATTTTACGAGTCTGAGCATATAATTATGTGGACAGATCACAAGCATTTTTGATTGGATTAAACCTTGAATAAGCAAAACTTTTCCGTCATAAAATTTTAAATTCGTGACTCCTTTACGTCACCTCCCAGCCACACACACTATTTCAGATTATGTAGGACTGTCTCGCCCTTTCGCTTCCACAGAGACTGTATATTTTGGAGCAGGGTTTTACCTCTCCGTGTCTCTGCTTCCGCTGTTAAGTTTAAATTGGTGAACATCATCATGTTCTTGTTAATAATCATGCACCCTTAAACGGATCTACCACCTGGCTCTGCTGTTCCTTCTCGAACAGAGTGGCAGCCGCTGTTCCATAGTTTGGTGATTCCCCTTTTTATTACCCCCCATCAATTTCAAAATACACCTTTACAACGATAACAGCTATGGCCAGTTATGGTCAGCGCGTAATCGTAATGTGCCCCAACCATAGCTGTTAAAGCTAAACCAATTCCACGGTCAGGGTTCGGTGAGGCCGTGACCGCCCGAAAATTTGGGGAATCACAAGTAAAGTATCTTTCGTAATATTAAATTTACGAATTTATATTTAAATGACAATATTAATTTAGATGGGGTTTTTAACCCACTTTATATGGAAGCTTAACCATTAGTAACATAAAATAATTAATACAAAATCTACAACCTTCCCCCATAGCAGTTCCACACTACACTGTTATAATACATCACATAACACAATACACAAATAGCAATAAACCTGGATTATTAGCATACATCAAACAAACAATTCTCTTTTAAATAATTTATATAAAAATTTATAAACATTATTATTTAAAATTTTTCATTAACTCTTTCTATTTATCATCATGATGAATTTATCCTGTGTTGTAATCAGATTTTCAAAAATTCTAAATTTATTATTAATACATATTTTTAACCATTATTTTTATTTAGCACAATTATTTCAAAATATTTCATTACTGAATTAACATATCAATCACTCCTGTCAACCTTTTTGTTATACATTATTAATATTGTAAAATTTCAATACTTACAGCCCATTTCTCAAAACATATACCACATACCACAATACTCTCACCTCACCACTGAAACATTTCACAACATATTAGTTCACCTCAAATAATTCAGCCATCTATTATCAAAATGATTTAAATTCCTTAAAAAGTTAATTATACAATATTGAAATAGTCAAACAAAATATTTAACATGTATTAAATTGTTTAATTAAATTAATTATTAACAATATAGAATCCATTACCATCCAAACAATTACAATTCTCTGATTACTTGTTTTCAAAATTAATTTGGTTTATTTATTTAAATTGCAAATATTTCAATATTATTCTTACAACAATTAATTACCTACATACACTGTTCACTTGACCACAACACATACCATTGGCTTTACTACATATTTATTTACAAATTTACTTCGGTATTTATTCAGTCATCACCTCTCAATTTCCAAATCAGCCAAGTCAAATAGCTTAAAACAAAATATTGAACTGTCTTTTACTGTTTTCTATTTTAGCCACCATCGTCAAAAATATACCTCACATATTTATAGACTAAATGGTTTTTATTTACATCCAATTTATTATTATTATTTTTATCATAAACCATTACCTCTATGTCATTCATTTTCCCTTTTATTATCTCATAAGACTTGTCACTATTATTTGTTTTTATCCCGCCTCCGTGAATATTTGTTGTTACACCCAGGTAATTTATTTTCTCATCATATTCCTCCACTACAAGTACACTAATTCTTCCTACAGGTACACATTTATCATCAATATAATCATTGTCTCCTACTACACAAGGTATGTCTACATTATTCATCATAACTCTCTTTATATCCATCTTCTCTATCAGCTCTACATAACCTCTATTTACCTTGAACCACTCTAACTCTTTCTCTCTCTCATCATCACTTTCATCACAATACCTGTCACCACACCACTGACCTACTTCACTCCATGCAAAGGGCACAACAAACTTACTATACCATTTCCTGGCTTTTCCAGGTTTACAAAAAATTAGGGGACTGCTTGAAGACACCTTGTCTTCCACATAATTAACGGAGGAAACTCTGTCCTCAAAATTCACTACTAGCGGAGTCCTTACTCCACTTATATCACGGGGAAAATTTGCCCTTTGACACCCTAACCTTTCACCACACTCTCTCTCAATTTCATCAACACTCGCTAACATTTTGTTGTTAAGTTCTACTTCACCACAAACTTCATCATCACCATTTGTTTTCACTACATCATTATTAAATAACTCGTTTTCAATTATTTTATCACTATTATTTATTAATTCAGTTTTACAACTGTAACTTACCTTGTTAATTATTTCTTCGCTATTATCAGAGACATTATTACCACTTACCTGTGTTAACTCAACTTTTAATTGACATCTATCTTCCTCCCACTTCTCGTCTCGTTTTTTCAATTCCTTGTTGAATTCCTTGGTATTACTAATCATGTCATCTAACATTGCGTTTTGTTTATCCAAATGTTCATTAAACTTGTTACACATCATAATCATCATATTCATCATCTGTGTCTTATAATCAGATTCACTCATTTCATTGTTACTTACCTCATTGTCTGTCACCTGATCGACTTTATTTTTGTTAACTTGGTCTATCTCTCTACCTTTATTTACCACCCTCACGCTCTCATCATTATCACTAGGCCTATTCTCTGTCTTATTCTCTACCACTATCTCTTCAACTATCTTACCTGTATCATTGGTCATCTCACTATGTTTATTAATTTCTGCGAATATTCCTTCTTCTTGTTCTTCCATTCGGGTTAATCTATTGTCTAAATTACCCCATTCCTCGTCTGTCATCTCACCCACAACACCTCGAAATTCACTCTCCCACTCGTCCCATGCAAAATCACTATCATTACTTTGTATGATTGACATTTTTTTTTTTTTTAAAGTTCGTTTGTATAACACTCTTATATATAAAGCTACTATTTTTCTCTGCTTAAACACCTACCACATTGTGAATCACAATAACATAAACCTAACCTACTTAATTCTGTACGATAAAATTTTTATACATTCGTCATTACCACATCCTATTTTCTGTGTATTAAAATAGGTCTATCTCGTATAAAATTATAATTAAACGAAAATCCTGGCAGCGCGTCGACATTTGTAACAATAAAAAAGAAAGGCCAAAATATATAAAATAAATAAAATACCCTACCAGGACTTACCCGCATGCAATTACAACACTTACCTGTTATTGAAATTTTACCAGAAGACCAAGGTCGCCACGATTATTTTTTATAGGATAAAATATCGAAAACCTTTACACTCCACCCTAAATAAAACGGACAATTTAGCAATCTGACCCACCCAATTAATAACTCAGAAAGATTCCGGAACGTTAGACGAATTTTTAACACAGAAATGAGAATATGGTAATGACGAAATAACTTAGTCTAACACATATTCAAGGTAAACCAACTGATTTTAATGAATGTTCAAAGACACTGAAAAAATAGGGTTTAAAATATACATTGATCCCTCAGACTTAACTAACATAAAATATCCTCTAACTTATCAAGTATTATAGTAATTAAGGTAGCCCATTCTGCATCACACACACACACATGCCATTTTTTACACTTTACCCATTGATGTTTCATATTGAATTCCCGGTAATAGTATTTAATTCATGTTTAATTCACTTTTCACTGCCGACCGAACACGTGTTTCTGTTATCCGATTCCTCTTTTAAAGATTACGTATTTAGTTAATCACTCTATGTCACTGCACCAACTACCCGCTAATCACGGTAATATGGTTATTAACTTCTTGGGTCCCGGTCGGTCTTACTGGGTCAATTACATTTTATAACACCACCGACCGGGGCCTAAACGAAACGGTAAGCGTCTGTAGTTGGGGTCGGGTTCTAGTTGACTGTATGGCGTCTCTGACTAATGTAGACTGTCACGTAGAACGTAACAGGTACATGTTGCTTTTGAGAGAAGCTGTTGGTCACTGACACGATTATTTCGTCGCCGCTCCTTGTTCCTTTGCTGTTGTGTAACCATTTTATATAGGGAATGGAGCTGACATATGTGGATGTCCAGAGCTTAATATTGGGCTTGGCTCTGCCGATGTCATTTAAGTGGGCGTGGTCTAAACGACACTTCCGTCGTGAACCCAACAGAACGATGAAAATTTCACTCTCTGGCCATCTTAGTTTTTTGTCAGAGCGTCACTTGGAGCGTGATTGAGCAGTTGCGTATGTGCGCTGCCACACACAGGTATAAAGTTCTCAGAATTTTGTGGAGGTGAATTCTTCAGCCGTGTTACACCACTGATTGCGTTTCGCTTTGTTTCCAACTGTTTCTCAACACTGGTCTGTTATACGGACAAATACGTTGCACAATAATACATTTTTACATTATTTTATACAAACCCGCCCGAAACCGAAATGACTAAAAATATATATATACCCCAAACGGTTAAAACAAAAACACCCAAAAATCGACCCGCTACAAAAACTAAGCTATCCGTAAAAAATAACGCTGGAAAAACTCCATAACCTTATACAGCTGCTTACTTAATCTTAACATGAAAACTCTTTTCTAACACTTGTGTTTTATTGTCAGAAAATAGTATTGTTCAAACAGATTGCATTTGGACAAGTTCTGGTAATTTGATATTTTTTGGCAAAACACCTTGGTATGAGTCAGTGGACTGATCGTCTTGATATTTCAACCGATGACATTTAAAACAAAATATTATAATCTGGAGAAAAGTCATAAATTCGTTGATTATCAGGCTGATAACCAGGTGTTCGTTGATAATATCAGGTGTTATGCCAGGACAGAAAAGATTCTTTATTTTCAAAATTTAAGAGTAACAATATACCCTTATTAAACCTAACATGAAATCACGATAACTATTGACATCACACAATTTCTTAACGTGGCTGGTGTACGGAGTTAAACAAATACCTAATCTCGCCTATACCTTGGCCAATATTACAGTTATTACCTTTATAAGCATGCTGACCGGGAAGACTCCGTCATTCACTCTGTACACATGGATTATTGGTTGAATTTTCATAGTTAAAATCTTTTTTATAGATGTCAGTCCTTAAAGCTCAAATGGTACACCTTTTTTAAGGAATAGTCTTCATGAAAATTGATCTTAACTCTAGATCAATTACGGCATTAAACAAATTGAGGGGGCTGTAATTCATTTTCCAATTGTATTTATGTGCATTTCAGTGACAAGTTATTATCACTTATTATAGACGACGCTGTTTTCACCATTTTCAATATGAAGACGTGATCGCATTTTAACGTTGTAACGATGATGGTAAGTCTGACGACCTATTTGTGCTCCTCTTCCTTTTCATGGCGTTTTTTTCTATAAACTTATTTGTAATAAAAACTGAAATACTGGTGATTATCAGTATAACATATAATGAACTGTCTCACAGTAGTGGACTGTGTAATGAACAAGCACAAATTGAAAACGATATTTTACCGTCGGTTGTACAATTTTTTTTTAATTCACTACAGAAGGAAAATTATATTTTTCCCACCAAATACCAAATAGTCGCCAATGAAAATCACAGATGCACAGTACATCGCTGAATTGTGTACGTACGACAAACGTTTTAAAATATTTTTTGAATAGTTAAATTATTCACCATGACAACGGAATAACAAGACGAACAAAAAGCATGTTGTAGATACGATCATCTACATAGACGAAGGCCTATAGGCCTACATATTTGGTAATATATTTTGAGAAGATAGTTTAAAACTCCGGCTGTGGACCCTTTATCTTATTTCAAGCATATATTATTTTAAATGTCATAAAAATCTAGACGATAGTTTTAAAGGATTTCAATTACATGTAGCTGCCCTAAGGGGGCTTTGCCTGTTTCGCTTTCCTGAATGAACTCTTCCCCCCCCAAAAAAAAAATCAGCAAGTACTTTAATTCTTTTACACCAATCCCCGGTTCAGTAAATTTCATTTGGTGCGTTTTCAGCTTAGTACGGATATTATTTTATGACCAATCCCTCATTATAATGGTTTAGCCGATTGTTAATGCTGTGTAAATTAACATAAGATTTCAGGTTGTTGACTAAATAATATAAGACTTTCAGAACCAAATAACCATGAAACGCATATTTGCTTATGAAAAATATGTTCTCGTTCAGTGCAGTTTCATTTCGTGCGCAAATGTTTGGGAACGAATTAATCGCACGAAACAAGGGATTGGTATATTTTATTATTATTATTATTATTTTTTTTTTTTTGAGGCCATGTATGTAAATTTGCATCAACTACACTGGTCATTACAGTCTGCAACCCATTTGGAACTGTTACAGTAGCTTTGCTAGTTACAAAAAATGTCGAGCCTAAACAGGTAATCAGAACCCGAGACCTTCAACGCGTTCAACCGACTGAGCCATCAAGGCGTCCGTTGATCTAAGACTTTTTACTAGGCTATAATATTTGTTTATTTTTATTTTAGCCATCTGAAATAACCAATACACAAGAGCACAACCACCAGGCTGTGGACATTTAATTTTTACGTGGATTTAGAACCTTGGAAGCAACGAAAACACTTTACTACAGTGAATATGAACCGGTTTCATTTAGTTCTACTATACCGCGGGTCTAACACACAATGACGGGCGATGTTAACCAATACATCAACTGACAGAGGGTTAGTCGGTTTTCCCACCGCAGTTCTTTAACACACAAAAAATCCATTCATACATAACAGCATAATTTATGAACAAAGGAGTTACTACAAAACTCAAAAAGCATACTACAAAAAAATAAGACTAATCATATAGCTTCGAATATTTTCTTGGTAATTGAAGTTTTTTTCTACTAAGTCTACAGTGAAATCCGTTTCCCGATATTCCTCGTAATTCTTAAGTAGTTTGCACTCAATTAGCACAAAGTTTACTTATTCGTAATAGCGTTACAACCAAATATATAGAAATATTTTCAAACAAAGTTGCATGATTGGCCGAAACTTCTTCTTCTTCTTCTTCACTTCAAGGATTAGGTTTTTTGCAGCCTGTTCCGTCTTCACAGCCACCGTTTTCTTGGTCTGCCTCTATCTCGTTCTCCAAGAGGCTTATACTGGATTATCTTTTTTGGTACTCTCGAGTCACCCATTCTGTTTATGTGTTGAATCCGTTGTATCCAGTTTTCTTTCTTTTTTTTTTTAATTTTATCGTTTATTGAGTATATATTCAGCTCTTGCCTTATGTCTGCATTTCTTATGTGATCTCTCAGGCTGCACCCGTTGACTCTCCTTAAGAATTTCATTTCAGCAGCTTCAATTTGTTTTTTCTGATTTTGGGTCAGTGTCCACGATTCACTCCCATACATCAGTACTGGTGACGCCATAAAATTTCATTTCTGTGTCTTGTCGTACTTTCTTTCCCAGAGTCTTACGAATTGTGGTATCTGTTTATTTTATTATCAATATCGTCTTCATATTCATAGCTTACGTTGCACCCTAGATAGCGGAAGTGGGATATTTTTCCAACTATTTTATTGTCTATTACTATTTAAATGCCATTATTTTAGTCTTTGTTGTGGAAGTTTTTAAATTATATTCATGGCAAATTTTACTGAATTGATACACTGCTTTTTGTAATCCATTTTCGTTTTCTTGTAAGATGACTTGATCATCAGCAAACACCATAATATTAATGGAGAAATTATCGGGAAGTAAGTAGATTCCAGGATCAGTTCGTTGTTTCCGTTGCCTTACATCGTCAATATATAGGCCTATGTTAAATAAAGTATGCGACAAAGAAATTGCACGCTTGTCTAATGCCTCTGTTAACAGTAATAGATTCTGTTTTCTGCTTCTCAGTGTTTATAGTAATGTCCGTTCTTTCATATAGGCTTCTTATTACTTCTTTTATATGATGCGAGTATCCTCTTTGCTCTAATATTTTGCACAATACGTCTATTCACATGATCAAATGCTTTTCCATAGTCTATGAAGGCAATATGTCCCTCTAGATTGAATCTCTTCTTTTTTCGATCAATTGGCGTACAATTGTGACGTTGTCACTACCTTTTCTTCCTTTTCTAAATCCAGATTGTTCTTCAAGGAGAGAGTTTGCAGTATTCTTTAGTCTGTTATTAATTATCCTTGTATATAATTTGTAGGCCGTATTCAAGGAAATTATTCCTTGATAATTTCCACAGTCATTTCTGTCTTATTTTAAACAGAGATATTACCTCTGCTATTCTCCTAAAATCTGGAATAGTGTTTGTTTTCCAGCATGCATTAATCAAACGCCAGTGTTGTAGTTTAAATAGCAGTCCATTACCTTTTAAGAGTTCTGTGTTAATTCCATCCGGTCCTATTCTTCATTTGGCCTAGAGATTCTGTTATGTTATCCCCTAGGTATATAGTGCTATTAACAACCGGAAGAGTGATAGTTATATCTTGTCCTCCTGTATTATTTACCTCCTCATCTGTCATGTGTAATTGTGCATTATCTTTCTCAGTTTTGTTAAGCTGTTTAAGAAGTTAATATGTTACTTCTTGTCTTCCATGAACGTCTGCTTCTATGTTAGATATCAATGCATCCCAGGAGTCTTGGTGTGTTTTCCTAATTACTAAAAAGTGTTCAGAACCTATTTTATTTCTCCATCTCTTATCAGTCATAACTGCCACTCCACTCTGAGCTCTTGTTGCTGAGTCTATGCCACTGTACAGCATCAAAAAATCATTTAGGTCTTTTGTACCTTCAAGTTTCTTCTTTGTCTCTGTTATTATACCAATGTTTATTACAGTGGAAACTTCTATTGTATTTTTTACCCATTTAATTGTTAAATTAATTAAGAGACATTCCATAAAGGATATCTCATTTTATAGTCTAATATTAACGGTTCCTGCAAACAGAATTTGAATTGAACTGAATAAAATCATGGTTACTTCATTCAAGCAGAAAAAGTATGGTAGAGTAAAAGTTGTTACTTTTTACAACGCTCACTGTCTCTTTCATTACAATAACTAATATAACAAAACGGTTGATTCCACATTGTGTGATATTTTCTCTTTTCCTCTCAAAGCTGAATGCGGATCTTTTTACAGAAACTTTCAACTTAAGAGGGTCTTTAATAATAATAAACAAAAAACCAGCTGATTAGATTATTGACAAAAAGTTGGGTGGAGGTGTATCCTATTTGTTAGTTAAATAAAATTGTGCATACGATTGATCAAATTAGAAACCATGTACCTAAATTTCGTGGAAACAATACATTCTCACCAATGTAATCTTGACCAATCCTTGTCACATTTCAGTTGATTCAATAAGCTGATCAGTTTCTATCACAAGTTAAACCCTGTGAATAAAATAAAACGCTTCAATTTAGTTGCTAAACTTTGGTTTCCCTATTTTTTCTGAGCTTGTTTTGTACAGTCTCTATGTCTTATATAGTCTATTTTGCATGATTGAATAATAAAGTAATACAAATTTTACGAGGAAACTTATGGGACAAAGAGAACCACTGGTAACAAAAGTCATACTATCCTGGAATCAAATCCAATTGCCAATAAGCCTACACCAAGTAAAAAAGTTAGCACTAAATATAAATCACACAGACTTTGGTACACTGTACAGGTTTGTATTACAAGAATCTACAAGAATTCATTAAAAATAACAATTACCTATTTTTTAAATACAAGAGTCTTTTGCACTTTTTAGATATTATTATTGAATTTAAAACACTTGTAATCATCATTCCAATTAAGGTTATATTAACAGGATAAAGAAATAAAAATACATTTTTAGCCATAAAAAATTGTATTCTAACAAAAATAAATAATTATTGTTAACAAATAACAGTAATTAAATCAAGCATAGCAATAACTGTAAAAAGAAATCTCACAAAAAAGAGGAAACTCCATGACTAATTAGAAAGTAAATATTATTATCAATAATACAAAAAAATTAACTTCTTGTCTTCTAAGACATTAAAAACTAATAAAAAATACAATGTATAGTAGATTGCACACAAAATTAATTTCAAAAACATAAGAAAACAGAAAAAATTAATTAAAATTACTTCAAGAAAACATAAATTGAGACAATTAGCTGCACTGTCATGTTTTAAGTATAGTACTAGACAAAGTTTAGAAGAAAATATTTGTTTGTCTTACAATAAAGTACAATAATAATAAAAATAATATAAAATTACGTCCATAAAAATTATAAAACAATTTTAAGTAAGGATTAATTAAAAATAACAATTACCTATTTTTTAAATACAGTAGTCTTTTGAACATTTTAGATATTATTATTGATATTTAAACACTTGTAATCCTCATTTCAATTAAGGTTATATTAACACGATAACAAAAATAAAAATACATTTTTAGACATGGAAAATTGTATTCTAACAAAAAAAATTATTTTTATTATTTTAACAAATAACAGTAGGCTAATTAAATTAAGCACCTCAATAACTGTAAAAAGAAATCTCACAAAAAGAGAAAACTAATTAAACTAATGACTAATTAAAAAGTATATAATTACAAGTATTATTAACAATAATACAAAAAAATTAACTTCTTGTCTTTTAAGACATTAAAAAACTAATAAAAAATACAATAAATAGTAGATTACACACAAAATTAATTTCAAAAACATAAGAAAACAGAAAAAAGTAATGAAAATTACTTCAAGTAAAACACATAAATTGAGACAATTAGCTGCACTGTCATTTTTAAGTATGGTACTAGACAAAGTTTAGAAGAAAATGTTTGTTTGTCTTACAATAATTACAATAATACTAAAAATAATATAAAATTACGTCTATGTAAAGTTATAACACGATTATAGCATAGTATCGTGTGTAAACTTTTATTATTAAGTGAGAAAATACAAAATACAAAATCACTTATAAAATGTGATGATTATCTACTGAGGATGAAGTTTGGCCTGAAGATGGGTGAAACCTAAACCTAGTGACCAACATAGCAAAAACAGTGAATGCGTATGACTGGTACTTACACACATTTAAATAACGTGTCCACCACAAAATGGAATTAAGAAGAAAATTATGAAATTACATTAATAAAACAATAGCTGTAAAATAAAAAGCCTCTGCAGATAAAAATTAATAATTTGTGTAAGTACTGATAAATCAAATCAAGCCCTTTCTTATTTGCAATTTTATGGCTGGAGGAATTTTCACCTTATTATTGGCCACATTATTAATGTAAGAACACAACTGAGGTAATGTTCTATTTATGAAGATATTTTCTGCTTCGTACATTTTTTTTATATCTCTTCTTTCAGGATGAGTATTATTTAAAAGATGTGTCCCGAAATATTTATAAATAACATTTTTTTCTTCTTCATTCCACCTCACCCGGGTTATTCCTTTAGTTTTTTGACTGAAGAATCTTTAATATTTTCTTCTTCAGTGGAAAGTGACGAATGAATAGATGGTTCATAACTTAAATCTCCTTCTTCACAGATTGAGCTGTCCTTTGAACATTTTGCAGAAGTTTGACTTAAACTGGAGCTTTTATTAGTTATGGACGAAGATGATGGTGAAATTTTAATGGTAAATTCAGATTGGGTATTTTTATCTCTGGGAAGTGTCATCTGTAACAAGCGATGACCAACTTGAGACTTTTGAATCAGAGGTAAAGGTAATCTGTAATTTGACTTATGGATATTTACATCATGTCCCATGAAGTTACCCAAATTTTTAGTGTAAGTATCATCATGACCATTTAATTGAGAAAATGTTGCAGCATGGTGTTGAAGACCCGTTGCAGTAAAGTGTTTTGGTTTTTTTAACTGAAATTTATTTCTCATATCTTCAATGATTTTGGTTCCGTCATAAGTATTTAAACAATCGCAATGAGGAAAAGTAACTTATTTTCTTCAGGAACACCAACACTCTGTCTACTTTCTAGTAAGAGATCCAATGTATCTTTCATCTGATTAGTCAATAAACAAGGGACTTTACGTGTGTTCTTTCTAGGAACATGGAAAACATGTAACTCAGAACAAGTTCTTTTCTCATCTTCAGTAAGAATATTTTCTTTAACAGCAGCAATTTCATCATTATCTGCAACTCGCGAATAATTTTCTAAAGTAGCTCGTACAACTTCTCCTGGTCGTCTACGACTTAAAATTATAATATGTGCAATCAAGTCTTTATTTAAATCTTCAAATATTTTTGTTGTTGGAAATATCATTACTTTTTCTTTTTTCTCGTCATATCCTTTCTGAATCCCAGTGCAGACCGTAACAATTTCATTATTATGTGGAAGAACATCTATTTTACTAACAACACGTTTTTTCCTTGTTTTGTCAGCATTAGTGCTTACTTCAACACTCCAGTCTGTCTTCATCAATTGTAAAAATTCATCCATAATTTTACATACTTTGTTTTTCTCTGGACTCAATATACCAGAATCTTTCAAAACTGAAGTTTTCACAATGTCGGAGCAAGATTTTAATGATGAACATAATCGAGGCGCAACACTAGGTGTACTACATTCTCCTGTTATGTAACTAAAGCCACTGAGATTACGAATCGCTTCCATTAAGTTATCAAATTGTTTTGGATTAATACAGTCTTCCAGATATGTAATGTCTGGATTGTTTTGTCTCATTTTATCTAAAAGTCTGGCCAAGACCCTGATTTTTGATGAAATGTATTTTATATGCTGATTACTTCTGTGGTTTTTAAAAAACTTTGTAGCAAATCGTACAATTAACAGATCAGTTTGGGCAATGAAACTAAATTTATCTTTCAACATTGTTGGAAATATGACTTTTTTCAGTGACTCGGAAACTTCAGGAACATCTGGAATTAACAATAATGAACACGTCTTTATAACTCTGTTTCTTCTTTCGCTGTTATTATCATCAAATCCTTTATTATTGCAGTGCCTGTAGTGTAGATACATATTTTCTTTTTTGAAAAGTCCAAGACATTTTGTGCAAACAACGTGAGTCAAAGAATTAACTGTGTATTTTGAGTTAGCTGGTCTCTTCATCGGTATGAGCTTTTCATTGTTTCCCTTGTTGGTTACCTTCAAGTTATAATAATAATTACCTTTCTTTCTCAGTTTGTCAGTAATAGCCATTCTTTTCCTTTTTCTTTCCTTCAAATTTTCATCTAAAATCATTGTATATTCTTTTACTTCTTCTTCAAATGGATGATGTTTTACAATGTGTCTAGCAAAATTTGTCACTAAAATGTGACAAAATGGGCAACAGTTTTTTCTATCCCATTTTCTTTTTTTCTTATTGTCATTAATAGTTTCTTTTCTACAATCAGAATTTTCTTGGTCAATAATAATTGATTTTTCTTTTTTTTACGGATATCTGCCAATGTCAAACACCTTGCACAGTTTGGTTCCTCTACAACAGCAGTACTACAATAATCACTTCCAAAATTTAGAACATTGAATGCATCACTATCTACAACTTCAGCATAGTTATGTTCATCTACACCTTCAACATCGATATGTTCATCTACAACTTCCACTGCCACTTCTGCTTTATTTTCCTGAAATAGACACAAAAGACGGTAGTTACATTTAGTCATTTAATAACAATACAATAGAATCTGCAGAACAATGAAAAATAAAATCCCCTCCCCACCCTAAATCTGGTTACCCTAAATTAATACTGGAGCTGAACCACTAAGACAAACAATATTTTCCAATAATGTACAGAAAAATATTTAAATTTATAAAACTTAATTTGAATTCATGAAACGTACGGTAATGACATTATATGTATGCATGTATATATATATATATATATATATATATATATATATATATATATTTCAATCACTTTCTGCTACAGTCCGTTTCTTGATGTATGTAATACTTTAATATTTATACTAAATTTACCTCAAGGTGTTTTTTCTATTTGGAACATGTTTCTAGAGTTCCTGTTCTCTCATCTTCAGCCTTCGCCATCTTGTTTCTGGTGAAGTATTTGTGTGTTGGCGAAGGCTGAAGATGAGAGAACAGGAACTCTCGAAACATGTTCCAAATACAGTGGAACTCCTCAAATCCGAACTAATTGGGGCTGTAGCCTGTTCGGATTCGGAAAAGTTCGGATTAGCCGAAAAATCTGCATACATAGTACTCAACACTAGTTATGGTGTATGCGCCACCCGGTAATGTTGCGTAGGGGTGAGACAAAGCCGCCGGAGGTTGCTGACCTTGACTGCCCGTGAATCACTGTTGCTGTCGGCGAAGTGCACTAAAAATAGCCCAGTCTTACTACAATAGGTCTAGAAATCTTTGTATTCCAGTTAGTCCTCTGGCGTTTGTCTGCTGTTACTGTTTCCATCCAGTGTACATAGTTTGTTCGAGTTTTCATTTAAGATTTATTGTTTTTGCATTTGAAGTGAGCAGTGTAGATCTGGTTTTTTAGTGTTCTTAAATTATGGCAAGCAAACGAAAACATAGTTCTTGTACTTTAAAAGAAAAACTCGAAGTGTTAATGCGACTAGACAAAGGGGAAAGTTTGACGAAGTTGGCTGTTGAATTTGGTGTTGGTAAGGCAGCAATCAGTGACTGGAAAAAGAATCGTGTGAAAATTGAACAGTTTTGCAGTGCAACAAGTGAAAAAGCTTTGAAACAACGCCATCACACAAAGGTTTCTGTAAATGAAGAAATTGACGAAGCAGAGTTTTTGTGGTTTACACAAGAGAGGCAGAAAGGAGTTCCTATTAGTGGTCCATTAATTCAAGAAAAGGCATTGCGGCTGAACAAACTAATGAACGGAGATTTGGCATTTATTGCTAGCAATGGGTGGTTGGATCGATGGAAGAGAAGGCATGGAATCAGACAACTGACGATAAGCGGAGAGAAGTTATCAGCTGATAATACTGCTGCAAAAGAATATTTAGATGAATTCGCCGATTTGATTTAGTCGGAAAATTACTCGCCCCAGCAAGTGTATAATGCGGACGAGACTGGATTGAATTTTAAAGCACTTCCCACTAAAAGTCTTGCTTCTAAAGAGGAATCTTCTGCGCCAGGCTTTAAAATGAACAAACAGCGTCTCACAGTTTTGGCCTGCAGTAACGCCGTGGGAACAAACAAGCTACCATTAATGGTGATTGGAAAATCTGCCAAGCCACGAGCCCTTAAAAATATGAACATGAATTCTCTCCCTGTTTATTACAGAAATCAGATTAAGGCGTGGATGACTGGTAATCTTGTTAAGGAGTGGTTTGAAAAGAAATTTGTTCCTTCGGTAACAAGATTTAATGAAGAAAATGGACTGCCACCTCGAGCTCTACTTTTGATAGACAACGCTCCATCACATCCTTCAGACATGCAGTTGGTGTGCAGAGACATAAAAGCAATTTTTCTACCACCTAACGTGACATCGCTGCTGCAGCCTATGGATCAAGGTGTGCTACAGAACATAAAACTAAGCTACAGAAAAATGCTTCTGCAAACTCTTATTGAAGAAGATTGTTCTCTTTCTATTCTTGAGAAGCTAATGAAGATAACAATAAAAGATGTGATTTACTGGGTTGCAGAATCCTGCAACAATACCAGTAAAAATTTACTGCAGAGATCGTGGATGAAGCTTTGGCCCAGCCTCGAATTTGTGGAAACACCACTTACAACACGAGATGATGAAACTGAGCTCCTTCATCTCTTTCAAAAAGTACCAGGATGTGAGGATGCTGAAAAAGGTTGTCTGGAGGAGTGGGCAGCACTAGACGACAATGAAGAATGCACCGAGCATGACATAGTGTCTGTGGTCCAGGATCAACATGAAAATGTATCAGGTAGCGATAGCGAGGGAGAAGATGCCTCAACAAACGTGACTCATTCTGGCGCTGCCGTCGCTCTCGACATCGCGTTGCGCTACGTAGAACAACACGCAGCTGCTACACTCAATGATGTTTATGCGACGCTGGCACAACATCGCATTCTCGGGAAGGTTTATGTCACTTCGCCAGATGAAGATCACTGATTTTAAGTGAAAAATGTATTGTAATGGAATGCTGTATGACGTTGTTGTTTTTATACAGTGTTAATTCCAATATTTTTTACATTTCAATCCTGTTTTACGTAAGTAGCAATACTTGTACATACTTTATTAATTTTTCAATGATTCTTTACGTAAAATTAGTTACATATGATAATTTTATGTAATAATAAATGTGTTTCTTATGTCTTTATGTGTTTTTTCAAGTGTTGTTTTTCTTCAAAATCATGTTCGGATTTGAGGGGTTCTACTGTAGAAAAACATCTTGAGGTAAATTTAGTATAAATATTAAAGTAATATATATATATATATATATATTTCTTTTTAATTCAAACAAGGAAATATCATCATCCACTTTAGTATTTCTGACTATGACCGGCCTGTAAGTCAAGAAAATTCAATTTAGAAAAATGTTGTATATTTTCTGTTAAATTTGTACAGTACTGTTAGTTTTATAAACTGATACTGTTCCATCTTTCCAGATGATGTAAACTGGGGTTGAAGAAACCTTTAAGTCAAGATATAAAAATGATAGCTCTTATACTGTTAATGTTAAGGGTGCAGTTCACGTTGGTAGACCATTTCAAAATATGCTGTTTCACATTTATGTAGGGATAGGTGGGGAAATTGTAAACGCTAGGGAAATTTTAATTTACAGTCAATCACTATTGGGTACAATGTCATTACATCATCTGTTGAAGCTCTCTCCAAAACTGCAGAGACGTTTTAACAACTGCAGAGTCCTATCAAAAGTTAAAGAAGCTAAAGACAGCATCAAGAAAGAAAGCTGGAACAAATCAAGAAGAAATGTCTAGGAACATAAAAAACAAATTTAAGAAGGGACTTGGATTTTGATCATAAAGTAGTAAAGAAACCTAAACAAGATTCTGAATAAATTTCTATTTATTGAGATGATTCTGATGATAACAAAGATCCATTTGCAATAAGAGTTTTGTAATACAATACCACAGAAATAATATATAAAATACCAAAAAATTCAACTTGGAAAATTTATCATTTATCATTGGGAGACCAAGAAATAAAACACACTACAAGTATGTTTGGTTATATACAGAACTAAAATGATGACGATAGATGATGAATGTAGATTTATATCACAGGATATCAACACAAAGATTAAATATTATCACCAACGTGCCACCACTTATTCCAAAACTACTAGTCACTTTGCTGTCGACGAGACATGTCGGTGTTTACACCATCTTTGGCTCTTAGGTCGTTTAAGAGGCCTTTCAGTGTTTCCCACCATCTTTGGGTCTCAGGTCATTTAAGACCGGAAGATGATGGAAACACTGAAAGGCCTCATCGAGAGCGAAGCAACTATCCGTTTTGGTTTTGCGATAAGTGGTGACAAAGTTGGTGTTAAGATACCTGCTAATAAAACTAACTTGACTGGAAAAATTAAATTTTTACAAAGTTATATTAAAAGAAAATGATGAAAGTAGTATTAGCTTTGAACAAACATTGACAGTTTTACCCAATCCATAAATGAAAGAAATTAATAGCCAAATTTTCTACGAGTACCCTGGATGTGTTCCTGTTTTTGAAAATGATAAATTTTTATTTATTATTTACTAGTGTCATTTCTTTATGATATTTTTATGTTGTAAAAATGATAAACTTTTAAGCTGTTACTTACATGTTGCATTATGTAACCATAACAACATGTGTTTATGATTTTTAATAACCATAATGTCTGAAGTATCTTGTTTCCATGCACTTTTCATACAGGCCAAGATTGGGTAATTGTAAACATATAGTTGAAATTAAAAATACAACACAAAATAGTACAGTGTCAATTAGTTTACAGTTGTTCCAATTTTTGTTTTATTTTATTCCAACATCATTACACCTAAGATGTTGGGGTACTTGTACATTTAATATAAGAGTGCTTCATTTAAACAATTTTTTGTATGCAACGTAACAAGGAAAGGCTATTATAATAACTATTATTTACAGTTAATTTGATTTGGAGACCTCTACATGATTTTTAATAAACAATAATGTGTTAATCCTTCATATTTCGTTTACAATTACCCACCTAATCTTAATGGAATAATGATACAATGTTTTTATAGCAATATTAAAATAACTTAAAAATACAGCTAGGAGCAAGTTGTGCCAATGCTGCATATGTTATTTTTTCTGTTTATTTATTTAATAGGAACATTGTTATGTTCTATTCTTTTTACTTACCTTGTATTTTCACGCCACTCTGACTTACCGGTCACAGATGATCCCAAACTATTAATAGGTCGCCACGATGTTTTCGGCTTTACATCGAAACCTTTAAATCAACTTTAATTGCCAGGTTCGTTAGGCGAAATTTTCCATACTGGATAGGTGATGGTAATGTGGCATAATAATTAGCTTAACACATGGTTACGCTACTAATTCATTTTATTAACATTCATTGCAAGCTTACGTTCTCCTCCACTTATAACTTTCATCAAACTCTTTACTTCAGGTTATACTTTAAAAACATTCTGGTGAAATTACATTGATTTTAATTATTGTTTAATCATGACAACTGAGAAATAATTTTATAGCGTTACTTTTTCTCTTTCTAATTTCAAACATATACGTATACAAAAAAATAAATGCTTTAACTAACTTATTCTAAATTTTTTATTTTATTTTATTGAGGCGACCCAGCAATGCCCACACTCAACTCACATACAATTTTACCACCCCATTTATTTGATTAATTTAATTGGAACATTTTAAAATGAAATTATGGTGCTGGATTACCAAATGGCGTCACTCCTTCGCTGCACTGTACCGCGTGTGTTTTAAGGCCGAAATTTTTTACTGTTCACATTTTTATTTTTCATCCCGTTGACTTCACTGACTCTATCTGTTATTTTACTCACTTTAACTATTGGTGATCACTTTCTACAGAATAAATGTAGGTTTTACGTGCACAAGATTTTTCTTTTGTTCCCGGCCGGGGACAGAGTTTTTATTCAACTGGGGTGAGAGTCACCAACAAAATCTCCCACCAGAAACTAGGCATAACGGAATTACAATGCCTTATGATCTGAATCGTTCGTCACTGTTCATAGCCTTCATGTGGCAAATTATTAGTAGTGGCACTGGGAACATGGTTTGTGAGTGTTCCCAAAGCGTTGACGAAATTTCACTGCCTCTCTGCACGTCACACAAATGGGCGTGTTCTCTAATTATGTTTCCGCCAGCACCGGAGCACATGTTGGGAAAATATCACCTCCAAGCCATGTTGTTTTACCATCTCGGCGTCGGTTGCACGCCCGCTGGTGTTTGCGCGCGTCACACCATACTCAAGTTCTGAGAATTGTATTGCGTTCTCCCATACCTGCCGCATTCCATTGTACCACTACATCTCACGGTTCCTTTGTTTGATAAAGCTTCTATTTAACATGTGGCTGGCCACACAAAGGGGAAACAAAGTTATGATTTTTTAATAAAAATAAAAACCTCTCCTTTTAGCCCCGTTACAATAACCCCCCCCCCCAATGAGAGATCTTCTGCCGAAACAGAAGAAATTTCATTGCTAAACCCCTAAGAGGATCGGTGAGGATATGGTGCCAACAACCCCCATTAATCCTTAATGCATCATGGGTAAACTACCCCCCTAGCTCGGCGACTATGGCTGCACCTGAACGAGATTACTGGACTTCTCTATACGAGATCCCAACACCATAAAATCGAACAGACACGCACCACAGCGCACCTAACCTTCTAACATGCTACCCCCCAAAATCCAAACCCTTGGTCTTATACCATGCCAGATCCTCAACCGATATGTTCCCCCTTACATGCATACTGGGTCGCCATTGGCAAATACTGGGCGCGTGCACATATTCATAATATCTTATAAACAAACTCCTTAAATATTTTAAAATCATTTTTTAATTTACGATATAGTAAACAAATTAAATTCCAATCATTAAATTTGGTTAAAAATTCATCTACGTTCTAAATCAATCTGTTCTATCACCATTTTTTTCTTCAAAACCAAAAAACTAAAAATCTTTTACCTGAATCTATCAAATCTATCAATTTTCTTCATTACTACTAATAATCAGAAAAACAAATAAATTGAACATCTCATTAAAACATGAACTCATTTATCCTAACCTTTGATTATATATACATACTAAACAATACAATTCAATAAAAACACTAGCAATACATATAAACAATAACATACTTGAAATTCAAAATATCCTATATGGCAGGTGTAAAAAATAATTTTTTTTTAAAATAAATTTATCAAAATATCTTTTTTCTCCATATTAAAAAAAAAAAAAAAAAAAAAAAAAAAAAAAAAAAAAAAAAAAAAAAAAAAAATGCAATCAAGAAACAAAATCCTCAGAAAAATGGTTCTGTCTCCAACCTCAATCATCAGCTGATCTCTCTAGGTCAAGTCAATGCCCTTGACATACATAGGTTATACACAAGGCTACTTCATAAAGTACATAGAATATCTTTAAAATTCTTTACCTTTAAACACAATACAATATAATAAAATAAAACATAAAAATTAACATGATTATTTTCATTTTAGTATAAACAATAAAATTTACATTTAAATTGACCAAAATTTATACATTTTAGCTTGAATGATTTTCAACTTCTATTAAAATCTGTCACTTGTTTCAATTAATTTTATGTTTTGACTATGATTTACTTTCTTTACCATTTTCATTCTCGATTAGTTTGGGTGACTCTATTTATTCATAATCATTCAACCTATAAATGGGTGATTAAACATAACCTCACCCCCCTTCTGACTCTAATACTCACTTAACGGCTTTACTTAGTCTGACACCACTCTCTCAAAATGTTTACCAACCATTCTCTACCCCTAACTTACTACTCAAACTCAATTCGCATCATTCCACCTTTATATAAAAAAAATATACTCTCTACCCATTTGTACTCAGGATGTGTGTTCCCTCAACTCACCACCGTGCTCCACCTCTTGCCCATCCTATTTACCCGGCAATCACTCCCTGAAAACCCACTGCTACCTGCCACAACGCCTGTCGTTGCGGACTCCTTACACACCACCCCCCCTTTACAAAATCACCATCAACTAATTACTCTCCCATTACATCACTTTCATTTACAAAATATCTCCATTTGTTTATTACCCCAATATATTACTCATTACTATACAAATTATCCCCATAGCTACTGTGTCACTATCAATGTTCAAATTCTATCTTACTTTTATTCACAATAATATTGTTCTCTGTAACACCCCTTTAAACTTAACTTGGACTGATCTAAATGTCCTAACGAAATACTAATCACCCAAATTCTACCTTTTACCAACCATTTAAAATTCTTAACTATCTCACATTATTTCCATCATTTAAATTAGAATCTTTTAACACCTTGAATATCTATTATTCAAACATTTATTACATTGGAAATTTGCAAATTATTTATAAGTGACATATTACATATCTAACTCCAGCAATCAGCTGATTTTGTTGGCAAGGTGAATGACCTTTCTATAGATACATTTAAAAATTATACCGCTTACACATGTTATCAATCCTTACCTCTAACACAATAAACTAATACCACATTTATAAGACATAATAAACACAATATAATAAACATCTACTGCACCCCTTTTCTCAAATCAAAACAAAATTAGCTAGTCATCTCAGTAGTGAGTTACCATCATTAAGTTACCAAATTTTAATTCGTTACCCCCCTGAATAACCTCCTTAACCACACACACTATGACCCCCCTGGACTGTGGCGTCCAGTTGCGTCCACAAGGACTGAAGTTTTGGAGGAATTTTGTCATCTCCTTGTCCTTGCTTCTGCCTTACATTATAAAAAGCAGTTAGATATCGTAATATCTATAAATTACATAGTTATGCGCCCTTAATGTGGGTCTATCACCATTTTTTACTGTTCCTACGTGAACAAAGTGATAGTCGCTGTTCCATAATTTGGTGATTCCCCTGAATTACCCCCCTGTCAATTTCTAAATTCACCTTTACAACGATAACAGCTATGGCCAGTTAAGGCAGAACGTGACGCAATGAGCCCCGACCATAGCTGTCAAAGCTAAACCAATTCCACGGTCAGGGTTCGGTGAGGCCGTGACCGCCCGAAAAGTTGGGGAATCACAAGTAAAAGATATCTTTGTTTAAGAATTTACAATTTACATTACATGACATTTCTAGTCTTGGTGGTGTTTTAACCTCTTACATTTCTTTCTTAACTTTCCCTATCTTGACCTTCATTAACATAAAATAGTAAGTACAACAATATATTTACTTAGTCACTTAAACTAATCTATTCACACTTAACGTTGTTGTCATTACATGAAAATAAACAATTCACATTTAAGATTTACCAAAATTATATAACTTACAATTTTAATTTCATTTTCAAATTATATTTACTCGTGACCTTGTTACATTTTATTATTACCAATCAACTATGGACTTCCATTCATCATTTTCACAGATGACACTAGTAAATTTTGTTTGAACACACTGCCTCACTAAAATTATTTACTTACACGCCTAGGCAAAGTTGGTACGTGGTAAGGTACACCTTATTTGTGCACCTTGAGTGTAAAAAAAATAATTTATATCACGTACCTTAGGGGTCCCCCTCCCCGTTCAATAAGATGCTGAAATTTCTAGTCCATACCAATTTTGGTGGAGCCGGACCATCGTCGTTTCATTGCCCGAAGGTAGTTCTGCCAACCATGGTCCGCCTCCAAATGCCGAAAACCACGGCCAGGACTGGTAAGGTCGTGACCGCCCGAAAATGGGGGATACTCCCTTCTGAAACATTTTAACAACCATATGATTCCACAAACTAAACAATTTAACATTTATTTATTTATTAATTATTATCAAATTTAAATCTCATAAAATAATTTAAATTCATTAGAAAATTTCTTTATACAACATTTTAAATCAATCAAAAAATATTTAAACATCTCAAATTACCTTAATTAAATCAATTATTGAAAACACAACATATTCCAATTATTATCAAAACAATTACAATTCATTAATTACTGTCTTCAAAATTATTCTCATTATTTATTTAGTCTGTCAAAATATTATTATTATTAAAACAATTTCTACTGCATACACCTCTTGTTTACATTACATACTTGTTACAATACAAACACAATTAATTTCACTAACATTTATTTACAAATCTTCATCATTAATTGTTCAATTTACCACACTTCATTTTCAAATTCAGCAAGGTCATAACCATACATTAAAATATTTAATATATTTAAAATGTCCATTTACTTATTTTTTTATCTAACCGCCATCGTTGTATAATAGTCTTATTTTTTTATAATACTTCTCATTCTTACTCGCACTCAATTTATTATTATTATAATAACCCAGTAACTTTATGTCATTCACTATACCATTATAATTTATAGGATTATTCCCTATTATTATTATTTCATAAACCTTGTCAATATTAGTTATTTTTGTCCAGTCTCCATCAGTATTATTGGTTAACATGAGGTAAGTTATTTTATCATCATTATATTCTTCTACTACAACCTCAGGTAAGTTATTATCATTTATAACCGTATTATCAAAATATTCATCTATCTATTCCACAAGGTAAGTCACTTTTTTCCTCTCTCAATATCTAAAATCTGCACCAACATTTCATAAACTCTATTAACCTCAAAAATCTCTATTTCTCTCTTTCTCTCATTACAACACCTCTCATAACCCCACTGAACTCTCCCATTCCATGCAAAGGGCACCATTAAATACTTATTACCTCTACTACCAGGTAAACCACAAAAAACTAAAGGACCATCTGAAGACACCTTGTCTTCCACACCACCACCAGAGGAAACTCTGTCCTCATAAAACCACTGTGAACATTCCATTTCACAATAAACTTGGGGAAAATCTGCCCTCTGCCCCCCTAAACTCTCTACACACACACTCGTAACCTCATCAACACTTTCTCAGCTCATAACCTTACTCTCTACCACCACGTTTTTAATTTCACCACTGCTATCACTCGTTGACTCATTATTATAATTATCGCTATTACCCACCTGGTCTCCCGCCACCTGTTTTGCATCTAAATTACTACCACCGTTAATACATATCTCTCCATTATTTTCACTTATTTTGCTCTTACCTGTATTGAGAAGTTACAACTTAATAGCCAAATAATTGTTTAAAAATAAAATACAACTCTTACCTTGTTCGGGTCCCAGGTCCTTCGCACGAATTCGTGAAGAATAAGCGTGACTTAGGTTAACACTCTTCAATAAATCATACTCTCAATTATTTTCAGAAATGGATGTATTTATTTACTCATTATGTGACATTGAACTTTATTGTTATATTCTTTCATTTCAACATTTTGTTTACTTTCTTTAACTTTACTTAATATTCATTTTCGACTCAAAAAACTACTACTCTGCATCTCGATTATTTTTCTTAAAAATTACAAAACCTTGGGATACTTTTACCTGACCAATATGCTAATAACTAGTTGCAAACTGTAACGTAAAGAACTGACCAAACTAATTAACCTAATAAGACGGCCCAGTAATGCTCACGCTCAACTCACATACAATTTTACAACCCCATTTAATTGATTAATTTAGTTTGAACATTTTAAAATGAAATTATGGTGCTGGATTACCAAACGGCGTCACTCCTTCGCTCCACTGTACCGCGTGTGTTTTAAGGCCAAAATTTTTTACTGTTCACATTTTTATTTTTCATCCCGTTGACTTCACTGACTCTATCTGTTACTTTACTCAACTTTAACTATTGGTGATCACTTTCTACAGAATAAATTTAGGTTTTACGTGCACAAGATTTTTCTTTTGTTCCCGGCCGGGGAGACAGTTTTTATTCAACTGGGGTGAGAGTCACCAACAAAATCTCCCACCAGAAAAACTAGGCATAACGGAATTACAGTGCCTTATGATCTGAATCGTTCGTCACTGTTCAAGTAACCTGTGTTATTCCCGTGTGTCGGGCGTTGACGAAATCTGGTGTCCACTGGTTTACGTCATTGAAAAGGTGTGTCCTTAATCTCGCATCCGTCTTGTACCAAGCACATGTTGAACAAAATTTGCAAAAAGCCATTTTGCCCGACTTCTCTAAGCGTCGTTTATGCGCTCCGCAGGTGTTTGTGCGCATTACACAGTACTGAGGTTCTGCGAATTAAACTGTTGTTGACAACGCGCCACATTCCATTGTAACGACTTCACCTCACAGTTCCTTTGTTTGAACTACAATTTATATTACCATGGGACTGATCATGCAGATGAAAACGAATTTACAATTTTTTAATAAAATAAAAACCCCTCCCTTTTAGCCCCGTTACAATACCCCCAATGAGAGATCTGCCGAAACAGAAGAAATCTCATTGCTAAACCCCTAAGAGGATCGGAGAGGATATGGTGCCAACAACCCCCCATTAATTCTTAACACATCATGGGTAAACTACCCCCCTGGCTCAGCGACTATGGCTGCACCTGAAAGATATTACTGGACTTCTCTATACGAGATCCCAACACCATAAAATCGAACAGACACACACCACAGCGCACCTAACCTTCTAACATGCCACCCCAAACTCCAAATCCCTGGCCTTACTCCATGCCAGATCCTCAACCGATATGTTCCCCCTTACATGCATACTGGGTCGCCTTTGGCAAATACTGGGCGCGTACACATATTCCTAATATCTTATAAACAAACTCCTTAAACATTTTAAAATAATTTTCAAATTACGATATAGTAAACAAATTAAATTCCAATCATTAAGTTTGGTTAAAAATTCATCTAAGTTCCAAATCAATCTGTTCTATTACCATTTCTTTCTTCAAACCCAAAAAACTAAAAATCTTTTATCTGAATCTATCAAATCTATCAATTTTCTTCATTACTATTGATAATCAGAAAAACAAATAAATCGAACATCTCATTAAAACCTTAATTCACTTATCCTAACCTTTGATTATATATACATACTAAACAATACAATTTGATAAAAACACTAGCAATACATGTAAACAATAACTTACTTGAAATTCAAAATATCCTATATGGCAGGTGTAAACAATTTTTTTTTTTTTTTTTAAATAAATTTATCAAAATATCTTTTCTCCATATTCAAAAAAAAAAAAAAAAAAAATATATATATATATATATATATATATATATATTCAATGCAAGCAAGAAACAAAACCTCAGAAAAATGGTTCTGTCCCCAACATCAACATCAGTCAACACTCCCATTCTCTCAATATTCTGTTCTAATTTGTTCAAGTTATTTTTAAATATTTCATGGGCATTTTCGACATGCTTATTGATCTCATTGATATGGTTTTATAACTCATTATTCTGCTTTTTCAACTCATTGAAATTACTTTCACATTTTACTTTCTGTTCATGTATTTCACTACTCAATTTATCAAATTTTTTGTCAAAACGATCATTTAATGCATCAAATTTCTTACTGTTATCATTAGACATTTGTTTAATTTCCCCCATTATCTCACGCAACCAATTCTCAGTTTTATTATCTTCTCTAGCCGAGACGGGAGTTGAATGAACTCTCGTCTCGTCCATAACAGCTGATTCTGTCCAGCTTTCTTGATTTACTATAGGGGTTTCTGACTGAATTTCTGATTCACTTATAACAGTTGAGTCGGACAAACTGACATCGTTCTCTGTATTTTCCATTTTTTATAAATTTAGTTTGTCTCTATTATTTATAACTTTGTTATTAGTTATTATATAACTTATTTATTATCTAAACAAAATCACATAACTTAACTCTTTAACCGTATTTTACGTCTCGACCTCTATTCACACATCTCGTAATTTTGAAATTTTTCTATTACAAAATCCGCCTACTACCACCACCTATTTCGTACTTCAAATTAGGCCTAAACCCATATGAATTAATTCATCTGAGTTATCCTGGCAGGGTCGCCAATTGTTATGTTCTATTCTTTTTACTTACCTTGTATTTTCACGCCACTCTGACTTACCGCTCACAGAAGATCCCAAACTATTAATAGGTCGCCACGATGTTTTCGGCTTTACATCGAAACCTTTAAATCAACTTTAATTGCCAGGTTCATTAGGCGAAATTTTCCATACTGGATAGGTGATGGTAATGTGGCGTAATAATTAGCTTAACACATGGTTACGCTACTAATTCATTTTATTAACATTCATTGCAAGCTTACGTTCTCCTCCACTTATAACTTTCATCAAACTCTTTACTTCAGGTTATACTTTAAAAACATTCTGGTGAAATTACATTGATTTTAATTATTGTTTAATCATGACAACTGAGAAATATTTTATAGCGTTACTTTTTCTCTTTCTAATTTCAAACATATACATATACAAAAAAATAAATGCTTTAACTAACTTATTCTAAATTTTTTATTTTATTTTATTGAGGCGACCCAGCAATGCCCACACTCAACTCACATACAATTTTACCACCCCATTTATTTGATTAATTTAGTTGGAGCATTTTAAAATGAAATTATGGTGCTGGATTACCAAACGGCATCACTCCTTCGCTGCACTGTACCGCGTGTGTTTTAAGGCCGAAATTTTTTACTGTTCACATTTTTATTTTTCATCCCGTTGACTTCACTGACTCTATCTGTTATTTTACTCACTTTAACTATTGGTGATCACTTTCTACAGAATAAATGTAGGTTTTACGTGCACAAGATTTTTCTTTTGTTCCCGGCCGGGGACAGAGTTTTTATTCAACTGGGGTGAGAGTCACCAACAAAATCTCCCACCAGAAACTAGGCATAACGGAATTACAATGCCTTATGATCTGAATCGTTCGTCACTGTTCATAGCCTTCATGTGGCAAATTATTAGTAGTGGCACTGGGAACATGGTTTGTGAGTGTTCCCAAAGCGTTGACGAAATTTCACTGCCTCTCTGCACGTCACACAAATGGGCGTGTTCTCTAATTATGTTTCCGCCAGCACCGGAGCACATGTTGGGAAAATATCACCTCCAAGCCATGTTGTTTTACCATCTCGGCGTCGGTTGCACGCCCGCTAGTGTTTGCGCGCGTCACACCATACTCAAGTTCTGAGAATTGTATTGCGTTCTCCCATACCTGCCGCATTCCATTGTACCACTACATCTCACGGTTCCTTTGTTTGATAAAGCTTCTATTTAACATGTGGCTGGCCACACAAAGGGGAAACAAAGTTATGATTTTTTAATAAAAATAAAAACCTCTTCTTTTAGCCCCGTTACAACATGTAAAAATAATTTTATGCCATTCTAGTACATCAGTAAAATAATAAATACAGGTATTCTATGTTTTGAATTGGTTAAGTTATATTACTGACTATTTTTGACTTTTTCTGTCTGATTTAATATAACTCATGGCGTAATATTTTCTTTCACAAGAGTTGATAGTCCCTGTATACAAAACAACCTGCTTTTGCCATGATAATGACCTTCCATTTAGCACAATCTACTCGAGAAACAAATCTACATTTTTATCCAAACAATTGTTTCAAATTGTCAGAAATAAAATTTACCACAGAATATATTAATTTTACCCTGAACTGAATATTTACATTAGCTAAACTACACAACACCTAGAAACTTAACGAGAAGAAAATGAACTCCGTAGAATCCAATTTAAATAACTGGTTCTACCTGACTTGAATAATGCAACTGACTACTTTGCGAATTCTTAGACCATCATGGAACTACTGTGTTAAATGTAGGAAACATTCATTGAATATTATGCTCTTAGATTACAGCAGCAATGTATCGACAGACGTAATAGCATCAAGTTGATTTCACTTCATGCAGTAAACATAAATGGGAAATACACAAACGTTAATCATAACTTCTATTGGAACATAAAAACTAAAATGAAACAATATAACAATATGTGATACTACCTCACTTTATGGCACTCTAATTAACATATTTAAAACTGATACTTTTACAAGTTTAATATACAAATGTTTTCATTGAAATCTTGTAATGTAGGGCCTACTGCTTTAATGGTATAATAATGTTATGCTGTATTATTAGTTCTGTTCAGTAATGGGTATGAAATCAAAGAAGTTGTAAGCAACAACTAATTGTCAAACATTTTATAAATATAAAATATGGACTTTACAGTACGATTATAAAATCTACGATCTCCAGGTATGGGTATGAGCTAAGGAAGGAATAAGCATGCTAACCTTACAGTGCCAGTTTTTGTTATTCTCCACTATCAACTCTTGAAACAGAATTTAGTTACAACTGATAACTAACAAAATTGATGTATTTTAACATATGATCACTAAAATAAATATACAGTAGAACTTGGCTAATTCAAACGTGCATAATTCGAATTCGTGGATAATTCGAACTTTTACCATGGTCCCTTGAATATCCTATATAAAACCGTGCAAAAACATCGTCTGTAATTCGAACTTATTTTGGTTAATTCGAAATAAAAATTTTGCTCAAACTACAAAAAATCGCCTGCAGTATGGGCTAGACCACGTAACAATAGAGACACGACTGGAAACAGACAAGCAAACATTGCCCTTTGTGAACAGACGCTTGTCCTTTGTGTCAAATTCGTGGAATTGGCTCCAGTATCTCGCGATGACACGTGACTGGCTCGTGTAATGGTACCGTTCGCCATTGTCCCTTGTTCCACACCTCGTCAGTCAGCCACTCTCACTGTTGCTTTCAGTTCAGTCTGCCTGCATTCGTGGAAGGGTTAAGTCTTTTTGAGTTGCTACTGTGCGAGCTGTGTCCTGTAGTGAGACTGTTCCTTTCTTTATACAGTACTGTATATACAGACTGGTGTGTTTTAGTGACGCTTATTGTGCAGTTTTATTGTGTTGTGTGTTCATCATGGCCCTTTCAAAACCAACACGGACCTAATACAAATCATTGACATTTGCCGAAAAAGTTGCCGTTATTCGGGAAGTGGAAAAGGGAATATGAAATTGCTAAGGAATTCGGGATACCGCCAAATACACTGTCAATCTATCTAAAAAATAAAGAGAAGATTTTGAATAGTGTGTGTAAAGCCAGCGACAAAGATAGGAAAAGAGCGCGAGGACCAGAAAATCCTGACGTGGATGAATGTATAGTGAAGTGGTTTAAGTAAGCAAGGGACAAAAAAATTCCAGTCAGTGGGCCCCTCGTCAGAGCCAAAGCTGATGAATTCGCATCTAGCTTAGGGAAAGATGATTTTAAGGCCAGCACTGGTTGGCTCGATGGTTTTAAAGAAAGGATTGGCATGTCTATTAAAACTGTTTGTGGGGCAAGTGGATCTGTTGACGTTGAAGCTGCAAATTCATGGAAAGACGATTTGTTGCAAGTGATTTCTGATAGAGACGCTAAAAACATTTTTAACATAGATGAGACGGGCTTATTCTTCAAATGCACCCCCGACAAAACACTTGCTTTTAAAGGAGAAAGTTGTAGTGGCGGCAAACACAGCAAGGAGCGCATAACACTTTAAGTCGGAGCAAACATGGATGGCTCGGAAAAACTGCCTTTGCTAATGATAGGGAAGTTGGCCAACCCACATTGTTTCAAAAATGTAAAAACAAAACCAGTTGAATATGAATCAAACAATAAAGCTTGGATTACAGGTGAAATTTTTGAAAGATGGCTTTTGAAAATCAACAGGAAATTTCGGAATCAAAACAGAAGAATCGTCTTGTTTATTGATAACTGTACAGCGCACAACACTATTCCTGTGATGGAAAATGTAAAGGTTGAATTTTTCCCCCACAAACATGACTTCAGTAGTTCAACCTATGGCCCAAGGTGTAATAAAAAAGTTTAAGCATTTTTACAGATGGCTTGTGGTCCAAAACATTCTGTCAGTGCTTATTTAGATGAGCATGAAAATACTATCAAGATTAACATCCTTCAAGCTGCCCGCATGTGCAACAGTGCTTGGGACCAAGTTACGCAAAAAACAATTGCTAATTGCTTTCGTAAAGGTGGTTTCAGCTACATTGAAGTTGAAGAGGAGAATAAAGGTGCTAGAGAAGTCGTACCCACTGCGGATAACTGGGAAGATGTTGGACATGACGCAGGCATTCGTTACAAAGAGTTTGTAAACATGGATGAAGACTTGGCGGTGTGTGGTGAACAGACAGATGCGGAGGTCGTGGCTGATGTTATGAACAAAAGAAATGATGGTGCATCTTCAGATGAAGAAGGGGACCAGCTAGAACTTCCAGAGATACCGATTCCAGCGGCTTCACAGGCATCAAATTACATTCAAGACTTGGAGACGGTTTGTTGAAGGACAGCAGAACGCAAGTGACGCTATTTTCCAAGGATTTAATAAACTTGAAGAGTTTACTACAACTCAGTGTATTAACTGCAAAATGCAATCAAAAGTTTCTAGCTTTTTTAAAAACCTGTAAATGCTATATTTTGTACTGAAACGTGTTTATACGTTTGTAATACATATGCATAAGGAAATTGTTTATTAAAATAACACATTGCTTTACTGAATTTCGGTTTTTGATTTGATTTTTCTACCCTTTCCTAATTCGAATTTTTGGATAATTCGAATTTTTTACTGGTCCCTTCAGCTTCGAATTAGCCAAGTTCTACTGTGTTTATAATAATAATGATCATTGATATAATAATAATAATAAAATTTATAATTATTTAAAAGCAAATCACTGATCACTGTAGCGCAGTGATCAGTGTCTCCCCCACTAACTCAGTGGTCCTGGGTTCGCATCCTGGTCAAGACATGGGATCTTTTCGTAGGCTGTTAAAAGTCCATCTATCATTTTTATTAAAAAAAATATAGGCTACAGTTCAGAAACTCAATGCACTAAATCTAATGTCGCTGCTAATGACATATTAGTTGTGCGATGTAAAATAAAGTAAATAAAAAAATCAAATCAAAACAAAATTCATACTTACGAAAAAATAGTTGTTTAAGTCCTCAAAAAAATTTTCAGTGACATATTGTTTGTCACAATTCACAAAAGAACTTCCAGTTTCATTGGTTAATGATTTGGTAGTTTCATTTGCTGATGTTTGAAACAACTTTCTACAGCAAGAATCTGAAAAAAACGTCAATTTATTTACAAACTTAAGAAAAAGTTAATTTAATAAAGAAAAAGGTGTATAGTAAAAACCTCTTTATTACATCACAAGCTAAAAGTGCTAAAACTTAACTTTTAACTTAATTTAATTCAAAACTTATCATTTTAGTTATTTATAATATTAAGAATTAACATGAACTGGGAAGAGTTTATGGGTCTAATTTATACGCTTCAAAAACCATCTGTAATAATATTTTAATAAAATAATTAATGGTGTTTGTAGACCTTCTCTACGACCGTTAATAAGTGAAACCTGTTTAATAACACTGGCAACTGCTAATATGTTTACAATGAACATATTACGAGAAATGAAAATTAATTAGAAAAGTTTCATTATTTTCTTTTTTAATAGAAAATTGTATTTAGAAATTTGAGTGGATGCTAAGGGTCCTTGAACTGAGCCCATACAGTAGCCAATCTATATCTAAAGGGTTTAACTATATAACTACCCCATAGCAAGAAATGAAATGTCTTAGTTGGAGTAAAGAATTTTCACTTCAAAAGAAGTAATAAATACCTAATATCTAAATTGAATAATGATTCTTTTTATAATTTTAGTGATTATAAACATGTAAACATTCTGCTCATCTACTTTGTATCAAGACTTCAAGACTGAAAATATAAATTCATGAGAGTCCTTCAATATAATTTTGATGTGTATTATACAGTTATATGTTTTTCAAAAACACACTTTATGACAAATGTATAGAAAAAAATGATATGGCGGTACCTTTTAGGTAAACGTAATGCCAATATTCTTACCTTTTGTTTTAGGAATTGTTTGTTGTAAAATTTTAGACACTCCATTATTCATTTCATTCTGATTATCAAACTCTGAAACAAAATAAAGTATGGGATAAAAGCTGAAGAAGTTCCTTTCAAAAACAGTAGAACTACATATTCTATATAGCATATCAATTACATGCTACACGTATTTAGCACAAATCAAGTTAAATGGAATTATTAGTTGACAATTATATAACATATTACAGCAATTATTAATATAATAATCATTCACTTTTGAAAGAGGTTTGTCAATAATGTTAACTGAAACAGGTTTGAAAAGGAGACAAGAATCCAATTCTCAACCCTGCTTTGAAACTTAAATTAAAATTAGAACTCAAATTCAACTACATCACTCATAAAAGTGAGGTTATATGACTATTAGTGTACCTTTTAATCCATTTTGGTTTGTGTAAACTTATTTTTAATTCACAAAGGTACTGGAAAACCAATTTTTATTACAATTATTTTTTTATGCCTAATTCAATACTTTTAACATGACTAAAATTTTAAAATACTAAATATAGTCTTTAAAAACGATTGAGATAGCTCAAGTCACGTGTATTTAAAATATGAATAATAAATTTCTGTAAATTCTTAATAACCTAATACTTTTAACTGTAAGTTTTCACTTGTTCGACTCTTTACAAATAAGCCTAAAATTATACAAATATTACCTGATTTTCATAAGGTAAATTAATATCTTAACATTTTTTGGTCAGTTAAATCTAATAACTTTACTGTATAAACTATTTGAAAGTAGGAGTGGGGATTTGTTTTATTTTTAATTTCAACACATAAGTTATAAAGAAGTACAGATCAGTTGCCCAGTTAATGGTGTTATGGATCTGCAATTAATTTTCACGCATAACAAATTGAAGCGTCACACCATAATAGGTCTTTCTACAAAATTGAGGTTATGAAGCCAAAAAATTACAAACATTTTGGACTTTCCACCAAAAAATGAAAATAATTTTCTAGTTCATGATCATTTTTTGACTCATTGAACTCTGATTCTTAATAGCACAAGTTAAGTTTAGTGATTTTTGAAGAAACACAAGTTTCAGCTCTCCTGAACCTGAGTTTTAGCTATCACTAAGGTTAACAAGAAAAAACTCAAGTTGAAAATGTTTGTTCAGTTACTCACCACCAATACGAATCCCAACACCATTTAATATTTTGTGCTCTCTTGTTTTAAACATAGCTATTTTATTTTGAAATTAGGAAAATCTGAAAAAGCATAAAACATTCTAGTAAATAATTTTCTGTACTTAATTTAAAATAAATTTTAAAAAATAATCCTACATATCAATAATTAATGTATCATTTACACTACTAAAAGTAATAATCAACTTATGTTTTCCTTATCTTAAAAAATTGCAGCGAGATCCCCTTTTTCTTAAACAAACCTAACCTTGCCTTAGACTGAACATTTTTAAAAGACGTATTATTTTCTTTAAAACTATAATATTGATGTTCAAATAATATTCTCATGAATGATAACATTATCAATTCATCAGACAATTTTGGTGACAGAGCCTCCGAAATAGTAATATATTTTTCATTAGTACAATTTAGTATTGCAAACTTGAACCACAAAACTTCATTACCATCAAATGTCTGGTGCAGACTGGCCTACTGGTTTTGCATTATGAGCGGTTGCAATGCAGGCA